>JAQSVV010000142.1:3600000-4200000 GCA_036375495.1 Agrotis segetum
TATGAAGGACACCGTGGATTTTAGTCAGTAGAAGTCTGACAGTCCCTCCCGCCCTGCCCGGGGTTGGAGGACTCATTTGATGATTTTACCACGCTAAAAATAAAAAAAAAATAAAAAAGTCAGACATATGGTCATATGCCCAGATTTCATAGAAAGTTGCCCATCATTGTTTCATCGAAATTCATTCAACCGTTTAGGCGTAACAATGACAAACAAACATTTTAATATTAGTTATAATTTGTCTTTTCTTGGATTTAATCATGTGATGTGTAATTATAGTTATTGACTCAGACAGATGGTGGTGTGACTGACCATATGTGATGGAATTGTGGTCTGACCAATGACGATAATGCTTTATTAGTTTTTGTGACTATTAATGTTCCTTGACAGTCTTTTTTAGGGTTCCCTAGCCAAATGGCAAAACACTGAACCCTTATGGATTCGTCATGTCAGTCTGTCTGTGCGTCGGTATGTCACAGCCACTTTTTTCCGACTGATTCTGTAAACCACATTAAGATTTTGACACGAAAATAGAAAAAAACTCAATAAAGTTTGGGGATTCCCCATACTTAGAACTAAATTTTTTTTTTCATTAAACCCTAAAATTTTTTTTTAAATAAGTTTTGAATTTTTAATATGTATTTTTATTTTTCTAAACTGAATAGTTTGCGCGAGAGACACTTCAAAAGTGGTAAAATGTGTTCCCTACATCCTTGTCATTTCTAAAATAAGAGAATGATAAAAAAAAAATGATCCGCATTACCATGTAAACTTCCACCGAAAGTTTTAAACGAGATCTAGAAAGTAGTTTTATTTTAATACGTCATTAATCATAATCCGCAATTTACCTTTCAAAGTTACAATTACAACGAACTACAAGAACTTTTATTATTACTTGATGCTACGGAACCCTTCATGGGAGAGTCCCACTCGCACTTGGCCGGTTTTTTGTCATTGCATGTAGTTGAATAATGTGTTCTTAGTAGTACTATGTTCTAAATGGATGACCAATGTGTAACTTGCTAAGACATTATACGCCCCCACATTTTGAGTACCCCCTCTCTCAACTCCGTAGAGTTATTTTCTTATTTTTAGTACATTTAAAAACGTGGATTTTAGATTTTTTAATCTACAATTATTTGTGTTATAGATATTTCGAACTACAATTTTTTTTTACAAAAATAACCTATTTGTAAAACGTATTGTTGCTATCAAACATGCCTATTTACAAAGAGATTAAAAAGAACCTATAGAGCGGGCATTGGGAAAATTGTCATACAAAATTGTTGATGCCGTGCGTCAGTAGCACTATCTAAGCATTGCATAGCAACGCGACTACTAGACTGAGGGACTTTTTACCTATTGGTAAAAAAATTTGGATCACAAATTGGTTTGCAACTTTTAGTACGGACCTTGGCATCATTTTTTTTTTCTTTCGCCAGTGATGAAACTTTTGGGCATAATTAGACTACTACCTAACAAGTCCATAGAAAAAAAAAATAAGTTTCTAAACCGTAACCAACCAGAGATATGGTGGTTTGTATTTTGTACTACCTACTTAAAATAACTCCAGATTAGAACAAAATAAAGACCGTCGTATCTCTGGTTAGTTATGGTTTAGGATTTTTTTATTTATTTTTTACGAACTTCTTAGGTTATGGTCTACTAATGACCAAAATTTCATTACGGGCTAAAAAAAAAATCGATGCCAAAAAATTGCAAACCCCTTTTTACCTATTAATTTTTTTTTTTTAAATAGCCTATTTGTAAAATGTATCGTTGCTATCAAACATGCTTATTTACAAGGTCGTGGTCATTAACTATGGACGTAGTAACTAATTAAATGACATAATATGATACGCCTACGTTCCATAGGCCTTTATTAGAGGGCCTTGGTCTTAATGATGAGGGCATTCCCCTCTCTTTGGCAGACATCTTGGCGACTTGTAGGAGATTTAATCTGGTCTAGTTGGATCTTGGATCAGATCTGATTGTTATCGCTTGGTGATTAGAAACTGTGTATAGTATTTCATTTGGATTTTTGTTATTGGTATTTTTAATTGACTTCGAAAAATGGAGGAGTTTCTCAATTTGAAAACTTTACCGTGGGTACCACAAAAACACGCGTGGGTGACACGCGTTGGAGACTTGGAACGTCCACACGACAGGCTATTCGCATACGGACAAAGAGACCCCTTACAGCTTGGCCAGAACGGGTTGAAACGGAACTAAAATTTTTATTTCTGACAGCGTTTTAAAATCTTTGATATTTGATGTAAACAAAGACCGCAGGTTTGTTAGATTTATTATTGTGCCATAAAACTAACGTAATAAGTGAAAAAAAAAAAAAAAACATTTAAAGTGCTGGTAGCGCGAAGACAGTGGCGACTTCCGGTTTTCTACATTTTTATGTCAAGCTGTAGGCACACAGTGCCTAAGGAAAAGTTTTAGCCCGCATCCCAGGGTGTACCGGCCCGAAAAACTGGTCTTCCCCCCGGACGTATCCGAGAGGGAACTCCAGTCCACGGGCGCACCTGGAGGTTTCCTGGCTTAGCACCCCAGGTTGACTTGATGGCGTTTGTACATAATTGTATATTGGTGTCTTGACGACACGGTTGGCACTGTGCGATCGACAGCTGCGCAGGGTGTCGCGGGTTCGATCTCCGCACGGTACAAATATTTGTATAATCTACAAGTCAACGACGATATAATACTAGACTCGTAATAACAGGCGACCGATGTCTGCCAACACATTAGGCAAAAAAGTCTTATATTCGTCTCATTTCGACCAATCCTGTCAGCCGTAAACATACGTTGAGACAGCACAGACCTTGAGTTAGCCAATCACAACGCAGTACCCCGTCCCCCTCGCTTACGTAGTACCTCAGCAACTTGGCAGAATAGTTTGTGTTCTTTAGATCGTGCATGCGGAGTCTAGTATTATATCGTCGTTGCTACAAGTACTTGTTTCAGGTCTGGATGTTTGTGTATGTGAGTTTATATGTTTGTAAACGCACCCACGATACAGGAAAAAATCCTAGTGTAGGGAAACGTTTAAAATGAAATAAAAATCGCGGGCAAGGCTATTTTTTGCCAGTTGCCATTATAAATAAGTACTTTTTTTTTGTGTTAAATAAAAACTATTATTATTATTATTCTCTTTATTTATTTTAAGACTTATAAATTACATTTTTAAATATTTTTATAAAAAAGAAACAAAAAACATTTAAAAATATAAAAAATAGCATTCCACCAGCATCAGGAACAGGGTCCGGGCTGTCGGTGGTCAGGGCTCTTGAGAGAGGAACCTCCTAACAATACGCGCCGTGTCCAGGAGTACTGCCTTCTGAATCAAGCGCTTGATCCAGCTGCCAAGCGAGAGCCTCTTAAGATGTTGTTCGAGGCTCTTGGCAATTAAGCCATTGGCAGACACGACTATCGGCACAATGACTGCCGTATTTACGTCCCACATGTCAACAACCTCGCGAGCCAGATCAAGATACTTGAATTGCTTATCCTTTTCTGCCCTCACGAGGTTCTCATCATGCGGGACCGTAATATCAACAATCATTGCGCGACGCTCCGATCGATCTATCACCACAATGTCAGGTTTATTGGCAACAATAGTCCTGTCAGTGATGATAGGTCGATCCCAATACAGCGAGATATTGCCATTTTCGAGAACTGGGTCGGGCGCATACCTATAGTAAGGCACTTCCGATTCCACAAGGTTGTACTTCAAAGCAAGTTGCTGGTGGATAATCCTGGCCACGAGGTTGTGTCTATGCAAATACTCTCCGTTAGCCAGACTAGAACACCCAGAAATAATGTGTCGGATAGATTCTCCAGGACGGTGGCATGCCCGACATATGTCAACCGTGCCATCCTTCACAATGTATTTCCGGTAGTTATTCGTCATCATAACTTCGTCCATAATTGCACAGACAAAACCTTCAGTTTCCCCAAACAGGTCACCGAAGCGTAGCCAGGATACGGACGCTAGAAAGTCTACATCGGGACCATGTAGTGCCCGGTAATAGCGTCCGTGAAGCTCCTTGCTTTGCCATACCTCCCTACGATCATTAGTGTCTAAAACTTTAGGTTTGCGCCAGTTCTCGTTAGCCAAGGAGAGCGGAGTAAGACCCTTGTCCACCGTGACCACATCTCGGTGCATCCCCACGTCGGTTTCTAGGAAATATTCCCTGAGACTGCATACCTCACGGTTGTGAAGGGTCTTAGCATTTAAAAAGCCACGACCCCCGCACTTCCGCGGGATATACAGTCTCATCACCGACGACCGTGGGTGATGCATCCGATTTGCAGTCAGCAGTGAACGGACTCTTCTATCCAGGGCGTCAAGTTCCGTCTGAGTCCATTTGAGTATGCCGAAAGAATACATCAACACCGGCATGACCCAACCGTTGAAAGCGCGCACCTTATTGCCACCTGACAAAAGACTGTAAAGTACCTTATTCAGGCGGCCAAAGAAGCGCTCTCTCAACGATTGTTTCATGTCAGCGTTATTGATGCCTAATGCTTCCGACATACCCAAATATTTGTAGGTCTCTGTTGAAGAGAGGGATCTAAGGTGTATGGAATCAGAGAGTTGAGTTCCCTCTGATTCCATAATCTCCCCTCTCTTCACATGCATGACTGCACATTTGTCCACACCAAATTCCATCCTGATGTCGCTACTGAAAGTTTCTGTTACCTTCAGTAGCTTCATCAGTTGCAAGTTGTTGGGGGCAAAGAGTTTCAGATCATCCATGTAAAGAAGGTGAGATATGACCTGACCACCTCTCTTCAACCGATATCCTAGCCCCGAACTCTCCAGCAATGTGCTGAGCGGGTTCAAGGCCAGACAAAACCACAAAGGACTCAGACTATCACCCTGGAATATCCCGCGCTCAATCCTTATCGGTTCGCCGCTACCTCGGATCTGTCGACATCCTGGATAGCGAAGGACTGTTCTCCAGGTCCCCATACACGACAACAGGAAGGTACGTAGAGTTATATCAACTTTATATAATTCTAGCACCCTCATGAGCCATGTATGGGGTACCGAGTCATAGGCCTTCTTATAATCTATCCAACATGCGGACAGATCTTTTCGGGAGCGGCGAACCTGTTGGCTAATGGCCATATCAATGAGGAGGAGCTCCTTAGTACCGCGGGACCCGTTCCTACATCCATTTTGAGAGGCAGACATGATAGAGTTAGTCACAATATGTTGATTGATTTTAGCTCTCAAAATGGATGTAAGAACTTTATAGACCGTTGGTAGACAAGTAATCGGTCTATAATTTTTGGGTTCCGCAGTACTACCCGATTTATGGAGCAGGTGGGTCACTCCTGTTGTCAAGAATTGGGGCAACGACCCTGACTCTAAGGCTAATTGGAACTGGGATGCCAAGCGAACGTGTGATCTTTTAAACCATTTGATCCAGAAATTGTGCAGTCCATCCGGCCCTGGGGATTTCCAGTTAGGCAGCGGATGGACTGCACAAGCTACGTCTTGGGGGCTGATAGTGATTGCCCCCATTTCGGTAATCTGATCACACGCTCGTTCAACATCCCGGATCCAATCGCCCTCAGTGTGACTGACAGGCACCGACCAGATGCTGCGCCAGAATGAACTCATGGCGTCATCATCCGGTAGGCGCGTGTCAGTAACACCTTGGTCCGGTCGCTCCCAAGTTCTATAAACCCACCTTTCGTCGCTTTGGAATGTGCGATTCAAAGTGTACCGTTCCACCCGCCGCTTGTACCGACGAATACGGTTCGCCCATGCACAAATCTTCTGCTTCAGGAAGTCGATACGCTCTGTGACACGGGCCAAATATCCACGTGGATTTATATCAATCCCCGAGAACGCCCGCCTCACAAAGCGCATCACTCTAGGGCGAGTATTACCCTCCCTGAAGCAGATCAACTTGCCGATGAGTGCTCTAGCCTCACCGATACGCCGCTCAATCCTGCACTGCCAAGCCGGAGTAGCTTGTTTTGGTCGTGTAGCTCTGTCACTGTCAGGGAATTTGACGTGAGCTACACGACATGCCGCTACAGCTGCACAGTACAGAATTGAGTGGGTATCAGTAAGGTCTTTGCTGCTATCAAAATAATTTGACAGCTCCGAGTCTAGAGCACACACCAGCGCCTTGTTTTTATTGTGCATAGGCAAACGAGGTAAACGTGGTCTAAGTTCAGGAGGTGTTGAACGGTATTCCCGTAGCGCACACTCCAAAGCGCTCCTCAATTGTACGTTGCATTGGGTACTCACGGATGTAACTTCGTCATGATCCTCTCCATCAGCGTGCTCAGACGGCGGTGGCACACTGGAAATGTTTTGTACTTGCGTCGCAATCAGTGGCAAAGCAGGATCAGTAACTGGGATACTCCGCGAGTCAGAGCGTAGTCGATCAAGTACTGTGTCATTCAACATACGGTTACGTTGAATGACCCGCACCTGATCCGATAATCGTTGCGCCGTTACATTGACATCTGGCTCCAGCACCTGAAACAGAGACAGCATCCGACCACGGTACGCAGTCAGGTTGCTTCCCCCCTCAGTAGCCCCATAATATGCGCGCATGACGTTTTCGTTAATGGACTGAGTCCATCGCATGCGCGACACATTTCCACCGGCAGCGGGGACCCTGTTCGGGGCCTGTTGGCCTCGTGGTCCCAAGCCCGCTGGTGGCCGTCCTCGTCCTCGTCGTCTTGCTTGTGGAGGCGTCGACGGTGGAGAGTAAAACTCATCGCTTGAGCTCGACGCGGCTGTAGTCACCGGCGACACGGCGTCCGCAGGGGTGGCGCGTCCCGGTGGCTGCGAGGCGGAGCTCAGCGACGAGCCCGGAGATGGTAGGTGTGTCTCTTGTAGCTGCTGTTTGGCCCGGCGTCTAGTCAACATTGGTGATGGTGACATTTTCCAGTTTTGTTATGCTCCATATTTCTCAGAATCCGGTTTTTGGTATTTGTATTTGGTTTTTATTTTTCTATTGTACATTTTTCGTTGAGTAAACTTTATTTGGATATATAAAATGTTTAAAATGCAATTTAAATTAAATATTTTTCAAAAATATGTTGTGTCACATTGACACTCGGGCCACAGATGATTATTATTATTATTATTATGTCGGTACAAGAATGATTGCTCACATTAATTATTATTTAGTTCAATTTAGGTTAATTATTGCTGTATGCTGTAACAGCGACCTGCGTGAGTGACCATAATAACTTGTTGTTTTTGGTTTTTGAATTATCTTTTGGGGCTACATGATTTTTAATGTTTTCCTTGTTGACCGCGCAAACTTCGTACCGCCTCAAAATCATCTTTTAAACCTTCCCTAGACTTCTAAAAATAATTCAACACCAAAATCAACCAAATTAGTCTAGATTACTTCCCAGAATTTCATCCTTACCAGCAACACTATGGAATGGTCTACCTAAGGGTGCTCCCACATCTATCGACGCGGAATCGGCTTTTTCCGTCGCCCTTTCTCTTTCTGTCGCTTAGAACTGCCATTTGCTAGACCGAGATAGAAAGTATAATGCGATAGCACGCGGCGGAATCCGCGAGGCGGCCGCGTGCTATCGCATTGTCTCGGTGCACACTGGCCCCCTTCTAGGATTGGACGCCTATGTCCTGCTAATAACCATCCATACTTACCTTTCCACCAAGTCGTACCAAGCCCTTTCAATCTTCCTTCATGAAGCGAACAGCAAAAGAGTGGAACTCACTACCTGCGTCTGTGTTCGCAAACGCATGTAATCTCTTCAAAGTTAGAGTGAACAGGTTTCTTCTGGGTAAGCTCTTTTCATCGTAGACTTTCCTTCGGTCACCTTTGCCAAAATCTTTTGTCGTTATATCGACCGCGTAGGTTGATACTGCTTGCATCGTCGACTTCCTGTTACACACTTCCTGTTCCGTTCCATTTCAAGAAACCACGCCCGGTTGCAGGAAAACATCATCATCTGCCTGCCTTTTCCCAACTGTGTTGTGGTCGGCTTCCAGTCGAACCAGATGCAGCTGAATATCAGTATTTTATATGGAGCGCCTATCGGACCTCCGCAATCCAGTAACGGGATAATACGATACCCCATGGTAAGACTGGTTGTCAGACTTTCGAGCTTCTGACTGTGATTAACAACTGTCAAAGATCTACAAATGACAGCCGGGCCAACCAACGGCTTTACGTGTTTTCCGAGGCCCGGAGGAATCTCGCTATAACAGATGGTCACCCATCCACAGACCCACATTATCAAGCGCGGCTTAACCCGAAAGATCGACCTGTGTGGCTGTAATTATTTAGCCACGAGCTTCTCAAAAGATTGCAAGAAAACGAGAGGAAATAATTTAATTCAACTAAAGTACAAAGGTTAATCATCAAACATTTTCTCCCAATTCATTACCAACACATTTGCGTATGAGTCAAGTCCACGACGCAACTTCTCATGCCACCTGAGATGGCAGGGTGCCATGTAGCGTGCCAGCCGCTGGCATAACTGGCATTAGTGGATATCTTCACACCCACTGGTCACGTGAGGCAGGGGATTAGCCGCGGTTTGGAGATATGATTTGCTAATGAATTTAGTTTTGATCTAAAGGTCTGCGCTAGTCGGTTGGAGCACGAGCGGAGCGAGCACAAATTTGTGTAGTTGTGGACTGACTTACAAGCCTCGAAGTAGCGTTTGATTTGACCGACTATGCTTTGTTAATACGGTATCTGAAGAAAAAAAATTAATAACTCTGCCGGTTAGATAATCAAAAATTATTTGAAACTTATTTTTTTTTGTTACGGAATAAGACACTTAAAATATGCAAAACGTTACAACTAGGAAAGACTTTTTTATCTTCAAATGAGTCCCCCCAATGCAGAGCGGGAGGGACTGTCAGACTTGTACTAACTAAAATCCACGGTGACCTTCAATAGCCCTTTACGTTAACGGGTCACGGAAATTCGTTAGTCCCGCGACCCTGGGACGACAAGCAAGTAGGTAGGTACTTACGTTTTTACTTATTTGAGTTTTTTTGCTTTCAGGAGTTATACTTTTTCATATAACTACGTAGTTACATACTTGCATTGATTGTCATTTTGTAGTACCTAATTGATAACTGACGTATATAGATTGGAAATTGACGTCATGGCGTTTAATTACAAATTATTGCCAGAGCAAAAAGTATTAAATGATTTAAACTACTTTATTATATACAGCGGCTTCGCTCCTTCATAAATATATAATTATAATAATAATAATATTCCACAACTATCACACAACGCCATTTAGTCCCAAGCTAAGCAGAGCATGTGTTATGGGTACTAGACAACTGATAAACATACTTATATAGTTCTAAATACATACATAATAAAGATAAATTACACCCAGACACAGAACAAATGATCGTGCTCATCACACAAACATTTGTCCTGGGTGGGAATCGAACCCACGACCTCCGGCGTAGCAGTCAGGGTCATTAACCACTAGACCAACAGGCCAGTCAGATATATCAACACCTGAACAGAATCTCAGAAAATCCTGAATGCATATAATGCCAATAATGCACCGCCAATTCGCACTAAGCGTTTCCAGACGTCTTTTATAATGCGGACAGCGAAAGAGTGGAACTCTCTGCCTGCGACTGTGTTACCGAACGCATACAACCCTAATCTCTTCAAAGTTAGATTGAACAGGCTTCTTCTGGGTAAGCTCGCTCCATCGTCGACCTTGTCGAAGTCATTCCTGACCTAGACTAAGGTCAAGAGCAAACCCATCATCTGCTTACCCTTTCCCAACTATGTATATTGGGGTCGGCTTCCAGTCGAACCAGATTCAGCTGGATATCAGTATTTTACATGGAGCGACTGCCTGTCGGACCTCCACAACCCAGTACCTAACTGGGTAATAGGATACCCCATGGTAAGACTGGTAACGACTGTCAAAGACCTACAAAGGACAACTGGGACCAATGGCTTTACGTGCTTTGCGAGTCACGGAGGAAACTCGTTATGGCAAATGGCCACCCATCCACAGACCAATCTCGGCAAGCGCGGCTTAACCCGGAAGATCGGCTTGTGTGGCTGTGATTGTCCACGAGCTCCTCAAGAGCAAACCCATCTCACACAAAAAAACTTGAGAGGTGTCAAGGGACACCCGGTGGAACGAAGTTACTGTATACACTCAACAAAAATAATCGTCGCGACTCCACTCCACTCCACTCCGATCCGATCCACTCCACTCCATTTCATTCCATTCCATTCCACTCCACTCCGTTCTATTCCATTCCATGGTAATAAACACATTACCCTCCTTTTGCGTGGCGCAGTCGGAAAAAGTGTCCTGACTTTTAAGATTTTTTTTTGTCCAGCCCCCTTTCAGAACGCGCGATAAGGAACTTCGTTCCAAAAATGCATGACCGTTGTGGTAATTTTTGAAGTGAAAGGCAAGCATTCATCCCTTTTGTTTTCATTCTATAATTATTTCAAATATAAACCGAGGTTGCTCAAACCGGAAGTGAAAATAAGACATTACATGCGATACTAAATTCTTTATGGCGTCGTATTTTCAAGGCTTTCTACTACCCCCTATGTCGTATAGTGATTGTATTCCAAAGTTAAAATGCTCGTATATTTGTAGTACATAAAGTATCCCTATATGGATGTATGTCCGATGCATGGTTGTGAAATATGGCTTGTTGTTTTTTATTTTTAGGAGGACCTCGTGGCTAAATAATTAGGTACGGCCCAACAGGCCAATTTTTAGCTTAAGCCGCCGTTGGTCTGTGGATAGGTGGCCTTTTGTCTGGCGAGTTTCCTCCGTAGCTCGGAAAGCACGTAAAGCCGTTGGTCCCGGCTGTCATTTGTAGATCTTTGACAGTCGTTACTGTTAGTCAGAAGCTCTAAAAGTCTGACAACCAGTCTATTGGGTATCGTATTACCCTGTTACTGTGTTGTGGAGGTCCGATAGTCAGTCGCTCCATGTAAAATACTGATATTCAGCTGCACAGATATCTTAAAGAAGGAGATATGGCGTGGAGTTTAAAATGTATAGAAAACCAGTGAAGCCGCAACAGCCCCACCATAACGATAATATTGCATATGTAGTTCTATCAAAACAATACTACGAACAAGTGCACACACGCGCCATCGATAACTCAGTCATTTAAATAAAACCTTATTCTTAAAACCACAGCATACTCTTTTTCCGTGTAACTTACTCACACTAACAATTATCATTGTGTGTTGTCGCGACACACGGGGGGCGGTACTACTCCCGCTCAAATACCACGGACGCACCACGCGACATTACGGCTTGATGAGGTATCGTTATGTCAGCTTTACATTGCTGGTCTAGTCACTCAGTGATAATGTGAGATCGTTGTAAAAGAGCAATGTATTTAATGAAAAACAATACAGTCGGAGTAATAAAGGAAACAAAAATAAAGTAGTCCAAGTCAATTTCTGGACAAAACGCTCAGGACCAGGTTTCAACGACACGCCCCCTTACCACTTCTCCTGTTTTTAATATTTCTGTGTTCAGCTGCATATGGTTCGACTGGAAGCAGACCACAATATAGTTGCACGTTTTGTGGTTGGGGCCAGTGGCCGTGTGCGGCGACACTTACGTTTGACTTTGAACACTGAATCAGAACATATCATAAGCCTCTGTCAAAACCTTCAGGGATGTTTTGAAAGGAAAATTACAACAACAATCACCAGTCTTTGAATATTTGGCAGTTTCCATGTTTCGTTACGTTAATATTAGCAGACAGTGGGACGCTAGTCACCTGGCGTGAATCAGAGTGACGTGGGGACATTAGCTACCCACGACCACTAGTCATTCTTTGTCACAACGTTCAACGTAGATTTCTAGACGAACTTTTTTTTTAGCGTGGCAAATTCGTCAAATGAGTCCTCCCATCCAGGGCAGGGCGGGTACTGACTAAAACCCACGGTGTCCTTCAATAGCCTTTTATGTCCTGGGGTCACGGTTTTCCTTTATCCTGCGACCCCGGCAGGTTTTGACCCTCTAGGGGGGACCCTCTATTCTACTAACATTATACATGCGAAAGTTGGTGAGGATGTATGTGTACGTAGGTATGTTTGTTACTCTTTCACGGAAAAATTACTGAACGGATTTGCATAAAATTTGGTACACGGATAGTATATAACCTGGATTAACACATAGGATAGTTTTTATCCCGATTTTATCTTCCCGTGGGATAATTTTCTAGTTGTAGCAGGCGAAGCCGTTGGCTACTAGTACCTAGTTCATAAATGACAGTACAGAGCCTGTAGCCAAACGGCAACCGACAATCGTTGACGTTCAGCAGTCGTTATTACATTTTCAACTTTGTACCCCATCGCATAAAGTTGAAAATCTAGTAAAGACTGCTGAACGATAGCGAACGAAACAAACGAAAACGATCTATCATCTTTGATAGATTTTCAACTTCATGCAATGGGGTATAAAGTTGAAAATGTATTAGCGACTGCTGAACGTTAGCGAATGTCGCTTGCCATTTGGCTATAGGGCCAGGTATCGCCACAAGCGCTCACCTTTGCAAACACAAATCTACCATCATTTAGTCACACCACACTTATCTCGTATCTACAACGTCTAGAGGGGCCACTCACCGAGTATTTGGAAGTTTTCCAAGCCTCTTAAAATATGAATTATGGGGATATCAACACTTACATTATCTAACAGATGTTGGGGATCTAGTATTTGATGTTTTAGAAGGTGAGTCGGTGTTATCAGATTTAAAATCTTGGCTCGTGGCTAAATAACTACAGCCGCACATGCCGATCTTCCGGGTTAAGCCGCGCTTGCCGAGGTTGGTCTGTGGATGGCTGACCATCTGTCATAGCGAGTTTCCTCCGTGCCTCGGAAAGCACGTAAAGCCGTTGATCCCGGCTGTCATTTGTAGATCTTTGACAGTCGTTACTGTAAGACAGAAGCTGTAAAGTCCAAACAGTCTTACCATGGAGTATCGTATTACCTAGTTACTGGGTTATGGAGGTCCGAGAGGCAGTCACTCCATGTAAAAGTGCCCGAAGTCAACCATCTTAGAAATGAGGCTAGTATAGTCTACACGAAGCCAGAAGTACTAGCTTGCTAGCTTACTGACACTAGCTTGCTATCCTAGCTTGAAAAACTAGCCTCGTGTCATCATCAGCCTATAATGTTCCCACTGCTGGGACACAGGCCTCCTATCTGTGAGAGGGAGTGAGCCATAATCCACCACGCGGGCCCAGTGCGGATTGGTGGATGTCACGTGTCTTCGAATTTTTGGTTCTAGGACATGCCGGTTTCCTCACGATGTTTTCCTTCACCGTTTTGAGAGCAGTGGTGATGAAATAAATAACACAAAGTAATGCGCCTGCCTGGATTCGAACCCACGACCTACAACTCGTAAGTCGGGGCTGATACCACTGGGCCACCACTGCTCACTCCTGCCTCGTGTAGCCCGGGCATTAGTGTTAGTTCCATTCACTTTCCTTTAGTTATGAATATTTTATATCACTCGTCATCAATACAATTTGTAGGTGAACAACCTAAAACCCTATTATTTGTTGACTCCATTATCCTTGACCTTGGGGCACAACGGACTTCGAACTAACCGTTAGAAGGTTTCAGTAATCATACTTTAATTTAAGGGTTTTTCTAGGGTTGTCAACCTCGGCATCACAAATGAGTCCTCCGGCCAGAATGGGTGGGGCGGCGGGACATGTCAGACTTACTGACTAAAATCCAACCCGTGTCCTTCCTATGTCCACGTTCTGGGGCCGACGGTATCCTGGGTTAAGAAAAAACCCGCGCCTCAAAGGCATTTGGCGCGAAACACGACGCGCCACCGACCCGGGCTTGGTCCTTCGGAGCGGTTACCCATCACTCACCTGTCCGGCCCGCTCCGCCGCTGATGTTCTGCTAATCAGAGGGACACGCGTTGGAGCGTCCACACGACAGGCTATTCGAATAGGGCAAAGAGACGTGGACTTAGGCAGTACAAGTGCTTAAGAAAGAGTTTTTGCCCGCCCAGGGTGCACCGGCCCGAAAAACTGGTCTTCCCCCCACGTTCCGAGAAGGAACTCCAGTCCACGGGCCACGTGGAGGTTTCCTGTCAAGCACCCCAGGGTTGTCAACCTTAGAGTCTTTAAAGCAAGAGTAAATAGGTTACTTCTTACTGCTAGGCAAGCTTGCTTCGTTGACCACATCATTTACCCATCAGGTGAAGAGGTGTCAAACGCAAAGCCTGCTCTACACTACTCGTGAAGTTGGTCGAAGTTGACCGAATACGATCGTGTAGGAGGGCACTTCGCTTCCCTTCGTGCAACGTCGGCTCGATTCGGGCGACTTCCATTTGTTGTCGGTTTTTGCGACCGAGTCAAAGACGATGATGACACAGCATGACACAGACAACTTCGCGAGTAGTGTAGTCATATACTTCGGGACTTCGATCCGATCCCGGCTGTCATTTGTAGATCTTTGAGAGTCGTTACTGTTAGTCAGAAGCTCTAAAGTCTGACAACCAGTCTTACCATGGGGTATCGTTTTGCCCAGTTACTTGTTTGTGGAGGTCCGATAGGCATTCGCTCCGCTAAAATACTGATATCCAGCTGCATCTGGTTCGACTTGAAGCTGACCACAATATAGTTGGGTAAAGGCAGGCAGATGATGATTATCGATGTTGTGTACCAAATGAATTAGAGATCGTATTAAATAAGCGATCCATAGGTCGGCATCAAAGTTACGTTATTCGGCCGCATCGCTTTTCAAATGCTATTTTGTGTCGCTTCCAGTCGATCGGATTGCCGACGCGAATATCAGTAATCATGGATTGCCGACTGCCTGTTGGACCTTCATCAACCTACTAATCGGCATTCCGTATGACGTCATGGTACGCATCGCAGATTAAAGCATTGCCGATAACCGTCCGTACGATGCGGATCAGTGGACCACGTTGTTTAAGTTTTCGATACAAGGAAACCTCTCAGACAAACCCGTTACGTACGATACGTCCGATAGCGCGGTGCGATCGGACCTGTGCGGCTGCACACTTTTTAACATTTGTAGCTTCATGACGAGTTAAAAGTTAATTCAAAATAACTTTTATGCAAATATACAATCCCTCATCGGGTTCAGTAATCATGGACCATTAAAAGCACATTAAAACTGCATAAACCCTATATCGATGTTACACGTGGCATGGAGCCACCCCACAGAAATATTGTGCCACCCCTACACAAGTACTTACTGAACTTGACACCACCCAAGGTCGTTACTATGAGGTCATTCTTGCGGAAGCCCACGAAACTATATTTGTTTACTATACGTTTTTATGGTAGTTTTTATGTGAAACTAGGTGTTGCCAGCGAATTCGCCCGCTACAACTCGAAAATTATCCCACGGGAACATTAAATCGGGATAAAAACTATCCTTTGTGTTAATCCAGGTTATAAACTATCCAGGCTGCGTTTAAATCAATTATCCAGTTTAAAATACTGACTAAATGTCAAACACCCCGTTCAAGCACACCTCGCAAAATTTTATCCTGCTGTCAGATTGACATTAAGTTTCGTTGTTTTGATCGATTCGTAGGCGTGTTTGTGTGGACGGTAGTAATGAGTGACTCGCGGCCCGATCATGGCCCTTGTCAGCTGCTCAGGTCAACGGCGCGTCCTGTTCTACGCACTCCTCAAACAGCTGTCGGCAATTTGATCCCAAAAAGGGGCACCCCCTGCCGTTGTCGCAAAGTGTGTTTTTATGGGATTTTTGTTTACTATTGTTTCTGTGGGGGTGACTTCGTGTTATTTGTGCCCATGGCTATATAATTACAGCCGCACAGACCGATCTACTAGGTTGCGTTTGGCGCTCTCATTGGCTCTCCAAGGTTGTAAGTCTGCGCGATCGACTTAGAAATGAGGAGATCCGTAGACGAACCAAAGTAACCGACATAGCAAGTTGAAATGGCAGTGGGCAGGCCATATAGCACGCAGAACTGATGGTCGATGGGGCCGTAAGGTTCTCGAATGGAGACCACGCACCGGCAAGCGCAGCGGACGTCCACCCACTAGGTGGGCAGACGATCTTATGAAGGCCACGGGATCACGCTGGATGCAGGCCGCTTACAACCGGTCCTACTGGAAGTCTAAAGGGGAGGCCTATGTTCAGCAGTGGACGTCTTACGGCTGACATGATGAAGGTTGTATGAACTCTCAACCAATGAGAGCGCGAAACGTGGTCGATATCGATGATCGAGTATCGTAATGACAACTCATGGTATGGGTATATAAAGGTGGTTGTTATGACAGGAAAGCTCGACGTGCGCCCGTGGACTGTAGTTCCTTCTCGGATACGTCCGGGAGGAAGACCAGTTTTTCGGGCCGGTGCACCCTGGGATGCGGGCAAAAACTCTTCCTTAAGCACTGTGTGCCTAAGTGGTCTCTTTTCCCGTATACGAATAGCCTGTCGTGTGGACGCTCCCACGCGTGTCCCTCTGATTAGCAGAGGGCACAGCGGCGGAGTGGGCTTGCGGTCGGTGAGTGATGGGTAGCTCGCCGTCCGACCAAGGACCAAGCCCGGATCGGTGGCGCGTCGTGTTTCGCGCCAAATGCCTGCTGGGGTCGCGGGTTTTTTCTTAACCCAGGATACCTTGGCCCCGGAACGTAAAGGGCATAGGAAGGAACATGGGTGGATTTTAGTCAGTAAGAGTCTGACAGTCGTTTCCGCCCCACCCAGGGCGGGAGGACTCATTTGATGATTTTGCCACCTTAAAAAAAAAACCGGCCAAGTGCGTGTCGGGCCACGCACAGTGTAGGGTTCCGTACATGCCCATCAAAATACTTATGCGAACTAACTAAACTGATTCGCTGAATTTAATTTTAAAAGGAAGAATTTTCAAAATCGGTCCAGGAGTCTTTGAGAAATCGGGGAAAATACATAAGAAAAAAGATTATGACGAATTTAGAACCTCCTCCTTTTTTTGAATTTAGTTAAAAATAGTTGACGATAAAAACCTACCTATCCCCAAAAAACATATGTATGTTTTTTGGGGATAGGTAGGTTTTTATCGTATATAAGCTGTATATATGTATATAAGCTGTAAAAATAAAGTTGACAAACTTACATTTGCAGTTGTCTCCTATACATTTTGTTTAAGAAAATATGATATCCAAGTACATTTTATAAGTTGGTCGACTATTACTCGTAAAGTGGTAAAGCCTACTTAGTCATGATAATTTTCTTTTAAACTTCGTTATATATACTACTATTGTGAATTTTTTCACACCCCCAAACATAACCGTT
The DNA here is from genome assembly GCA_036375495.1 of Agrotis segetum. Classification (NCBI taxonomy): domain Eukaryota; kingdom Metazoa; phylum Arthropoda; class Insecta; order Lepidoptera; family Noctuidae; genus Agrotis; species Agrotis segetum. The sequence continues at coordinate 3,617,308 of JAQSVV010000142.1, forward strand.
TAGCTGGTAGAGGGGGGGACACTCGAGTCGAGCAAAATTTTGCACTTTAAAGCTTAATATTTCACAAACGAATTTTTTTATCAAAAAATTGTTAATGGAAACTATCATTATTTTTAAAGGCCTATTTAATGATACCCCGCACTAAGGGGTACGCGAGAAATAAAAAATCCTCCCTTTACGTGTAAGTACTGGAGGTACCCTAAAAAAAATATTTTACGAGATTTCATATTACCACTTTTTCGGCACAACAAATCCGTATATTTACACCAAATTACAGCTCTCTAGTACTGTGCGATTCTGAGCTAAACTGCGGACAGACGGACGGACGGACGGACGGACGGACGGACATGGCGAAACTATAAGGGTACCTTGTTGACTACGGAACCCTAAAAAATGGGTAAGTATATAAAGTGTTGATAACTGAACTTGACATTACTCAAGGTCACAACTACGAGGTCATAGTTACGGAAGCTCTCGAAACTATATTATTTACGATGGCCATTACGCCTACGTTTTGAAGAATTGGGTGAAATTCGCGTAAAGGGCGGACGTTGCCATAAATACTTGTGACTTGGCAAGTTTTTCTTTTAGTGTTGTTATTTGAATTGCCAGGGTCGCGGAATTGTTTTAAGCGGTTACAGAAGCCCTGAAGGGCAAATTGGAATTGAAGGAGTTTCCTCCATGCCACGGAAAGCACGTAAACACGTTGGTCATCTATCAATTTGTAGAGTATCGTATTACTCAGTTACTGGGTTGTGGACTTGTGTAGGTTTCTAGTCCGATTTAGTGATTCTTTTTTTGTTCGATATAGTATACTTGCAGTTTGGTCCCATAACAATTTCATCCAATTTGGTTCAGTACTTTTTATTTTGTGAGCATTTTTATTGATTTCGGCTACTTGGATGACATGATGATCTTTACTTTTTGCGTTTTTGTTACGCGATGACTCCGCCAATTGTGGACCGATTTTCTAAATTATTTTTTTGTTGTACTAGGGATCGTTCACCTTAGGGAATACTGCAAGTTTCATTAAAATCGGTTCATCAGTTTTTGAGATAGGGAATTTTATTAGCTTAGGCTGAGCGCAGACTTGAGTCACAACTGTTTTAAGACAGTCTTGTCTCACATAGACAAGTCTGTCTTAAAACATAAAGAAAACTGTTTTGTCTACGACACGCCGCTCACCTGAAACAATCTAAAAGTTCTTGTGTCTATTAGACAATATTGTCTATGAGATGTTTTGTTTTAAGTGTGCGCATCTTCATGGTTTTTGTAAAGCAATAGTCTGTCTTAAAACTGTTTTGACTCAAGTCTGCGGTCAGCCTTATTGTGTGCATGAGCGATGTTAATACCGGTGCCACGGATTACAAAATTCTAGTGCACATGTAAGAAAATGACGTATTTGACAAGAATTTGGGTTGAATATTAAAACTAAAAATAGAAAATTTTATTTTTTAGTTTATTTTACCCTTTTTTGTGGTTGTTTTTGAAAACGGTTAATTATTTTTTTTTAGTTTTTTATCCCGATAAGGTTTCCTCACGAAATTTTCCTTCAATGTAACGATTATTATTATGATTTAGTCATCCTTGTATCTATTGTCCTTGACATGTCATGCAATGCATACGTTGATAGACTTTGTTAGGACGAGTTTACTATGTGCCTATTAGATTTTATTGTTCTTGTGGTTAGCGGATGACAGCTTCCATCTATTTAGTCTGTTCCTAACTAAGTTTTATTAATAGTTTCGAAACCAGTGGCGTAGCTAGGCAGCCAGGGGCGAAATGGAGTCTAGCCCCCGGGCTCGCACACCAGAAGGGGCCGCAAGCAACGGAGGCAAGTCATATTTTTCATCCTAAAAATAAGGGCCATGTGCAAGGCCCTTATTTTTGGCGAGGCAAGGCATTGGCAAGTCATATTTTTTATCCTAAAAATAAGGGCCATGTGCAAGGCTCTTATTTTTGGCAAGGCTTTGGCAATTCATATTTTCATACTATAAATAAGGGCCATGTGCAAGGCTCTTATTTTTAGCAAGTCACATTTTTCACCCTAAAAATAAGGAACATCCGCAAGGCCCTCATTTTTGGCAAGGCATTGGCAAGTCATATTTTTCATCCTGAAAATAAGGATATATTCAGGATGAAAAATATGACTTGCCTCCGCTGCTCGCGGCCTCTTCTGCTATGCAGGGGCTAGGGTCCGCTTGCGTTTTGTGGTTAGGTCGGGTCCTAGGTTTGATCTCGCTACGCCATCGCCACCGTCCATACACGTAAAAAAAAAACGGAAATGGATAAAATCCCCCTTTTTACCCGACTGCGCGACGCAAAGGAGGGTAATGTGTTTATCAGTCTATGTATGTATGTATGTATGTTTGTTTTTATGTGGCGTTCTAGAGACCAAATGCGTAGGCCGATTTTGATGATTTTTACGTCAATCGATTCGTCTTAACCTTGCGAGTGTCACTAAAGACATGACAGTAATCAAAATTCACCACAGCGACAACCAGACGCCATATTGTCAAAATGAAAAAAAAAAAGTGTTGATGAACTATGTCATGTGGGGTATCGTTGAATAGGTATTTTAAAATCAACTTTAGGTTCCCTTTATCATTTTTCATTTTAAATAATAGTTTAGGATATATAACGATTTAAAGTTGTTTAGCAAAACAATAATTCTCTGAATAGTAACTAAAAAGTATGAAATAAAAAAAATATTTAACGAAAAACAAAAAACCCGACTGCGTTAATAAAACTAAAAAGAAAGAAACAAGCCCAGTAGTTAAGAATTCAATCATTCACACTCACAGTCGGGGCCCGTTGGGAAGATTTGATTGGTATAATTTGAATGGGCCCCGACTGTGAGTGTGAATGAGTGAATTCTTAACTACTGGGCTTGTTTCTTTCTTTTTAGTTTTATTAACGCAGTCGGGTTTTTTGTTTTTCGTTAAATTTTTTTTTTTCTCAGAAACGCATTGAAGTATCAAACTGAAATTAAAAAGCCTGGACTTAATGCTTAAATTATAAGTCGTAAGATTGGCTTGCATGCAATTTCTAGCAACATATAAAAGGGCCTTTACAAAGTATCAAATAGTAACTGTTTAGGTCAGTGTTTCCCAACCTGTGGTCCGCGAGTATATGTATGGGGGTCCGCGGTGTCATCTCTGGACAACGACGATATAATACTAGACTCGTAATAACAGGCGTCAAGGCGTCAGGTGTCAACACATTAGGCAAAAAAGTCTTATATTCGTCTCATTTCGACCAATCCTGTGAGCCGTAAACATACGTTGAGACAGCACAGACCTTGAGTTAGCCAATCACAACGCAGTACCCCGTCCCCCTCGCTTACGTAGTACCTCAGCGAGTTGACAGAATAGTTTTTGTTCCTTAGATCGTGCATACGGTGTCTAGTATTATATCGTCGTTGTCTCTGGACCATACATAAATGCTAATGTTTCGCAATCGCTACGCTTAGCACGGCGAACGTGGGCCAACGTGCGGTAAGAGAGTGCGAGACTGAATGAAGGATGTGAGTGAAATAAGTGCGTAACTGCGTATATACAAAAAACAAATACAGAAACAGATTACAAGTCGAATTTGATTTGAGATTACAATTAAATTTTTATTCTATTTCTTAGGGGTCCGTGGCCGAAAAAGGTTGGGAATCGCTGGTTTAACTGATTCCACAAAGACCTTAGCGTGATAAAACACAATTGTAGATAATTAACAATAACACAAACTTGGTGGAGATTTGTTATCGACACACGTTCATACGTTGTAGTGGTAAAGCTGAATGCATGAGTAATTTAGAATATCTAGGTTTTTATTCAACTTTGTACTCAATAATTGTGTTCATAAGGTGCATTATTAAGACGTCACGATTGACGCATGTAAATGTTTTTTGGCCCTGTAGCAACGCTTCCAGAGCTCAAATCACAGGCACTTATTAATTTATTACGAGGTAAAATCATCAAAATAATGATTCCTCCTACCTAAGGTGGGCGGGAGGGACTGTCAAACTTGTACTGACTAAAATTCACTGTGATCCTTCAATAGCCCTTTACGTTCTAGGTTACATGATGGGACAGTTCCGCGACCCCGGCAGGCTTTAGCCCTCTAAGGGGGGCTCCGTCAGATTCCTGACAACTCTTTGACACGCACGTGGAACAACGAGACAACACGCCGTGTGTTTTTCTGACCTAGGGCTCAAACTAATTTTTTTATGTTTTTCGTGTCTGGAGCTTCAACTTTGAAGTTGTGGAACTACTAAACCCCAAAAAAATTAAAATATCGGGAAAAAAATACACTAAGAAAATAAAAATAATAGGTACACGAATCATACTCGTACGCGTTACCTCAACGACCACAAAGTTATTGTATGAAACACAAATATTATGAATCCTATACTAATAGGTATTGACCTACATTTTATTATTATTTGTGCTTATTTCTGACCGTGAGTCATAACGCCATGCTTGGCGCATAACGTTATACAGGGTGGAATTTTGTAATGCCACCTGGAGGGATTTTACACAAAGGAAACATTCCTTTATTTTTGAATAGATCAAACATGATAAATTAAATGAAAGGAAAACCATGAAATCTAAAAATTAATTGAATTATTACTTTAATTATACTAAATTGATATTTCCTGGTTTTCCTTTCATTTAATTTATCATGTTTGTTAGAGAGATTTCATCCTTATAATTGACCCTAACGATCGATGCAATAAAAGTACAGGGTATAATTTTTTCAGATTTTAGCCGGTTCGATTCCCGGGTGTGGGAGAAGAGAATTTTCGAAAATCTTTGAATGCAGTTTGCTTTCTATTCAAAAATAAAGAAATGTTTCCTCTGAGTAAAATGTTTTATCTGCAGTATTAAGACTACTTTCCCTCCAGGTGGGATTACAAATTCCACCCTAGTATACACTCCCAAGCAGTGGTTCTCAAACTTTTCTATACAGGGTGATTTTTTAACTGGGCGTGGATGGCTATATCCGTAACCATAAGGAATATCAAAAACGTTGAAAGGCGAGATTGGAGGCGGATTTTGACGAAAACTAAAACTGCATCATTAGATTTTAGAAAATTTAATAATCCTGGCCAGGAATCGGACCCGCTGATTAAGGAAAAAAAATCGAAACCTGTATTATTACACCATTCGATAGTGTTGCTAATAAGGATCAAATTCTGGGAGGTAATAATATACGGCAATTTTGTTTATTACTTTATTTATACCGAGCCATAATTTATTTAAATTATAAAATTTCATTCTTCTCAAAAAATAAAGCCTGAAAAATACGTAATAAGGTGTGAGATGTCTGATGGACGATGATGCAAAGACATCTCCCCATGACTTCCAGTTTTCACGATCCAGGGCCAAAGTGGACCACTGATCATCGGTTTTATAAAAACTCGTCCCGCCATCTTCTACGAGGTCTGCCGCGACGCCTTCTAGCTGTGTTAAAGTGGAATCAAAGTGGTTATTTTGGCCTACAGATTTGGAGAAGGGGAAGCTTGTGGGGTAAATTATAGTCGACTCGTAATTCATTTCGCGGGTTTCTCCATTTAGTTCAAACCTCTGTCATATTTCGCGCTGCTATCGATTTGGTAGGCCCCAACACTTTGCACATAGTGTATAGCAGGGACCGAAAACCTTTATAAATTACGGTACAGGTATTGAAGAATTTTGGTTATTTTTCAGACTTAGGTTACCGCTATCTGAGTAACCAGACCGAAGGAAAATGTAACCTCTATTCAGGTTACCGTTTTAATACCGGTTACCTAAAGATGACGACTCTTTGTCACACACACAGGCGATGCGCGCCCTTAGACTTGCAGACGGCACGTGTGAAGTGTGCAAGATACCGGTAACCGGTATTAATACTGGTTATGTATTCACTTTAATAATAAAGGTAGTCTTTTAAATTACCTGTAAAAGAAAAAAGGTTGTTACCGAAAAAATACCCGTATTGATCATACCGGTTTCGGTCCCTGACATAGTGTATGATAAAAGCTCTTTCAATAAAATATGCACTTCAATACAAAATAATTCAAATATAATAAAACTCCGACCTATATTCTACAATGTCCTTCCAATGAGTCATACTCCAGAAGTGGGTTTATATCCCCTACGAGATTGCATCACGGGGGTGGTCTTACGTCACTATTAGGGTACGTTTCTATTAGATATACCTACGCGAAGACATCAGTAAAACCCCTTCTACACGATCCAACCCGACCGCCCGACAGAGGTGACCTTGGTCTATTTGGTGTGAAGTGAAATCTACCGTGTAGATTTTGGTCGGCCGACCAGATATGGGCGGATTCTAACTACTTTTGGATGACCTTGGTCGAGAGCGCATCCCTCCCGACGGGCTGCGTCCGTGGTCGGCCCCAACCGTCGTCGGCCGACAGCGTTCCACTTTCGTCCGAAAAGTATAGTATAGTCCGGGTACGGTTGACGCGACCAAGACCTCTGTCGGCGGTCGGTTTGGATCGTGTAGAAGGGGTTTAAGTGTCGTCGCACACGAGCCACTTGCGACAGCCACTTGCGACAGCCACATATGCTGTCACGAGAAACGATTTTTCATTGATCTTTCCTTCCACAAAGGTTCACCTTACAATTGCTAGTGTCAGACTCCTACTGACTAAATCCACGACTTCATACTCTTTTCGTACCAGGGCTCACACTTTTTCGTTTGGACAGTTCCTCGGTCCCTCATTAAACCCCCTCGATCCCTGTTTCTCGGTCCTTCATTAAAAAAAACCCCGTAGTAGTGACCACTTACGCCATAAAAAGAATGCTTGTGCAAAATTTCATCGTTCTCGGGCCAGCAGTTTACGCTGTGCGTTGATCGATGAGTCAGTCAATCAGTTAGATTGCTAATTATCAGTATTTATTAATCAAATTTCCATCTGTTTGTCCACAGTGCCGTCAACGACGAAGTCGCAGATCGCGGCCGAGTACCTTGAAGCCTGCAGACGACATAATACGCCATGCATCGACTCCGTGCTGCAGCAGATACGAGTAAGGACATGTCTATACATCATTGATTTATTACCTTTCATCATCATCATCATCATCATACTATTAATGTTCCCACTGATAGGACTTAGACCTCAGCTCTGTGAGAGGGAACGGGCCATAATCCACCACGCATCAAATGTAGCAGCTCAGAATCACCAAAATATGAGTAGTTTTATTTTAAATCTTGGTGCTTAGCAACTGGGCTTCTCCCAGTTGTTATGTCCTTTTGTGCCTATTGGCCATGTTTTGTTCTGTCTCCTGCTGGACATGGAGGGAAGTGGAAACTACGTATATTTCCTACTCCTCCACTATTCTTTTTCAATTCGTTGCAAGATCCAATAGATAAATTCATTCTCCGGGGCACGTCGAGCTTTATGTCTCGATGCTTTTCAGGTGGTTGCCACTGTTGATTCTGGCGCCCAGGAGTTGTGATTTGGGAATAGTGTGGTAGTAGGTTTGTTGTCGTCTGTTTGTCTCACTACCCAGATTTATAACCTATCTGTATAATATAAGCAGTGGCTGAAAAAAAAGTCTATTGCCAAATCTGTCATAGCCTCAGTTGGCAACTGCCACTCAATCATGGCTTGAATGAGAAAGGGAAACCGGAAAATTCTGAAACAAACCAACACGTTTAGAAATGCAGAGACTTCTGTTCACGTCATACAGCATAATGCTGGTGATTGACGAGCTATAGTTCGTTGGAACTTGGTATTTTAGGCCCAAGGTATATCAGATGCTTCTGTATAGGGTCGCGGGACTATTTTAATATGGTAACTGAAAAAACATGTTTTTTAGTCATTCCAAACTGACAGTCTACCGCTCAGCGTTCCAGGTGGCCGGGAAATACGGGATTGTCGCGGAATCACAAGTTATGTTCCGTGTCCAGGAATTCGAATACCTAAGTAAAATTAGTTTTGAAAGAGGTGGCGAGACGACCTGTTCGGGACTGGTGCGAGCTGATGCCAGACATGAGCTCTTGTTTTTTACCTCCCACCCAGGATAGGGCTGGACTGTCGGACTCATACTGACTAAAATCCACGGTGTCCTTCAATAGCCTTTTACGTTCCACGGCTTTGGCCCTCCAAGAACGAGTGTCAGCATAATGACGATGAATGAGCTCTTGGAAAAACTTTGAAGAGGCTTTTGCCCAGTACAATCACAATAATATCAGAAACTACTGTTTCGAATTGAAAAATCTTTTTGTGTATGATAGTCCACTTATAAAGGAAGGCTATATGTTATAAAACATCACGTTTAGACCGATAGCAGTTGAACAGCCAGGGTTAAATCTTGGAGAACAGCTAGTGATGAAAACTAACAACACCTATTTTCATTTTCAGGAGTTACCAGACAATACAATCGGCGGTGCAGTGCGGGCCCCCCGGCTCACGCTGGCAGAATGCTCCCTATCTGGCCCCGCGCCCGCAGACGCCCTGGAAGCAGTCATGCGGAAAGTCCAGTTTAGAAGAGTTGAGATAGAACATGCCACGATAGATGATGAGGGAGCAGTGAGTATTTTTTTTCATCCTAGGATTAAGTTGGACTTCGGCTGTTCTCGGCAACTTTCGGAACGGCTCGGTTCGAGCTTGAGACTGTATGAAGAAGAACATAACACGATAGACGATGAGAGAGCGGTGAGTAGATTCTTTCCTCGTATAGCTATGTTAGACGTCGGCTGCCCTCGGCAACCTTCGGAACTGCTAGGCTCGAGCTGGAGGCTGTATAAAGAAGAATAGTTCAGAAGAGTTGAGATAGAACATGCCACGCTAGATGATGAGGAAGCAGTGAGTAGATCCTTTCCTTCTATTGCTATGTTGGGCTTCGGCTGTCCTCGGCGACTTTCGGATCTGCTCGGCTCGAGCTTGAGACTGTATAAAAAAGAAAAGTTCAGAAAAGTTGAAATAGAACATGCCACGATAGATGGTGAGGAAGCGGTGAGTAGATCCTTTCCTTCTATTGCTATGTTGGGCTTCGGCTGTTCTCGGCGACTTTCGGAACTGCTCGGCTCGAGCTGGAGGCTGTATAAAAAAGAACAGTTCAGAAAAGTTGAGATAGAACATGCCACGATAGATGATGAGGGAGCAGTGAGTATTTTTTTTCATCCTATGATTAAGTTGGACTTCGGCTGCCCTCGGCAATCTTCGGAACTGCTCGGCTCGAGCTGGAGGCTGTATAAAGAAGCCAGTTCAGAAGAGTTGAGATAGAACATGCCACGATAGATGATGAGGGAGCAGTGAGTATTTTTTTTGTCATCCTAGGATTAAGTTGGACTTCGGCTGTTCTCGGCAACTTTCGGAACTGCTCGGTTCGAGCTGGTGGCTGTATAAAGAAGCCAGTTCAGAAAAGTTGAGATAGAACATGCCACGATAGATGATGAGGGAGCAGTGAGTATTTTTTTTCATCCTATGATTAAGTTGGACTTCGGCTGTTCTCGGCAACTTTCGGAACTGCTCGGCTCTAGCTGGAGACTGTATAAAGAAGAAAAGTTGAGATAGAACATGTCACAATAGACGATGGAAGAGCGGTGAGTAGATTATTTCCTCGTATAGCTATGTTAGACGTCGGCTGCCCTCGGCAACCTTCGGAACTGCTAGGCTCGAGCTGGAGGCTGTATAAAGAAGAATAGTTCAGAAGAGTTGAGATAGAACATGCCACGATAGACGATGAGGAAGCGGTGAGTAGATCCTTTCCTTCTATTGCTATGTTGGGCTTCGGCTGTCCTCGGCAACCTTCGGATCTGCTCGGCTCGAGCTGGAGGCTGTATAAAAAAGAACAGTTCAGAAAAGTTGAGATAGAACATGCCACAATAGATGATGAGGGAACGGTGTGTAGATCCTTTCCTTCTATTGCTGTGTTGGGCTTCGGCTGTTCTCGGCAACTTTCGGAACTGCTCGGCTTTAGCTGGAGACTGTATAAAAAAGAATAGTTCACAAGAGTTGAGATAGAACATGCCACGATAGATGAGGGAGCAGTGAGTATTTTTTTTCATCCTAGGATTAAGTTGGACTTCGGCTGTACTCGGCAGTCTTCGGAACTGCTCGGCTCTAGCTGGAGACTGTATAAAGAAGAACAGTTCAGAAAAGTTGAGATAGAACATGTCACAATAGACGATGGAAGAGCGGTGAGTAGATTATTTCCTCGTATAGCTATGTTAGACGTCGGCTGTTCTCGGCAATCTTCGGAACTGCTCGGCTCTAGCTGGAGACTGTATAAAGAAGAACAGTTCAGAAAAGTTGTGATAGAACATAACGCGAAAGACGCTAAGAGCGGTGAGTAGAAGTTTACTGGTCTTCCTAGAATCACTTCCGATCTTGTTGTTCTTCGGCACCGCCCAGAAGTTTTTGCGATGCCTCATCATCTATGAAACGTTTCCTCAACTACAACGGCCTCGAGATCCACCAGATACAGCTGAATATCAGTATTTGCGACTGCCTATCTGTCCTCCACTAACCAGTAACTAGAAAACATGATATTCTTCAATACAGACTTTCAGGCGTCCAACTTGTCTTTTATCTTAAGGTCTGCGAAAGACTACCGGGTCCAACGGTTTAACGTATTTTCCCAGATTAACGGAGATTGGAGAGGACGTTATTGGCAAGTACGGCTTTACTTAGGCTTTGAAACGGAAAGGACAACTGCAAAGAAGATGCTGGGCTTTTAGTCTGTAACAGTTTCACAGTCCCTTGTGCTCCACTCAGGTGGATTTGGTAACTCATTTGATGAGGATGCCACCAAAAAGAGGCGACTTTGCCATTTACTTGCTGAACGATCACTTTAAGCAATACATTTTTAAATATATTTTTCTGAATGTTTCAGGAGGCGTTATTTGACATGATAGAGTACTACGAGAGCGCGACCGTGTTGTCCATCGCTGGGCCGAGACAATTCGGCATCAGAGGCTGGCAAGCAGCCTCGCGGATGATCAAAAAGGTATGTGTTCTAAATATGAATATTATTTAAACATTAACAAAAAATGCTCAATGATAGAATTAGGCATTCATTATCAGCCTATAATGTTCCCACTGCTGGGACACAGGCCTCCTCTCTGTGAGAGGGATTGGGCCATAATCCAACACGCGGGCCAATGCGGGTTGGTAGATGTCACATGTCTTAGAATTTTTGGTTCTTAGACATGCCTGGTTGTCTCACGATGTTTTCCTTCACCGTTTTGAAAGCAGTGGTGTTGTGTTAAACGTTACTGATTTTTAAATGTTGCCAGCAAACAAAAAAAATAGTTCAGTTTCAAGACTTTTTTGCCAAGCTGTAGGAATTTCTCCCGTATCGTAGGTGCGTTTGACTGCTGAGTTGATTTTACTGAAAAAAAAGTATCGGACATTTAAACTTTTCTTATAAAAAAGCGGTATTTTGTCGAAAATACAAAGTACAGTGGGAACATTCTTGACTTCTGTATGAAGATGATCATTACATTAATTTAACACCTATTTTTCCTTATTTCCAGAGTGCGGACTTATCGGAACTGGAAGTGTCGGACGCGCCGTTAGAAGCGTCGCATGCGCCGGTACTAGCACGATCGTTGAGAGCACACACGTGTACTCTCAGAGCGTTGTGTTTGCAGCGAGTCAGCCTGTGTGGCGAGCCTCTGTTATGTCTAGGTAAGATTTTAATAATATGTCTTTTTTTTACCTGTTAAAATCAGCGACCGAAACCGGTATGATCAATACGGGTATTTTTTCGGTAACAACCTTTTTTTCTTTTACAGGTAGTTTTAAAGGTTACCTTTATTATTAAAGTGAATACATAACCAGTATTAATACCGGTTACCGAAATAAAAATTACCCCTATCTTACACGTGCCGTCGGCAATAGTCAAAGGGCGCGCATCGCCTGTGTGTGTGACAAAGAGTCGTCATCTTTAGTTAACCGGTATTAAAACGGTAACCTGAGTCTGAAAAATAACCAAAATTCTTCAATACCTGTACCGTAATTTATAAAGGTTTTCGGTCCCTGGTTAATATCATCAAATGAGTCCTCTCACCCAGGGCGAGGCGTTAGGGACTGTCGGAGGTAAGGCAGTGGTCCGACCGGCAGCGAGAAAACGAGTAACTATCGGCGATTTCCTCTCTCAAGAAACGCACAATGAATGTATATTCCGTGTAAACGAAAGAGATGCATATATTAAAGTTGCTTTCTGACTGTTCACACTGCAGGCGACGACTCGCTTTATAAGTTCTGTCGCTGGCCGACGAGCTTTCAAAAATAAACTCGCCCAGCGATACTCGTTCAGCGATGCTCGCCCGGCTCGCTTGATCATTTCTTTACAGAGGACTGAGCGACCGCGTGCGAGTGGCGCGAGTAATCGCTTGACGCACTTGCACACCGGCGACAAAACTATCGAAACTACACTCGCTTCCCGCTGATCGTCAACTCTTTTATAGTTTCTAGTTGTACTCGTTACTCGTTCATCGTCGGCGGTCGGACCACTGTCTAAAGCATGACCTTTTTATAAAAACCCTTATTCTTTTTCAGTAACATTGCGAAATATTATAGGACATTGTCTTTCTTGCGAAAATTCGGTTCAACCAACGACGATATAATACTAGACTCCGCATGCACGATTTAAAGAACAAAAACTAACGGGGTACTGCGTTGTGATTGGCTAACTCAAGGTCTGTTCTGTCTCAACGTATGTTTACGGCTCACAGGATTGGTCGAAATGAGACGAATATAAGACTTTTTTGCCTAATGTGTTGACAGACATCGGTCGCCTGTTATTAGGAGTCTAGTACTATATCGTCGTTGGGTTCAACACATTATCTTGCGACAAAATAATTATTACACAAAGACTAATACAATAATTTCTTTTTTTTCAGTGATAGCCTTAAAATCGAACAGTTCGATCCGCGAGCTGCGACTGTGCGACAACAGACTGTCTGTGTCGGACGCGTCGCAAATCGCATCGCTACTGAGATACAACTCGCGTATACAGCTGCTCGACCTCTCCAACAATATGATACAGGTATACATAATAGGGTAGTTTCCAGGGTCAAAATAATTACATTCTATTTAGTCCGTATTTTAGATTATAAAAAAATATTGGACACGTATTTTTTCTTTTTTCGATTAAACAAAAAAGAACAAAGATACCTGTGACGTCACTCTGCGCGAAAAATGCCACGCATCGTGACGTCACGCGTAAATTTAATAGGCTATATCTTTGTCATTTTTGGTCTAATTTACAAATAAAAAAATACGTGTCCCTTATTTTTGAATAATCTAAAAGACGGACTAATTGCATTTTTTTAGGCAACTAGCCTATTATCTACTATATAAAAATAAGTCGGGTTTTTCTTCGCTATAACTCCAGAACGCACGAACCTATTTCCACGGTTTTGTATTCGTTGGAAAGGTCTCGGGCTCTGTGAGGTTTGTCAAAGAAAACGAAGCCATCTGGTGGCGAAACGGAGTTCGCCGGGTTTGCTAGTTATAATGTATTATACAGGTTGAATTTTTCAACGAAGCGTGGATGGCTATATCCGAAACTATGAGGAATATCAAAAAACGTTGCAAGAAGTCTCGAGACAGATTTTGACGAAAACTAAAACTGCATCATTTGATTTTAGAAAAATCAATAATCCAGCCTACGAATCGAACCCACTGATTTTTTTTCCGTATTACTTTCTTCTACTGAGCCATAATTTATTCGAAACTGTGCCCGCGATTTCGTTCGCGTAGCCTTACTTACTCCTTATTACATTGGCTACCTGCCAATAGAAGTCCTGCCAAAATCAGCCCAGCCATTTCAGAGATTAGCCATTACAAATAAACAGACAAACAAAAATTGTAAAAACTGATATTTTGTTGCATGTAGTAAAAAAAGGTGATTTCAATATTATAAACAGACACTCCAGTTTTATTTATATTTTATAGAATTATAATATTAATATTTTTCCAGGATGCGGGTACGGCGCACTTAGCGGATGCACTAGCGGACCAAGCGTCGCAGTCGCCACCGTCTGCGGCCGCGTCGCCGCTTTCACCGCATCGGTGTCAAGGTATTAAGCTCCTGGTTTCTACCAAGTAACAAGTTAAATACTACATCATCAGCCTATAATGTTCCCACTGCTGGGAAACAGGCCTTCTCTCTGTGAGAGGGGCGCGGGCAACGACGATATAATACTAGACTCGTAATAACAGGCGACCGATGTCTGTCAACACATTAGGCAAAAAAGTCTTATATTCGTCTCATTTCGACCAATCCTGTGAGCCGTAAACATACGTTGAGACAGAACAGACCTTGAGTTAGCCAATCACAACGCAGTACCCCGTCCCCCTCGCTTACGTAGTACCTCAGCGAGTTGACAGAATAGTTTGTGTTCTTTGGATCGTGCATGCGGAGTCTAGTATTATAATTATCGTCGTTGCTACCAAGTAACAAGTTAAATACTACATCATCATCATCCTGTAATGTTCCCCACTGCTGGGACACAGGCCTCCTCTCTGTGAGAGGAGCGCGGGTCCAGTGCGGGTTGGTAGATGTCACATATCTTAGAATGTTTGGTTCTAGGACATGCCGGTTTCCTCACGATGTTTTCTTTCACCGTTTTTGAGAGCAGTGGTGATGAAATAAATATAATTTGGCGGGATTCGAACCCACGACCTACAACTCGTAAGTCGGGACCGATACCACCGAGCCACTACTGCTCTCACCTACATAGTTTGATACAAAACTCGTAGAATAAAAAAAGGTAAAACACCCAATTATTGACCCTTTAGGCAGTTCTCTGTGCTTCTCTCGCAAAATAAACCAATGGATGTGTTGTAAGTGGAAATGAATGTTTTTGGGAGACTAAGTAAATATTGGAGAATGTAACTAAAACATTATAGACAATAATTCATAGATAAAAAGTTATTTTTCTCTACTTTAACAAGAAAAGGCCTTTTGACCAGTTATTGTCTTGTTTGGTCTAATTATTGTCATGTTAGCGCCAATTATTGTTATGCTTAAAACAATTGTTATCATGTAAATGACAATTTATTAACCCCTTCTTGTACTACACAAGAATAAATATACTAAGACATTATCTAATTATCCGAGTTTTCGCGAATAAAAAAAAAAAGAATTTCTATCAGCGATTTTTCCGCAAAAAAAAAACATTAACAGTACTAATATTATCTTGTTTTGTTCTCAGTGGGTGGTCACGAGGCTCGAGGGTTGGCGTTCCTGGTTTTGTGGAACAATCAGCTCACGAGAAACTGTGCGCCATACCTCAGTAAAGCATTGGTGAGTTTATATAGCTATTAACTTTTTTTTTTATTCTCGATTCTCACAGTGGCAAGGTCGTTAACCAGCCTCTATCAACTTTGATATAGAGTATAGTCAAGAGCAAACCAATATAATTATAATAATAATCCACAACTATCACACAACGCCGTCTAGTCCCAAGCTAAGCAGAGCTTGTGTTATGGGTATACAACTGATAAACATACTTATATATTTCTAAATACATACATATTATGGCTAAATGACACCCAGACACAGAACAATATGATCGTGCTCATTACACAAACATTTGCCCTGGGTGGGAATCGAACCCACGACCTCCGGCATAGCTGTCAGGGTCACTAATCACTAGACCAACAGGCAATTCATCTGTTTTTACCTCTTCTCATTCCAGCGCTCCTCTCAATCCCTCTGCGTGTTGAACATCGGTCGCAACGCGCTCGGTAACGACGCAGTCCGAGCACTGGCGCGGGGCTCCGCCCTCGTGTCGCTCGGGCTGCAGGCCTCCCGCCTGGGACCTGACGCAGCCGCGCTCGCGGACCTCATCAGGGCTGACACTAAGTTACAGGTAAGAAGACTGCAGGCCTGGGACCTAACGTTGGCATGATGTCAATAAATGGGGTCTTCAAGTCAAGAGTGAATATGTTACTTCTAGTCAAGCGTGCTTTACCATCGACTACATCATCGCTTACTATCAGGCGAGATAGTGAACAAAAAAATTAAAAAAAAAATGTATTTATGGCTTCGATCATTCATTAAAAATAACTAGATACAGTAACTATCCCGTACAAAAAAAAACTTAAAACTGTCCTCAAGTAGGTTCGTAGAATAGAAAGAGAAAGAAAAATAACTAGCCAACATAAACCAAAAGAAATTAAACCTTATTCGAATGAGTTAAAGTCGAATTTAGAACGGACATAAAAACACATTGAATTTTACGACCGCGACTCGAATCAACATTATGTTACTCGACTAAGTCAAGTAGTACGAACTGTACGTTTAGTAAAAGTCTTTTCAATTTAGGTGCTTTATAAACCCTGCTGATAAATTTGTCAATTATAAAATAAAAATTTCAAAAAAATCGCTCCATCAGCTCTCACATAGAAAAGATGCATCGCATGTTAGATTTCAGAGATTTTAACATGATGCAGCTTGTGAGAGCTGATGGAGCGAATTTTTTCATATTTTTTATATTTAGAATTATACTTGTTATTACCGCAACTCATATTTTTATAAAGTTACAACATGTCACTGGCCTGCAAATTGCAAAAAACGAAAATAAAATTGAATTTCGCGGGCTGGTTGGAGCATACCCTTAAACTAACATAATTTTTTTCTCATATTTTCAGAGGTTAGATCTCCGCGAGAACCGCCTGGGCAGTGCAGGTCTGCAAGCAATACTAGCAGCCATGAAAGATAACAACACACTCACGCAGATAGATCTGGACGAACCGGGAACACCTGTAAGTTATACCTTCAATAAGAAAATGCACCCTTCGCCACTGATAGCTAGACTATGGTAGCTTTCCCATGACGCTATTCGACCGATTCCAACTACAAGTGAAAATCGACCATACCACTACGAAATATGACATAAAACACGGTGCTATCTACGGGTAGATAAAAAAAAACGATCGCCACGACGACGTCAAATTAATCCAATTGCATTATTATTTCTTAGTAGCACGGTTTGATTTTCACTTTTAATTGGAAGCGCTCGAATTGCAATCGCGTCGCGTCACGGGTAAAGTCCCTATGAAGTAGCGAAAGTCCCTAGCAGTGGCGAAGGGTGTATTTTCTTTTTAAAAGTCCCTATGAAGTAGCGAAAGTCCCTAGCAGTGGCGAAGGGTGAATTTTCTTAAAAGGGAAGCTGGACCAAAATACGCTTACCTTTTTATTTTTTATCGTCGCAAAATCATTAAACGAGTCCTCCCACCCCGGGCAGGGCGGGAGGGACTGTTAGACTTGACTGACTAAAATCCACGGTGTCCTTCAATAGCCCTTTAAGTACCAGAGCCACGTTTACCAGGTGAGATAGTCCCGTGAATGATTTTAATATGTTTTTTTCGCAGGACTCATCAAATCTAACAGCTGAGGACACTGAGACGGCCCTGATACGTCGCCTGACCCGCGAGATCCGCGCGCTGTGTCGTCGTAACGAGCCTCCCGTGAGACACGACGAGGACCCCACGCATCCAGTACATCGGAAGATCAGCTTGACGTGTCATACTGCGTGTTTGCTTAGAGTAAGTTGTCTACGCTATGTTATTTTTGGAACGAAGTTCCTTATCGCGCGTTGTGAAAGGGGGCTAGACGGAAAAAATTCTTACGAAAAGTTGGCACGACACTTGTTTCCCTCGCCCCGCACCTCGCGCCAGCACCCCGCGCCCCGTACCCCTCACTCCCCCCGTTCCTCGTGACTCTTGTCGTATTGCGGCGTGCACATGTTTCTCTGTCTCTCTCTCTCTCTAATAGAAAGCAAGCCAGATATTTTCGTTTCGTCTTTCTATTTCGCATTGAACAGTGTGGTGTTGCGACGATTATTTTTGTTAACTTCGTTCCATCCGGGTGTCCCTTGACACCTCTCAAGTTTTTTAGTAGGTTTGGTTGGGTAGTACCCAAACCCTAAAAATCATAATTATAGGGGAGCAAATAAAATTCAAATATTTTTTGATGATCTATTTGACGGACTAATTTTGGCTTTAAAATTGTTTAGTTTTAAGTTCTTTTTTGTTTGTTTCTTTTCGTAATACTGTGTGCACTTGTGGCATGTGCCAATAAACGTTTTGGAACGAAGTTCCTTATCGCGCGTTGCGAAAGGGTGCTAGAGCTCAAAGAGTGGAGTGGAGTGGAGTGGAGTCATGACGATTATTTTTGTTGAGTGTATACAGTAACTTCATTCCATCCGGGTGTCCCTTGACACCTCTCAAGTTTTTTTTTTTTTTAGTTAGATTTTTTTCAGTGAAATGCCCTATTAATATATTTTTCCTATTCCAGCAAGGCATGTCAGTGGGCGAGGAGGAGCGTCGCACGCGCCTCCGCTCCCCCGCTCCCTCCCCCGCGCCCTCCCCGGCCGGCAGCCCGGTGCCCGCGCCGCATCCTACCTCGCGGTTCATGGTGAGTACACTAGGAGGAGCGTCGCACGCGCCGCATCCTACCTCGCGGTTCATGGTGAGTACACTAGGAGGAGCGTCGCACGCGCCTCCGCTCCCCCGCTCCCTCCCCCGCGCCCTCCCCGGCCGGCAGCCCGGTGCCCGCGCCGCATCCTACCTCGCGGTTCATGGTGAGTACACTAGGAGGAGCGTCGCACGCGCCTCCGCTCCCCCGCTCCCTCCCCCGCGCCCTCCCCGGCCGGCAGCCCGGTGCCCGCGCCGCATCCTACCTCGCGGTTCATGGTGAGTACTAGACATGCTCGCCGGCTGAGTAGAGAGGAAGACTTCTATAACGACACAGTTGGCGCAGTGGCTGAGCGATTGACTGCTGCGCAGTGTGTCGCTGCGCAAAGTCACCAGTTGAGCCTCCAATTCAAAATGTTGAGCCTCCAATTCAAGAACGAAATAAGACTGTCACTCAATTCTCGACGGAACTGATGATAAAAGCGCAGTGTGTCGCAGTTTCGAGTCCCGCATGGACCAAAATAAGTACGCTTGCTAAAGTTGAGCCAACGACTCAAACTAAAATTGATGATAAAAGTGCAGTGTGTCGTAGTTTCAAATCCCGCACGGAACAAAAACTTCGATAGCAGCCTAGATCAGTTACTTAAAAATGTATGCTATTGTTCCAGGTGACTCGAGTGACTCCGGAGCGCGACTCCTCGACGGACAGCAGCGGATCCACTTCATCATCATCATCGACCCCCACCAGGCTCGCGTACTGCCCACCATCTAGGTTTAAAGTCGTACAGGTATGTAAATAAATCTCATACTAAATACTAGAAAGTTGAAGGTTTGTCAATTTTTTGAGACTTCATCTAAAGCAGGGACCGAAACCGGTATGATCAATACGGGTATTTTTTCGGTAACCTTTTATACTGTTACAGGTAAGCTCCCAGATACCTTTATATTACGCGTGAATACGGCAGTATTAATATCGGTTACCGAAATAAAAATTACCTCTATCTTGCACGCTTCAGAACGTGCCGTCGGCAATAGTCACCGAGACAGAAAGCATTATGCGATCGCACGCGGCGGAATTCTCGAGGCGGCATTAAAACGTTAACCTGAATAGATCGCATTTGTCTTCGGTCTGGTTACCCAGATAGCGGTTACCTAAGTCTGAAAAATAACCAAAATTCTTCAATACCGGTACCGTAATTTATAAAGGTTTTCGGTCCCTGATCTAAAGTCTCAAAAATTGCGACTTATGTGTATAATATACTGTTAGTCAAAAAGAAAATATTTATAAGTGATTAATCTCAAAACTACTCTTTTTCAGGTAATGGAACCACCACAAATCCAGGTACACCCAGCTTCAACCCAAGCGCGAAAGTCCCCATCTAGATTCTCAGTCACTAGAAACTACGACTCAGTTTACAACCCCAATCCGACCCCGCCGAACAGCCCCGCTCAACCCGCAGTATACACTCAACTTCAGAATGAAGTAGTCACTCAACTTAAACATGAAGCGGGGTTGAGCAAAACTGACGCTTTGACTCAGACCAAGAATGAGGTTGTGACTCAATTGAGGAATGAAGGTAGTTTTGAAACGAGTTTGAGCAAAAGTGAAAGTAAAAATGAAGTTGCTAGGAGTGAGGGTAGTTTGAGTAAGTTGAAGAGTTGAGTCATAAGGGTCTGGGCAGAACTGACGTATTGAGTCAAGTCGGTGTGGGCAAAACTGATGCGTCGAGTCAA
This sequence comes from Agrotis segetum, assembly GCA_036375495.1. NCBI lineage: Eukaryota > Metazoa > Arthropoda > Insecta > Lepidoptera > Noctuidae > Agrotis > Agrotis segetum. Next base: position 3,637,427 of record JAQSVV010000142.1, read on the forward strand.
GAGGGTTTGGGCAAAATTGACGCGTCGAGTCAAGATAGTCTGAGTAAAGTTGACAAGTTGAGTCAAGAGAATCTGAGCAAAGTTGACGAGTTGAGTAAGGTTGTGACGCCAATGATAAGTGAAGTCAGTTTGAGCAAAAATGATGGGTTGAGCCAAAGTAAGATAGAAATTGTCAAGCATGAAGATGGTTTGAGCAAGACTAAGGACGAGATTGGGACGCAATTAGTAAATCAAGCTAGTTTGAACAAAAGTGACGCGTTGAGTAGCGAAGTAGCAACTCAATTAAAACACGAACCGGGTCTGAGCAATGTTGACTTGACTCAAAGTAAGATTGAAAGTGTGTCTCAACCGAATGAAGATAATATCAAATGTGAACTGATAAGTCATGAAGTAAATGCTCAACTTGACAAAAGTGACGTTAAAAGTGAACCGATTGTTCTAGAAAGTCAAGTCAAATTAGGAAAAGAATCTACGGGTAAAAAAGTTATTACAGCGCAAGTGAGAAATGAGGCTATGAGACAATCAAAGATTGAATCGATAGCTCAAATTCAGCTTGAACATGAATCAAAGGCACAATTTGAATTCAAACCTGCGGAAATGAAAATAGAGCCTAAAATTGAAGCGGCAAATCTTCCTACAGACTCTACCAAAAACACAGTTACGACTCAATTCCTACATAAAAGTGAACCTAAAATTCATGTCAAACATGAATCAGAAACTCAACTACCAAACGTACCTGTGACTGTGAAAAATGAACCGATTGAAGCGAAAACTGAGTCTACGACTACAAATAAAAATGCAGTAACGACTCAACTTCACAAAGAACCTGTATTAGATAAAGTTGAGTCGAAAATTCTACCTAAAACGACGAGCAGCCAAATCATAAGTAACGTTCCTTCCACAAGTCAAACGGACGTTACTAAACAGGCCAAATATTCAAGTATTGAGTCTGTAATTCTAGATAAAATCACCTTAGGAACTGAATTGGAAATGGAAACGCCTACTCAGATAAGAAATGTTCCGTACATAGTGCCTTTTGTTCAAGCAAGGAACAATACAGTTATTCAATGTAGTACTGCGCCCGTTGCTCAAGATAGCAAACATATAGACTCTACTTCTCAAATAAATGTTCCTGAAAAATCTCCAATTGTTGAGTCTGCAATTCAAACTAAAAACGCAGCAACTGCTGATATGACCGCTGAACTTAAAAAGTTACCAGTTGAGCCTCCAATTCAAAATGTTGAGCCTCTAATTCAAGAACGAAATAAGACTGTCACTCAATTCTCGACGGAACCGAAAACGCTTGCTAAAGTTGAGCCAACGAGTCAAACTAAAATTGATGATAAACTCAAAATTGTAACTGTCGAGCCACCGACTCAACATAAAACCATCGAAAATCAACTAGTAACAGAATTGACGGCTCAACTAAAAAACTTATCGATTGGGTCTACAAGTCTAGCCGATATTGGTATTAAACAAGTTGAATCTATGAAAAATGAGCCTTTTGTTCAAGGAAATATAATCGTAGCTACGTTTAATGAACCAGAAATAACAGCTCAACCACAAAATGTACCAAAAATCGCAGTAAAAGCTGAAACCGAGCCTGTGAGTCTATTCCATATCATCAAATCTGATACTCAAGTCAAACCTGAGCTTCCACTAGCAATTGAGTCTTCCAATTCAGATTTAGACTCAGCGGCTCAACTTAGAGGTCTAATCGAAACTTCGAGCAAAATAAAAACATCGCCTTCCCATTCGATTTTACCGAAAACCTCAATAGCTACTATAGAAGAATTTCCTGAAAGTGATGATATTGAGTTTAGTGACTCAACCACGTCGAGCATTACTCTACTTTCAACGGACAATGCTACAAGTGATTCAAGCAAAACAAAATCGAATAATGAGTCTGAAACTCAAAAAGTTGAGCATGCGAGTACAGACTCAAAATCGAGTGCAAAAACTCTAGAATCAAAAATCGAGTTTACAGACTCGAAAATCGTAACGGGAATTTTAACAGAATTGTGTGATACACCAAAGAGTGCTGAATTGAGCGCTCATTTAGTGCCCCAGACTGATAATATGAACTCAGAAGTGACAAATCTCAAAAACGTTAAAACTTTAAGTGAAAATAATGTGATAGATATTAGTATTAAACCAACTATAGTTACAAGTGAATTGACGTACAGCGAAGTGCTAAAAAGTGATAAAAAATCATGTGACGCTATGAACAATATCGTTGAAGACTTAGGAAATATAATTAAAGAAATAAAAGTGTTAGTTAAAAATAAAAATAGTTTAAACGATGTACCTGCTGATAGTGTAATACTTAAAAAGAATAAAAGTGAATCCAGTTTAGATAGCCCTGATCTAGAAGTTTCTAGACTTATGGAGAATAGACGGGAGGAGAGAAGCGTTTTTGATAGCAATTCTTCTTTGGAAATTTCTGGCAGTTCTGTCGAGAGTCTGAACGAACAGATTAATAGGACTGTTCAGGAGTTGGATAGACGAAAAACTACTGTTCTATCAAATGAGGGTAGTATGGAATCTACAAGCGAAGTTACCCCAGTTAATAGCGGGAATTTCTTAAATCTTTCCCTCAGTTCCAACGAAAGCGTATCCCCGATTTTCGGAAAAACAAAATTAATTCATGATTCCCTATCGAGTTTAGAAGCCAGCGTCAGTTCATTAGACTCGGCCAAACACGATAGGGTTATGGTAACTTCAGCTGATTCGGGGATAGAATACTCCTTGCAACAACCCTCAGAGAACAGAGAAGATAACTCCTCAAATGAGGGTACTTTGACAAATAATTCAAGTTTGAAAGAAACAGTCAAAAAGCCAGAAACTTTCCAATTAGTCGATACGTTGACGACCTCTCCGAAACGGGCGTCGAGCTTGTTAGATGTCCCGGCTTTGAAGAACAAAGGCTTGGATAGGATGAGGAAGATATCCTGGGTTGCTCCGTCTTCCAGCTTTCACATCCCCAAACCAGAAGAAAAGGATGCCAAACCATCAAATTTAGAGAAGCTACTAAGCCTTTTCCAGCATCCGAGCAGCATATTCTCCAGGAGTCTAACCAGTGATGATGAGAAAAAATCAGCATCAAACACTCCACCTAGAAAAGATTCTTCTCTTACCAGCTCCTTCTGGACTTGGGGCAGCACAATAGAGAGGGAGAGAGAAGAAGACAGCTCAGAAGCCACAGACTCCACTCTCTCAGAAAGAGTGCAAGTCTCATTCGTAGACGAGTCTTTCTCAAGGAAATTAGACTCGAAAACTCCCTCTACTGACACGGATAACACGCTCAGTGAATTCCAGTCGTTTCCAACGCAAGAGAGTGAGTTAACAGAAGAAAGAGTTACCAAAACCACCGAAGATAAAATAGTACAAAATTTAGACTTAAGTGTAATTAGTAATACGAAGAGAGACGATAGGAGAAGTGATGATCTCGTAAGAGAGGAACAAGAGAAGGAGAAAGAGAAAGAGTTGGCCAGACCGAGGTCTTTTGCCGCTGTATTAAAAAGTTCCGGGTCTGAAAACTCGTTAGATAAACAGAATAGCCCGGATAATGGGCAATCTGTTGATAAATTGCCCAGTAAAGTTATCAGGGGCATTAAAGAAAATATAAGCCCAGAGAATACTCTAACTTCAAGCATGACTAATACAAAAGCATTAGCAGTAGAGTTAGAACGACAAGTGAAAAACCAACAACCAACCCGTGGGATGTCAAAAACGATCCTAAAATCGAGGAAGTTAAGGTTCAAAGTGATCTAGCGCCCATAGCTACAATCGAAGAAACTTTAGACGAAGATAATCCTTTACAACTTGCGTTTATAGATGATATAAAACTTGAAGATATGGCGCGAGTTAATGTGGAAGGCGATAAAGATTCCAAAACGCAAGAAATCGATTTGGGCAAAGATGCGCTATCTTACTTGATATACGAGAATAGGGACTTTGAAATTGGGGCGGAGAGTATGGTGAAAACTACAGCACAGCAGGGTTCGTTAGCCCAAGAATTAAAAGAGGCAGAAATTAAAGAAATTCTAGATCTTTCACCCGAATTGGTAATCGACGACAGTTTGCAAGACAACGTATTCACAGCAAAAGAAATAATCGGCTTACGGACATCCCCGATCATACCCGAGCGAGCTAAACTCAAAAAATCGAACTCTCTAGAAGACTTATCCCAATTATCGGACGAAAAAAGTCCTAAAACGAAAACTATAGCGTTCAAAGTCCCCGAAAGTACAACGCCAAGGGACATCCCCGAAAGAAGATCTAAGCTGCGTACCAGAAGTGGTTCTTCCCCGAAATCTTTGCCGGAAAGTTTGAATAAGCCGTGTCCGTTAGCCAAAATGGAGTCAGTATTGACTAAGAAAAAGAAAAAGGTGTCTTCTTTAGGTAAAATGGCGCGTGATTCTCTTCTGGCTTTAAATATGAGCGAAGAAGAAATAGCGGAGTTTCGTCGTTCTTATAAATTGACTTCAGTTGAAAGCCTTAGATCTTTGGAGTCGGTTTCTGAGAGCGGGAATTCAGTGGATTCGAGATGTAGGGCTTGTTTGAGACAGTCTCAGGAGAGTTTAATGTCATTAGATTCAATTTCTGAAGATTGTAGATGTACCGATGAATGTGACAGAGCTGGAAAATCTGCGAGATAGGTCCAAAAATGTCAGGCGGGAATCTGTAGACGGAACTTTGGAAAATGAATCTTATTTCTGTGGTAATTAATGTTTATTTTCGTATGTTACGACTGGTGATGTTCGATTGTAGATGTGGATGTTAAATCGGGTCGTGGTTTATTCGAAATTCAATCTTATTTTTGTAAAGTTAATGTTTATTTTCGTATGAAACGACCGGTCATATTCGGTTTTAGGAATATTATGGACATTGACTTAGCTCAGTCGTCTTCCATCCGATATTCAACTTTATTTGCGGAAGTTTAATGTCTATTATCGTATGATAGACTTGGATCTTTGTCTATTATAGGAACATGCTCATTGTACACTCGCGAGCAAAAGTATGGACACTTGAAATTGATCGATAGCTCCATAAATAATGGCGTGATTTGAATGAATTTGATATCAATTTAAAGTTGACAGTTAAAACTTTAAAATGGTACCATTTTTATTACTCTTAATTAATTATTAAGTACTCAAGCATCGTGCGAATTCGGAGTAAGTGAATCAATACTTTTGCTTCCGAGTGTATAAAATCAACTCAGTCGTATGTCATCCGAATATGAACTTTATTGACAAGAACATAATGTTTTTATTCGTACGAAATTGATCACAGTGAATAAGATTCATTTTTGAACAGCTAAATTTACAGATTTAAGCCTGAGTTTGGAAAAATGAATTGTTTTTTTTTTGTAATGTAGAAAATTTGTAATTTTTAAGAATGTATATTGTCATTTGTTAATTACTTAGTAGGGGTGAAAGTCAAAATAAATGATTATAAAAAAGGCAAGATGAACTTCTAAAAAATAAAAAAAACATTCATACAAACTATAAATATTATCCAATTCACAATATCTTTTATATAAGGTTACACAGTCGGTCTTATCGCTAAAAGCAATACAATGGGCGGCGAGTAATGGGTAACTCGCCATCCGAGCAAGGACCAGGGCAGAGTCAACGGCGAAAATGTTTTTCCACGTGCGCCTCGCGGGGGTCGCGGAAACGTCTTGTAAGAACACCGCGGGCCTAGAACATAAAGAGTAGCTCAAGTAACAGTCTGATGTTCTCTTTTCGCTTCATCCAGAGTGGGAGGACTCATTTGATGAGCTTCCAACCTTAAAAAAGGGGTATCGTATTACCCAGTTACTGGGTTGTGGAGGTCCGATAGTCAGTCGCTCCATGTAAAATACTGATATTCAGCTGCATCTGGTTCGACTGGAAGCCGACCACAATATAGTTGGGAAAAGAATAGGCAGATTATGACGGATTTATTTACGATTTTGACCTTTAAAACATTGACTTAAAGTTCAAATTACAAAGATCCATGCGGGCTCATGAAATTTTTCGAAATATTTAATTTTATCTTGACTTACACCTTTACTGATCCTTTTTACAGAGAAATGAGTAATGTATAAAAGGTTACAATATCTGAAACCACTGAGGACGAATTTTGTATGTTTAAACGCGATCAACCATTCAAACCACGTTCAACTTAATAATCTTATAAATGTAAAAACTTTGTGAGTATGTTTGTTACTCTTTCACGCAAAAACTACTGAACGTATTTTGATAAAATTTGCCATACATATAGTTTATAACCTGGATTATCACATAGAATAGTTTTTATCCCGATTTTATGTCTCCGTGGGATAATTTTTGAGTTGTAGCGTGCGAAGTCGCTGACAACAGCTAGTATGTTTTAACTAGTGACCCGTCCCGTCTTCACGTTTGCAAAATATAGATGTTTTTATACATATAAATATTCCTCTTGAATCAGTCTATCTATTGATGAAAACTGCATCGAAATCTGTTGAGTAGTTTGAAAGATCTTAGCATACAGATAGCGGATTTTATTTTTACTTTGACATTGAACGCGGTTTAAAATTGTCTGATCGTGTTTAGATTTACTAGGTCCACTTGCACGAACCCGAGTTATCTTTTAACTCAGAGTTAGTTGCTAACAGAAGGTCAAATTGACAGTTTGTCATACAATATTGTCAATTTAACCTCGCGGAGCAGATGGCCGATGGGGTCGAAAAGTACTAGAGTGGAGACCACGGACTAGCAAGCGCAGCGTAGGACGTCCACCAGCAAGGTGGACAGACGACCTTATAAAGGTCGCCGGAAGACGCAGGTCGCATCCAACAGGTATATGTGGAGATCTAAAGGGGAGGCCTATGTCCAGCAGTGGACGTCCTACGGCTGAGATGATGATGATGATGATAAACCACGTGTTGGCTACTAACTCTGAGTTTAAAAGATAACTCGGGTTCGTGCAAGTGGGCTCTAGTGGAATAAGCCCTTTTTTAAAAAAAAAAACGAATGCACGAAACGCTGGAAATTAACTATCGTATTTCAGTCATAATCTTGATCAGGATCTTTATCTGTAAACAATCAACGACTGAAAATGTCTATCCAAGTCTCAGATCAAAGAAATAGGCAGATAGAGCGCTCAGAACACGCGAGTGTGTCCACCAAAGCAAATACAACATCAAAAACGAATATCAACTCGCGACAGTACAAGCTACGCGTCGTTGTTGTTTGCCAAAATATACCGCACGTGTCTTTAAGTCTTTAACCATTGTAAAAGTTGTTCTCAAAAACAAAGAAAACAATATGGAATGTAATTCGATTTGATTTTGTATTTACTTTGGTGGACACACTCGCGTGTTCGGAGCGTTCTATCTGCCTATTTCTTTGATCTGAGATCCAATACTCAAAGATGTCGAATCAAGAAATAGCCGTCAAAGAAAACTGAACAAGATTTGGATTGGGATAGAATATAAATTTTTAAAACTACAAGTTGTCATTAAAATTTTTTAGCAAGACCTCAAAAACTTCAAAAAGTTTATTTTTGTGTGAGGTTGTGACAAAGCCGCTTCTGGGAACCACACAGATCTTTGAGATAGCCTTCAACTTATATTAATTATATGAATTCCAGGTTTATTCACTAGTAAAGTCTCGCTAAATAATTTAAATTGACCCTATATTGAAGAAGAAGTGTTCTTTCTATTAAATATCTTGTTATATTATGTTTGAACTAGATATGCCACGAATTGTGATTTTGCCAAATACCGAATTTGCCTAATACCGAATATTCTTCCCAGCTCTAGGCCGAAAGCCGAATATTCGGCCTCCCTAAGTACATTTTGTGGGTGACCTTTTTTTGTTACCCACAACTAAATAACGTAACTACTCCGTTGGCTGATTTATTTCATTTCAAAATGTGAATATGTTAAAATACTGAATAATAGCTTGTGAATATGTCAGTGGGTGACGTTTTATCCATGGTTTAGTATTCAGTATTCGGCCAAATAGTTTTGCATTACTCTCCTGAATGTCGAATAGTAATAAAATTTGCCTGTTATCCGAATGCCGAATAGTAAAAATGTTGCCGGATAGGCCGAATACCGAACAGAAGCCGAATATTCGTGTCATGTCTAGTTTGAAACGTATATAAATTAATTATGTCTGTAATGCCTTATCTACCTTGGGTTGCAATCTGATTGAGGTTACAAATTCATAATGGATTTAACAAGCTTTTACTAGATTGAACACTTTTACAAAGAAATACGAAAATAAAACTTAAAACTGAAACAAGACAATGCTACCAAGGACTGAAAAAAAATGAAAACGAAAAAATTTTGTACTTCAATGTGAAAATTATGACTTAAAATTTTTATTGTAAAGAAAAAATTATCAGTTTGTAAATTATTATTATAATTTAAAATTTTTGTACTTGAATAGTATTATTATTGTGTTTTTGTATTTTTTTTTATGAAATGTGGGTAGGCAGAGTTCTAAAGACATTTTTTTTTTTACAATTCGAAAGATTTGAATACGGAACAATGTGACTTTTTCAATTAATATCTTATAGGTACTATTAAAAATGTGAAAGTTTGTGAATTGATACATGTTTGTTACTCGTTTACACAAGAAACTACTGAACGGATATTGATGAAATTTGGTACACAGATAGTTTATAATATAGGATAGTTTTTATCCTTTTATGACGTTTCCTTGATATGATTACCGAACTTTACGCGGACACGTATAAACTAGTATGATTCTTACCTTTGAAAATAAATTTACATTTACCATTTTTCTATGAGAGTTCGGCTAATCGTGTGTCTTGCCAAACCATCGCATCGGTTAATATAATAACTAGTACTTACCCGCAGCTTTGCTCGATTTTTGACTATAAATTCGGTGACATGTGGCGTCATGTATAATTGCAAGTTTGTTTGTTGTTGTTTTTTCTCGGGAACAGTACCCTTTTTCGCGATGAAAGGTACTCCATGTCCGTCTCTATACACCTGACAACGTATATACAAAATTTCAGGATGTTCGGTTCAGTGGTTTCAAAGTTAAAAGGTAACAAACTTACTTTAGCTCTTACTTCGGCCTGCGTTATGGATTATAGCCCACTCCACAAAGGGTGGTGTTAAAATGCATGTTGGCCCAATAGTGGGACATTATAGGTTAAATATGCAGGAAAAGTAAAATATAAATAAAAAAAACCAACACAGACACATTAATACAACTTCATAAAGAAGAAAGTTATAAATACATGATTAGGACAAAAAGTTTTAAAAACTCTGACTACCCTCCGAAGTGTGATTGGTATAGAATTATCAATTTCAACTTTAAAATTGTAAAGCATGCTACACATTCGTTCGGGTCGGTAATATACATCTCTAACAATATTTGTCGAACTTCAAAGAAAACCAGTATTCAATGTAGTCAGGTCATATTTCAGTCCGAACTGATCTCATAAGCCTCGCGAGGCATTTGCCGCACGAAGCTGCTCGGTTAGTGTGGATGTGTAGCCGAGGCAAGCGCTCGCTAATGCTGCGAGCAGCCGAGCGCCCGAGCCATCCAGTTTCGGCTATTTGTTTCGCTCGCGTATATTGTTTCGTGCCTCGGTCGAGAAACAATAGGAGCGTTCACACAGAGCGAGCTGCCTCGCGAGGCATTCTCCTCGCGCGGCAAATGCCTCGGGAGTCTGCTTGGTGTGAGAATATTATTATTGAAAGATAAATTCTACACAGTTCGGCTTTTTTTTCCCAATACATTGGCACATTATATTTGATTTTGCCTTTTGTTATGAGTTTCAGAGATATAAGATAAATGTACACAGTCCGACAAAGGCTTTTTTTTTTCAAGACATTGGTACAGACGCCAGCACGTCAACCTACCCGAATCTGTCAGATTTTACCACTCAAACATTAACCTTCTACTTTTGTGATAAGGTTGAAATTCTATTAAAGAAATCTGACAAATTGTGGTAGCTTGATGTGCTGGCGTCTGTACATTATATTTGATTTTGCCTCTCAACTGTGGCGTAAATCATGCCGACTCGATCCAGTGCGTAGCCAGCCTAATAATTGACTAAAATATTTAGTTTTATAGACTATTCAAGTACTTACTTGTATGTTTATGACACGTTTTTTTTTTACTACCCTCTTCAATTGGCATGTTTTTTTTTATAACTACCCTCAAAAAGTTGGCATGTTTTTTTTTCTTCTCATCTGATTTTTCGGGTTGTGGAGGTCCGATAGTCAGTCGCTTCATGTAATGTACTGATATTCAGCTGCATCTGGTTCGACTGGAAGCTGATCCCGACATAGTTGGGAAAAGGCAGCAGATGAATACTTATTCAGATTTATAAAACTTAAGAGATGGCACATTCGTTTTGTTGCTTATTTTGGTAACTTAAAGGGTGATCTAGCTTTTTCTAATAAGCGGTTCAAACGAATTTGAACCCAATTGTTGTATTTGAATTTTAATATTTCAGTATACGGTGGAGTAAAGAGTGTCATACAAAAATGGATCTTATCTTTTATAAATAACATTCTATTCGTTTGAACGAAGTTGAGAGATTTAATTATGTTTTTTCGAAAGTCATTATTTGAAAAGTGTGTGTTTGCTATTTTTTCTATACTAAGAAACGAGATAGAATTATTTGCGTCTTGCTTTCTGGTAAAGCTTCGTCCCCTTCTGTTTGGCAAACACGGCAAGCGTTTGGATCCGGCATTATCTTTTTCACTTTGTACGATGTGTTGAATAGACTACTAGAATTGTAAGACTAGCGCAGTCTGATAAAATATGCCAGAAAGGCTAATAAAAAGTTAAAAAAAAACCTAATTTGGAACAGAAGGCCAAAAACACTAATATTGTAAAAAGTGCGGAAGAATAGTAGGTGGGGTCTACCACGGCGGCGTCTTAAAACGTGAGTAATTTCAGTGTGGAAAAGAGAGCGAGCTATACAAATCGTCTAACGCCATCTCTTTCCCATATTTTAATAACTCTTGCTCTCGTAGGCCATTTGCTCAGTGCACTTGCGTGTTTTCTAAATGCTAATAAATATTTTATGATAATTTATTATTATTTTTTACACGAAATGAACAAGTTCGGGGCAAAGTTGTTAGGTTAGTACTTCAATAGATTTTTTTAATAGGGTATTATTAAATCGTTTGTTAAAAAATGAATGGGAATTTAATAATTGGTACAGTCGACAAAGTTGAATCGTGACCCACCATAGGCTTATTTTCCAACAGACTGGGAAACTAATGGCGCTAGTATAGCTAGTTCCAAGCATCGTCATTGGTTCAAATCAGTTCAAATCTTAAAGGTACTTCAAAATAGTACTACCTCATTGGTCGGATTAGGACTAAGCTATGGTGGCGTCATCTACAATTAGCTTTGACTTTCCTACCCCATTGGTTTATCTGTTTAATAGTTATTATGCCACAGACACACACACAGTTGAGGATAATTAAAGAAAAAACAAATCATGCCAATATATAAAAAGGGATTTTAAAAAATCGTGTTATATTACAACTTATTTGCGAAAAAAAAAACAAATTAAATTGTAATGAGTCTTCAAAAATTTTGTTTAAAATTGTAAATAAGTAATGTACAGAAATGTTCATTCGGAATTTTTATAGTAGTTAGTAAGTGGTTTAAATTAAAATTAAATATGAGAAAAAACTTAAGGCTTTATACATATGAGCGATTTTTTTGTCGCTGCGACTTATTTTTTGCGTGTATCGGAACTTTTGGAAGAAATGTATGAAAAAATGTTATAATGTGTATTCGCCGATACCTCAGATTGATGTATTGGAATTTTTTCTTAAATAATATAGATTTTGGGATTAAAAAAAGTATTCGATTTTTCTAATAATAATTATTAAAATTTAAAAAAAATGTGTATAAATATATACCTACCTACATACTACCTGTTTAAAAAAACCCTTTATTACTAACCGAGGCTCAATTTGTAAGAAAACAGAAGATAAATAAATAAAGTTATCGAAATTGGTACAGCAGTTTCTGTATGTTTGCTACCTTCGAAACTGCTGTGCCGTTTTTGATGAAACAAATTGCGCTTCGAGCTAAGACCAAAATTATGATGGTGTAACATTTGACTTCATAATATATTGTAAATATTAAAAGCTTTTAACGTCTTCACTGTTTTATTTTTAATAATTCCCTTTGGGATTTGGGGATACCAACATATTATATAAGCTACGGAAATTATAGTCACATCACCCCTGTACAGTCAAAACAAAGTAAGATAGACCGTAAATCAAACAATCAACAAGACTTAAAAGTGAAATTTTATTTGTATTAAAAAAAAATCCGTCATTCAATATTATGTAATATGATTAAAACGTAATATTCTAATTGGGGTGTCTGAGGCTGGGCGTTAATTACGTTACATGTTGTTTATTTCTAAATACATACATACATATTATAGATAAACTACATCCAGACACAGAACAAATGATCGTGCTCATCACAAAAACATTTGTCCTGGGTGGGAATCGAACCCACGACCTCTGGCATAGCAGTCAGGGTCACTAACCACTAGACCAACAGGCCAGTCAAACGGGTAGGGGGTTCGCGAAATATTTCTTAATACTGAAGGGGCCTTGCCATGAAAAAGGTTGAAAAACATTGGCTTAGAGCAGGGTTTTTCAACCTGTGGGTCGCCACCCCCTGGGGGGTCGCGAAGGTTCTCTAGAGTTGTTAAAAGTTGAGAACCTTACATTTATCAAGCTCTATTTCAAATTAATGCTAAAACTTTTCCGGCTCGCTACGCTCGCCCATTTATGAAGCGTGTGCTTGTGAAGGTCAAAAGAAGTCAACTTTTTTTGGTCACTTTTCAACGAAAACTTGTCTTATGTTGGTGTAGACTGTAGGTAGAAATAGTAGACTTACTGTCACACGCCGCGCTCGCTCTTCAAGTCTTTATTTTTTTATCTCGCTTTTAGATTAAAACTTGTTTTGTCGTACTACGGGAACATTTAACTTTTAGAGTTCTCTGCGTTCATTCTTCTTTGTAGATTTGGCTTTTCGTAGTCCAGAAATCTATAAATTTTCGAGTTCGCTGCGCTCGCTCTTCTACGCAGCAAACTCGCTGCGCAGCGAGCCTACTCTTACCGTTTACGAACCATTAAAACTAAAAACTTATATTTGCAGTAAAAAATGAGTGTATACTCCTGCTTTAAGTTTTTCTTCTAGAAGGCGGTGTGGAAATGTCGGTGCACAGTTACTCGCACTAGACAGTTTTCTTTTTAATTCAAATTTTGGGGCGGCAAGCTGTACAGGCCCAGGGCGCTGACAATTTTAAATTACGCCACTGCTTGTAGATCACACAAATATTTGCAGGAATCGAACCTGCAACACGCAGCGCAGCAATGCAATCGCTCAACCCGTTCGCTAACCGTGCCGTCAAAATTGAATGCTTGAAAAAGGAAACGGGTAGGGGGTCGCGAAATATTTCTTCATACTAAGGGATCGTGCCATGAAAAAGGTTGAAAAACCCTGGCTTAGAGCATAAACCGCGCGGTCACAGGCTTTTTTAAAATGTCACTGTGTTTTATGTCATTTTCAAAAACATGCATTATAACTTTTGTTCTAGATATAATATGGCCATGTTGAATACATATTGCTTGGGGCCATGTCAGTCATTTCTAATGAAAAAAATAACACTGTAAACGTGCTAGTCTTTGCCGTCTTTTGAATTTGATGCTTTAACGTCAGTCACTGGTGCCTGACATAGCCTGAACAGATAGTGACTGTCAGGCACCGGTGACTGACATGACAGATGTTAATAGAGAATGGCACTGCAGGAAATGCAAAATAAAAGGCTCACAATCGAGTGTTTACCAATAATCACCCTTTAATTCTTTTATTAAGAAATCGCTATCGTTTTTTATCCCCATCTGAGCGATATCATCAGCAATATCGATGCCTTCAATATCGGGATCAAATCCGTCCCACTTTTCGGCCCACTTTTTGTAACGCAGATTCTTCTTGTAATTAAACTCCAGCGAGCTATTTATATTTTTCTTTATCCATTCGTCCATTGGTGGGCCCTTGTCTTTTGGGATTGGGAAACCTGCAAACAGATTAGTGTAACTATGACATATTTGCGCATTTCTATTGGTCGTTAACAATGATATTTAAAAGAAACTATAGAGCGGGCATTGGGAAAATTGTCATACAAAATTGTTGATGCCGTGCGTCAGTAGCACAATCTGAGCGTTGCATAGCAACGCGACTACTAAACTGAGAGACTTTTTACCTATTGGTAAAAAGTTTTGGATCACAAATTTCTTCGTGATGTCCCGTCTATTGCTCGTATATAGTTTAATGTCTTTGGTCGTTAACAATGATATTTAGTAAACCGATATGTTATGAGCGCGCAAAACGTGAAGACCAGAAAATGTCCTACGTGGGACAATTGCTTTTAGTCTGTGTCTGTGTGTGCGGGGGGATTGATGACGCGTGACGCTGTTTGTTTATCTAGCTGTCACTTTTTTTCTTAATGCGTTTTATCAAGCTATCCTTCTTACTTGTAGTGAAATGTAATATGTGAATAAAAAAGTGTGTATGTGTGCTGCCGCTCGGCGCGGAACAGTTTTTTCTGTTGTTTTGTAAGTGTATAACATATCTGATATTAGAATATCATTGGTCGTTAACTCGTTCGGTATCAGCATACGGGGAGCCCTCGCATGCGAGATAAAAACCAATGAAAGTCACAAGTCGATCCGTGTTCATTACACCGTCTGCAGTGATTCCCCGCTTGCTTTATATGGACCAATGAAAGTCATCGGTAAATAGGTACCTTTATAGTTGCTCGTATATAGTTTAATGTCTTTGGTATACAGCTTGCGGGTCTGCCACTCTTTTCAATAAATGACTACAAACGTGGAGGTTTTCTTAAACCCCGCACGCGGGCTATCGACTAATCAAAACGGTTCCCCGAATGCGGGCCTTGTGGAATGCGTTCCAGAAATCACTCGTACCTGTCATGCGGGCAACTAATGAAATTGCGCCATACCTAACTAACAGCCAAGAATTAAAAAACCCAAAGCTTTTTCTTAAGGGGTAACATACTCTGGCACTCACCGGACACGGAAGTTTCGGTAGTACCTGTGTCGAATAGGGAGGGAAGAAATGCCCGGGTGTCACCACTGCGAAGATCGCCCGGAGGACACGGTGGAGCATACGGTGCAAGACTGCCCCGCTTGGGCAGAGCACCGCCGAGGCGATAGGCGGAGACCTCTCGCGACTGAGTGGGAAGCGGTCGCCTCCTTCTACGAAGCAGTTATGCTCGCCAAGGAGTAGGTGGGCCGTGAGAGAGAGGACAGCGTCCTCCCTACACCCCAGCCGCCACGCCAGATTACCACGATAAAAAAGGGGTACCTAACTAGCTTAGTTTTAAAAAATCGGGTTTGTCAATGCCGTTGTTTTTTAACTTGTTCATATTTATTTTTTGTCACCGACTTCCTTTCTTGTTTCTGTACAAAAACGGCAAACAAATCATGACTATTCCAAGGGAGCTATTTTAAATATGAATTATCCATCCAGTTTTTTCTTTGGCCTACCCAACGACGATATAATACTAGACTCGTAATAACAGGCGACCGATGTCTGTCAACACATTAGCCAAAAAAGTCTTATATCCGTCTCATTTCGACCAATCCTGTGAGCCGTAAACATACGTTGAGACAGAACAGACCTTGAGTTAAGCAATCACAACGCAGTACCCCGTCCCCCTCGCTTACGTAGTACCTCAGCGAGTTGACAGAATAATTTTCGTTCCTTAGATCGTACATGCTAGTCTTGGGCATTCTAGTTCACTACTGAGAGCGCTCAATCTAGTTCTGCTCTCTTAAACGACTAGTTCGTTCTTCTAGTTCGTTAGTTCCTAGCTCGTAATAGAGACCGACCGATCGAGAGCGATCAAATCGTTCGCTCGCAAAGAGATGTCAGATTTAGTTTGTCTTGGTTCACTCGTTTTAATACGGTTCCTGCTGCATGCGACAATTTGTGTAAAATGTACGAAACGGATTGCGCGCATGATCGGTGAGCGAACGGGAGTATTATAGAGTAGTGCTGTCCCGCTCCCGTGCAACGATCTTAGATCAGTCGATCTCTTTCATTCTGTCCGAACTAGTGAACTAGGGAGTGGAAAATGTGGGAGCTAGTTCACTAGTTCATCTGTGGGAGCAGTTCTTTCGAACTAGTTTGTTCGCGAACTACACAAGACTAACTGTATATGCGGGGTCTAGTATTATATCGTCGTTGGGCCTACCAATAAGCGGCAGATAAATTCACTTACCTTCCATTTCAGCCAGTTTTTCTATGTGACTCATATTCCTTGTAATTTCTTTATCGTTGAAAAATTCGGCCTTCAATAATGTACTGTTAAAATTCCTCCTTGTATGTATATTGTTTCCTTGCTCATTTCCCATCCTCATGGGATCAAAGTCGTCCTGACCATGGGATAAGATAAAATCTAAATCAATGCCTTTATTGATAAGGTCGAGCACTTCTTCAGGTCTCATATTATACTTTTTAGCTAAATGTCTAGCTCTGGCCCTGTTGACAGCGTCTTTTCTTAAGTGAAAGTCTAAAACTTCGTAGAATAACACCGTTTCGGCCATTATTCCATTGTAGTCACTTTCTGTGGACGACAATATAATATTATAATATTCCACAACTATCACACAACGCCATCTTGTCCCAAGCTAAGCAGAGCTTGTGTTATGGGTACTAGACAACTGATAAACATACTTATATATTTCTAAATACATATTATAGATAAATTTACACCCAGACACAGAACAAATGATAATGCTCATCACACATACATTTGTTCTGGGTGGGAATCTACCCACGACCCCCGGCATAGCAGTCAGGGTCACTAACCACTAGACCTAGGCCTATTGGCCAGTCAAGATAATCTTTGATTAGATCCCACGTTTTAAGTGGCCCCCTCCCAGCCTTGTAGGGTTATTTTCTTATTTATAAGGTATTTAAAAACGTGGGTTTTTTGATTTTTTTAATCTATTAATTATTTTATTAATTTTCATCTTTGTTGTTGAAATTTATTCACTCACAATCTTTTCATATTTTTATGTCATCGGGATTGAAGCAACCCTGGAAATTTCAGCCTGCTAGCTACCTTTAGGTACTATTATAATATTCTGTGCTTAGGGTTGAACTACATCTGGTAGCACGGAATCGCCTTTTTCCGTTGCTAGACCGAGACGGAAAGCATAATGCGATAGCACGCGGCGGAATCCTCCAGGCGGCTGCGTGTTATCGCATTGTCTCGGTCTTAGTCTAGGATACATTGAAGAAATTATATACCCTCATCTTTTATTTGAAAATGGCATCTAATACACGCTAGATACTCTAAACGACAATATTTTGGTGATAGGTTGTCGGCCTGAATCGCGTACCTTCAATGTTAATTCATAAAAATTGTCTTCAAAAATTTTCGTTCCAAGTTGAATGCAGAATGAAATGCGGAATTATGAAAATTAAAGACAGAGTAGTTAGGAAACGTGATTTTTAGGATGAAAAGTGTTAGGAAGAACATTTTCGGGTTTCCAATTATGAGAGTTTAAATTTTAGGTGAACTTTGGCGCGCCCTTTCGTAACAATTTTCGACCTGTCTGTACGGTTTTGCGCACAACACTTAATATTATTGCCGCGACCTTAGTAGGAAGTGAAACTAGTCTTCCAAACACTTTTCGACCTGTCTGGGTGCAGAACTGCACACCTGCATCATTTTCTTGTCTTTGTTGTTCAACGCTTAGGCCAATTTTTATGATTAAAATTTAGACAACTGAAATTTAGCCACAGTTTTGCTTCGACAACTAAATACTGTTGGATTCAGAATTAAATAATCTATCATTTGATATCTGATTCGATTAAATAACAAATGAATATTATCTAGGTAACTCACCTGTTTAAACCCGACAACTAATTAGAAGGACAGGGTTAGACACCGACAACCTATATTTTTTAGATTCCTTGCGGTATATTCTATCAGCTAATGCTTGATTTTTCTAAATAACAGATGAGGGAAGCGGAACAAAAATTTTTGAAGACAATTTTTATGAATTAACAGTGACGGTACGCGATTCAGGCCGACAACCTATCACCAAAATATTGTCGTTTAGAGTATCTAGCGTGTATCATATGCCATTTTCAAATAACAGATGAGGGTATATATTTCTTCTACCGGATCTCGTACTATCTAGCAGATGGCAGTTCTAAGCGACAGAAAGAGAAAGGGCAACGGAAAAAGGCGATTCCGTGCTGCCAGATGTAGTTCAACCCTTATCGGGAAGTGCCTCAAAATTGAGTTGCAAAAATTCAACCGGACCGAGAAAAAAAAGAAAGAAAAGTGAGTGTATAAAAACGTGGGAAAGTACTTACGTATAACTGAGTAGCCATTAATAATTTGCGCTAGTCTGTGTTCGTGATTCTTAAAGGACTTAGCGTCTGAGTAATAACGGTAAACCATTACCATGTGCCGGTATCGTTCCATTATACCTAGAAAAATAGTTAAGCCGGAAACACATTATTAAGAGGAAACACCACGGTTGTTTTTCCATACAAACGTAGTCCCCTGTTTTCTTCCTGGATAATGCCAGTAGAGCAAAAATTTTTTTACAAAAAATCTATGACCACTATTGGCATGTCTCTATGTTTTCTTTTTTTCCATAAATTAATTATTAAAAGAGATATGAACATTCAAAATCCTAAAAAAATTGCCAGATTTTCCGCTGTGTTCAAATATCCAAAACAAATTTGACGGGATTATATAAAAAAAGGAAAACATACGAACACGGTCAATGCCTTTCTTTATTTTTTAAAGAAAAAAGTAGTGAAATCGGTTAAGTTTTGGAGGAGTAATCAGGGGACTACGAATCGTTGATTTTGTGCCATTTAATAAGGTTTTTTCGGTCAAAGCTGCTGTTGTCTCTATCGCGCTCCGTAACTCTGTTGTGGGCACTGCGCGACAGCAATAGATTTTACAAATACCTATTTTTCAATTCTCCAGCCCTTGCTGTTTCCTCTTAACACCCGACGCCACCCGACGAAACGTGATGCGTGTTGGATCAAATCAAAATGTATTGTTTTCTATGACCAGAATCACACTATGAACACCCGACGCGACGACACGCGCTCACTGCAAATCGGGTGTTGACACGTTGCGTCGCGTGGCGTGTTGTATAATGTGTTTCCGGCTTTATGGCAGCACTATGCATGTCAAATTGACGACACTGCCGGAAACACATTATTAACACCCGTCGCCACCCGACGAAACGTGATGCGTGTTGGGTCAAATTAAATGTATTGTTTTCTATGACCAGAATCACACTATGAACACCCGACGCGACGACACGCGCTCACTGCAAATCGGGTGTCGACACGTTGCATCGCGTGGCGTGTTATATAATGTGTTTCCGGCTTTATGGCAGCACTATGCGTGTCAAATTGACGACACTGTGAGTCTTTAGGCAGTGGGAGAGATGGCGCTAGACGACTTATATAGGGTGACTGGTAATTAGTGTACGATACTTAAACATGTGATATAGTGTTCATGATAACCAACAACTTTTACTATGGGAACAAACCTGAAAACTCAAAAAAAAACAGCTGTTCAGTAGGTTCATTTATGTTTACTTAATGTAAAACCAGGCCGGGCGGCAACCGACTGTGAAACCCGTCCACGGTGCGCCCGCGTGTACTTGTAGTTTCATACTACAAGTACACGCGGGGGCCCCGTTGACGTGGCTACACCGCGGAGTGCGCCAGGCCTGGTTTTACTCTAAAAGTAGGTACCTACCTGATGCAATCAAACCCAATTCATATCCATATGTGCTCTTAAATTGCGACTGGACTACATCCGCATGGCGTAGTTTGTACACTACGTCTGAAAATAAGAAATACGTGTATAAAATTATTAGACCAATGGCGCATTTTCATTGTTTGTTAGGGCCCGCATGCGGGGTGTGGGAGATTTCTGTAGGTCGCATTCGGGCCCCGCATTCGGGCGATAAAGTTCGTTTTCGGGCTACGGCGCCGGCGAATCTTACAGCCACATATAATAGACGAAGTTTTCGCCCGAATGTTATCGCGATGTACAAACGCAAAAACAACATGGGAGCCGCGGTTGCTCTGTATTTGTGGCAGCAAATAATTATTTTTTACATCTATGTCAAAAACCGGCCAAGTGCGTGTCGGGCCACGCACAGTGTAGGGTTCCGTAGTTGCCCATCAAAATACTTATGCGAACTAACTAAACTGATTCGCTGAATTTAATTTCAAAAAGAAGAATTTTCAAAATCGGTCCAGGAGTCTTTGAGAAACATAAGAAAAAGATTACAACGAATTTAGAACCTACTCCTTTTTTGAATTTAGTTAAAAATAGTTGACGATAAAAACCTACCTATCCCCAAAAAACATACCTATAAAAGCTGTAAAAATAAAGTTGACAAACTTACATTTTGCAGTTGTCTCCGATACATTTTGTTTAAGAAAATATGATATCAAGTACATTTTATAAGTTGGTCGACTATTACTCGTAAAGTTGTAAAGCCTACTTAGTCATGATAATTTTCTTTTAAACTTCGTTATATGTACTACTATTGTGAATTTTTTCACACCCCCGAACATAACCGTTTAGCTGGTAGAGGGGGGGGACACTCGAATCGAGCAAAATTTAGCACTTTAAAGCTTAATATTTCACAAACAATTTTTTTTATCAAAAAATTGTTAATGGAAACTATCATTATTTTTTAAAGGCCTATTTAATGATACCTCACACTAAGGGGTACGCGAGAAAAAAAAAATCCTCACTTTACGTGTAAGTACTGGAGGTACCCTAAAAAAAAAATATTTTACAAGATTTTATTTTACCACTTTTTCGGCACAACAAATCCGTATATTTACACCAAATTACAGCTCTCTAGTACTGTGCGTCTCTGAGCTAAACTGCGGACAGACGGACGGACGGACGGACGGACATGGCGAAACTATAAGGGTTCCTTGTTGACTACGGAACCCTAATAAAAAACACGTCCGCTTGGCCGATGCTTTATACAAAATGTACTCTATGGCCGATGCGTACGGGCCGACTGAAGTGTGGCCGCGCACCGCGAAGTTCATCTAGACACCCCTTCTACACGATCAGACCCGACCGCTGACAGACGTGACCTTGGTCGGGTCAACAGTACCCAACCGTCTGGAACGCCGTCGGCTGACGGTCGGGTCGTCTGCGGACGCAGCCTGTCGGGAACTCGGGACGGATGCGCTCCCGACCAAGGTCTATTGACTCCGCCCATATTTGGTCGCACGACCAAGGTCTACACGGTAGATTTTCACACCCACCGGACCAAGGTCGTCTGTCGGGCGGTCGAGGCTGATCGAGTAGAAGGGGTTTAAACCCCTTCTATACGGTCAGACCTGACCACCTGACAGAGGTGATCTTGGTCCGGTGGGAATGAAAATCGACCGTGTAGACGTTGGTCGTGCGACCAAATATGGGCGGAGTCAATCGAACCTTGGTCGGGAGCGCAGCCGTCCCGACAGGCTGCGTCCGCGGTGGGACCCGACCGTCAGCCGACAGCGTTCCAGACGGTGGGGTACTGTTGACATGACCAAGTTCACCTCTGTCAGGCGGTCGGGTCTTACCGTGTAGAACGGCGTTTAAAACTCTTTGATGTGCGAGAGTTTACCGACAGCTTAGCGATAATCCCGAAGCTTCGCCCGAAGGTGCCCGAAGTGCCGAAGAGTTCGCGAATACTTGGCTACACTTATCGCGATAACGCGCATATTCGGGTTATCGCGATGAGGCCGCGGCAATAGTCGACAGCCCGCATGTGGGGTGTATGGAACCCTCTGCCCTCTGTGCCTCTGCCAGACTGCCCTATTAAAAACTGGGCTGCGTTTAGATCAATTATCTAGTTTAAAATACTGACTAAATGTCAAACACCCCGTTCAAGCACTCCGAGAGGTGAAAAATGAAACAAAATAAAATTTAATCTACCCCGTTTACGGTCGTCCGCTGGTATAAGTTTACTAAATGGAATAAAATGCGACCTTTTTATCACGCAAAATTTTATCCTGCTGTCAGATTGACATTAACTTTTGTTGTTTTGCTCGATTCGCGCCGTTAAAACGAATATTATTTTTATTTTAGAGAGTAAATATATTATTTGTGGATTATGGATTTATTACCGCTTGACTGTTGAAGTATCAAATTTTGATATGTCTCAAAAATATTACACCAGCAAATTGATTATTTGTTCAATAAACTGAGCTGTCAATTGAATTTGACAGCTAACATTGACAGAAACTTAAGACTCCGTTCAGCGAACCCTCGCTAGTTTAATTTTTATCCGGCGAAATATCGCCGGCTGATTTTACATTTAGCCAACCTTTGATAATATTTTGTGACATGTTGAGTAAATTCCTGTGCTGCCATTTACTGACGACATCTTCGTGACTAAATCTTCCGGGCATGTCGAACCCCGTAATTATTTTTTGGCACTGGCTTTGAACTATAAGACCTGAAAAAAAAAACTTTAAAAGAAAGAAAAAAAGACAAGACATCCCGACGCCACCCGATGACCACAACTGCGCGTAGCGTAAGCAGAAAAAAAATTATCTTGATGTCTTTTGACGCGTTCAGTGATCTTTTTTAAGCATAATTATTTACTATAGTTTTCTACAATATTTTTTCCGTTGTTACCTGTTGATTATTGTTGTTGAATTTTGTTTTATGGTAAGGTTAAGTTTGAGAAATTATTGTGATCTAGTCTTGTTTTTATTATTATTAATTTGAAAAAAACTTTAACTTGAAATCTTATAAGCTGACTGTAATATCTGTCAAAGCAAGTACAAGCCGCCATTTTATATTCCTTTCTTCAATTACCGGCTTTTAAGTATGTATTTGATTTTATACTTACTAAAGAATAAAGGTAATATTTTTAATATATTTGGCAACATTTTGACCAAAATTCGACAATTTCTTTAATAACCGAGCACTTAGTTTCACAAGTACTGAAATTATGTGAGTTTTTCATCAAAAATCTAATCAGAAATAAAGATTATAATTATTGTATTAATTCACTGATTACATAAACATTTGTTAAGGTACGACCACACGTTCTTTGGATTATCTTAAAAAGGCACCGTGACCTTTTTTGAAGTACTTTTTTTGCCACCGACTTCCGAAATAAAAGTAATTTTGTAGCTTATTTTACCCTTTTTTTGTGGTTGTTTTTGAAGTAAAATCGAAAAAACAAGGTGTTTTTTTTTTCCGACTTCAGAAAAGGAGGAGGTTTTCATTTCGACTGGATTTTTATGTTTGTTAGTGTTACCCAATCATTTTCGATTGAGTGAACCGATTTTGATGATTTTTTATATTTGATGCGGTAGACCTGCTATGTAGTGTTACAAAAAATAACATTGATTCAGTAGTTTTTATTTCAAATACTACGTGTTACGTTGTCATATGGGCCCACCCAAAATCAAACCCGGTACCAACAGAGGTACTTACAATAACTGAACCGAGGAGTATATTACGTGATAATAATTTTTATTTAAGTATTATTTAACGACATTAAAGTTTTACTGCTCAGTAAATTATAATCAAATTATTTTTTTCTGCAGTAAAATTTAATTATTTCCATTTAATAATTCAAGATGTGGGTTTTGCTAATTGTTTGGACTTAAAATTATGTTCCATTCTCTGTCTTTTCTTCCTATTTGGGTGTAAGTATTATTTTAACTTTTTTTTTTTGTTAGGATTTTGGAGTTTGTGCCCTACCGTTTTCGTGCGCCATTTTGATTGTTGAATCTAAAATGTTACTTTACAAGTTTACACGCGAATGCTCCCGGTGAGGGAGCGCCTCATGTGGAAATAGCAAGGGCTGGAGAATTGAAAAATAGGTATTTGTAAAATCTATTGCTGTCGCACAGTGCCCACAACAGAGTTACAGAGCGCGATAGAGACAACCGCAGCTTGGACCGAAAATACCTTATTAAATGGCACAAAATCAACGATTCGTATTTCACAGTTTCACTACTTTTTTCTTTAAAAAATAGAGAAAGGCATTGGCCGTGTTCCTATGTTTTCCTTTTTTATATAATCTCGTCATATTTGTTTTCTGGATATTTGAACACAGCGGAAAATCTGGCCATTTTTTTAGGATTTTGAATGTTCTTAACTGTTTTAATAATTAATTTATGGAAAAAAGGAAAACATAGAGACACGCCAATGGTGGTTATAGATTTTTTGTAAAAAAATCATTGCTGTACTGGCTTTATCCGGGGAGAAAACAAAGGACTACGTTTGTATGGAAAAACGGCCGTGGTGTTTCCTCTTATGGTTGTGCATCGCGATTCTAAAAAAAAAAAAAACAATATGGCGGCGACCGATACCAAAACCTTCATACCCCTTTATATGGTCAGCGAATAATGTTGGAAAGTAACTAAACGTTATTCAGGTAATCATGGGATATAAATCTATATTAGATACCATATTTAATAACATCATAAAATTGAAATATTTAATAAAACCACAGAATATTTTTAATAGATAAAACTAATAATATTAAATAATATTTTACTAATATTTATATGATTTTATTTATTAATATTTTTATTTACATTTT
Source organism: Agrotis segetum (assembly GCA_036375495.1). NCBI lineage: Eukaryota > Metazoa > Arthropoda > Insecta > Lepidoptera > Noctuidae > Agrotis > Agrotis segetum. The sequence goes on from JAQSVV010000142.1 coordinate 3,662,106, forward strand.
ATTTTTTTTCATTACTAATATTTTATAATACAAAGCATACAAAATGTTTCGAAGAGAATTAAATATAAGAGTATTCATTTTTAAACGAATTAAAAAAAAACGTGGTTTATAATACAAAAATAATGTTCCGGTAATGGAAGCATATGGTTCAAAGTACTGGTTAGTGCTCCACAATATTTTCCTCACAATGTAAAAAATTCGTCAAGAAAAAAAAAAAACAAAAAACCGACTTCATATTTTTATTATGCAAGCTGAAAAAAAGATGGGAACAAGATTAAATGAATCAGACTTGAAGTAATAAAAAATAAATAAATATAGGGTGACTGGTAATTAGTGTACGATACTTAAACACGTGATTGTGCTCAGGATAACCAACAATTTTTACTATGGGAACAAACCTAAAAACTCGAAAAAAAAAACAGCCGTTCAGTACATTTATGTTTGCTTAATGTACCTACTGAATAGCTAATATTTTTTCACGATTTCAGCGTTGCTCCCATAATAAAAAAAATGATTGTTATCATGAGCACAATCACGTGTTTAAGTATCGTACACTAATTACCAGTCACCCCTTTTAGTTAAAAAAAAAATTAAGGTTTTGCGTCGTTTACGAATTTCTTCCCCTAAGGTGTTTTTGTATACCTATTTAAGAGGTTTCCAATGTCTTAAGTATTTGTAAAAATTGCGGCGCGCATGCGGGCAGCGAGTACAGAGGGCAACTCGCTGCCCGACCAAGGACCATGCCTGGGTCGACGGCGCGTTCGTAGTCCCACGCGCGCCTCAAAGAGCGTCAGCATAATTTCGGGGCCCCCATTGGAGGGCCAATGCCTGCCGGGGTCGCGGGATTATTCCCTTACCGTAACCAGCGGAACATCTAACAGGCTATGAAGGACACTCGTGGATTTTAGTCAGGAGAAAAAGGACAGTCCCTCCCGCCCTGCCCGGGGTGGAGGACTCATTTGATGATTTACTACCATTACGCAGGGAGAAAAAAAAAAAAAAAATGTCTTCGTGAAGCGGGGTTTTTGTTTTTTATAAATTTTATTTTTATTTTGAGTCCGTTTCCGACAATTCACGTGCCAAGAGTGGGTTAGCTGGCACGACAAGGAATCCATGAAGCTACTTGTGTACACCGGGTTTGACATCGTGAAGTCTACTTACCGTCTGATCGAGAGTGTGGAGAGCATCAGGCAGAAACATTTGAACAAACCTTCCTTTGAGGTACCTCATTTTATTTATACTGTGCTTGTACACGGCGCAAGTAATCTCTCTAGCGCGGGTAACCCGCACGGGTTAGGGTGCTCCCACATCTTTTGTAGCCCTTTCTCTTTCTGTCGCTTAGAACTGCCATTTGCTAGACCGAGACAGAAAGCATAATGCGATAGCACGCGGCGGAATCGAGGTGGCCGCGTGTTATCGCATTGTCTCGGTTTGTCGGGTTTTTCATTGAGAATCAAAATGAGGAATTGGTCGGTTATGAAAAATATATTTACTATTTTTTTTGCGAATTTCCAAGTCTTATATACTTACTATTTTACGCATAAAATAATTTCCTAATATTATTTTTTGAGTTTAAATTAAAAACGTTTTTTCTCTTCATTTTTAGGTCGGCTACGTTATGTTTACGGTTTTCGAAAAGTACAGAAAGATGGTGGATAAATACAACACAAGTATATTTATGGGCAAGCAATTATTTACTATGGAACTGATCATGTATTTAGAACAAATTGAAAACCATCATTGGGAAATTGAACATTTGAGTAAGTTTTTTTTAGTATACGGAATTTCTCATAAGGGTGCTTCTACATCTATCGACGCGGAATCGGATTTTTCCGTGCCCTTTCTCTTTCTGTCGCTTAGAACTGCCATTTGCTAGACCGAGACAATGCGATAGCACGCGGCCGCCTTGAGGATTCCGCCGCGTGCGATCGCATTATGCTTCAAGAAAAAGGGCGACGGGAAAAGCCGATTCCGCGTCGTTAGATGTGGGAGCACCCTAAGTCGCTTAAAACTTTTAAGGGCGCATAAACATAAAGTTTGCAACGTCGCTAATAGTTATCAAATATTTACAAGTTTTAATTAATTTAATTTCGCAATGTTACTGTATGGAAATAAGTAATATTATGGCTCTGTAGTGCGCTAAAAAATTGATATAAGAATGTAATTAAAACACTGAACATTCCCTAATCAATTTTCTAGTGCACTACAGAGCCATATTTCTTATTTTCATACAATAAGTGAAATTAATTAAATCTTGAAGTTCTTGGCATTTCGTCTTACCCCAACATGTTTTCTTCATTATGACCAATTTTAATTACAGTTTTTTCACAAAAAATATTGTTTCATAAAGATTTCTTTCAATATTATAGAAACAACTTGACCATGCTCTTTTATAAAAAAAAAAATTGCTTTTACAGGTGAATCCCTTTGTGTGACAACAGTTACACTCAAAAAAACGCTGTTCGACTCACTCAGTCATCCGGTTCGGTTCATTCCAACTTACCCCCATTGACCCTATTTCGTAATAATCCAAAATAGAAATCTAATGAGAAGGCAAAAGTTTAATCAATATGGTAGCAGAACATCGCTTTCGAATACCATTGCATGGTATAAATACATTACAAGCAAGTAAGTGGAAAAATGGTGTAGTGACAACTTTTAATTTTTTTTCCGCATCACATTCATAGCGGCACATAAGTGTAAGCGAGAGCCGTATACTGTGCGAGGAGCAAACACGAGTGATGCACCAGTCACGTTTCGGATCGGCACTATTTTCATTCCAACTCATTACCCCGCGACGCGCAAAATAGAGTCCACCAATAGGTGACTGACTGGCCTTTTGGACTAGTGGTTACGTGATTTGACTTATGCCGGAGGTCGTGGGTTCGATTCCCACCCAGGACAAATGTTTGTGTGCATGAGCACGATCATTTGTTCATGTGTCTGGTCTAGTAAATATCTATAGCGACAGAATTTGTATGCGATTTAGAAATATTTAAGTATGCACCCTTTATACCAGTTGTCTAGTACCCATAACACAAGCTCTGCTTAGTTTGGGACTAGATGACGTTGTGTGATAGTTGTAAAAAAAAAAAGAGATCTACAAAATGACTTCTGCGCATCTAACGCCGGCCACTTGTACTATTACGTGTCTGTAGATACTAATTAGTTTTACATTTCATAATTAGTCTTTTCAGTCAACTATTAATTTTCAGCCAGCATGCTGCACGAGATAGAACGAAAATACGCTGTGACAACACCACTTGACTCGAAATATGTTGAAATGACTTCTGACGAATTAAAAGCGCTCCAAGCCAAGGCTAAGGCAGCTAGACTGTACCAAGTGACTTTGACAGCAGACGAAACAAAGTCCTTACGTATCAAGCAGAAAATAGTCGACAGGATGAGTCCCACAAAGAGATCTACTACGAAGCGACCCTACCAACTAGATTACGGCTGGAGAGTTTAGACGAATAGAGGGCAACACTAGCGTTTGTTCTTTGCTTTGAACATTAAAGTGATTAAAACAATATTTTCACAAGCTTTTATTTAAGTACTTATAACTTCAGTACCTCAAAACAGAACAGCCCCCCAAATCTATTAAAGATTTCATGGCGTTGTCGTTCGTTCCAGTCGCTAATTTACGCTTAGAAATCCAAATAGATTTTCATGATTAAAGACTCGAAGGACATAAGTTGAAAATCTATTGGTTCCTACCGAGCTAGTTAACGAGTTATTTATCGTTTGCGACTTGTCTAGGGGGGCTGGCCCTGTAAAAAAACGGCAATCGATAATCGTTAACATACAGCAGTCGCTTATATATTTTCAACTCGTTATACCCTATACTGCTAACATGCAAAGAAATAGGCAGTAGAGCGTTCATCACACGCGAGTGTGTCCACCCGAGCAAATACGAAATCAAAAATGGAATATCAACTCGTGACAATACCAAGCTACGAATCGTAGATCAATTACCGTGTTGTTATTGTTTCCCAAAATTGTTACGTCATGGTAGTCTTTAAACTATTGTAAATTTTGTTCTCAGCAAAACAATAGAAAAAATAACACCATGTAACGCGTATTGATTTTGTGATTTGACTTTGGTGGTCACAGCTCGCGTGTTCAAGCGTTCGACCTGCCAAATTTCTTATCAATCTGAGCCAGAATAGCATAAAGTTACTAAAATACATTAGATTACAGAGTTTCGTTTTCGTTTGTTTCTTCGCTTCGCTAAGCAGTCTTTACTATATTTTCACAAGCTTTATGCAATAAGTTGAAAATTCTATTATTTCAAACTGCTGCGATTGTCGCTTGCCGTTTGGCTACAGGCCCAGGCGTCGGTAGTTCAGCTGTGGGAAAAAGACAGCGCTATACATAGTCTAGCGCCATCTCGCAACACACCTGGGTGCGTATTACAACGTCTTAAAACCAGGCTTGTTTCAGTGAGTGAACGAGATGGTGCTAGACGACTTGTATAGCTCTGTCACTTTCACTCGCCGAAACAAGCCTGGTTTTAAGACTTTGTAATACCCCTTCTGAACTACTCAAACTTTATGACTTCTTGGTAGATCCCTAGAACTGTGACAGCATTTTTTATAGTCCGTCTTTCAAAATCCTTTTTCTCAAGAACGCGTTGAGGTATCAAGTTGAAATTAATATCAAGTAGGTACTCAAGTCTACAATCTCTTAAAATACAGAGAAAAAAAAGTTTTTGATACGTTTTTTAGTAATGGTTTTTAGTTTATATATTCAACATAAAAAACTGCATCTGGTTCGACTGGAAGCCGACCACAATATACATAGTTGGGAAAAGGCAGGCAGATGATCACAAAAAAAAAACATTACGAAGTTATAATTTAGAAGTTTATTTTAATTTTGTAGTTTATCGAGTTTTAGCGGGCGAATCAAGTCCGTGGCAAAAGCCAGTTCAACTATAATGCTAAGTTTGCCAAAACAGTTTTAACTACGGAACCCTGCATTGTGCGTGGTCCGACACCCACTTGGCCAGTACTTCACTCATCCCAAGTCTGTGATTCGGGCACCCCCTTTTGAGGAGTGGCTGGATAGGAGTCACGGCGTCCTGACACTCCTGACCTACCGCGTGACGCAGGTGCTCACCGGACGCGGAAGTTTCGGGAGGTTCCTGTGTCTGATGCGAAAGGAGGAAACGCCTGGGTGTCACCACTGCGAAGATCGCCCGGAGGACACAGTCGAGCATACGGTGCAAGACTGCCCCCCTTGAGCAGAGCACCGACGTGTCCTCACAGCGGCGATAGGCGGAGACCTCTCGCGCCCGGCATTGGTTGTGGCCATGCTGCGGGGCGAGACGGAGTGGGAAGCGGTCGCCTCCTTCTGCGAAGCATTAGTCATGCTCGCGAAGGAGGAGGCGGGCCGCGTGAGAGAGAGGACAATGTCCTCTCTCCACCCCACCTGCGGTGGTAGCCGCCCACGGCGACGGACGTCGTAAAACGATCCCCGATCACTGTTGGCGCGGGCATGCGGGCAGCGAGTAAAGGGCAACTCGCTGCTCGACCCCAAGGTCGAGCAGCGAACACAACGCGCCTCAAAGAGCTTCAGCATAATGACTGGCCCCCCCTCTCAGAGGGCCAAAGCCTGCTGGGGTCGTGGGACTTATTCCATTACCGTGAACCCTGATAATAAAGGGCTATTGAAGGACACCGTGGATTTTAGTCAGTACAAGCCTGACAGTATGGGGGTGGGATGACTCGACTAATAATACAAAAATAACCAATAAATTCTTTCACAGCTATCCAAAGACCATGGGCGGTTCAGAGTTCAGCCGCCTTGCACAAAGTTCTAAACGACTCCATCTACAAGGAACTGTCCTGGTCTGCCAAACTGCTCCTCTTGAAGGATTTAATGAAAACTCACAACAAAACTGAGGCAACAATGAAGGGAATGACTCTTACGACACCATTATCTTTTGCAGCAGCAAAACAAGCAGGTATTTTACTAGAAACAATAATTTTGCTATTTGAGAGCAGTGGTGGCCCAGTGGTATCCGCCTCGACTTACGAGTTGAACGTCGTTGGTTCTAATCCAGGCAGGCAAAGAGAAAGGGTGACGGAAAAATCCGATTCCGCGTCGATAGATGTGGGAGCACCCTAAAGAGAACAAAAAATACGAGTACATTATTTTCTAATACTCTGTTGTACTAATCAGATTTTCAATTTGTTAAAACAGGTAACTACCCTAAAAGAGTAATTGGAAGAAGATTTTCAAGGAGTGTGACCCAAAAAAATTCAATGATAAAAGCAAAAGATGCTGGTCCAAAAACTGGTAGACGGATCCCAGGCATTGAAGCGTTGGTAGCAGCTCCTAAAGATGGCAGAAGAATGCCGGGATATGATGCTTTAGAGGACAGTCGAGAACAGGCCCAAAGCATGCAGAGGAGGGAGGATTTAGCTGCCCAACGAAGACAGGAAGAAACAACAAAGGTATAAAAGTTTTTCTTAACTGGATCATTCAATTGAAATAGGCAGATAGAGCGCTCAGAACACGCGAGTGTGTCCACCAAAGCAAATACAAAAAAACGAATATCAACTCGCGACAGTACCAAGCTACGCATCGTACCAAGCTACTCAACGTACCAAGCTACGCGTCGTTGTTGTTGTTTGCCATAATATCTCGTAATTCAAACATTGTAAAAGGGCCAATCTTCAATTTTTGAACTTCCGTTTAGGATAATGACGCCCGATACTTTTACTGCTGGTGCAACCATCCATTGACAAAAAACGAAAATATATATTATTTTAATTTCATTTTAGTTAAACGTAATTAAAATAATTTATATTTTAGATTGACCCAAAAGTTGTTCTCAAAATTATGATGGATGGTCCTAATTTATCTTTATGTGCCTTCTTTTCACAATTGAGGTGTAATCTCGGATTAATGTATAATGTGAATGTTCTATTAAATTGTATAAATCGTGGTTCTTCTAACCGTACAGACAGATGTGTTGCTGGGGAGTTTGTTCCGCCACTTCTTCTTCCCAGCCAAAACACTAGGAAGTGTCGAAGGGGGGGCGCTTTGGGGGACTGTCTTATGTAAAATTTGACCTTCAAAAAGTGCTGATAAATCAGCCTAATTTGAATAAATGACTTTTGATTTGATTTGATTTGAAAACAACGAATATCGACGCGGAATCGGATTTTTCCGTCGCCCTTTCTCTTTCTGTCGCTTAGAACTGCCATTTGCTAGACCGAGACAGAAAGCATAATGCGATAGCACGCGGCGGAATCCTCGACGCGGCCACGTGCTATCGCATTGTCTAGGTCTAGCAAATGGCAATTATAAGCGACAGAAAGAGAAAGGGCGACGGAAAAATCCGATTCCGCGTCGATAGATGTGGGAGCACCCTAAAACGCTCTCCGTTTTAGCGAGCTTTGTAACGAGCTTTCTGGCGATCTTTTTGCCGAGTAGATTTGTCAAGTATAACATCTTCATTAAGAAAAAGATTTTGACGATAATCGACTAGTAGCGTTCGCTAGAAAGATCGCGAAAACGTTAGTATAGCGATGTTTGACTGTGTTCGACAAAATTTTCGATGAATGCTCGATCGAATGTTGTTTTACAAGTGAATGCTCAAGTTTTTCAGCACATTTAGGTACTAACATAATTAATAATCGAGTTTGGAAGGTTTTCGAATGAAAAAAAGTGACAAAAACCAGACCATGGAGGTGTTTAATTGGCCAACAGGAGGTCTGAATCCGTAAGGAATACAAAAAAACTATGAAGAAGGTCAAGTGTGAGTTGTCCACAAGAATAATGAAATAGATCAATTTTTTTAAAGCTTTTCGACTCTGTTTCGTCAAGAAAGAAAAAAAATCATGAATTCGAAAGAAAAACTTTAGAAAAACTATATTATACAAATAGGCTAGATGCCCAAAAAAATGTAATTAGCCCGTCTTTTAGATTATTCAAAAATAAGGGACACGTATTTTTTTTTATTTGTAAATTAGACCAAAAATGACAAAGATATAGCCTATTAAAGTTACGTGTGACGTCACGATGCGTGGCATTTTTCGCGAAAGTGACATCACATGTAACATAAATAGGCTATTATCTTTGTTATTTTTTGTTTAATCGAAAAAAGAAAAAATACGTGTCCAATATTTTTTTAAAATCTAAAATACGGACTAAAGAGAATGTAATTATTTTGACCCTGGAAACTACCCTATTGTATGACCTAAAAATAATTAGCAGGACCTATTTTTTTTTATGCTGAAGAATAATAAAATATATTTTTTTCTTTCAGCAAGTCACAAATGATGACGACAATAGCATGAGACTGAAATTATTCCGTCTCATGTACGAAACAATCAAAGACAGTGACATGAAATGCAAAAGGGCGGAGCTTATTCGAGCACACTATGAAAATTCCTCCTCTTTTGAAATCGGATACCTAATGGGCGACATTATGGACAAATATAATATCATGTCAGATATTTCTATGACTTTGAATCGACTTTTTCATGAATGGAAGCCGATTGAACATATCAATGCGTTTGAACAGATCTCTAATCAAGCGATTGAAATAAATCATTTGATTGATATGATGAAAGGTATCAGTAGAAGAAGGATAAAGATAAAAATATAAGTAAATAAATAAATTGATAACATTGCTTCCTCCTGACGCGATTTTCAATTTCTAATTACTAAAAAAAAATTTTTGAAAAAAAGGGAATCGATTTCAAAACCAAACACAAAGAAACTAAAAATAAACTTTTCTTTCGGAAGTCGGTTGGCTTTGTTTTTCTTTTATTTTTATTGACATTATGGCCGACGACTATAGTCTTTGAAAATCTACCATCCTAGTAAGTAATAAGTAACAAAAACGAATCTATGCGAGCAACATCACAAGATATCCATTATTGTTATAAACTAAAACCTTCTCCAGAATGTAATAAACACTTTTCTGAAAACCGCAACAAAATCCGTTCAGCCAAACGCGAGATAATCGCGGACAAACATACATAGGTACATACATACATACAGGTCGAACTGAGAACCTAGTTTTTTTTGAAGTCGGTTAAAAATGAAAATCATCTTTGCTACTACGATATAATGATGCATTTCGACTGACTTACGTCGTCGTGGCGATCGTGTTTTGTTTTCCTCTAGCCGCAGACAACCGCTCGTTTTATGTCATAATGTCATAGTAGTAAGGTTTATTTTTCACTTGTAGTCGAAATTTTGGTTGTATTGTGTGGCATCGCGTCTTGGGGAAGCTCCGAGATTTGAACTTAATTTAGCATTTTTTCTTTATTATTTTTAAACACGACAGTGTATTCCTATCCCTCAGATCAAAGAAATAGGCAGATAGAGCGCTCAGCGATCAACACGCGAGTGGGTCCACCAAAGTTAATACAAAATCAAAATCGAATACAAAGTCGCGACAGTACGAAGCTGCGCGTCGTACCAAGCTGCGCGTCGTTGTTGTTTTTGCCAAAATATGCCGCCTCGTGTCTTTAACCATCGTAAAAGTTGCTCTCAAAAACAAAGAAAACATTATGGAATGTATAATTCTATTTTATTTTGTATTAACTTTGGTGGAGACACTCGCGTGTTCTGAGCGTTCCATCTGCCTATTTCTTTGATCTGAGTCCTATCTATTCCTTTATTTTTTGAGGTTTCGTAGCCAAAAGGTAAAACGGAACCCTTAATACTACGATGTCCGTCCGTTTGTCTGTCCTACAGATATCAGCAATTATCATAGCCCGGAGTATATATGTATAGCCCGGAGTATGAACAGTAGTATCCGTCTCGACTAACGAATTGTAGGTCGTGGGTTCGAACCCCGCCAGGCGCATTACATTATGTGTAATTTATTTCATCACCACTGCTCTCAAAACGGTGAAGGAAAACATCGTGAGGAAACCGACATGTCCTAGAACCAAACATTCTAAGACATGTGACATCTACCAACCCGCACTGGACCCGCGCTCCTCTCACAGAGAGGAGGCCTGTGTCCCAGCAGTGGGAACATTATAGGCTGATGATGATGATAGCCCGGTGTAGGTAGATTGATTTTATGTACTTGTATCACAAACTATCATAGAAATCTTAACATGGATAAGCCCTTTTTTCCGGGATTTCATTACAATCTTATGGGATCGATTAAAATGAACGCGGGCAAAGCCGCGGGCAAGAGTGAGTGCTTATATGTCTCCTTCCTACAAGTTCCTAATAAAATCCCGGAATCCCAAAGGCATGTCCATATTAGTATAGGGCGAGCGGGGGTAAGTTGGAATGAAAATATGATGAGATGAACAGTGTTGATTTGAAACTGTTGTCACACAAAGGGATTCAATGTAAATGCAAACATTTTTGTTTCGGGTAAAAAGGCATGGTCAAGTTGTTTCTATACATATTATTGAAAAAAATCTTTATGAAACAATATTTTATGAAAAAACTGAAATTAGAATTGGTCTTAATGAGGAAAATATATAGGGGTAAGACGAAATGCCCAAGGGGTAAGAATGAAATAGTGACTAAAATAGTCCTTATGGTTATGACCGTAAATGCGATTTTATTCTTACCCCGCTTGACGGAAGACTAGAATTTCAATTTTACGCGGATTAAATGTGTCCGTACGGTAAATGTCAAAAAACACACGAATGCTCTCACTTGGCGACTGAGGCAGACTGCGGTGTGGGGCAAGACGAAACGGTGTCTACAATGATGTCGCCAGTATTAAAAGATTTCCTTTATATTTGGCGTTATTATATCTTTCCCGGTTTTTCATCTTACCTCACTTACTCACCCCGTTTCAGGTTATTGAACCCAAATCAATCTCACTTCGGGCTATGTTTATCACAACGATTTGTATCGCTTTATATCGATATCATAGCATCATGCTTAAATGATTGCTTTCCAATGAGCAGTTTTCTTTTTTGAATTTAAAAAAAAAGTAGTTTCCAAGAACTCTATAGATGGCGTTGAACTGACGGCGTTACTCTAGGAAAAAGATGTATGCCTTCATTTTTGCACAAATCCACGAGGCATATACCTACTTCTTTTCTTTTTCTCTTGGGACGTTTTCTTTCTGGCGTGGAAAACTCATAAATTAAAAATCGGCCAAGTGCGTGTCGGGCCACGCACAGTGTAGGGTTCCGTAGGTGCCCATCAAAATACTTAAGCGAACTAACCAAACTGATTCGCTGAATTTAATTTTAAAAAGAAGAATTTTCAAAATCGGTCCAGGAGTCTTTGAGAAATCGGGGAAAATACATAAGAAAAAAGATTACGACGAATTTAGAACCTCCTCCTTTTTTTTTAATTTAGTTAAAAATAGTTGACGATAAAAACCTACCTATCCCCAAAAAACATACCTATAAAAGCTGTAAAAATAAAGTTGACAAACTTACATTTGCAGTTGTCTCCGATACATTTTGTTTAAGAAAATATGATACCAAGTACATTTTATAAGTTGGTCGACTATTACTCGTAAAGTTGTAAAGCCTACTTAGTCATGATAATTTTTTTTTAAACTTCGTTATTTATACTACTATTGTGAATTTTTTCACACCCCCAAACATAACCGTTTAGCTGGTAGAGGGGGGGGGACACTCGAATCGAGCAAAATTTAGCACTTTAAAGCTTAATATTTCACAAACGAATTTTCTTATCAAAAAACTGTTAATGGAAACTCACATTATTTTTTAAAGACCTATTTAATGATACCCCACACTAAGGGGTACGCGAGAAAAAAAAAGTCCTCACTTTACGTGTAAGTACTGGAGGTACTCTAAAAAAAAATATTTTACGAGATTTTATTTTACCACTTTTTCGGCACAACAAATCCATATATTTACACCAAATTACAGCTCTCTAGTACTGTGCGTCTCTGAGCTAAACTGCGGACAGACGGACGGACGGACGGACGGACATGGCGAAACTATAAGGGTTCCTTGTTGACTACGGAACCCTAAAAAGACTGGTAAATGAATATTTTTTTCTTTTTCCTTGTTGTTATTTATTTTCAAAATGCCATTTGTGTGATGTGATGTGACTGACAATGACATGACATGTACTTTTTATTTTACGATCTCATAATTACATCCAAGTGAAAAAAATCTAAAAATGACGTGACGTTCCGTTGATTGCAGTGACATATCAAGTTCAGCGCCATCTATCCATTGACTAGGGAAAACATAAAAAGAAAATCCCTCATTGTAATTAAATGAAACTCAATAGGTACTCAATACATTTATTGCTTCCACAAGTGTACTTATGTGGTAGGTTTTACAAAGTTATGAACATTGTGGACCCTGTCGGCACTGCAATAGTAGGAGAGAGGAAGAGGGCTTTTATTTGACTAAATTAGAATAATCCTAAATGAATTATTTGTACTTAATGCAATCTATAATATTTGTCTAATTTAAAATTTATCATTAAAGTATTCATTGAGATTATAATAGCATTTAATTAATAGAAACTGTTTTAGTTTATTTATGAATATATCAAAGACATTAAACTATATACGAGCAGTAGACGGGACATCACGAAGAAATTTGTGATCCAAATTTTTTTACCACTAGGTAAAAAGTCCCTCTAGTCTAGTAGTCACGTTGCTATGCAACGCTAGATAGTGCTACTGACGCACGGCATCAACAATTTTGTATGACAATTTTCCCAATGCCCGCTCTATATGTTCTTTTAAATCTCTTTGGAATATATTATTCTTTTCTCTGTCTTTAATTTTATCAGTTAATTAACTATTTTGTAATTAAATTTCATTAGGTATTTATAGTTGAACAGTTTCAGTGTTTTCACAACAGAACGATTAAACAAAAAATGACAAAGATATAGCCTATTAAAGTTACGTGTGACGTCACGATGCGTGGCATTTTTCGCGAAAGTGACATCACATGTAACATAAATAGGCTATTATCTTTGTTATTTTTTGTTTAATCGAAAAAAGAAAAAATACGTGTCCAATATTTTTTTAAAATCTAAAATACGGACTAAAGAGAATGTAATTATTTTGACCCTGGAAACTACCCTATTGTATGACCTAAAAATAATTAGCAGGACCTATTTTTTTTTATGCTGAAGAATAATAAAATATATTTTTTTCTTTCAGCAAGTCACAAATGATGACGACAATAGCATGAGACTGAAATTATTCCGTCTCATGTACGAAACAATCAAAGACAGTGACATGAAATGCAAAAGGGCGGAGCTTATTCGAGCACACTATGAAAATTCCTCCTCTTTTGAAATCGGATACCTAATGGGCGACATTATGGACAAATATAATATCATGTCAGATATTTCTATGACTTTGAATCGACTTTTTCATGAATGGAAGCCGATTGAACATATCAATGCGTTTGAACAGATTTCCAATCAAGCGATTGAAATAAATCATTTGATTGATATGATGAAAGGTATCAGTAGAAGAAGGATAAAGATAAAAATATAAATAAATAAATAAATTGAAAACATTGCTTCCTCATGACGTGATTTTCAATTTCTTCTAACTAAAAAAACTTTTTGAAAAAAAGGAAACCGACTTCAAAACCAAACACAAAGAAACTAAAAATTAAATTTTCTTTCGGTAGTCGGTTGGCTTTGTTTTTTTTATTTTATTTCATTGACATTGTGGCCACCGACTCAAAAATCTACAATCCTAGTAAGTAATAAGTAACAAAAACGGATCTATGCGAGCAACATCACAAGATATCCATTATTCTTATATACCTAAGTACTAAAACCTTTCCCAGAATGTAACAAACACTTTTCTGAAAACTGCATTAAAATCGGTTCAGCCAAACGCGAGATAATCGCGGACAAACATACATACATACATAATACAGGTCAAACTGAGAACCTACTTTTATTTTGAAGTCGGTTATAAAATCATCCTTGCTGCTACAATACAATTATGCATTTCTTATTTCGACTGACTTACGTCGTCGTGGCGAGCGTGTTTTGTTTTCCTCTAGCCGTAGTCAACCGCTCATTTTATGTCATAATGTCATAGTAGTAAGGATTATTTTCACTTGTAGTTGAAATCGGTTGTATTGCGTACATCGCGTCTTGGGGAAGCTCCGAGATTTGAACTTGATTAAGCATTTTTTTTTTCTTTATTTGTTTTGAACACGACAGTGTATTCCTATCCATTCCTTTATTTTTATAAGGTTTCGTAGCTAAAGGTTAAAACGGAACCCTTAGCAAGTCCACAGGTCCGCATCGCACGTATCGGACGTATCGTATGAAACGGATTTTAGTTTGCCTTGTATTTAAACTCATACAACTGCGTCCACTGATCCGCATCGTACGGACGGCTCATCGGCAATGCGGAATGCCGATCAGTGGACGCCACGAAGGTGACATCGGCAATCCGATTGCTGATACTCGCGTCGGCAATCCGATCGCTGCCAACACAGAAATCCGTTTGATGCGATGCGTCCGATACGTACGATGCGGACCTGTGGTCGCTTACCATAAGACTACGATGTCCGTCGTCCGTCTGTCTATCTGTCCTACAGATATCAGCAATGATTTAAAAAGGAAGCAGACGCCCATTAGAATGTTTTGCCTAAACCTTCTTCATTACGAGCTAAAAGTAGCGCCATCTATCATCATCAGCTGGAAGACGTCGAAACATGAGGCATGAACTACATGTTCCTAATAAAATCTCTTTAAAATCCCGGAATCCTATGGGCATGTCCATATTAGTATAGGGTGAGTGGGGGCACAGAATACTTAAAAGTACTACGTACAGAAGAGTCACTTCCCAAAAACAAGCAAATGTAAAATCTTTGCTCGTGAGAATAAAGTAAAAATATGTACGGAAAGCGTGAGAAACAGGCGGCGGCGGCGGGCGGCAACCGACTGTGAAAAGTCCACGGTGCGCCCGTGTGTTATGCAGTTTCATACTACAAGCACACGCGGGGGCCACGTTGACGTGGCTACACCGCGGAGTGCGCCAGGCGTGGTGGGGGTAAGTTGGAATGAAAATATGATGAGATGAACAGTATTGATTTGAAACTGTTGCCACCCAAAGGGATTCAATGGAAATGCAAAAGTTTTTGTTTTGGGTAAAAAAGCATGGTCAAGTTGTTTCTGTAATGTTGAAAGAAATCTTTATGAAACAATATTTTATGAAAAAACTGAAATTAGAATTGGTCTTAATGAAGAAAACATGTAGGGTAAGACGAAATGCCCAAGGGGTAAGAATGAAATAGTGACTAAAATAGTCCTTATAGTTATGACCATAAATGCGATTTTATTCTTACCCCGCTTGATGGAAGACTAAAATTTCAATTTTACGCGGATTAAATGTGTCCGTAACTCAGATCAAAGAAATAGGCAGATAGAGCGCTCAGAACACGCGAGTGTGTCCACCAAAGTTAATACAAAATCAAAATCGAATACAAAGTCGCAACAGTACCAAGCTACGCGCCGTATTAAGCTGCGCGTCGTTGTTGTTGTTTGCCAAAGTTTAAACATTGTAAAAGTTGTTCTCAAAAACAAAGAAAACAATATGGAATGTAATTCGATTTGATTTTATATTTTAACTTTGGTGGAGACACTCGCGTGTTCTGAGCGTTCTATCAGCCTATTTCTTTGATCTGAGTTCGTTACGGTAAATGTCAAAAAACACAGGAATGCTCTCACTTAGCGACTGAGGCAGATTGCGGTGTGGGGCAAGTCAAGACGGTGTCTACAATAATGTTGCTAGCATTAAAATTTTTCCTTTATATTTGGCGTTGTTATATCTTTCCCGGTTTTTCATCTTACCCCCACTCACCCCGTTTCAGGTTATTGAACCCAAATCAATCTCACCTCGGCTATGTTTATCACAACGATTTGTATCGCTTTATATCGATATCGTGGCATCATGCTTAAATGACTGCATTCCAATTGTAATGAGAAGTTTTTCTTTTTGGAGTTTCAAAAAAAAGTAGTTTCCAAGAACTCTATAGATGGCGTTGAACTGACGGCGTTACTCTAGGAAAAAGATGTATGCCTTCATTTTTGCACAAATCCACGAGGCACAGACTTCTCTTCTTTTTCTCTTGGTACATTTTCTTTCTGGCGTGGAAAACTTATAAATTAAGTTGACGATTAAAACCTACCTATCCCCAAAAAACATACCTATAAAAGCTGTAAAAATAAAGTTGACAAAAATAGAAAATATGATATCAAGTACATTTTATAAGTTGGTACTATCACTCAGTAAATGAATATTTTTTTCTTTTACCTTGTTTTTATTTATTTTCAAAATGCCATTTGTGTGATGTGATGTGACTGACAATGATATGACATGTACTTTTTGTTTTACGATCTCAAAATTACATCCAAGTGAAAAAAAATAAAAAATGACGTGAAGTTTCGTTTATTGCAGTAACATATCAAGTTCAGCGCCATCTATCCATTGACCAGGGAAAACATAAAAAGAAAATCCCTCATTGTAATTAAATGAAACTCAATACTCAATACATTTATTGCTTCCACAAGTTTATTTAGGTGGTAGGTTTTACAAAGTTATGAACATTGTGAACCCTGTCGGGCACTGCAATAGTAGGAAAGAGGAAGAGGGCTGTTATTTTACTAAATTATAATAATCCTAAATGAATTATTTGTAATGCAATCTATAATTTTCTATTAAATAAGTATTTGTCTAATTTAAAATTAATCATTAAAGTATTCATTGAGATTATAATGGCATTTAATGAATAGAAACTGTTTCAGTTTATTTATGAATATATTATTCTTTTCTCTGTCTTTAATTTTATCAGTTAATTAACTATGTTTGTAATTAAATTAAATTTCATTAGGTATTTATAGTTGAACAGTATCAGTGTTTTCACAACATTGTTTTTACGTCGTGGCGACAAAAATGCCCGCCCTCATATTGAGGCTTTGCTGTTTCTTTCAAATCCGTAAGTTGACATTTTCTTTATTTAAAAAATCGACTTCGTAAAAATTAGGAACTGAATCTTTTTTTACTTGCCTACCCGGTTTTCGAGGCCTTACCACGCGATTCAGTTTAAGCTGTGGGAGAACTTCATACAAAGAATAGGCTAGTTGCCCTAAAAAATTTAATAAGTCCGTCTTTTAGATTGTTCAAAAATAAGGGACACGTATTTTTCTATTAAAGTTACGTGTGACGTCACGATGCCTTGCAATTTTTTGCGCAGGGTGACGTCACAGGTAACTTAAATAGGCTATTATCTTTGTTATTTTTTGTTTAATCGAAAAAAGAAAAAATGCGTGTCCAATATTTTTTTATAATCTAAAATACGGACTAAATAGAATGTCATTATTTTGACCCTGGAAGCTATCCTATTCGTAATGCGGGGACTGCGGAGACTGCGGTGCGGCTAGATGTGCGTTCACCATTAAACTACTTTTTCAGTAACCTCACTGCTATCTTGGCGACCCAGCATTTTCAATGACAAGGATAATATGGGATGGCATGAAAAAAAGAAAGTTATTCAAATGTCTGATGAACTCTTTAAAGAATCCCTCCTGAAATTAAGACAGATCATGGATATTAGGCATGATCATGAGAACTCAGTCGCATATGCAGTCGGAATGATCATGGGTGAGCGGACTTTATTTATTACAACTTTATGCAACAAAAATGGCGCAATGGCGGACTTAAGAGCGCGTATACTGAAAGTTGGCAACGTCGCTAATAGCTGTCAATATATCAACGACGATATAATACTAGACTTCGCATGCACTATCTAAAGAACACAAACTATTCTGCCAAATTGCTGAGGTACTACGTAAGCGAGGGGGACGGGGTACTGCGTTGTGATTGGTTAACTCAAGGTCTGAGCTGTCTCAGCGTATGTTTACGGCTCACAAGATTGGTCGAAATGAGACGAATATAAGACTTTTTTGCCTAATGTGTTGGCAGACATCGGCCGCCTGTTATTACGAGTTTAGTATTATATCGTCGTTGTCAAATATTAATGAGAGGTTTTCTTTTTAGAGTTAAAAAAAAAGTAATTTCCAAGAACTCTATAGATGGCGTTGAACTGACGGCGTTACTCTAGGAAAAAGATTTATGCCTCAAGTATGCCTTCACTTTTGCACAAATCCACGAGGCACAGACTTCTCTTCTTTTTCTCTTGGGACATTTTCTTTCTGGCGTGGAAAACTCATAAATTAAAAAGACTGGTTAATGAATATTTTTTTTCTTTTTCCTTGTTGTTATTTATTTTCAAAATGCCAAATGGATCAAACAACATTTGTGTGATGTGATGTGACTGACAATGACATGACATGTACTTTTTGTTTTACGATCTCAATTTTACATCCAAGTGTAAAAAACAAAAAATGACGTGACGTTCCGTTCATTGCAGTAACATATCAAGTTCAGCGCCATCTATCTATTGACTAGGGAAAACATAAAAAGAAAATCCCTCATTTTTAGCATTGTCAGTAACAATGCACACAAAGAGTGTGGAAAAAATGAGGTCGCTAACTCGCTACTAGCCATTTTATTCGTTTTGAATAAACAATTATTTATTTATATTCAGGCTACATTGGCCCATAGACATATACCTTACAAACTAACATACATAATTTTATAAAAACAACTTGTGTTAGTAAATAGAAACTTAAGCCTATGTTAGTAAAACACTTCACTTCACTGTGCACTGGTCGCTGCGAAACGCTACTAGTATATGACATTTTTATTAGTGTTTTCACAAAAAACGTTTCGTAGTTTCAACTGTCACGGCATCAGACTCTTTCTTGCCAAGCTGTATTTATTTGGAACAGGTAAATATAACAGGTATTTTTTTTGTGGTAGTATTATCAAATGAGTGCTGTTACTCAAAGGGGACTTGTAAGTAGGTACTGACTAAAATCCACCGTCACGCACGCAAATGGCTGTCAAATATTTACGTGTTTTAATTAATTTTACTAATTTACTGTATGAAAATAAGAAATATGGCTCTGTAGTGCACTAAAAAATTGAGTAGGGAATGCAATTATTAATATCGTAACACCGAATAATTATAATATAGTTTTAGACGTAAAAAAAACGTTCGGGAACCTCTCAAATGCCTTCTAACACAAAAGGTTACAACATCAAATGCAGTGTTTTAAATGCATTCCTATATATCATTTTGTAAAAAATATGTCCGTCCCCCTGTAACTTCTAAAATAAGAATGGTAAAACTAAAAAAAAAATATAATTATGATGTCTGTACCTACATTACAATGTAAACTTCTATTGAAAATTGGTTTGAACGAGATCAAGTAATTGTTTTTTATAATGCGTCATAAATCGTAAACCGCAATTAACCTTTCAATGTTACACACACAACAAGGACTTTTATATGACGTCATTTGCTGCTACGGAACCCTTTACGGGCGAGTCCGACTCGCACTTGGCCGGTTTTTTTATCTTTGTAAATACTACTAGGCGACTCGCTGGCCGATCATGGACCATGCCCGGTCGGCGGCGCGTCGTGTTTCACGCGCTCCTCAAAGAGTTGTCAGCAATCCTTCCGGGGTCGCGGGACTGCCTCATCAGGTAACCATGACCCTGGAACGTAAAGGGCTATTGACTCTGAGTAAGAGCACTCATTTGATGATTTTACTACGAAAAAATAAAACCTGTTACATAATACCTGTTCCAAATAAATACAGCTTGGCAAGAAAGAGTCTGATGCGGTGGCATTTGAACTACGAAACGGTTTTTGTGAAAACACTAATAAAAAAGTCATGTACGAGTAGCTCCTGTTTTAAAAAACAATTAGGTACATTACGTTATTTCACTATTTTCTATATGATTTCACAGCGATCATTGCATAATTTGTCTAATCATAATGAATAAAATGACTAGTAGCGTCCTCATTTTTTCCACTCTTTTTTGCCAAACTAAACTTAGTTTTTACTCCTTCGCAGGACGAATACGAGAGAAATACCGCTACATGTTGGAAACTTATAGAGATATATCTCACTCATATCACAACTACACTATAGCGCATCCACCAGGAGTCAGATTCTATCGCACGTTCCACTTCATAATAGCGTTAGAAATGATGCATTATTTAGAGCTGGAAATAGATAAACTAGTAGATGTGCTGCTAGAAGAAGCAAATGACGAGGCTTTACAGAATTTCAAAGGTGGTGATATGGGGCAAGCCATGAAAGATCTTAATAATACAGCCAACTTAACAACCACAACTATAGATCCAGGATCCTTTGGATTTAGTACAACGCCAAGCGTGTATGAACGCGGTAAGTTTTTGGAACGAAGTTCCTTATCGCGCGTTGTGAAAGGGGGCTAGACGGAAAAAATTCTTACGAAAAGTTGGCACGACACTTTTTTGCCTCGCCCCGCACCTCGCGCCTGCACCCCGCGCCCCGTATCCCTCACTCAACCCCCGTTCCTCGTGACTCTTGTCGTATTGCGGCGTGCACATGTTTCTCTGTCTCTCTCTCTCTAATAGAAAGCAAGCCAGTTATTTTCGTTTCATCTTTCTCTTTCGCATTGAACAGTGTGGTGTTACGACGATTATTTTTGTTAACTTCGTTCCATCCGGTTGTCCCTTGACACCTCTCAGGTTTTTTTTCACCTCACCCGCTCGGAAAGACTCTATTTCTCATTCAAAATCTGAGCGCAAAACCTCATTATGTGCTCTAGAGCACAAAGTGTCGTTCAAAATTCGAACACGTCTTGTATTCAATTTTTCTACAATGACAGGCGAGCCGCCCCCACTGCATTTCCTCGCTGTGTGAGGTGAAAAGTTTTGTGTTGCACTCGGCTGCAAAGTTTTTCTGCGTCTCGTACCTTTGAAAACTTCGCATCGCTCAGGATTCTTAGATATTTGAACCGCTCGTTTCTCTTGCGGTTCAATGTTAGAATACTTCGCTCGCTCAGTTTTCAATTCAAGTACTTCCGCCAAAAATCAACTTTGCAACCTTGCCTAACAAATAACTATTTTATTACTCGTACTCTGAAAGTGGGCCATACTATTCCTTATGTGCTGGTCGAAAGAAATACTTTTCAGTTCTGGAGAGTATCGTTTTTAGCTGACAGCTGTTAAATTAAAAAATAAATAATCTAGGTAGCTGTTCCATTTTGTCGTTTCTATGAAACTTGTTTTCTTTTTCAAGCTTTTAGGTTTTTTTTTTGTTTTTGAAACTTTTTATTCAAGTGACGTATTGGCATTTTTAAATGGGGCGTTAAGAGCGTATATTCCGAAAGTTGGCAACGTCGCAAATGATTTTCATATATTAACAAGTTTATATTAATTTAGCATTGTTACTGAATGAAAATAAGAAATATGGCTCTGTAGTGCACTAAAAAATTGATAAGGGAATGCAATAATTAATATCATAACACCGAATATATAATTTTAGATGTTAGAAAAGCATTTGGAAGCTTTCCAAAATGCCTTATACACCCGAAACGGTTTTAACATCAAATTCAGTGTTTTAATTGCATTCCTATATCATTTTTTTAGTGCACTACAGAGCGATATTTCTTGTTTTCATACAGAAAATTCGCCAAATTAATTAAAACTTGTAAATATTTGACAGCTTTTTGCGACGTTGCCAACTTTCGGAATAAGCAGCCTTAAGTAACAAAAGAAAAAATTACGGTTGGAATCACAGACTAGGTTGGAATATATTTTGATAATCTCTACTCTCTGGCCTACCATAACGTTTGAATAATTCCAGTGTGGAAATGAGATGGCGCTAGGTGATTTGTATAGCTCTATCCTTTTCCCACACTGGGAAATTACTTTCATTTGAATACGTCATGACAGGCCATCACCTGAGGCCTTACCACGAGCTCTTAACGCTGTTTAGGCTGTGGGAGAGAGATGGCGCTAGACGATTTGTATAGCTCTGTCTCGTGGTAGTCCTCTGGTAGCAAAAAAATATATGTTGCAGGTGGAATGCAAAGAGTGTTAGAAGAAACAGAAAAAAGTTTAATGAGACAACGATATATGATGAAAAAGCTCGGATTTCCAGTCAACATGACAACACCAAAGAAGAGATTCTTACGTCACTGGCCAGTTGAAGGTTCTTGGTCTTTAGACCGTTATAACAAAGATTACAAGTAAAAAAAAAAGCGAACATCCTCGTATTTTTTTGATTGTTGTGAAACTACGGGAAACATTATTTCCCGTAGTTTCACAACCACTGCTCGGATTCAATTGGTCGTAGCGTGGTGTTTTATAGTCTAAACCCTTCCTTAATAAATGGACTATCCAACACGGAAAGATTTTTTCAATTCTACTTAGTAGTTCCTGAGATTAACTTGTTCAACCAAAAAACTATCACAAGCTTTAGAAAATTAGTATGGACTATGTTTCCCGTGGTTTCACAACCGCTGCTAGGCTCCTTCGGGTCGTAGCGTGATGTTTTATACTCTAAACCCTTCCTTAATAAATGGACTATCCAACACAAAAAGATTTTTTCAATTCTACTTAGTAGTTCCTGAGATTAACTAGTTCAACCAAAAAACTATCACAAACTTTAGAAAATTAGTATGGACTATGTTTCCCGTGGTTTCACAACCATTGCTCGGCTTTTATTGGTCGTAGCGTAATGTTTCATAATCTAAACCATTCCTTGATAAATAGACTATCCAACACAATAAGAATTTTCCAGTTAGAATCAGTAGTTTCTTTCTCCTGCTTTATAATAATAGTACAGATTTTAAAAAAGTAAGGAATTTATTTTATGTCGTTGTGACTTAGTAATTAGCTTTTTTCTGAAGCTATTATGAAAATAAAAGGCTTATAGTATTGAAAGTGTATTTAAGTGTCCACATTGCTAGGAATGTATATTCTAAGTATAATCTAAGCCTAAGTAAGCAAGCTTTCTGACGACGCAATGTGACGCCATTCAAAAAACGCTTTGACGACGTAAGTCAGTCGAATTGCATCATTATATCGTAGTAGCAAGACGATTACAAGTTATTCGAACTAGAAATTGCAAATCGCACGCGTCAGGAGCAAGCTCGCTTAAAGTATTTTCAAGTGACAGTTGACTGATGACGATCGTTGACACTCTCCTTCTAATTGAACAGCATGGTAAGGACCACGTTTCGGAGCCATAGCCATCATCACTGGCCACACACTGGTCAAACACCCTTGTCTTAGATCTGTGGGATTCTCGATGAGAAGATATCACGTAGCCTTCCCTAAACGCTACTCCATCCGAGTTGGATTCTTCGGGCGACCTCTTTCTCGAATTATGGACCTACCTAATTGAACATATCTGTCCAAGGTCATATAATGGTCTACAACTTCGACCTCTATCGCTCCCAACAACAACGGTACCTGCCACATGGACATTCGACATGACTTTTTCTTGTCCATGTTCATTTAATTCTAGACCCGTGGGAAACGATTTTCTCTGAGCATAGCATTGAGGTGCTCAACGATTCTGCCATGATGACTATATTTCGGAAAACGAAGGTTTCTGATGTATTCGCCATTGATGTTGATGCCGAATCCGTTCCATTCTAAGAGTTTGAAAACGTCCTCCAACGCGTTCGTGAACAGTTTCATTTTATGTCCTGTGACATTAGAATTAACTATTTTCTGAAGCTATTATGATAAATAAAAGGCTTGGAGACTCATTGAAAGTGTATTTTACCACATTGCTAGGAAATATTCTAAGTATAATCTAAGCCTAAGTAAGAAGCTTTCTGACGACGCAATGTGACGCCATTCGAAACAACGCTTTAACGACGTAAGTCTCGAATTGCATCATTATATCGTAGTAGCAAGGACGATTACAAGTTCTAGAATGAAATTGCAAATCGCACGCGTCAGTAGCAAGCTCGCTTAAAGTATTTTCAAGTGACAGTTGACTGATGACGATCGTTGACACTCTCCTTCTTAATTGAACAGCATGGTAATGATATTTACCAATGGTAGTCTATCTCCCAGCCATAATCGATTGGCCAATACTTATTATAAACCTTTTTAATCTCAGGCATATTCCTGGATAATCCTAACAGATAAGCCTGTCTAATTTTCTCGTACTCTTTTCTAGCCTGTCGCTTTTCTCTCTCCCTTATTCTCTGATTTTCTCGAATTATGGCCTGGTATTCAAATATTTCTTCTAAAGTCATATCATATGTGTCACTTTTACCTCTATCTCTTTCACCAACTCCTGACACAACATCTGGACCAGCTTTCTTCTCAATGTTATTAAATTCTAGAATGTGGGACCATTTTCTCGGGGTTTCATGCATCATACGCACCAAATGGTATATTTCGAAGTAGAGTTTCTGAACGAATTCAACACGTTTTAAAATGTCAAATAGTGTCATATGTATGAATCTTGCTGGTCTTTGAGCGTGTTCTACGACTTTCCTGTATCTGTGAAACATCGGGAAATTAGTCGATAATTCGATACAAGTGGGGAAGTTCTCGGCTCTTTATTTATCGTCCTCTACGACTCGGGTTACAATTCCGTCTCGAATGAAATAACAAATCGTAAGTGTTATAGTAGGGCTCTGGTATTTTAAGGTAGGAAACTAGTATGTTAAGGAAGGGTACTGATATGTTAAGGAAAGGCACTGGTATATTAATAGGTAACAGATAACTGAAAAATATGATATGCTAGATCACTTTGGTATGTTATAGGTAAGGCACTAGTATATTAAAAGTTAAGGCACTGGTATATAAATAGGTAAGACTCTGGTATATTAATAGGTAAGGCACTGGTATATAAATAGGTAAGGCACCGGTATATTAATAGATAAGGCACTGGTATATTAATAGGTAAGGCACTGGTATATTAATAGGTAAGGCACTGGTATACCTCTAATCAGTAAGGCACGGTATTCCATAGGTAAGGCACTGGTATTAAAAATAGGTAAGGCACCGGTATATTAATAGGTAAGGCACTGGTATATTAATAGGTAAGGCACTGGTATATTAATAGGTAAGGCACTGGTATATTAATCAGGTAAGGCACTGGTATATTAATAGGTAAGGCACTGGTTTAAAAATAGGTAAGGCACCGGTATATTAATAGGTAAGGCACTGGTATATTAATAGGTAAGGCACTGGTATATTAATAGGTAAGGCACTGGTATATTAATAGGTAAGGCACTGGTATATTAATAGGTAAGGCACTGGTATATTATGGGCATCTAATAGGTATTTAAAGATAGTGCATAATACGATTCTTTAGGTAAGGTAAGACATGGTTTGCGCAAATATGACCATGTCTCCGAGTTTCGCAATAAACTCAAGTGGCTGCCTATCCGCCTTCGCCGGAATATGCATATTTTATCGTTATTGTACAATATTCTTTTCAAGGCAACTCCCTTTTATCTCAAAGAACGTTTTAAGTTCATTAATGGTATATTAGAAATTTGAGATCATCGGAGAATTTGGTATATTGATGCCTGTACATGCCACTAAGTTCTATGACCAATCGTTTACGGTTCAGGCTATCCGTTTATGGAATACACTGCCGGAGTCGGTAAGGCAAGCTAAGTCACTTATTGTTTAAAAATAGGTGAAGGCATTTTCATTCGCTCCTATGATATAATAGTTTATAAGGCACTGGTATATTAATAGGTAAGGCACTTGTATTTTAAAGTAAGGCACTGGTATATTATATAGGTATATATATAATTATATATAGGCATGGTATATTAATAGGTAAATTTTGGCAAAGAGTATTTAATAGTAAGGCACTGACTACCCTCCCCTTCTTATCTAATAGGTACAGGCATCCAAAGGTGTCTGGAAGAAATCGCTCTTAGCGTAAGACCGCACATGGTAACCATAGTTATGGGCATCTTGTAAGCAGTATTTAAAAAGATAGTGCATAATACGATTCTTTAGGTAAGGTAAGACATTGTTATTTGACGTTAGGTACTGGTATTTTAAATCCGGAACATGGATATTCAGCAAAGAACCAGAGTCACCGACATAGCTCATAAAATTTGCAAGTTGAAGTGGCAATGGGCAGGCCACATCCCTCGTAGAACTGACAACCGATGAGGAAGAAAAGTTCTCGAGTGGCGACCACGGACCGGAAAACATAGCGTAGGTAGGCCTCCCTCTAGGTGGACCGACGACAGCGTGCGGACAGCCGATGGATGCAAGTGGAGAATTGTCGTTCGGCGTCGCGTTCTAAGGGGGAGGCCTATGTTCAGCAGTGGACGTCCTGATGATGATGATGACTGGTATTTTATGGTACGGCCCTCCAAGAACCCTCACCTCTCTATTATCTCCCCCACGATGTACCCCATCTCGTAATACGGACTTTCTTCGTACATGAAACGCATAGGGTTCAAATAGGTAATACGCGCATTGGCTTCCTCATAGTACGACCTCATGAGTTCAGCTACCCTCTTATGAGATGCCTCAGCATTAGACTTTGAGTTAAATTTTTTTTCATTCCATTGTTGGGCTGCAGAAGTCTCATAAAAACCTGTAAGAAAGATGTTAATAATAATGATATTCCACAACTATCACACAACGCCATCTAGTCCCAAGCTAAGCAGAGCTTGTGTTATGGGTACTAGACAATTGATAAATGTACTTATATATTTCTAAATACATACATATTATAGATAAATTACACCCAGACAAAGAACAAATGATCTTGCTCATCACACAGACATTTGTCCTGAGTGGGAATCGAACCCACGACCTCCGGCATAGCGGTCAGGGTCACTAACCACTAGACCAACAGGACAGTCAAACGTTGGGTGGCAGGGCAGGTGTAGCAAAGCATTTCGGTTTTATAGTCAGCGCCATTGAGATTCGAAGATGTAAAAATATACATTATAGCTGCGTGTGTGGTCTCTTGACGAGTTCTATGGAAAGATGTAATGAGATGTATCGTGCTATAATATAATGTATATCTTTACATTATAGCTGCTGTGTGTGAAGCCCTTAATTCTGAGTTAAAAGATAACCCGGGCTTCGTGCAAGTGGGCCCTAGAGGGTCAAAGGCTGATATGATAAAAAAGTACTTACCTATTATGAAAAGGAACAAAGAACAAATTAAGTACATTTTTTAATGTTTTTATTCCGACATTCCGTTTAAAAACATGTGTAAGTGTTTATTGGTATAAATCCTTAGAAAATCATCGTTAAAATAATTAAATTGAATGAGTGTTTATAATCCGTTATTAAAAACTAAATTGCCGTAAAATTAGACATACATACACTACACACATAAAATCCACGCTTTTATCCCATGGGGTTTTTTTTATCGTGGTAAAATCATTAAATGAGTCCTCCTACCCAGGGCAGGGTAGGGCGGGACTGTCAGACTTGTACTTACTAAAATCCACGGTGTCCTTCAATAGCCCTATAAGTTCCGAAGTCGCAGTATACGGGGGCCCTGTCATTATGCTGAAGCTCTTTGAGGCGCGCGTGGAACACAACAAGCCGTCGACCCATGGTCCATGGTCGGACGGCGAGTCGCCCATTACTCGCCGCCCGCATGCCCGCGCCGGCGATTGTCTGCCAACGTCCGACGCCGTAAGCGTCTACCACTGCGGCGTGGGTGAGGGGTGGACGCTGTCCTCTCCAGCTCTCCCTCGCGAGCATGACTGGTGGTAGGCAGACACTACAGAGCGTCTCCTGCTACAATCCTCACACACTCCTTCCACCTCATACACATTCACACATCTGGTCATACACGCACGTCGGTTTCTGAAGCAATTCATCAAAAAGGTCACTGTAGGCCTTCAGGGTTGAACCACATCTGGCAGCACGGAATCGGCTTTTTCCGTCGCCCTTTCTCTTTCTGTCGCTTAGAACTGCCATTTGCTAGACCGAGACAGAAATAATGCGATAGCACGCGGCGGAATTCTCGAGGCGGCCGTGCTATCGCATTGTCTCGGTCTAGCAAATGGCAGTTCTAAGCGACAGAAAGAGAAAGGGCGACGGAAAAAGGCGATTCCGTGCTGCCAGATGTAGTTCAACCCTAAGATGTCTCCTCCCGACGTTTCCACTCACCTCCGTCTTATAACTTTACTTAGGGTTAGGTTACACCTTCAAACCCCTTTTTGTTTGTATGGTTTTTAGGGTTCAGTAGCCAAATGGCAAAAAAGGAACCCTTATAGATTCGTCATGTATTCACACGTCACTTTTCTTCGAAAGTATAAGAGCTATCTTGTTGAAACTTGGTAAGTAGATGAGATTTTTACACAAAAATAAAAATAAAACTAATTTTATTTTTTTACTAATTTTATGTTATACTTGTTGTACTTATTAATATAATGTTATACTTGATGTTAAAAAGCGACCTAAAATAAACAATTTAAAAAAAACTAATTTTGGAGGTTGCCCCATTCTTACAATTATTGAAACACAACAATTTTTGTTTCTTAAACCCATACGATATACGTTACAACTTTTTAAATGTGAGTTTACCCCACACGAGGAATTTCTCCTGTATCGTGGGTAGGTTTACAAACATATAAACTCACATACACAAACACCCAGACCCGGAACAACTACTTGTAGAGCATACAAATATTTATTAATCGGGAATCGAACCCGCGACACGCAGCGCAGATGACATAATACTAAATCATCATTATTTAATTTATGAAATGAAAAACAAACAATAATTTTATTTGACGATAAAAAAAACACTATTGTCATTAATTTATGTAAAGTATTTCGTGTTACATAAACATAATTTTATTGTTGTTACAATATGGCGCCAAGGACAACCTAATCTTAGTTCAAACGCTTAGTACTGTACCTCCTAAAGTTTAAGTAAATAAAATACATCCATTCCAATCTTTATCTAGCTAATAAATAAACATACAAACCATTACATGTCATAACGTAGGTATCTATTAATAAATTCACAATTTTCCTCAATCACTACATTCTTAATTTAACGCCATCTATCCGTTACTATTCGAACTAAAATTATGCGACGAAATCCGCCAAAATGTTACCTCATATTCTAAAAAAATCCGTCGGTAGATGTTTTGCGAACCAAAAAACATCTACAATGCGATAAAACGTTATCATGTTATCGTATGAACTACGTATGATTCTATATTTTAGTATGTCGTCATAGAGGCGAGATATGCTAGCTATATTTTACCAGTCATTCACTGTTCGCCTTGGTGCTCGAATGTGGGTGCGAGTATTAACCGACCGATTGTAAAATCCGTTGGCTGTACCGTCTTTCGTCGTTCGTTGGTGCCTTCTGAACTTACCCGTGTAATACTTCAAAGTTTTGTTTACTTTTGCTAATTTCGAAAAAGATTAACATTTTGGTTGTGCAGATTATTTTGTGTTGTGCAGTGATTTATTTGGATTTAAAAACTCCTTTTTTTTCGCTGTAAGTACCTCTATGTATATTTTTATTTTTTATAATCTATTTTTATTTTTAGCCGCGTTTTATTTCAAATGAAAATTTAATACCTAATGATAAATAATCTACAAAAAATACGTATAAAACTAAATTGGTGTTCGCTTTTAGAATGTGTGAATTAGATTTTTTATCTCTTTCTTGCATAGAACATTATTGTTTACGGAATAATTTGCCTTCTTTTTCTATCAAGACTGTTTGACATTTTCATTTGATTGGTCTGTACTTTTATAAGTATGTTTAAAATGTGACGTAAATGGGAACTTCTAAGTAATTTTCGTCGCTGTTTATATTTACCTATTGTATTTGTGTTAAACATTAGATCAATATAAAATTGATAGGTAATTTTTGAAGATGTAAAGTTTAAACCTAGTTCCGGGTTGAAATAAAATTGAAATCTGTTATGAATTTACTAGGTACATAACCTAAGAATACCTAATAATTGTTATGTAATAGTTACCTACTTTGTTTTTTCTTTTTTTTTTTAATAGGCGCGCCTTATTAGGTACGTGTTATTATTTATTTTTGAAATGTGTGTCCTCTAATTAAGTACCTGCAATTATGTTTTATTTTTGAAAATATTGATTACTTTATTCAAGTTTTCTAAAAATTTTAAATTGATCGATGAATTTAAACACTTTTCTAAAAACCGCATCAAAATCGGTTGAGCCAAACGTGAGATAATCGCAGACAAACATAACATATGGGTCGAACTGAGAACCTCTATTTTTTTAAGTCGGATAAGAATAGTTTATTGTAGATACGTTTATATTATTTTTTAATACTTGAAAAGATAAATAAAATAGCCAATTAACTAACTCAATCTTTTGGACAAATAATAGCATACTGATAATAAAATGGTTAAGCGCGAGTCGGACTCCATGTTGGGTTCCGTCGTCTGGCAAGCGTTGTAACTAAAAATTTAATTTTAATTCAAATATTTTTTTAAGTTTTAATTGATAAATATTTCGTGGAAAACTATGTAATTAACTATTTAGACGATGTAGTCGTAGCGTGATATAATATTATTTCTACCTATAATCTTAAGTACACACGGCTACACATCAAGCTATACAAAACCAGTATAAGTTGAGCCTGTAGCTAAACGGCAAGCGACAACCGCTAACGTTCAGCATTCGCTAAATACATTTTCAACTTTATATCCCATTGCATAAAGTTGACAATCTATCAAAAATTACAGATCGTTTTCGTTTGTTTCGTTCGCTATCGCTCAGCAGTCTTTACCAGATTTTCAACTTTACGCGATGGAGTATAAAGCTGAAAATGTATTAGCGACTGCTGAACATTAACGATTGTCACATATTTTTTTAGTTTCTAGACGTCACTATATAACACCAAGGCTATCCTAGTATCCTATTTTAGTTTAAACTTAAACGCATCTTATTAGATGCATAGATGTGTTTTAAAGCTGATGAATTTGTTTGTTAGGTTGAACCAAAGACATTAAACTATAAACGAGCAATTTATAGACTGGACATCACAAAGAAAGTTGTGATCCAAAACTTTTTACCACTAGGTAAAAAGTCGCTCAGTCTAGGTAGTCGCGTTGCTATGCAACGCTAGATAGTGCTACTGACGCACGGCATCAACAATTTTGTATGTCAATTTTCCCAATGCCCGCTCTATAGGTTCTTTTAAATCTCTTTGGGTTGAACGCGCTTATCTTAGCAATCAGCAAGTATTGGTTCGAATTGAAAAATCTTTTTGTGTTGTATAGTTCATTAATAGCTATAATTAAAACTTATGATTCCACAAAACTGGTCTTTGTGACCCCAGGGTTTCCAATAGGTGAAACAAACGAGGGGTCTTTGGATACGGAACCCTTTTTTTTAGCGTGGTATAATCATCAAATGAGTGCCCACCCCGGGCAGGGCGGGAGGGACTGTCAGACTTGTCCTGATTAAAATCCACGGTGTCCTTCAATAGCCCTTTATGCTCCGAGGTCACGGTGACGAAATAAATCCCGCGACCCCGGCAGGCTTTGGCTCTCTGAGAGGGGGCCCCGTCATTTTTGCTGACGCTCTTAGAGTCGCGCTTGGAACACGACGCGCCCGCCGTCGACCCAGGGGATACGGAACCCTAATTATTTTATCTGTGAAGTAGTATAATTTTTTAAACAAATAATATTTTTGTATTTCTTATCTCTCGCTAAGAACAACGCATTAATATAATGTACCTACCTATGTTTTAAATTTTTATAAGACAAGTCTGTTATATACTTTTATAAGAACCGTTTCTTCTTATATTATAATACCTACTTATTATAATTATTATGAATCTTTTACTCATTATGTTTTCTTAATCTTTACCTACACTAAACATTTTTAGGTAGGTATACACATTTAAAAAAACTTTTTCTAAAAAAAATGTGACCGCCTTCAAAAACAACCACAAAAAAGGGTAAAATAACCTACAAAACTTTTCTTTCGGAAGTCGGTGACTTTTTTTATTAATTTCATTGTCTTTTTTGCCACCGACTTCCGAAAGAAAAGTTTTGTAGGTTATTTTACCCTTTTTAGGGTTCCGTAGTCAACAAGGAACCCTTATAGTTTCGCCATGTCCGTCCGTCCGTCCGTCCGTCCGTCCGTCCGTCCGTCCGTCTGTCCGCAGTTTAGCTCAGAGACGCACAGTACTAGAGTGCTGTAATTTGGTGTAAATATACGGATTTGTTGTGCCAAAAAAGTGGTAAAATAAAATCTCGTAAAATATTTTTTATTAGGGTACCTCCAGTACTTACACGTAAAGTGAGGATTTTTTTTTCTCGCGTACCCTTTAGTGTGAGGTATCATTAAATAGGCCTTTAAAAAATAATGATAGTTTCCATTAACAATTTTTTGATAAAAAAATTCGTTTGTGAAATATTAAGCTTTAAAGTGCTAAATTTTGCTCGATTCGAGTGTCCCCCCCCTCTACCAGCTAAACGGTTATGTTTGGGGGTGTGAAAAAATTCACAATAGTAGTATATACAATAACGAAGTTTAAAAGAAAATTATCATGACTAAGTAGGCTTTACAACTTTACGAGTAAAAGTCGACCAACTTATAAAATGTACTTGATATCATATTTTCTTAAACAAAATGTATCGGAGACAACTGCAAATGTAAGTTTGTCAACTTTATTTTTACAGCTTTTATAGGTATGTGTTTTGGGGATAGGTAGGTTTTTATCGTCAACTATTTTTAAATAAATTCAAAAAAAGGAGGAGGTTCTAAATTCGTTGTATTGTTTTTTCTTATGTATTTTCCCCGATTTCTCAAAGACTCCTGGACAGATTTTGAAAATTCTTCTTTTTAAAATTAAATTCAGCGAATCAGTTTCGTTAGTTCGCATAAGTATTTTGATGGGCAACTACGGAACCCTACACTGTGCGTGGCCCGACACGCACTTGGCCGGTTTTTGTGGTTGTTTTTGAAGGCGGTCACATGTTTTTTTAGAAAAATTTTTATTTTACTCTTTTTTTAGTTTAAATATTCAACCAACATTCTTGTCAAATACATAATTTTCTTACATGTGTACTAGAATTTCGTAATCCGTAGCACCGGTAATAACATCGTTAACATCTCTTGCATTCATTCTATCTCAAAAACTACTGAACCGATTTTGATGAAATTTGCAGTATTCCCTAAGTTGAACGATACCTAGTACAACAAAAAAAGAATTACTTAAATCGGACTTGTAGTTCCGGAGATATGCGAACACGAACATAATATTCTTACTTGAGGAGTTGTACCTTCCATCATCAGCTCAGCTACATGAGATGATGATTTCTATACGCAAGTACTTGAATTACTTCATAAGATTTGCGAAAAACTATGTGTCAGCTAATAAAATTTGAGGGTTGCCCTCGATTTCTCCAAGATCCAATCATCAGATCCTAAAATGGTGACGATGGGACCACACGGGAAGCACCAATTTCGATTGAAAAAAGAATTATGAAAATCGGTTCACCCAGTCGCAAGTTATGAGGTAACAAACATAAAAGAAAAAAAAAAAATACAGTCGAATTGATAACCTCCTCCTTTTTTTGAAGTCGGTTAAAAATACCCAGTTACTGTGTTGGTCCGATAGACAGTCGCTCCATGTAAAATACTGATATTCAGCTGCATCTGGTTCGACTGGAAGCCGACCACAATATAGTTGGGAAAATTCAGGCAGATGATGAAGCTACACATTTATAGAAACAAAAGTGATCCACCTGTATCAGGAACTGCTGGTTACTGGCTCTGGGACCGTGTGTATTCACGGAACAAATAATTATTTATATGACCCTCAATAAGTTTGTTCCGGGTCGCGTATTGCCAAACTGTATGCTGACCTAGACCGGAGTTGCTCTGAGTTCCAGTGGCGGATTAAGAGTTTCCGAGGCCCTAAGCACTGAGCCTGTGTAGCCCTCTATTGCATAAATTGGGAAGGTAGAAAGTATAAAATGAAAGTTTCGTCAAAATAGAAAGTGTAGTAGGTATTATTTTAAACTTAAAACATTTTTTTCCTTGCCTTATTCAGAGCAATCGCTCAGGGGGCAGCCGCAGGGCCCTGCGGGGGTGTATGAAGGGTCACTCCCGGACCGCTTTCGCCTTGTGATTTCGGAAATGTAGATGAATCTCGATAAAATGTAGGTAAAAATGATACGCCAGCAGAGGATGGAGGCCCCTGGAGAACAGGGGCCCCAAGTACGTGCTTGTAGTGCTTATACGTTAATCCGCCACTGCTGAGTTCGATGTGGTTCGATCGTAATTTGCCTTTGTAGTTGAGCAAACTGTATACCTATTCAGAGAGTGTCTGAATCAAAATATTTTTTGCATGACTATGGGTGTCTGTGTCAGCATACAGTTTGGCAATACGCTTCCGGGTCTGGGTGTTTGTGTATTTGAGTTTATAATGTTTGTAAACGCACCCACGATAGGTACATAAATAATTCTAGTTAAAAAAAATCTTATCATAGTATGTAAAAAAGATGAAAATAATCGCCCTGTATGCCTGTATAGCTCTCTCCCTTTCTTATTTATAATGTTGATTAACAAAAAAAAAAACATATACCTAATAGCGTGTGAAAGAGATAACGATAAAGCCCTGTCTCTTTCTCACACTGAAGTGATAAAATCCTTAAAAAACATTACGTAAACACTTATAATCTTTGTTTTCGTACAAATAAAAAGATAATGAAAAGTTTAAAAGATAAAGAAATTCGCAATTGAATCGGAAAAACCTCACCCAAATCGGTTCAGCCGTTTATGATACGTTTATCTTATCTTACTATCCTATCAATATTATAAACAAGAAAGTTTGTGAGCTTGTATGGATGTTTACTCAGATCAAAGAAATAGGCAGATAGAGCGCTCAGAACACGCGAGTGGGTCCACCAAAGTTAACACAAAATCAAAAACGAATATCAACTCGCGACAGTACCTAACTACGCGTTGTACCAAGCTGCGCGTCGTTGTTGTTGTTTGCCAAAATAGGCCGTTTCGTGTCTTTAAACATACTAAAAGTTGTTTTAAGGGTTGAACCACATCTGGCAGCACGGAATCGCCTTTTACGCTTAAAACTGCCATTTGCTAGACCGAGACAATGCGATAGCACGCGGCCGCCTCCAGGATTCCGCCGCGTGCTATTGCTATCACATTATGCTTTCCGTCTCGGTCTAGCAAATGGCAGTTCTAAGCGACAGAAAGAGAAAGGGCCACGGAAAAAGGCGATTCCGTGCTGCCAGATGTGGATCAACCCTAACAAAGAAAACAATATGGAATGAAATTCGATTTGAATTGTGCTCACAGTCTCTACAGAGAAATCGCAAAAAGACTTGTTGACGCTTCCCGTGACCCAAGAGCTGGCTTTTACTTTGGCCAGAGGCTAAGTATTGCCATTCAAAGAGGCAACGCCGCCAGTCTCTTGGGCACATTACCAGCTGACAGCGTTGAGGATGAATTTTTCGATGCTCTTTAATAGTTTAGTTTTATTTTAATTTAGTTTTATTATATTAATTTATATAGTTTAATTAATTTTATTATTAGATCATGCTGTTACGTACCTAATAAAGATTTGAATTAAATAAAAACTTACTAGCAATATGTACAAAAAAAAAAAGAAAAAAAAACATTCAAAGGGCGTCAAAGAATACGTCCACATCGCTGTCAACGGGAACGGTGCCCAGAACGCTGGCAGCATTGCCACGTTGTATGGCAATGCTGATTCGTTGGCCTAGGAATAGGCCAGCCCTCTGGTCACCTGAAGAGTCGACTAAACGCCTGGCGATATCCTTAAAAACGTTGTGGGCACTCGGATTGATTTGATTTTGTATTAACTTTGGTAGACACACTCGCGTGTTCTGAGCGCTCTATCTGCCTATTTCTTCTATTTCTTTGATCTGAGGATGTTTATTATAACTTTTTTGTTTTTACTTGCCAAAATCATCAAATGAGTCCTCCCACCCAGGGCTGGGAGGAACTGTCAGACTCGTACTGACTAAAATCCACGGTGTCCTTCAATAGCCCTTTACGTTCTGGGAGGTATAACAACGTCTTAAAACCAGGCTTGTTCCGGCGAGTGAAAGTGACAGAGCTATACAAGTCGTCTAGCGCCATCTCGTTCACTCACTGGAACAAGTCAGGTTTTAAGATGTTTTGATTTTATGCTCCCGTGGAATAATTTTGGAGTTGTACCGAACGGAACTGCGGAGTAAAGCTAGTCTATGAAAATATCTGTGATAACATTGATAAGATACTGTTGTTATCAAAAAAGATCATTATCTTTCATTTGAAAGGCCTTGTTTTTAAACTGTATGTATGTATGTCTTATCATCAGCGTATAATGTTCCCACTGCTGGGACACAGGCCTCCTCTCTGTGAGAGGAGCGCGGGCCCAGTGCGGGTTGGTAGATGTCACATGTCTTAGAATGTTTGGTTCTAGGACATGCCGGTATCCTCACGATGTTTTACTTCACCATTTTGAGAGCAGTGGTGATGAAATAAATTACACAAAGTAATGCGCCTGGCGAGGTTCGAAGTTCGAACCCACGACCTACAACTCGTAAGTCGGGACCGATAATATATCACTGGGCCACCACTGCTCTGTATGTATGTGTGTCTACTCATAGCTAAATTATTACAGCCACACAGGTCGATCTTCCGGGTTAAGCCGCGTCTGCTGAGGTTGGTCTGTGGATGGGTGACCATCTGTCATAGCGAGTTTTCTCCGTGCGATTTTAAGAATTAGGCCTGGTATCCACCAAAGCGGAGAGGAGAGGAGATGTGGACATCTGATTGGTTATTCAAACACATCTCTCCTCTCCGCTTTGGTGGATACTGGGCCTTGGGCTTTTTTTTTAGAGACTTGGTCTTTTTACCCGACTGCGCCAGGAGGGTTATGTTTTTCGAGTGTATGCATGTATGTATGTATGTATGTTTCTGTGTGGTGCTCTGCAGCCTAAACGGCTTGATGGATTTTAACTTGAGAGGTGTCGTTAGATTCGTCTTGAACGTGAGAGTGTCACTGGGTACATAAAACTGGCCAAGTGCGAGTCGAACTCGTGTGCAAAGGGTTCCGAAGTAAAAAAAATTTTTTTTAATCTCTCAGATTCTATCAAGTGGGGTATCAAATTAAAGGATTTTAAAAATGGTTTACCAAAATATATAATAACTTATATGTTTCTATTTAATTTGGACTGATAAATGCTAACAAAAACTAAAAATAGTTTAATAAAATAAATATTTTAAAAAACAAAAAGCCCGACTGCGTAAAAAAACTACAGTACAAAACTACTACTCACAGTCGGGGCCCCTTGGGAAGATTTGATTGGTATAAGTAATTTGATTGAATGGGCCACGACTGTGAGTGTGAATGAGTGAATTCTAAACTACCTACTGGGCTTGTTTCTTTCTTTTTAGTTTTTTTTACGCAGTCTGGTTTTTTCTTTTTTTTTTAATATTTTTATTTTATTCATCTTATAATCTCAAAATACATAAACAACGTGTAAAGTTGATAGCGCAAAACCTCTCGTGGGGTAACTCAGCCCATGTTACTGAACAATGTTTGTTCCAAGACTTTTTATTAATAACTCATTTTCCTTAATTATATTGTAAACACTTCATTTCAAATCGCATGTATACGTATGTACATGCGTCAAATTCCATGACGTCAATTTGATTCAGTATAAAAGGCATGTTATAAATAATAACAACTATCACACAACGCCATCTAGTCCCAAACTAAGCAGAGCTTGTGTTATGGGTACTAGACAACTGATAAACATACTTATATATTTCTAAATACATACATAATGTAGATAAATTACACCCAGACACAGAACAAATGATCATGCTCATCACACAAACGTTTATCCTGGGTGGGAATCGAACCCACGACATAAGGCATAGCAATCAGGGTCACTAACCACTAGTGACCGACCGAAATTTCGGTTTCGGTTTCGGTTTCGGCCGGTTTCGGCCAAAATATCTAGTTTCGGCCTTAGTTTCGGTTTCGGCCAAATTATAGCCGAAACTTTCGGCCCCGCCGAAACTCAAGTGTTCCCGCATTTTCGTGCGTCGTTCGGTAAAATTCGTAGCTAACACGTACTTGCTCGCCGGCGGGGCCCCGGCTCAGTTTGCCACCGTTTGTTTATTCGTGAGACGAGGTTATGTTTTTGAGTTTACTGCCAAAAGTACCTAAGTCTTGTATATTCATGTCATAATAAAAAATATTTGTTACGTACGTTATTGATTAAAAACTTAATATCAATCGTCAAGGCGATCAGAATTAGGATAAGGCGGTATTCGAAACATAATTAAGTTAACGGTTTCTTTTTTGAAATAATGCGTTTTTTTTAGTCTATTGTCTCAGTTATTTCGTGTTGCTAAATTAATATAGTCCGATTGTTGAGACTTCAAATCTAGTGAAACACTACTTGTTTTTTTTATAATTTCGAATAGATTATGGACTCAGTAGAAGTTAAATAACATTTTTTTTTTTTAGCGTGGTAAAATCATCAAATGAGTCCTCCAACCCCGGGCAGGGCGGGAGGGACTGTCAGACTTCTACTGACTAAAATCCACGGTGTCCTTCCTAGCCTGTTATGTTCCGGGGTTACGGTAAGGGAATAATCCCGCAGGCTTTGGCCCTCTGAGAGGGGGGCCCCGTCATTATGCTGACGCTCTTTGAGGCGCGCGTGGGACACAACGCGCCGTCGACCCGGGCATGGTCCCTGGTCGGGCAGCGAGTTGCCCTTTACTGGCTGCCCGCATGCCCGCAGAAGTTAAATAACATAGAAAAATCCATAAGTTTGCCGTATTTCATTATTACCCAGAATTTGATCCTTACTATTAACACTATCAAATGGTGTAATAATACAGGTCGTGATTTTTTTTTCAAAATTAGCGGGTTTGATTTTTGGCCACGATTATTGATTTTTCTAAAATCCAATGATACAGTTTTAGTTTTCGGCAAAATCGGTCTCGAGACTCTATTCAAAGTTTTTCAATATTCCTCATAGTTAAAAATATAGCCGTCCACGCCCAGTTGAAAAGTTCGCTCTGTGTATTTGACACTTTTTCTTGTGCCAATAAATGCAAAAAAAAAAAAAAACAAAAAAAAAACAGAAAAATATCTAAATGTTAAAAGTTTTAAAAAGTTTCGGTTTCGGTTTCGGTTTCGGCCGAAACTGAGAGCAAGGCCGAAGGTTCGGTTTCGGTTTCGGCTGAAAAATCAGTTTCGGTCGGACACTACTAACCACTAGACCAACAGTCGTGCCATGTTGATGGCATCAATATTTTTGCAATTTATCTATATAGTTCTTCATTTAAAAGAATTTTAAATAAAATACTAGACAGGTATTTTTTTCTTCTTAAATCCATGAATATTGACCATCTAACTCGGGAGCAGTGCCGGACTTAGGGCAGCCAGGCGGGGCCCGGGCCAGAATTCCGGGGCGAATAAACATAAAAATGCTTGCTTTACGCATGC
This sequence comes from Agrotis segetum, assembly GCA_036375495.1. Lineage (NCBI taxonomy): Eukaryota > Metazoa > Arthropoda > Insecta > Lepidoptera > Noctuidae > Agrotis > Agrotis segetum. Next base: position 3,701,427 of record JAQSVV010000142.1, read on the forward strand.
TGGGCTGGACGCACTTTATGATGTGTACATAATTATGTATATCACTGTATGACTATATGAGTGCCCCTCAATTCAGTACCCTTATCACGAATTTTCATTTTTTTACTTTACAGTATTTACAGCGTTTCGTGTATGAAAAAATGGAACAGCGCCTCTGGTGTGCGAAGAAGGAACTATATTTTCCCTTGAAAATTGTTAATTTGAAATTGTCAAAGTTCCAGTTTACTTTACGTCTCAAATACTGAAAACTCGTGCTAAGGGCACAGATGCACGTTTTTTTAATAGCCTGTACTTTCCCACTGCTGGGCAAAGGCCTTCCTCCACTCCTTCCAACGTTCACGACTGCGATGCAAATACTAGGTAATAAAAGATATAAATCTGCCCACCTTCGCGGATTACAACCGTAATGTTTTGTTAGTAAAGTAGAGGAAAAATACCACTAGATGATCATTCAGACTGTCAATATAAGTACTAACCATTTGTTTAAGAAATTAGCACTTCGATAGAAATCTGTACAATTCGACATTATCTACTGCTTCGCCAGAACGTCTTGAAATGAAACTAATATTTTTGTTTGCTGACAACGTTTTAAAATCTTTGACATTTGATGTAAACTAAGAACGCAGGTTTGTTAGATTTTTGCCTGGCAAAAAACAGTAAAAAACAGGTAGTCGCCACTGTGCTCTTGCTACCAGCACTTTGAATGATTTTATTTTATTTATTTTCACTTATTACGTTAGTTTTATTGCACAACAATAAATCTAACAAACCTGCGTCTTTGTTTACATCAAATATCAAAGATTTTAAAACGTAGTCAGTAAACAAAAAGATTAGTTCCGTTTCAAGACGTTTTGGCCAAGCTGTATCTTTTTGTTTGCGGCTGTAAGACCCCTCTTTGAGGAGTGGCTGGAGAGAAGTCATGGCGTCCTGACCTACCGCTTGACGTCAGGTCCTCACCGGACACGGAAGTTTCGGGAGGTACCTGTGTCTGATGCGAAAGGAGGAGACGCCTGGGTGTCACCACTGCGAAGATCGCCCGGAGGACACGGTGGAGCATACGGTGCAAGACTGCCCAGCTTGGGCGGGGCACCGACGTGTCCTCACGGCTGCGATAGGCGGAGACCTCTCGCGCCGGGCATTGGTTGCTGCGGGGCGAGACGGAGTGGGAAGCGGTCAGCTCCTTCTGCGAGGCAGTAATGCTCGGGAAGGAGGAGGCGGGCCGCGAGCGAGAGAGGACAGCGTCCTCCCTCCGCCCCAGCCGCAGTGGTAGGCGCCCACGGCGACGGACGTCGCTTGATGATCTCCGGCCACCGTAGGCGCGGGCATGCGGGCAGCGAGTAAAGGGCAACTCGCTGCCCGACCAAGGACCATGCCCGGGTCGACGGCGCGTTGTGTCCCACGCGCGCCTCAAAGAGCGTCAGCATAATGACGGGGCCCTCTCAGAGGGCCAAAGCCTGCCGGGGTTCGGGACTTATTTCCTTACCGTGACCCCGGAACATAACAGGCTACTGAAGGACGCCGTGGATTTTAGTCAGTTCAAGTTTAACAGTCCCTCGGTGGGAGGACTCACTTGATGATTTTACCACGCTAAAAAAAAGGTGTATACATGATAATAAAAGATATAACTCTGCTCACCTTCGCGGATTACAACCGTGATGTTTAGTTACTAAAGTAGAGGAAAAATACCACTAGATGATCATTCAGACTGTCAATATAAGTTCTAACCATTTGTATAAGAAATTAGCACTTCGATAGAAACCTGTACAATTCGACATGTATTACTGCTTCGCCAGAACGTCTTGAAACGAAACTAATCTTTTTGTTTGTTGACAACAACGTTTTAAAATCTTTGACTTTTGATGTAAACAAAGAACGCAGGTTTGTTAGATTTTTGCTGGGCAAAAAACAGTAGAAAATCGGAAGTCGCCACTGTGCTCTTGCTACCAGCACTTTGAATGATTTTATTTTATTTATTTTCATTTATTACGTTAGTTTTATTGCACAATAATAAATCTAACAAACTTGCGTCTTTGTTTACATCAAATATCAAAGATTTTAAAATGTTGTCAGCAAACAAAAAGATTAAGACTTAAGAAAAAAAAAAAAAAAGGCTACACATGTTTGGAAAGTATTTAACATTAATGAGGTAATATTAACTCAATGAAAATTAAGACAATTAAAAACTTATTTATCGTTTAAATTTTATAATTACTGTGTAGCGTTTTGTGTTTCAAAGTTTACTTAAATTTCCCATATTTTTTAAGGAAATTAAATTATTGAGTAATATGTCAATGTTTGTTTTTAGTAAATAATTAAGTATTGTATGTAACACTCTGTTCTCTCGGTTTTACTTGTAAAATAATCGTTTAGTGATGCGAATAGTGAAATTAGAAGTGAAGCGCCGAACATAATTCGGCGCGACACTTAGAAATTAGTAGAATCATCAGTAGTAATAGTGCAAATTAGTAGAATCGACCCCCAGAGCGTTTGGTAACAACCGCATGAATGGACCCCCGTTGGGTCAAAACTTGCCGGGTTCGCTGGACTAACGTGTTACCCTGACCCCGGTACGTAAAAACAACGAAGATTTTAGGCAGTACAAGTCTGACAGTCCCTTCCGTCCTGCCCTGGGAGGACTCATTTGATAATATTACCACGATAAAAGTGAAAAATAACTTTCGGAAATCAGTGGCTTCATTTTTTTAATTCATTCGAAATTAATGTCTTCAATTCCTGGGCAATGTGATTGGTTTTTGCCAAAAAAAACAATGACGCTGTTTTAGCTTTCATTAAATTAGTTCTCGATACTACATTTAGATACTCGACGAAGAACCAGAGTCACCGACATAGCTCATAAAATTTGCAAGTTGAATAGTGACAATGGGCAGGCCACATCGCTCGTAGAACTGACAACCGATGGGGAAGAAAAGTTCTCTCATGGCGACCACGGACCGGAAAACGCAGCGCAGGCAGGCCACTAGGTGGACCGACGACATCGTGAGGGTCGCGGGCAGCCGATGGATACAACTGGCGAATTGTCGTTCGGCGTGGCGGCCTAAGGGGGAGGCCTATGTTCAGCAGTGGACGTCTTCCGGCTGATGATGATGACTACATTCAGTGTTTTTTTTTTGTTGTTTGTAGTTTGCCCACCCAAGACCAGTTGGAAAGTTAAGTTTCAAAAACATACACGCAGATATTTTTAAATATATATAAATGTGGGTGTGTTTTCCATCAAAATTTTCTTTTATATGCATCAGCTGAGTCTGCTTCAAAATATTCCCATTTATCTACAATTTTTATTTGTACAGCTGTTAATTTGACTATATTTTGAAAATAGAAATATGTCAAAACACGGTTTTAATTTGTTACTTAACCAATTTTCTATTCTCCATAAAGAGAGCAGTGTGTCAGCCCCGATTTACGTGGTTCAAATCCAGCCAGGCGCATTACTTTGTGTAATTTATTTAATCACTACTGCTCTCAAAACGGTGAAGGAAAACATCGTGAGGAAACCGGCATGTCCTAGAACCAAAAATTCGAAGACATGTGACATCTACCAACCCGCATTAGGTCCGCTTGGTGGAGTCCACTTCTTCTAGAGAGAGAAGGCCTATATCACGGTAATACTATAATAGATAATATTACCGTGCCTGTGTCTCGTTGTGTGAGAGAAAAAATTATGGGCTAGTTCGTTAGGTTTAACAGGCTATTCTCAGAAACTACTAGTTCAAAATGAAATGTTATTTAAGTCTTGGATAGTCGATGTATCGAGGAAGGCTGTGAAACCAAGCGCAAGGCAAGTAAAGCCGAGGGCAACAATTGTAATGAAATAAAATAAACAAATTAATAATTCACAAATTAACAATATTTATACAAATGGCTCTGGCGCTTCTTGTCAAAGTAATACAATTAATGTACAATTTAATTGTCACGTGAATTTACTAATTATTTAATCCAATTTTACGCACCCACAATAGCGATACAGGAAGAAATTCATAATGTGGAGCAAGTATTTTTTTCTTAGAAAAAAAAATTGGAAGATAGACAGATAATAATCAGTGCTATCAACATATATTTTCTTATCATTTTATCATATACACGGGTAGCTAGTAATATTATTCCTTATCAAAATAGACTTGTATTGATATAAGTAGGTGGGTACTAAAGTTAAGATATAATATTAAAATTTGCCATAGAAAGCACCCAGGGCCGTATTACCCAAAGGGCACTCTGGGCCCCGCTATTTTAAGGGGCCTTGTAAGCTGTACTTAGTTTGCTTAAGAGAGCGCGCTAATCTCAGGAACGATTGGGTTGAATTAAAAAAATCATGTTTTTTATTTTTAAAAACATGATTGAACGTTTATCGTTGTCGATACGGTTATCGATTTTTAACGATTTTATTTTACTAAACTAAACGTATTATTATATTTCTAATGTTTTTATTGTATTAGTAGAAAAAAATATCGATAACACAATAATGGCGCTCAAAATCTGCCATTTTGATTATTATTATATCAAGATTTAAAGTGAAATTCATCCTGTTACTTGTACATTACATTAAAATACGTTTGGAGGTAAATATCCGTAATTTGTATGCTGTGCATTATAAAGAGTATTCATTCTATCTATCTAAAATCAAGTAGTGGTAAAAAAAAGAGTATCTTAAGAATGTACCATTGAGTAATACTCTTTAATTTCGTCAGTCACGTTCATCTTGCGTTGGTATTTTTTTCTTACGTAATAGCACTTGCCGAATAGGCTTACAATCGAACTAGTCAAACGATAAACTTATTGACACACATTACGAGGTGTAAGCCAAAGACATTAAACTATATACGAGCAATAGACGGGACATCACGAAGTTTGTGATCCAAAACTTTTTACCAATAGGTAAAAAGTCGCTCAGTCTAGTAGTCGCGTTGCTATGCAACGCTAGATAGTGCTACTGACGCACGGCATCAACAATTTTGTATGACAATTTTCCCAATGCCCGCTCTATAGTTCTTTTAAATCTCTTTGCCATACACCAAGCATTATGTTGGTTAAATTATGCTTTAACCCAACCACAATATGAACGAAAACGTGAATTACCTCCATATGTCAAGTCATAGTCTGCTTCCAGTCGAACCAGATGCAGCTGAATATCAGTATTTTACATGGAGCGACTGACTATCGGACCTCCACAACACAGTAACTAGGCATCACGATATAAGACTGGTTGTCAGACTTTAGATCTTCTGACTAACAGTAACGACTGTCAAAAAGATCTACAAATGTCAGCCGGGACCAACGGCTTTACGTGCTTCCCAGAGGAAACTCGCTGTGGCAGATGGTCACCCATCCACAAACCAAATTGTACCTATTAATATTCCATTCACCAAGTTCGGTCAACACACGTAACACATGACGTATGTATTTATATCTCTACAATAATTGCTAGAGTCTCCTATCATATAATTTTATCGCCATTAGCACGATTGCTCTACTGTTGAAAATCACGTGTATTTACACGCCACCAACTTGTTTAGTAATATTCTGCTCTTTGTTTTTGTTTGATAAGCACTTAATGTCCTTTTTTTGACAAATAATCAGCATTTTATTCAATTTGGCAATACTGTCAGCCTTCTTGGGGTCTAAATGGCAACCGAGTCGCAAAAGGACAAGTTCTCAAAATGGCAAATTCTCTAAAAGGCAAAAGCGTAGATTTGGCCAGAACGTCTTGAAACGGAACTAATCTTTTTCTTTGCTGACAGTGTTTAAAAATCTTTGATATTTAATGTACCTAAATAAAGAACGCAGGTTTTTAAGATTTATTATTGTGCCATAAACCTAACGTAATAAGTGAAAAAAAATAAAATAAAATCATTCAAAGTGCTGGTAGCGAGAGGACAGTGGCGACTTCCGGTTTTCTACTCTAATTTGCCAAGCTGTAAGTCTCGTAATGGCCAATTCTCTAAAAGCCTGATTCGCAAAATGGAAAATTCTCAAAACGCCTAATTCGCGAAATGGCAAATGTTCACAAAATGGCAAATGATCAAAATTGATTAATATTTGCAATTGGGAGGATAATTCTTGGAAATGTAAGATTTTTTCGCATGACAAAACAATTTAGTTTAAATCGAGGAGTAGAAATCTTTTAAGTAGGTATATTTTTTTTTCCATTTTGATAATTTGCCATTTTGCGAATTAGGATTTTTAAGAAATTGCTATTTTGAGAATCAGGCTATTAGAGAATATGCCATTTTCAGAACTTGTCCTTTTACGACTTGGTTTCCATTTTGCGAATTGGGTTTTTTTGCGACTAAACTGGTAAGTAAGTAATAAATTAATGTAAGTTTCTTTCAAAAGTTAATACATGTACTTAGTTCTACTTCTGCTTACCCCTTTCCATGTATACAATCGTAATGATATTTTAAAATAGCAGTCGACAGTTCCACTATTGATTTATTAATAGTTCAACAAAGACCAAGGTCTTATATAATATTTATATGAAAATCGATTGACGGTAGTCACTGGCAATTTGTGATATTATGCTAGTATGCGATGACAGTGGCATAAAGTTACCACATTATTGTGGGCTATAAGATCTAACAATTGGTATTTTACTCAAAAAAAAATATTAAGGCTGCTTATTCTGAAAGTTGGCAACGTCGCAAAAAGATGTCAAATATTTACAAGTTTCAAATAATTTGGCAATTTTTCTGTATGAAAACAAGAAATATCGCTCTGTAGTGCACTAAAAAAATGATATAGGAATGCAATTAAAACACTTAATTTGATGTTGTAACCGTTTCAGGTGTATAAAAGGCATTTGGAAAGCTTCCAAATGCTTTTTTACATCTAAAACTATATATTCGGTGTTATGATATTAATTATTGCATTTCCTTATCATTTTTTTAGTGCACTACAGAGCCATATTTCTTATTTTCATTCGGTAACAATGCTAAATTAATTAAAACTTGTTAATATTTAACAACCATTTGAACGTTGCCAACTTTCGGAATATACGCTCTTAAGGCGCTTTCCTCACCGCGAGCATTCACTTGTAATGTAACGTTACAGATTCGAACATTTCATCAGTGAGTGAAGACAATCGAGCATCACAATGCGCACCTTGTATCAAATCCATACTAAATGTTCGCGAATGCTCGTCAGTCAGGGAGGTACCATTGTATGTATACAACGTGTAACGCCAAAAGCGCAAAACCTCTCGTGGGGTAACTCGGCCCATGTTACTGAACAATTTTTGTTCTAAGACTTTTGGATATTCCCAAAAAAAAATTGGTTTTTCATCATACGGATTTTAGCATGACAAACGATTTTTTTTTTTTGCTTATTCCTAAAAGTCTTAGAACAAAAATTTGTTCAGTAAAGTAACAAGGGCTGAGTTACCCCACGAGAGGTTTTGCGCTTTTGGCGGTAACACGTTGTATAATCCTCAAAGTCTAATCTATAATGTTACATTACACGCGAATGCTCCCGGTGAGGAAACGTCTCTAGTTTGAAAAATATTTGACATTTATTATGACTCTTTCTCGAATTTAGAATATTTTTTGTAATTCATAAATTAATTGTCTTTTTACATGAAATATAAAAAAAAAAAGTAAAAAAGGATGGAAAACATAACGTAGATGAAATATAAAAAAAAAAGTTTTAAAAAAATCTATTTCGATGGAAAATCATTAATCACAGTACAACTTATTATTAGATTCAAACGAATTATAAGCAAAATATATGTAATAATTATATAAACACAAAAAAATGGCCTTTGAACTTTCCGGACCCAAAAAAACTTCGCGAGTGCTCAACAGATAAGTATGATTTTTTTTGCACAATTTATTTTTATTTATTTTTACCTTTGGTACACTAAAGGGAACGCGATGCGGAAGCGGTACTTTTATTTTCAAATCTAGAAAACTCTTTTCCCTACATGTATTTGAATGTCTTTTCAATTTATTTGATGCGGTCGCGTTTCTGCATAACTACACATGTACGTCAGCTGGTTACGTTTACGTAAATGCAGTACCTAACAAGTAACAACAAACACAACGTTATCAATTTAATTGTTGACTCGTCGTCCGATCATGAATCATGCCCGGGTCGACATGTTCCACGCGCGCCTCAAAGATCTCTCAGTAATCACTGACGGGCCCCTAAGAGGGCCAAAGCCGGCCGGGTTGTCACGTATGCATGTACCAATTAAAATAAAATTTAATTATACTCTGACATCTTTATATATTGAAATGATAATAATTTGACATCCTAAATTAATTGTTATATTGTTAAGATACTGACATTATTATAATATTATGTCTTTTATTACTCTTGACATGTAAACTTACATTGACATCCTAGACTTGTGTGTGTGTATTATTTATTATTGTTATAAAGCACATTTGTAAATTTATAACTTTATTATGCATATAAGGCTTAATATTAGTACCAATACTGGCTTAGCAACCCAAATGTTCTCTTTTATAATTATGTATAATATGTACCCAACATTTGCACGCCACAATTGGCAGAATGTGATGAGACCAATAATTAATCTTAAGACCATAATTTTGTACCATGTTCCGACAAATAAATTATTATGATTATTATGATTATGATTACCAAGACTACACAAAATTTAAATATACTTTTTTTACAATAGTGTATGATTTCCGACACAATTTATATGAGTAAGTACCAGGTTTTCGTTTCAGCCAAGTCGGCACAAGGATTTTGACATCCCTGAGGGCCTGAACGGCGATGTCGATACTATGCTTACTATACGACACTGCCCTTATCACGGAAGACGGCTGTCATGTCCCTGCGACGTACAATTCTCGCGAACACGTGGCCTCGCTAGCATTAGGCGGGTAATATGGCTGCCGCAGATTATGAGGAAAAATGTTAAGTAAATATTACTTTGGTTTGGATCTTGTACCTCTAATGGGCATTTGTTTGAACTGAACAGAATACCTAACAGACTGAACTATCATTTATTTTGGTTCGTGGTCTTTGACTGCTGGCCTTTTAGAGAGACTAAGAGTCACTCAACCAGCAATGGAAAGAGCTATGCTCGGAGTTTCTCTGCGGGATAAAATCCGGAACATCGATATTCGGCGAAGAACCAGAGTCACCGACATAGCTCATAAAATTTGCAAGTTGAAGTGGCAATGGGCAGGCCACATCGCTCGTAGAACTGACAACCGATGGGGAAGAAAGTTCTCGAGTGACGACCACGGACCGGAAGACGCAGCGTAGGCAGGCCTCCCTCTAGGTGAACCGACGATATTGTGAGGGTCGCGGGCAGCCGATGGATGCAAGTGGCGAATTGTCGTTCGGCGTGGCGGTCTAAGGGGGAGGCCTACGTTCAGCAGTGGACGTCTTCCGGCTGATGATGATGATCATTTATTTTGAAGTCAGGAGATGGCTCGTGTGCGTAGGTGGAATTCCTTGCCGTACTCTTTATTTGCTGACAGCTACAACCTTGGTTTGTTGTAAAAAGTCAATATCTTCAACATCAGCTTATTAATGTTCCCACTGCTGGAACACAGGCCTCCTCTCTGTGAGAGGGAGTGGTCTATAATCTACCACGCGGGTCCAGTGAGGATTGGTAGACCGTAGATGTAACATGTCTTAGAATGTTTGATTCTAGGACATGCCGGTTTCCTCACGATGTTTTCCTTTACCGTTTTGAGAGTAGTGGTGATTAAATAAATTACACAAAGTATGCGGCCTACTTGGATTCGAAATTTTGAACCCACGACCTACAACTCGTAAGTCGAGGCCGATACCACTGGGCCACCACTGCTCTGCCATTAGTCAATAGTTAGTTAGTTAAGAGTCAAATAGTTTAGTTCAAAATCAAAATACAAATGTGATTCGCACTTGACCATTTTTTACAGAAACTCAAATTAATCTTCATTCAGTTTTGTTGATAAACCTATAATTAGTTTTAATGTAGGAACATAATATTATGTTTAAATCGGTATGCAAGTAATTTAGACTTAAATTATTTTGTATCTACTTACGTACAGGAAGATAAAAACTACACTAGATAATTGGTATTGCAAAGATCAACTTATTTACAAGGTTAAGCTGCTCAAGGTCCTGTCTCAAAATGTGATGGGTAACCGTTTATATTCATACAATAGGGTAGTTTCCAGGGTCAAAATAATTACATTCTATTTAGTCCGTATTTTAGATTATAAAAAAATATTGGACACGTATTTTTTTTCTTTTTTCGATTAAACAAAAAATAACAAAGATAATGGCCTATTTAAGTTACCTGTGACGTCACTTGGCGCGAAAAATGCCACGCATCGTGACGTCACACGTAACTTTAATAGGCTATATCTTTGTCATTTTTGGTCTAATTTACAAATAAAAAACCGGCCAAGTGCGTGTCGGGCCACGCACAATGTAGGGTTCCGTAGTTGCCCATCTAAATACTTATGCGAACTAACTAAACTGATTCGCTGAATTTAATTTTAAAAAGAAGAATTTTCAAAATCGGTCCAGGAGTCTTTGAGAAATCGGGGAAAAAAAATACACTAGAAAAAGATTACAAAGATCAATTTAGAACCTCCTCCTTTTTTTGAATTTAGTTAAAAATAATTGACGATACCTAAAACCTACCTATGCCCAAAAAACATACCTATAAAAGCTGTAAAAATAAAGTTGACAAACTTAAATTTGCAGTTAGTCTCCAATACATTTTGTTTAAGAAAATGGCCCATGATATCCAGAGAGTACATTTTCCCATAAGTTGGTCGACTATTACTGATGTAAAGTTATAAAGCCTACTTAGTCATGATAATTTCTTTTGAAACTTCGTTATATATACTAGTATTGTGAATTTTTTCACTCCCCAAACATAACCGTTTAGCTGGTAGAGGGGGGGGACACTCGAGTCGAGCAAAATTTAGCACTTTAAAGCATAATATTTCACAAACGAATTTTTTTATCAAAAAATAGTTAATGGAAACTATCATTATTTTTTAAAGGCCTATTTAATGATACCCCACACTAAGGGGTACGCGAGAAAAAAAAAAACCTCACTTTACGTGTAAGTACTGGAGGTACCCTAAAAAAAATATTTTATGAGATTTTATTTTACCACTTTTTCGGCACAACAAATCCGTATATTTACACCAAATTACAGCTCTCTAGTACTGTGCGTCTTTGAGCTAAACTGCGGACAGACGGACGGACGGACGGACATGGCGAAACTATAAGGGTTCCTTTTTGACTACGGAACCCTAAAAAAGACTATAACTGAGTTGCCTGTTTCACCAAATAATCTCCCTTTACCCTATACATATAAGAATGTAACATATTTCGACGGCCTACAGACATGTGCCAAATGATAGTATCTTATCTCTAACCTTGCTTTTATCTGCTCTTATTACCTTCCTATTTCGTTGTAGATACATAATATGTTTAGTTATACATATATACCTCAATATTTGTCTGACAGTGTCTGCAGCAATTATTAAAGGCTTTTTGTATAACCGCCATCATCATCTGCCTAGCCATTTCCGGTTTCCCAACTTATTGTGGTCGGCTTCCAGTCGAACCAGATGCAGCTAAAATCAGTATTTTACATGGAGCGACTGACTATCGGACCTCCACAACACAGTAACTGTTCGCAAAAATACGATACCCCATGGTAAGAGCGGTTGTCAGACTTTTAGAGCTTCTGACTAACAGTTACGACTGTCAAAGATCTACAAATGACAGCCGGGACCAACGGCTTTACGTGCTTTCCGAGACACGGAGGAAACTCGCTATGACAGATGGTTACCCTTCCACAGACCAACCTCGTCAAGCGCGGCTTAACCCGGAAGATCGGCCTGTGCGGCTGTAATTATTTAGCTACGAATTCTGAGTATACCAATATAATGATTTATCGTTTTTGTACTCAGTTCAAAGGTCAATAAAGTCGATAATTGTGTGACCAGTTTGTTCGAATATCATAAACGTAACCTATAGGCTTGTTCTACAGATCACGTTAATTTTGCGCACCAAGGTTGATTTGCTCATCTATTTCTGTAATAATCAAGTTTTTGTGTGGATATTTCGTCCATTAATCAATTTTGACAAGTCCACGTGCAAGTTAAAATGGCGGGTGTATCTACATATTTACATTTTGATATAACTTCGTTCTGATGAAGGTATTTTTTTTTAAACTCGGTACTAAATAGTACATTTTTGGTACATTTTTTTGATAGTTATAGAGTTTTGATTCGTTGTGGTATGTACTACACCCGCGATTTTGAATTTTATTTGCACTTTTCTGTCGTACCGTGGATACGCTAACAGAAATGGATACGCTAAAATCTTCCCATTTTATGTAATTGACTGGTGTTAGAAAATAACCAACGATTGATTTATCGCCGTAGACGAACGCGGTAATAGATTTCTTAGAATTTTAGGCTCGATTCACACTGTGACGCGAAGCTGCGCACATTTCAATAGACCTACTGAAAATCGAACTTTATTTTAATATAAGAATCATTTTTCAAAACTCCCCCCTCACCCCCTCTTCACCCCTCTCTCTCTCTCTCTCAGAAACTAAGAGTATATTATTATATTAGCCTGAACTGTCCCACTGCTGGATCCATTCCTTCCAACGTTCGCGACTTTGTGCCACCTCTTTCCACTTTATTTACCACACTATTTTTATCGTGGTTTAAAATTATCAAATGGGTCCTCCCTCCCACGCAAGGTGTGGTGCCTGCACCTTCGATGGCGGGAAAGTGCCTCACGAAGTCCATTGTCGTGGGTGTCTCCTGCTGCGGCTGAGTCGTGAAGTGGAGGCTTCTCTCTCACGCGGCCCACCTCCTCCTTCGCTAGCAAAACTTTACTGTTTCCCATTCCGTCTCAACCCGCAACATGGCCTCGACCAATGCTGAGCCCGTGGTGACTTCCAGGAGTTTCTTCCTTCCCAATCAGACACAGGAACCTCCCGAAACATCCGTGTTCGGTGAGCATCAGCGACTCAATGCATGAGACAGCGCGGGAAAGATACACATATTACACATATATGCAGTAAAGTCGCGTCACGCGTCGCGTTGCGTCTCTCTGTGGACTGACCCTTACAACACCTAATATACTCGAGTATACTGTTAACCTTGATAAAGCTAAACCACTGCTAATAAGAATAGTAAATAAAGAGAAACGATCTTTGGACTGTGGCGAAAAAATCTATGAGCGACCATTTTGAGCAATAAATAATATTCATAAGGCAATCATACTCGTCGATTTATTTTCTTAGAGAGATTCCACACTGGTGTTGCGAGTATGCTGCGTCTGCAACGCAGTTAGGATTCATAATCATCAGTCTATAATGTTCCCACTGCTGGGACACAGGCCTCCTCTCTGTGAGAGGAGCGCGGGTCCAGTGCGGGTTGGTAGATGTCACATGTCTTAGAATGTTTGGTTCTAGGACATGCCGGTTTCCTCACGATGTTTTCCTTTACAGTTTTGAGAGCAGTGGTGATGAAATAAATTACACAAAGTAATGCGCCTGGCTGTGTTTCGAACTTACAGCTCGTAAGTCGGAGCCTCAACCTCTTTTTATTTATAATATCATTGGCCTCAACTAATCTTGCAACACTCTAGTATCGTGGTTGCGTTTACAAACATAAAAACTCACATACACAAACGCCCAGACCCGGAACAACTACTTGTAGATCATACAAATATTTGTTCGCTCTTTAGGAAATCGAACCCACGATACGCACTGCTTCAGTCAATCGCTCAGTACCCATACCATGAGTTGTAACTACGATACTCGATCAACGCATCGACCGCGTTTGGCGCTCTCATTGGTTGAGTTGTCATTACGATATTTTTATCTTGAGGAATCGATATCGACAAAAAATCTTTTCGCATATAATTAAATTAGAGCGCTCTCATTGGTTGAGAGTTCATGCCAAATCAACTTTTTTTTTTCTTTCGAAATTTTTTATGTTTTTTTGATTTGATCTATCTCTTAAACTACTGTAAAGTTGCCGCCAAACGCGGTAGATATCGTATGATAAGTATCGTTATGACAACTCATGGTATGGGTACTAGCTTTCGCTAAAGTTGCCGATGCCGTGTTGATAGGCTATGTATCATTACGCTATTTTTCCTGGGAGATAAGCAATTTAAAATTTTGTTGTTTTTATCTGTTTGTTTTTAGTTGGAAGCTAAACCACTGGATATTATTTAGTCAATTTTTCCCCAAATATTCCTTAAACTGCTCTTCTATTAATACGATATGTATAATTACGCTATTCCCTTTGGGGGATTAGCAATTTTATAATATGTTGATTTTCAGTCATTGTTGACATTTGTATAAGAACCGCTATTTGAAAACACTGTCAGCGTACTAGCCAGTCTGGTTGGTATCCTGCTTGACTTTCGTGCAAGGGGTCTCTGGATCAAATCTCGCTGTGTCTTTTTTTCACTTTTTGAGTTTTCTTATATTTGACCTGAGAGTTTCAAATAATTTAAAAAAATGTGTATACTTTTATTTCAATATTATTCGCGATTTTAAATTATTACTATTTTTTTTTCAATAGTTTTCTAGGATATAAATATACACTGATTTAAATTGTAGGTAGTAAGTTGGATATTTTTTTAAATTGTAATTGTTTCGAGGTGTGGAATTTTAAAGATTAGAAAAAAATGTGTTTATTTATGTTTTGAATTGGTGTTCAAACCAGTGCATAGATTCTGTTTTAATTAGGTTGTAATCATCGAGTCAGATAATTAGTTATTTTTTAGGTATCACGCGGAATGCTAAAGGGAGAAGAGCAATGCTATCGTACGTTCAATTTGCAGCGATACTGTAAATCACCAAAAATGATAGTCTAATGTTTAAAATAAACACGGTTCTTTGAAATTAATGTCGCTCAAATAAGGACGTTTCCTATGCAAACTATGTACCTAGATATAACATTATTGATCTAAGCTAATAATAAAAATGCTACTTGCATGTTTGTTTTTTACCTTTTCACGCATTACTACCTACTGAATCGATCGTCCCAAAATTTAGCTTAAACGTTGTCAGGAGTATAGACACGGATATAAGGTATCTTACATCCCGAATAACAGAAGAGAGCTGTTGCCGAGAAAACAATTACGTTCATATTCCAGATGGCGCCACACGATCCGTATTGTTTCTCAAATTCTAAAATAACGCAAGCGAAGCCGCGGGCAAACACTAGTTATGAATAATATAAGTGTCAGGAAAGATCTCTCAAATCGTTTACAGTGCAAAATAGGACTTTAAACATGTTTTGGTTACTTTTATTGTGCAAATTCGTGACATTATTGCACTTGTGGCACTATTTTAGTACTAAAAAGCGTTTTACTACACTTTTACATCTCATCTCAGCCTCTAAGTAATGATTATTATAGAATAAATTAGTGATAAAACTCTGGCCTATTTGGGGTTTTGTAAACGTTTACAACACCATTATAGTACTAATTGTGGAGCTTTTTAGCACGCTCCAAAACGTTCTCGGGTCTTTTTAGTATCAATTTTTGTTACTTGGGGAGTTCATACAACCTTGGAGCGAGCGAAGCCAATGAGAGCGCCAAACGTGGTCGATATCGATGTTCGAGTATCGTAATGAGAACTCATGGTATGGGTACGCTTTCGCTTACCGTGCCGTTAAAAACGTAACTATATTATCTTGTTAAATAGTTAAACAAACAAATCGTCCCCACGGAAACTGCTAGAACATAATGAAGCTTTTCCTATTATTAGAAACATTTTTGAGCGGCTCTTATCGTAATTGGCGATAGAGCGATAGGAATTGCGATAAATTTTGATACGATATCTTCAAAATGTCGGTTGTTGTATCATTATGGCGGCCGAGATTGGCAAATGAATGCTACCGCAGATCTAGCATTCAAAGAGTTCATACACAGTTGCGTTCAAAGGCACACCACAATTGATTATTTGACAGGATTAATAAATTGTAAAAATAAAGGTCTATCCGCACTCAACAGTACCGACACGTTCCGTACCGTTCCGATTCCCGGGTGTGGGAGAAGAGAATTTTCGAAAATCTTTGAATGCAGTTTGCTTTCTATTCAAAAATAAAGGAATGTTTCCTTTGAGTAAAATTTTCGATCTGCAGTATTAAGAGGACTTTCCCTCCAAGTGGCATTACAAAATACCATCCTGTATACGAGTGAACGAACATCACCGAACGGCACTATCACTTATCAGTACGGAGTGGTGTAACGTTAATAGTGCAAAACCTCTCGTGGGGTAACTCATGTTACTGACAAATGTTTGTTCCAAGACTTTTGGTAATTCGCAAAAAAAAAATTGCTTTTTCATACAAAATGAGAAATTGATTGGGCCAACGGTATAATTTTTTTTTTTTCGAATTTTCAAAAGTCTTAGAACAAACATTGTTCAGTAACATGGGCTGAGTTACCCCACGAGAGGTTTTGCACTACTAACGTTACACGTTGTATATGAATAGCACGTCACGGAACGGAACGGTACGGTACGGTACGGAACGTGTCGGCACTGTTGTGTGCGGGTAGGCCTTTAGTCCGTCACGCGTCAGCTAGAGTTTTCAAAAATAATGGACACATATTTAATTTTTCGTTAAAAAACCAATGCATATTTACAAAGATACTTATATAACGCATCAAAAATCTTGAGTGGAGACTAGCGACACAGGCCTCCTCTCTGTGAGAGAGAGTGAGAGGGAGAGGGCCATAATCCACCACGCGGGCCCAGTGCGGGTTGGCTAACTTACGTCACAATTTCGTAATAACAAAAGTAATTTCTCAAGATTTTTACCAATTTCATCCTCCATGCAGTTGAAGCTTAAAACTTTATAGAAATAACTCGTTTAAATTTTCCTCAACGTGATTAAAATTCTGTGTAGGCACACAAAAGCACATAGAAATAAATCTGGTCGTCGAGTATGAATCATTAAACAGAATCCACAGCGGAATAAAATCTTACAATTTACATGAAAATGTGACTACCTATTCGCCCATTTACGTCATCAAAACAAACTGTGCACACAAAAAAAACTTGTCCATCCATGTATTTTATGGATCTGTGGTAAACAATAATTAATATTGCGAAAAACGCCATCTAGCGTCGAGTAGGAAAAAGTTTAGTTATTAGATTGTCTATGGAATTTTCCCGCCTTTATTGCTGTCAAAGTTTGACAGCAAAAAAGGCGGGGCAGCAAAAACATTTTTGTAGGTTTGACAGTCAAACCTACATTTAGTTTTTACACTGAAATGAAACATAATAAGGAAAGATGTGATGATAAAAATAAAAAAATTGCATGACTTGCTTCATTATAAGATTTTTAGAACCCAATACTTTACTACTTTTTGCGTCGCCCAAATCACTTGTTTTTATATCTATCAGCTTTATCACACGTGTTCGTACAAAACACATATCTATTTAAGTACATAATACAGTAAAACTCGAGTAAATAAGAAGTTATGTACTAGTTATTTACTTAACAAGTTGGCATGTTTGTGTTTTTGTGTTTCTATGGGGAAGTGCACAATTTGAACGTTAAGTATTATGGTCTTAGATCTTAGACGTGTTAATTAAACCACTATTGTAAAAGCGAATGTTAGTATGGATATATGGATTTTTCATTTTTACATATTTTTTTTTTTTTCTTCGCCCTTTTTGGGCAGGTCATTTTCACATAAAAAGTAAAGTATTGTTTCTTTCCTTCACACAAAAGAGGCGAAGGGTTTAGCCCATACAGCCTCACCATAGACTTATAGCATGGACTGAGCCTTTCATCACCAAATGTCAAATAAAATTAAGCAAGCCTTATTGATCATCTATCTCTTTCTAGTATGACATAATTCAATCCATTCTAATGGGGATTGTCTTAATTTTTTAAACATTCGATTTTATTTTATTTTCTGCAAATATAGAGCATTTTGAGAAACTAATTTGAATATTTTAATGATTGGCTCAATACTTTTTTTATTTTTAATATTTTAATTTTTGAGGTAGGTGACGTCACATTTGGCCTAAAAGTTGTGCCTTCCTTACTAGAGCAAAATTAAAAAACTGTCAACACAACGTCAACTGTCTAAACGTCACTTACATCCCGCTAGGTTATTATTTACAAAACAAAATTAGCTCCTAGATGAAAATACAAAGGAATCTAAGGCTTCTGAAATATTAACATCAAAGTGATCTTCGCAACAGTACATTGTATAAACCTTTCAACATCCAACCGTCATCAAACACCACTTTTCTCTCAAATCTTCTTTAGTACGAACAAAATGTTGATTGGATTATTATTAGTATTATGTTGCTAGTTGGGACAAAGCACTTCCTATATTCTATTATACTTGTAGTTTATGTTATATTGCCTATGCCGATTTAATAGATTTAACCGAGATAATGAAGAAATTTGCAGTTACAATAAAAACTTGTTTGTTTACATCTTTGACATTTACAAATTGACACTTGTCAGTGGCCCTCTGACATCCCTGTTTTTCTCATCAGGGATGTCAAACGGCCACTGTGATGTACCAATATGAAATATTGGTACATCGGTAAAATGTGGAGAAAATCAAATACGAATGAATAATCTTTTTTTTATCTTTTGCTGTTAATAGAGGGCAAAAAAAAAGAGATTTTTTAGTAAGCAATACTCGATTGTAACTAAAGAAATAGATAACAGAGTGTAGCTAGCGTGGAAGAGATATTGGTCACACAAGGTTGTCAAAAATACACGGGTTTCTTCATTTTACCTATATTGACGTATGGATGTCAAACTTGGAGCATTACTAAACAAATTATGCGAAATCTAGAGCCCTGTCAACATAGCATGGAGCGTAGCATGCTCAACGACAAGTTAAAAGACAAAATCAAACTAGAGACATTACTAAACCAAACTAAAATCAACTAAAATCAACGAAATCACATATTGCATAAGGAAATTGAAATGGAGATGGGCAGGTCATATGTTGAGGAGTACTATTAATAAATAGGCTAAGGACGTAACCAAATTGTGTCCAAGATATAACAAAAGAAAGAAAGGAAGGCAACGCCTAAGATGGGAAGACGACTTTCGAAAGATGGCTGGTGCTACTTGGAGGAGGATGACCCATAATCGGAAGGAGTGGCAAGCTACAGGGGAGACCTTTGCGAAATCGAAAGACAATCTTAATATCGGTGTCTAATAATACATAATATATAGATATATAAAAGAGAGGGAAAAAATGTAAACTTACTTTTAAATTTGTCGTTTATTCTGTATTGTTGGTCAACGTCCAATCTTGGTTTTTTTTTATCGAGTACTCGAGTTTCTTGGTACATGGTACGTGACACTGAAAACTGGTATGTATACCAAGACATTGGTACTTATGCCTGACAACCCTGGAAAATACTTGTCACTTATTTTTTAGGGTTCCGCAGCCAATGGCAGAAAACGGAACCCTTATAGATTCGACATGTCTGTCTGTCTGTCTGTTCGTCCGTATGTCACAGCCACTTTTTGTCGAAATTATAAGAGATAGCTCTTATAATTTCGACAAAAAGTTGAAACTTTGGAGGTAGATCTATTATGTGAAACGCGGACTTTCACACAAAAATAAAACAAAAAAGAATTTTGGGGGTAGAAAGTAACAATTGAAACTCAAAATATTTTTTTTCGCCTTACCCATTCGTGTGGGATATCTATGAATAGGTCTTGAAAAATTATATTGAGGTAGTACTATTATTCTGATTGAGGTTACAAACATAATTATTTTTTTCTAAACTGAACAGTTTGCTCGAGAGACACTTCCAAAGTGGTAAAATGTGTCCCCCCCCCTCTGTAACTTCTAAACTAAGAGAATGATAAAACAAAAAAAAAAAATTGATGTGCATTACCATGCAAACTTCAATTGAAAATTGTTTTGAACGAGATCGAGTTATTAGTTATTTTTTTTAATAAATCGTAAACTGCAATTTACCTTGCAAAGTTACAACCAACTACAAGAACTACTTGCTGCTACGGAACCCTTTATGGGCGAGTCCGACTCGCACTTGGCCGGTTTTATATTTTTTATATTTTCTGTTTTCTGAGGCAAAGATACAAAACTGTGTACAGCCAAAAGTTTGAAGAAGGTGTTAAACATTTGAAGGGCAAGGAAGGTCAAACGTATTTTATTAAAAATATCAATGAGATATGAATATTTTTCATTTTTAATTAGTACATAATGATCAGTAACGCTATTCCTCGAAATGGGTTTTCAATTACAGCATATTAAAAAAAATGAACAATGCCCATTCAGTGGACAACATATTGATTTTGCTCACGACCAAAGTCAATATTATATTGTGTTGATATTTGCTATTACAATAATAATCTTTCATCTGACGTGACAAAGGTATGAACATAATATCATAATATTATGAATTTTACTTTTCGGTAAAATGACAAGCGATTTTATTTTGTCATCATCATTGACTCCTGTTCTATATTTAGAGATGATTGTCTATGCTTCTAGAGTATGAATTTTGCAAATCATCGTTTCTTTGATAACGATTACTTATTACGTTACTCTTTTGAACGACCGATAATAAGTAGACATTTATAATCTTAAGCAAGTAGGTATACATGACTGTAATAAAATATGACTTGATTGAAATAACACCGCCTAGGAGTCAAATTCAAATACAGTTTTAAAAAACTTTAGAAACTTAACAAATTATAGTTGCACGAATTTTCTATATGTCTATAATAAAAAAAATCGAAGATAAAATCATTACTTTTCACGTATATTAATACAAATACCGACTACGGAACCGCTATGTGTATGGTAAACCTCGGCTTTAAAAATAAAACATAAATTTTCCAATTTAAACCCTAATATTAGTAATAGTGACCAAGTCAGTCTAAAAACTGGTATACAAGCAGTTCAAAAATGCGCTGTTTAACAAAAAAATCTATCGATACGTCAAACTTAGTAGGTACATTTATTTTAGTTCTGTGTTTTCCCGCCTACACAGATATGTTGGTTGAAGTGAATGACAAGGACTTAGCGATTTTTTATCTGCATCGTGACGCAAAATGTACCACAGATTATATTATAATAACTGAATAACGGAACACTGCCCTTGAGTTTCGTGTTTGGGCGTTATCTTTCGCTTATATCTGTTTGTTTTACTTGCGAAAGATTGTAACACGCACATATACAATAATTATTGTTATTTTTATATTAATGTCTGAGACAAACTTTAAATGTTAATACATGCTTATACTCTGGAACATCCCTTTGAGCTTTGCCTATTGGCCTTGTTTTGTTCTGTCTCCTGTTTGATATGGAAAAAAAACAAGGCTTATTTCGATAGTTATATAAAAAAGTAGCAAACCCGGCGAACTCCGTTTCGCCACCAGATGCTTTTTCTTAGTTATAAACCTCACGGAGCCCGAGACCTTTCCAACGAACGCAAAACCGTGGAAATCGGTTCGTGCGTTCTGGAGTTATAGCGTCAGGAAGGAAAACCCGACTTATTTTTATATAGTAGACTAGCAAACCCGGCGAACTCTGTTTCGCCACCAGTCTTTGCTATAAACCTCACGGAGCCCGAGACCTTTCCAACGAACGCAAAACCGTGGAAATCGGTTCGTGCGTTCTGGAGTTATAGCGTCAGGAAGGAAAACCCGACTTATTTTTATAAAGTAGATTATACTTAATTGTTATTAGGAATAACGGTTTTGACTGAAACTTGTCAAACCAGCTAATGACTGG
Source organism: Agrotis segetum (assembly GCA_036375495.1). Taxonomy (NCBI): domain Eukaryota; kingdom Metazoa; phylum Arthropoda; class Insecta; order Lepidoptera; family Noctuidae; genus Agrotis; species Agrotis segetum. Next base: position 3,723,177 of record JAQSVV010000142.1, read on the forward strand.
TTTAATAATATACAACACCTATGTACACACGGCTTCGAATCCAAATATTAATAACCATTTTATCTTGGTCTCGCTTTGTGTGATCTACCCGCACAATGAACGGCCAGCTTATACTGGTTACTCCTATGTAAAGAAGGATACCATTTTTTTATGTAAGGTTTATCTTTTACATACGGAAACTAACTTCAGAAAATGTATTAGTGCGTATTCGTTTTTTTATAAATTCGATTATTATCAAATAAGAATTTAAACTACACTTGGTGCCATTTATTTAGAACGTTAAGTATATTGTTCTCCACGGAAACTGTTACTACATATTTTCTGCAGCTGAATTAAATCTACCCTGTGTAAAATTGACAACCACAAAATATGTAGGGTTCGTTGACAAAGTGTATACAAAACAGGATTATCGGTTCACACTATATTTTTAAAGACGTCGCTAAGCCTCCATTGACACGGGCGCTTTTTTGCGGCGTTGAAAAAGCGCTGAGTAGGAACAAAAAGATAAACTGAACTTAAATGTCACCGCCCAGAACTTAAATTCAAATATAGTTAGAAAAAAAGCACCGCTCTTTAAAAGCGTAACGTGGAATGCATTTGTCAGGCGCTTTTATAACGCCCGGAAAAAAAGCGTTCATGTGAATAGATAGCGGAAACACAGCGGGTTTCTGAGTAATCGTAGCTAGTTTAATCAGTTCAGATAAATATTATGTACACCAATGTTGATCATGTACACGATATGATATACTTATTGATGCTATCGAAAAAGTGATATCACAATATCATATCGTAACTATTAAAAGAAACAGCCAGATGTCAGTGAGAACACACCTCTATCACGCCTCCCCTCTGCGAGAAGAAAAAAAAGAATTCCTTTAAGATAGTAATGGATTTAATTTAATACTATTTAAAAGTTATTATAAAATCTGTGAGTAATATATTTCTAAAGAAAGAATATTCTATTTCTTAGTGAAGTTTATAAGGGAACAGTTTATAAGACGGGACGCGGTTTGGTGGGAAATCACACACAAAACTTAGTGAAGTTTATATGGGAACAGTGTATAAATAAGACGGGGACGCGGGGACGGGGTCACAAACGAACACAGCGCCAACGGCCAACTAACGTAGCGCAAGCGCCAACAGGACGCCATTGTTAATGGCCGCTTGCAAACGACGTCCTGATGGCGCTTGCGCTACGTTAAGTGTTGTGTTAAGTATGCTTAAAGAGTTTATGATCCCCATTTTACCTCGTATACCCCTCATAAACACTGTTCCGCATTCCTTTATACCTACTCTGTTCCACTACGTGATCAACTTAATTTGTGTATTTTTTTCCCGTGAAATAAAGGTCATTTTCTTCAACAGGTGATCACGAAACCTTCGAAGCTTGGAGACAAGATGCTGCTGGACGAAGTGATGCCTACGATGAGGAGCCTCAGCCCTGATCCTGAGGACATGGCGGCCGTCACCAGGAAATGCAACAATACCTTGGTGAGTTTAACAGTTTTATATTTACCGTGTGTACAATGGTAGCCACTTCTAGTGAGCGCATTATTTCGGGAATTTAAATCGGTTATTTATTGGCAACTAGATGTTTTGATAAAAGATTTTGGATTGATTTTTATTTTTAAATCGAATAAAACTGAAGAAGTACTTATTTACCTATTTATTGTTTACCAACAGTTGTTATAGCAACATTTATACATAAACATAATAACAATCTTTAATCTTCTGTGCTTACCCTTATCATGAGTTTTCACTATTTTACTTTATTGACGGCGACTTTCCAGTAGGTATTTACAGCGTTTCTTGGTTTCTTTTATGGGAAAATGGAACAGCGCCACTGGTGTGCGAAGAAGGAACTATTTTTTTCTTCTTCCAGTTTATTATATACGTCAGAATAACTGAAAACTCATGATAAGGCCTCTGTACACCCAATTATAAGTGAAAACAACATGTACCTAAATTATAATTTACAAAGGATAATTACAAAAAAAAAATGGTTTGACAGAACTATTATAGTATTCCAATACAAAAGTTTTAAGCTAAACTTATTTTTATTTACTATATCATTATATATATGTATAAATATTGAACACTTTATTAAAGTATATTACATTACATATTAACTTAATTAGCAATAATTAATTTTATTTAGGTACTTAAAAAGGTTGTCTATTAAACTTAACACACGTCACTCTTGAAAGTCCTGAATAATGAGGGATTTTCTTTTTATGGTTTCCCTAGTCAATGGATAGATGGCGCTGAAATTGATATGTTACTGCAATGAACGAACGTCACGTCATTTTTTTATTTTTTTCACTTGGATGTAATTTTGAGATCGTAAAACAAAAAGTACATGTCATGTCATTGTCAGTCACATCACATCACACAAATGGCATTTTGAAAATAAGGAAAAAGAAAAAAATATTCATTTACCAGTCTTTTTAATTTATGAGTTTTCCACGCCAGAAAGAAAATGTCCCAAGAGAAAAAGAAGAGAAGTCTGTGCCTCGTGGATTTGTGCAAAAATGAAGGCATACATCTTTTTCCTAAAGTAACATCGTCAGTTCAACGCCATCTATAGAGTCCTTGGAAACTACTTTTTTTTTTTAAACTCCAAAAAGAAAACCTCTCATTGCACATCTTTGCCACACGACGCGCTGCGTTCGATTTGACAGTCATAGCAACCTATCTAGTCTGTGGTCATAGCGAATATTACTTCTATGCCACCAATAATGCTGTCGAGGTGACGAATTTGTGGGCTGATAAAATATAAAACCTTCGTGCCAACGATGCGAAGAAGAGTCTTTTTTAATCACAATACAATCTAGAAATAACCAGAGAGAAGTTGAAAGGAAAAGAAATAATATAAAGGTTGTAATAGACACGTTACTTTGCCGGGGTCGTCATACCCCGATTTCAAGAAAGAAAGATGCATTAAACACATTTTTTTCTTATTTTATCCTGTCAAATTCTTTTCTTTGATGATATCTCCTTGAGCGGTTTGAAAGATCGATGCAGACACAGAGACAGGAAACTACGTACTCGTTACTATACTTTTTTAGTACGTAATGCCAAATAAACATAGATATAAAAAAATTGCCTTCGTAACACACACACATCAACATCACATATTGTAGTGGCCAGTTACATAATAAGTAACGCGTCAAAATATCGTGCGAGAAAGAGATGCAAACATTTGTTTGCATTATCTTGAAACGTGTGTTATCTTTCAGGCGCCTTATCTTGTTTTGTTTGGTAGATAGTCTAGGTTTGAAAAAAGTGTTAACTGAAAATATGTAAAATAAGCTAACAACTTTGATTAACACAGTAAAAAATAAATAACAGTAAACAATAAATAAATAAGTACTAATCAAAGATTTATAACTACATATTTACATTTCTAACTGATAACTAATGTAACGTACGTTTTACATTATTAGCTTTTTCATTTTGCATTATTTCTTGATAAAAAATTACTTGACCATATTATGTTTGAATTAAGAACGAATTACATAAGAATCATACAGAAAATAAAACGAAAAACAACTGACACAAAAAAAGTACTTAACAATCAATAAATACGAAAATAATAGACATTCTTTTAAATAAATCAACGAAACGACAACTACAACGCGTTAAATATTTTGTTTACAATCTTCTTAAATTGCGCGCCAATGTATCAAAATGAATTGGCGCCTTTTTTATCTAGTCTATGGTCATGGCCACACAAAAAAGCAAATTATAATTTGAATAAAAACAGTTTTCGACAGTAAAATAATTATAAGGGAATCATAACTTATTATAAAAACATAATAACATAAATTATTAAAAATAATATATGCAATCACTAAATATTTTATTTGTGAAAATGTCAAATGATAACATTATGGTTTTTATAATTTAAATAAAACAAAATACAATTTGTCTGTAGAATACATAACTGTGTATGCAGACTTTAAAATATATTATAATTACGTGTTTTTAGAAAAAATACTTTAACCTAAATAAACAAAAGATCAGTTTACATTCCAACTTCAAAATCAACGATATTTTAACTACTAGTCATTCTAAAATCAACTTTAACAGTATGTGTAGTAAAGTTGAAATTTGTTCGAGCGGCCCTATAATTTGAATCAACGCAATATAGGTGTATGTAATGTACACATGTCAGATTCAAACATATAATTCAACATAATTGGATGGACAACAGAAGCCGACCGTGGCATTGGGACCTTGATAGCCATAAATAACACGTGAATCTATAACTACGTTTGTTTTAAAATGATTCTAGCTTGTACTAGCTAATGTCCATATGAATTCTTCAGAAGTTATCCCACGGTAAGGTCGCGTAGGGATAAAAATGATCCCATGTGTTCATCCAGGTTATAAACTATTTGTGTAGTCAATTTCCTTCAAATCCGTTCAGTAGTTTTTGCGTGCAAGAGTGACAAAACACACACATACATAGGTTTTTTTTTTACTTAAAAAATTGTAAGATTGATGAGAAGAAATATAGTAGTAAAATCAGCCTGTAATGAATCCTTAAGTGACTTTGTTAAGTGCAATTGTTAAAGACAAAAAGTAATATACACTAACTATACAAAGTTCTGTGTGGTAGATAGTTGCGAAGAAATTACCAGGACACACTATGCTTTTCGTGATCTGGCATGAGGAGCGTCACCATTGAGGCATAGACATTTTTTGTGTTAATTTTCCTTTACATGGAAAACACGAAGGGCTTAGCCCATACTGCCTTCTCCATAGACATATAAGATGGACTGAGCTTCCTTATAAGAATATTCGAGCAGAAAAGAGTGAAAGAGACAAGTAAACACGACGCGCGACAGACAAAATGAAAATGCCAAAAAGACCATGCATTACTGTACAGTACACCGATTAAATAAATTAATGAAAACATTGATCATAAATGCACGTGCATTCAGTATCAGCGGCCATTGATAATAATAAATAGAAAGAAAAAAATGAACTTGTCGTTAGGTAGACTCGTTATCAGACACGTAATTATTTATCTTTGGTTCAAAGATTAAAAGTGATCACGTAAGTGGAGCGTGATTGGGGCAAAGATCGGTTAATCTTCTTTGTTCTTTAGCAAAATGGAAGCCAACGGCTATACGCTAGCGTCTGTAAAGGAAACCGTGGCCATGGAACGCAAAGGGCAACTGGACTTGAGGCTGAACCTTTTGGCCAGGTGGTAGTCTCTTTTGGTCCAGGCAGGGAGATTTTACCTGGGCATTTGGTGATTTTCAACCCTAAATACTAAGAAAAAAAAACTCTACATTATAATATTTTAGCGGGAAAATCTGAAAATCATTTTATTGTCGATGGTTTAATTTTTTTTTTGTTTTTAGTTTGTTTTACAACTTCATTAGAACAACGTAATACTGACACCTTTACAGTGTTTGTTTTATAATTCATTTTCTTTCATTTAATTAACACTTTTATTTAAATATTTTTTATTCGGGAACAGGGTTCAAGCTACCAACATTTAGATTCTTTGATTATTATTATAAAGGCTGTAAGTAATGTTAAAGACATTTTGTAATTAAATATCCCTATCCTATCCCTTATTAATTATCTCACAAAGCAAATGAAAGGGCCTACGACTTAATTCAACAAAAATTGAGTCATTGATTGTCGAGTAAATAGGTGTGGTACATAATGACTGCGAATAAAGATTAAGATATAACTACTGGCGTTATCTTTATAGAATATCCTCTGTGTAAATAAATAAACTACAGCATCTAACACTAAGAAATAGATCCCAAAAATAAAACTTATCGATTACTGAACTTTCATAATACTACGCAATGTTGTGCAATAATGTTTCTAGTTCGGCAATGTTTCAATAGATGGCGCTGATTTCAAAGCAATTAAAATGTTACAATGAATAAATCAAAAGCAAACCGTGGTTTTTGTTTAGTGTATTGTTAGTAAATAAAATAATACTATATGTATAGAAATACGGAAAGCGATCTTCAAACCATTAATTTATAATATAATAGTCATAGTCTAGTCTGTCTTTAAAACCTTTATCTTACTTCAAAATACGTACAAACCGCTACCAGAAGTGAAGCAAAATACTCGAAAACCTTATTTTTGCTGTACATTTTTACTTCAGAACTGCGAAAATTATGTTTTCAAAAGTAATTAATCTGTTGCCGAACTTGCCGACATCGATACTTGAGCCATCTAGTGCCAAATAGTGGATTTACTTTGGTATTACCCTGTTTAACTAATGCAGCTACTCCCTAGCAGATGGCGCTGTTATCAACTAATTTCTGGATACTTAATGATTTTTTTTCTTTAGTACAGTAAATAAAATCCTAGAAAAAAATACTGCAATAATGCAAATATTTTCTACGATAACAATAGATACGTGAAAGGTAACCTTTCGTAATCGGACGGATGTTATCTTTAAAGCAATAACACCTCTCTATTTATCGTATAGGTTTGTCCCTCTCCGACTGTCTGCATGACGTGTGCTTTTCACGCCGAGTGGTCGATCGCGGCGAAGTCAGTCACAGACCGATTCTGATGTCGTATGAGCTTGTTATTTGATGTTATTTCTTCAAATATTATTACAAATAACCTTCGTATCGAGTTCTAAGTGTTTTTCGCGTAATTAACTTCGATCTAAGTGCGAACTTACGCCGGATTTCTGTGTAATAAGTGTGTGAATCAAGTGACAAGTGGAACGTTGCAAAAAACAGTAATTCTTGCTGTTTTTCCGAGTGCTTTTACTTGTTTTCGTGGATTATCTTCCGTTAGAGGAGTTAACGGAGCGTATCATACCTTTGCTGCAGCAGTCTTTGTGTAAAATAATGCATTCTTTATTATTTTTTACCGTATCGTAACTTCAACTTTGGAGGTTACCATATTTTCCTTCAGAGGTACATAAGTACTTACATGTGACGTACCTACCCTACATTTTCTTTTTCTAGACCATGTCCTATAGTTTTTTTTTTTATGCGTGTCTATGATGTGTAGTGCAAACAACCGATGTATTTCATCGCTCGTTTCTTATCGGAATCCTATGAGTCAACCATAATTTTAGTAAATAACTATGAAATTACGTACCTAAATCGCGCATGCACAATTTTATTCAATAATACACTTCGAATTCCATATTTACAATAATATAACTTCAGTTTTACTGTAATAGGCTCAGTAAAAAAATACCTGTGCTACAAAATTCTAACATGAAAAATAACTTAGTTTATGATCAAGTTTGACTGACGTATTTAATTACAAGACTTCTAATTTAATGAAAATAATACTAGTTATTTTTCTCAGCAAGATTTTCCTGGTTATTGTTATGTATTTATGACTTTATTTACTTTAAATTTTGCATTTGATTGCGAATTGCTTCAACCAACATGAGTTTTATGGCCCATGATTGACACATATCATACAAAAAAAATAGGAATCAAAATAAGTTTTTGTTTTGTAGATACATTCCAAAGAAATTATACTTTGGTCCACTTTTGGGAATTTTTATTAAGACTATCAAGATGAAAACAAAACATTTTAAAACCAACATAATTCCTAATTATGAATCATTTGAATACTTACCTCTAGAATCCAAATAACAAGTTTCCTATTGGCTGAATATTTAATGTCTTTGACATGACTTATCATTGTGTTGAATAAATTATAACTTTGATAAATACTTTGTTTATGAAACAAAATAGACATAGGCAATGTCCATGTTTTTATTTTCTACACTTTTTTACACCATTTATTTTATTCCATTCCATTTTGTAATTTTATAAAGATTTCATTTAAAATACCTACTTAACTGATTCTAAACTTGAAACAAACAACACGGAAAAAGGATAGGTAGATGATAATAGTACCTAATGCATTTGACTAATTCTTCATCGGCTACTAAAAATAATATAGGCTAGCACTTAGAAATATTATATTAAACCTTGAAGACTGCCAAGTTATAATATAGAGAGTCCATAATAGTATGCAAAATTAATTAATAGTAATCATTAGCCATGCAAAGCCAGTTCTAACTTCACATCAGACACCCGTAACCCTGGAATGTAAAGGGCTATTGAAGGACACAGTGAATTTTAGTCAGTACAAGTCTGACAGTCCCTCCCGCCCTGCCCTGGGTGGGAGAACTCATTTGATGATTTTACCCTGATAAAAAAATCTAATCTGTATTTCTGAGCTAGATTAAGGCTTAGACAGCCTTACTACAAAAACTTAAACTACTGTTGAACACTTACTCTAAAAAAAGTGTGACTGAAAAACTGACCTTATTTCAAAGTATTAGTATTTTTTAAGGCAAGGTGTTCAACAGACATTTGAAAGTTTTTGTGGTACGTTGGTGAGTCTTTAGTGGGTCGTGGGACTGTCTCATCAGGAAACCGTGACCCTGGAACGTAAAAGTCTTTTGAAAGTCACCGTGGATTTTAGTTACATAATACAAGACTGATAGTCCCGCCTTGGGTTGGAGAACTCATTTGATGGTATTACAAAATGAGATGCTTTTTAAGTTGCAAATAATTGTGGAAAGACTGTATCTTGCAACATGATTATCATTTTCATAAAAAATTATTATCAAACAATTTGAGGTCTTGTTCTTAGGAGATAAGATCATCATCTGAGTCATTCTTACTGTGCCAAAATAAAAAATTAAATATTGAATCACAACAATCACTACTTTTAGAGAGATAAAATGATTGGATACGTAGATAGTTATAATTAATTACAGACATAGATACCTTTTTTAGATGAGTAGGACACCTTGGATTTTAGTACATTTGAAAACTTTAATTACCATGGTCAAAAAAAAACTTTATTTTAAATAACAATGTCTGAATGCATGCACACACAGTTACTTCATCCTCAAAACTAGGTCAATTAGGTTGGTGCATTACCTACTTATTATAAATTTAGACTTTCTAGCCACACATTCATTCTCACCGCAAATGTTAGTGTAACTAGTATGTGTTAAATTTATAATTAAGCATTTAACATAGGTAGGAACTTTTTGAGAAGGTAATTTGATAGGTACAATCATTTAATTTTAGGTAGGTACAATTATTAATGTTTTGGAGCAGTGGTGGCCCAGTAGTATCGGTCTCGACTTACGAGTTGTAGGTCGTGGGTTCGAACCCAGTCAGGCTCATTACTTTGTGTAATTTATTTCAACACCACTGCTCTCATAATTGTAAAGGAAAACATCGTGAGGAAACCGGCATGTCCTAGAACCTAAAATTCGGAGACATGTGACATGTACCAACCCGCACTAGGCCCGCGTGGTGGATTATGGCCCACTCCCTCTCACAGAGACGAGGCCTGTGCTGTGTCCCAACAGTGAGAACATTTATAGGCTGATAATGATGATGAAGAATCATTTAATTATTTTTTGAGGCATCTCTAAACGTTAAACCGTAACCCCGGAACGTAAAGAGCTATAGAAGGAACACTTTAGTCTGAGTCGTGTCAGTAGCACTTCTTCTAGGGTTTCATTTGATATTTTTACCACCTTAAAAAAAAGGCGTGTTCTGAAATTATAGGCGTATCTCAGCAAACATAGACGTTAAAAATTCTCACAGTTGGCCCATAGGCAAACATTTTTGAACAAGCCGCCTTGCCAGAATATCTCATTATCTTAGTCCAATTAATAGAAACCTTTTCAGACTTGTCGCGATTTTGGCTTATAAATCTGAACACCTCAGATAGCTTATGTAGCATGATGATAACTAAACATAATAATTACAATGCTTCTTTTATTATCAAAGATATTAATATTTTTTTATCACTAAGTTAGGTATAATAGTTTTGATGATTATCATATCTAAAAAACACAAAGTTTGTATTTCAAGTATTAAAAGGCAGAAAAATTTAACTCGGACTTTGTATTTTAATAGCTAAATAAATACAATTTTTAAATCCTTAAAAAAAAACAAACCTTTTTCCCGCCATAGCCATTGCGCTGTTGTTCATTTTTGGCGCTCAAATGCCTTTGACAGAATTTCTTTTTTTTTTACAAACGGTGCCTGTCACAGTTTGTAAAAAAATTAAGAAAATTGTCTATGGAAATTACATTGAAAACAAGATGGCAGCTTTAGTTCCGATTTTGGACACGATAATACGTTGCGCGGTAAACGTTTTGAGTAAATACTTTTTTCGCATCTGTTTTTCTTTTAATTTAGAACGTCCTTGCGTCGGCGTACGGTCAGCGGGGTCGTTGTACTCGCGTTTTTCGTTTGTTTGATGTAATATCTAAAAATATTGCGGACTGTGAAAATAATGATGGCGGACAATTATTATCTATCTAAAAAACATGCGCTTTTGAAAATAGTTTTTCTATAAAATAATTAAAATTCGGGAGAGGAGCTCTTGGCCAAATAATAACAACCGCACATGCCGATTTTCCGGGTTAGGCCGCGCTTGCTGAGATTGGTCTGTGGATGAGTGAGTGACCATACCGACTGTCATATCGATCATTAGATCGTTTTCTCCGTGCCTCGGAAAGCACGTAAAGCCGTTGGTCCCGGCTGTCATTTTTAGGGTTCCGTAGTCAATAAGGAACCCTTATAGTTTCGCTATGTCCGTCCGTCCGTCCGTCTGTCCGCAGTTTAGCTCAGAGACGCACAGTACTAGAGAGCTGTAATTTGGTGTAAATATACGGATTTGCTGTGCCGAAAAAGTGGTAAAATAAAATCTCGTAAAATATTTTTTTTTAGGGTACCTCCTGTACTTACACGTAAAGTGAGGATTTTTTTTTCTCGCGTACCCGTTAGTGTGGGGTATCATTAAATAGGCCTTTAAAAAATAATGTGAGTTTCCATTAACAGTTTCTTGATAAAAAAAATCGTTTGTGAAAATTAAGCTTTAAAGTGCTAAAGGAGGTGTTAATTTGTTCCCTACATTTAAGGCCAAGCCGTGTACCTCAAGGACAAAAATACGAAATTATAGGAAAGAAATCGTAGATTTAAAAAAAAAATATGTTGTATTTATTTGGGCATTTGTACCATATGAAATTGTCGATCCAAAATGTTAAAACTTGCAACCCAAGAATTGATTTTCAATCTAGCAATGTCATACGTCTCCGACATGATGCGTTTCGTTACTTCATTTATAAACGTGTGAAAACCCAAAAATGTACTTTACAGAATTTATTTATGTATTTCAAATAAGTTATAATTACTAGTACACATATTTTGTGAATAATCATGGGAATAAGAACTTTAAAAAATGCATTTATTTCACATTTCGTATTATTTTTTGCGTTTGGTTATCTGCCGGCCAAAAGCCAGGGTTCCCGACCTAGTTCGATAGTTTTTTTCTATTGTTGTTGATATTCATTACTGTCAAAAAGCTGTCAAATAATGAAACATCGATGTCATATTTTGACGTGATTTTGACAGATGAAACAGATTGAAGCTGTCATAAACGTTTCTTTGAACGCAGTTCCGTTGCGAAGTAGTGTTTTTTCATATACTTTTATTTCTTTTCCTATCTAGTATTGAAGGATTTTAAATACTGCTAAAAATACTAATTATTGGAAGGGATTTTAATAATAATTTGTACCTCGGTACATGGTTGGGCCGAAAAATTAACACCTCCTTTTGCTCGATTCGAGTGTCCCCCCCCTCTACCAGCTAAACGGTTATGTTTGGGGGTGTGAAAAAAATCACAATAGTAGTATATATAACGATGTTTAAAAGAAAATTATCATGACTAAGTAGGCTTTACAACTTTTCGAGTAATAGTCGACCAACTTATAAAATGTACTTGGAAAAATATTTTCTTAAACAAAATGTATCGGAGAACATCCTCTTCAACTGCAAATGTAAGTTTGTCAACTTTATTTTTACAGCTTTATTACTTATGTTTTTTACGGTATGTTTTTGGGGATAGGGAGGTTTTTATCGTCAACTATTTTTAACTAACTTCAAAAAAAGGAGGACGTTCTAAATTCGTCGTAGTCTTTTTTCTTATATATTTTCCTTGATTTCTCAAAGACTCCTGGACCGATTCTGAAAATTCTTCTTTTTAAAATTAAATTCAGCGAATCAGTTTAGTTAGTTCGCATAAGTATTTTGATGGGCAACTACGGAACCCTACACTGTGCGTGGCCCGACACGCACTTGGCCGGTTTTTTATTTTAAATGTACAGCGATTGTTTTACATGACAGAGAATTCTTGCAATTTTATTAAAGATGGGAGAAATATTCGGACAAAAATATTCAAGAAGCCATTCTTAAGGTGAATAAGACCATTAATTTCGTAAACTCTCAACCGTAACTTAATAGTGCAAAAAAAAACCCGTTTCAGAATAATATTAAAGTTTTATGAAATTTGTTTCTAGCGGCCCAAACCAACAGTGCCGTATTTAGCATTTTACGCACCCATTGTGAATTTCTTTAACTTCGAAGTACATAGTCTGGCCATTTGTGGTCCTGGCCTGGACAATTCTGGTCTTCATCTGGCCATTTGTGGTTCTGGCCTGGCCAAGTCTGGTTCTGGTCTGGCCTATTCTGGTCCTGGCCTGGCCTATTGTAGTCTTGGTCTGGCCATTTCCGTCCCTATTTTCGTTTATAAATCTACTACTGATGTGTGTGAGTGTATAACGTAATAAGTGTACTACGCCCCTGAACATAGGCTTTTATGCACAATAACCTAGAATCTGAGCAGAAAAATAGCTAAACAAAAATAAACCCTATGCTTCTAACCTTCAAGAGCCTTATTCCTATCCGGAAATGCACAATTACAAATGACTACATTAGTTAGAAGCAAAACAAGCGCATTAGTGTCAGTCTGACGTAACACAGCTTCCTCAAGGTCAACGACCTTCCGCCATCTTGTAAATGATTCATGTCTTTGTTTGATCGTTTACCTCACTTTTGCACAGGTTATTATTTTATAGTCAAGTGTTTTGTTACTAAAATTGTACACGCGTATCCTTTTTGCGCATGGACCTAAAAAAAAAGGCGGACGGAACTTCACTAAGAAACGATTGAAGCACCAAAATGGCGACCGTGTTTATGTGTGTGAGTTTGTATAGGGATGCCAGATGAAGGAAAAAATTACCCATTTTTGAACAATATTTAATTAAGATCTCCCTTGAACTTAAGTTTAATTACAATTTTTTTGTGACAGATACCTATTTTTAAAATAAAGGTAAAATAATTTATGCACATTGGATATAAAATATTTACAACTCGTTTAATATTAATAAAGTATTACAATCCCTTTTGGTTATTCAAATTTTTGTAGACTTGTCTTTTGCTATTGACACATCTAGAAATCCCTTCTAATTTACTTAAATGGTGAAAACGAATGTTTAAGTATTTTTCGCCTATAAATATTTAATTAAAGCTATTTTATGTTTCATTCCTACACGGCTACATTCCTATTCCATGTCTACACTCCTTATTATTTTATACAATCATTTTTCCATGCATCATTTGCCGTGGGGAAACTTGTAAAAATACAGAAGAATACATAACGATAAATAGTAACAAAATATAAATCTCCCAATTTTAAAATAATTTGAACCTTGAAATAGTTGCAACACTGATTGATTTCGAGATGTTTATAAAATTTATTGACGTAAAATCGAGAAATAAGCTTCAAAATGACATGTTTAACTATGAAAAGTGATCCCCTGGCTTTTTTAATTGAACTACTATGGTTTAGACAACTTTTTGCAACACATGACCGCATACTTTGATTTTTATTAGACAAAATAACACCGTATGAAACCGCGAGTGTCGTTCGAAGCGTAATGGCCGACGGCTGACTTACTATGGTGTGAATGTGTGTGTGCCGGCTTGTGTGGACAAGCGCACTGACTTACTATGGGTGCTTCAATTCTTTCTTAGTGAAGTTCCGTCCGCCTTTTTTTTTAGGTCCATGTTTTTGCGATAATTTTGCAGCCACACCTCGCTTTCATCCTTCTCTATGGTATTTGTTTATGGTCGGCGCAACATGTCGTCTTCTATACTTGTCTATTACTCGACATTTCAGCTGTCAGCTCCTTTCTAGCCTATACTTCCAAAAATAAAAATTCGCTACAGCTGTTAGTCTCAACCCTTATTAGATTTGAATCCGTCAGCCCCGAGTAGAGCCAAAAGGATCATCAGACTTGGCTGACTAATAATCAACCTGTTTCTTCAGCAACTATGCTTTTCAGGGCTTCTGTGGCCTTTAAGACTCTGTATTTGTGCCTGGTTAAAGGCAATAGACTAGTCTTTATTCATTCATCATTTTCTTACCCTCATCCCATTTTATTTGGGATCGGCATAACACGTTCGTATCTTTCATTCTCTCCTGTCAGACGTCACAGTATAATTTACTCCTATTTCTTTCATTATCATCACTTAGACAATCCATCCATCTTTTCTTTGGCCTTCCTCTTCATCCATCAACATTCTCGTCCTTTTTCTACGGGATTTAAATATAACTGGAGAAATCAATGTGCGTACTAGTAGAAACACTTTTGTGTTATCATTCAGGGGTTTCAGTATGATGTTAAAGTGTTCACGGGGCTGATTGACTATCCTATCCAGTATGGTTGATTTACATTAAAGTATTTCTGGAGGCTTTTCTTAAACTAGCTGTCGTGTTTGCCTAGGAGGTAAATGCGCCAAGCATTTGGAATCCAGCCATGTTTTTCTTCAAGAATAGCAATTTCCTATTCTAGCAATGGTTTAGTGTCCTTCCTTCAGTGCTGGCAATGCTGTTTACCTCTAAGTTAGTATACTAGCAAACAGTAAGCCTATCGCACTTTACAGCCAGTCATTATGTCCCTCCCAAATTGCATTTCAGCATCAGATGCTCTACCTTCCACATTTAGTCTGCCCCAACCGCGTTTTAAAGTTCGTAGATCTGCTCAACAAAATAATAATAATAAATAATAATAATAATAAAACTTTATTTCTTAGTTCTAGCAAACATTACATCAATGTGGTTTCGATCCCTGTACTAGGACATCCTGTATCACAGGGATCGAGATTAATCCGGTTACAAGGATCTGTTTTTTGCTACTTAGACGGTATTTACTGTTACATTTGTTAATAAAAATTTGGTTAAAAATATGGTAGAAAAAATAAAACAACTAATAGTCCAGTCATTAAAGCCTAAACCCGAAAATAATTAGTAACACGCTGAAATTTTAAGGGGTTCTTAGGAAGCCCAAAATAACATACCGGGTGATTTTGCAGCGTTCTGGGGTGTACGGAAAGGGTTGAAAAGGGGTGAAAAGTTTTTTTGCTAAGAACATTGAAAAAAATTAGTAACACGCTGCAAATTTGGAATAAGGTTGTTCTTACGGTTTTGTAACGTGTATTAAATTTGCAGCGTTTTGCAACATACGGAACATTGTTTTTTTTCAAAACAGTGCAATTAGTTAAAAACAGGGGTAAGAAAATTAGTAACACGCTGCAAATTTGGAATTAGGTTGTTCTTACCGGTTTGTAACGTGTTTCAAATTTGCAGCGTTTTGCAACATACGGAACATTGTCTATTATTAAAAAAAAATGAAATTATTTAATCACACTGGTGAAAAAAAATTGTAACTCGCTGTAAATAAGTTGTTTTTACCGTTTCGTAAGGTATATCAAATTTGCAGCGTTTTACAACAAATTGAACATTGTTTATTATTAAAAAAACAGTGCGATATACGTTACGAAACGTTAAAAACAACTTAAATACGAATTTACAGCGAGTTACAAATTTTTTTCACCCGTGTGATTAAATAATTTCATTTTTTTTATTAATAGACAATGTTCCGTATGTTGCGAAACGCTGCAAATTTGATACACGTTACAAATCGGTAAGAACAACCTAATTCCAAATTTGCAGCGTGTTACTAATTTTCTTACCCCTGTTTTTAACTAATTGCACTGTTTTTAAAAAAAAACAATGTTCCGTATGTTGCAAAACGCTGCAAATTTAATACACGTTACAAAACCGTAAGAACAACCTTATTCCAAATTTGCAGCGTGTTACTAATTTTTTTGGCAAAGTTATTAGCAAAAAACACCTTTTCACCCCTTTTCAACCCTTTCCGTACACCCCAGAACGCTGCAAAATCACCCGGTATGTTATTTTACCTTCCTTAAGAACCCCCTAAAATTTCAGCAAGTTACTAATTATTTTCGGGTTTTGGCTTTAATGACTGGACTATAAATAAAACATGGCTTAACAGTACAAAGAAAAAAACAAAATTCAAAGGGTTAGAGGGTAGGTAGTGTGTATTTGCGTGTGTGTGTGTGTGTGTGTGTGTGTGTGTGTGTGTGCGTGTGTGCGTGTGTGTGTGTGTGTGTGTGTGTGTATGTGCGGAAGTGTGCTTGTGTGAGTGGGGTTTGTTGATGCTCTTTTTTTTTTTTTAAATAGTTACATAAGTCTCTAGGTTAGATTACTGATTATGTTCTCAATTTCATCATAGCTGTAATTTTCCAGCCAAAGTAAGATTTCCTTCTTTATCTTAAAATTGCAAAGGTTTCTAACTGTTTTGTCCTGATTTAATTTAGAGAAGAGACGTGGCGCCAAACATTCATAATGCTTTCTGGCAAACTTGGTTTTTGTGCGTGGTATAGGATATCTGTCTGTTCTTTTTTTGGTGTTAGGCAAACATGGGACCGTGAGCCGATGATATCTTCGTAGGCACTCATAAATAAACATTTTCCTGACACTAAGGACCCCAGCCTGCTCGTATACAAAACTAGTCGGGGTTCTGTAGTTTAGGGACAGAAGTACCTTCAGGACTGCGCGCTGGGCTCGCTCTATTTCTATCATGCAGGTTTTCCCGGCGCCACCCCATGCACAAATACTATAACCCAGGACGCATTGGCACAGTGCTTTATACGTTTGTATCAGAAGTTTGTGACTGGCAACGTGTCTCAGGTTTTTAAATATATAGATAAGCTTACGAGTTTTTTTTGCTGTGATTGTGATATGATGGTTCCATTTTAAGTTTTCATCGATTGTGACACCGAGGTATTTTATGTTGTTCACTTTCTCAAGCTTGGGGCAGGTACAAGTTGTTTGAAAACTTCTACCTCTATTACAAGGAAACGTGTGAATAGTCACCTCAAAGTCTGGGCTGGGGCTGCCTCTCCTTGACATACTAAAGCACAGATATTTTGTTTTGTTTGTGTTTATTGAAAGTAGGCTGTCTTCAAGCCATGCTGTTACACTAGCGAGCCCTCGCTCGCTAACCCGTACCAAACTTTCCCAGGAGGTGTTATGGAAAAGGAGCACGGTATCATCGGCAAACATTGTTATTTCGGCTTGAGGGATTGGGAGATCGCAAAGCCCATTTATGTACACCAGGAAAAGTGTAGGGGCTATCGTGCTTCCCTGAGGAACACCGTAGGTGCATAGAGCTTCGTCACTCAATTGCCCATCGATACGAACTCTTTGATGCCGGTCAGTGAGGTAGCTTTCAAACCACTTCTGGGGTACACCCCTTACGCCAAAGGTTTCCAATCTTCTCAATAAGATAGGAATTGACACAGTGTCGAAAGCTTTTTGTAAATCAAGGAAAATTCCAACACATTTGTCTCCTCTGTCGAGATAGTTTGTTATAGCCGTGGTAAGCCTTAGGACAGCGTCATTGTGGAGCGTCCTGTTCTGAATCCATATTGTTTTTCTGATAGCAGTTTGTTTTTTTCAGGTATCCAATTAGTCGCTTGTTCGCTAATTTTTCCATGACTTTTGAAAGAGTGCTTAAGAGAGATATTGGTCTGTAATTGGTCACTTCTGTTTTATCACCGGTCTTAAAGATGGGAGATACAACGGCTTTTTTGAACGCTGTTGGAAAAATACCATACATGAAGCTCATGTTACAGAGGTGTGCAAGAGGCATAGCAAGTTTGTGCTTGTTTTTTTTAACACTGAAACATGTATGTTGTCCCACCCGGGAGCACTACCATTCCTAAGACCAGCGATCACATGGATAACCTCTGTCTCATCTGTTAGTCTAAGTGTCATCGAGTTTGGGGGGCTATTTGACTTCAGTTTAAGTTTTGCCAGTTCCTTCTCGGCCATGTTCAGCTTCGTGAGAGTTTTGTGAGCCAGTACTTTTCCAATTGACGTAAAGTATCTATTAACAGTGTTTAAAGAATTATGTGGGTTATCTTCTATTTGCATGAGTTCCGAAGCACTTTTAGCCTCACTTTTCAAATAACATATTTCTTTGATGGTTTTCCACGTTCCCTTGATGTTATTTTCATTCTTTGCCAGTTCTGTTTGATAGTGTAGGTGTTTTAAACTTTGTGTTATTTTATTAAAATATTAAAATATCCACAGGAAACTCCATTCTGTCTTTTTTAAGACTGCCATTGGTTATTGTTAATTATTAGTTGTGCTAAGAATGGTTTTCTAATTCTCGAAGACAAGATCAAGATAAAAGAAACAAGCCCAAACACAATAAAGCTTCTGTAAACTGTCGATGATCTCCTGAAACTGCCAGCAATCTCTGTAATCATCATTTTAAATGAAGGACTATCCGTAAACCACCCTAAACTGCCACAGATTAATTTTATTAAAGGAGTAATCTTTGAGTTTGATAATTTATAACTTTTTCGTTTAAAAATAATAGGTACTGAATTTGGGCGACAAAGACAAATCATGTAACAGCTCCTTTACTAAAAGCGTCTTCGTGACCTAAATGCACATTTCAGAAAGATATTTATAACTTTCATCTTGGTTTTCTGTAAATGGGTTTCATATTTTTTGATTCAGCGTACCTTTGATTTTGGTCACATTGCCAAATTCATGATAAACAAAAGATTATGCTCAATTAAACTACCAACAAACGAAATTATCGAGGGATATAGAAACTAGGGAAATCTCTATCGGGCTCTGAAGGGCAGATAGGCAGATGATCTTTGTGATCCATGTACAATACTGGTATTCAGTAGAATCAGAAAAATGATAAGTATCCGAAGCAATTTAGTACCCATTAATATTAGTAGTTATTTTTACCCGTTGTGGGCTTCTCCCAGTTGTAATGTGCCTTTGTACTACTCCTACTCCTCCACTATTATTTTCTGATTAATTTCGTTGCAGGATCCAAGACAGGTAAATTCATTCTCTGGGACACGTCGGGCTTCATTGTCTCGGC
This sequence comes from Agrotis segetum, assembly GCA_036375495.1. Lineage (NCBI taxonomy): Eukaryota > Metazoa > Arthropoda > Insecta > Lepidoptera > Noctuidae > Agrotis > Agrotis segetum. The sequence continues at coordinate 3,742,306 of JAQSVV010000142.1, forward strand.
GCTTTTCTTGTAGTTGCCACTGTTGATTCTTGCTTTTAGGAGTTGCAGTGGTTTGGGAATAATGTGGTGGGTTAGTCCCATTAAAAAAAAACCGAAGCTCACAGCGACATGCTAGAAGAATAGACCACGGAGTAGATGGATTGATTTTGTGCGGAATGATAATGAGTTAAAATAAGTATATGATGGCGTGGCGGCTAAGAGAGCATATTGTGGCGACCCGAAAAACGTAGCACAAGGACAAACAGACGATGGTGACGACAAACGAATTTTGAAAGAAAAAAACAATCAATCTTCTTTCATTAATAAGTCATTAAATTGTTTATTTCTAAATCTCTGATCCCACACGGTCTTGGATCATTACTTCAATGTCAATGTCTTAACACTCGGACTGTGGGCGGCGTGTTGATGTCCTGAAACAAAGAGGCAGTCTTGTAATAACTGCACTCCATATTTGTATGTGAACGATGCGCCATAAGGATGAGGTTTACAACCTGTGCGCAATAACTTGACACCTGGCTTGAATGTCGATCCCGCTCCCACTACAGACATTTCGGGGTAGTGGGAGCGGGATCGAGATTGAAGCCAGGTGTCAAGTTATTGCGCCCGGGTTGTGCGTACTCTTTGCGTCAGTCAATTTTTAGATCTGTCAGAGGTAACGCTGAAAGACAGTTCGATCAGCAAAGATAGAGAATGAAAAAATTAAAAAAAGGAGTAGATGAAAAACTGATGGCATAGATTGACCTCGTTGGTGATACTGTTCAGAAAAGTCTGGTGTTTGTGTTCGAATCCACCGTACGCATAATTATTAACAATCAATCAATCAAAAGTTATTTATTCAAATTAGGCTTTTATCAGCACTTTTTGAAGGTCAAATTTTATATAAGACAGTCCCACAAAGCGCCCCCCCCTTCGACACTTCCTAGTGTTTTGGCTGGGAAGAAGAAGTTGCGGAACAAACTCCCCAGCAACACATCTGTCCGTACGGTAACAGATGTGTAAGAGTTTACGGTTATAAATTATCATGTCCTGGAAAGTCAATTTGTGGTGAGACACTGTTGTGATCGCTGAAGTTAACTCCTCCATAAAAGTCTGGTTAAATAGTGAACCAGACAGTTGACTAAGCAATTGATGCTAATACAAAATAACCTTCAGTGAAAATCCAGAACGTTCCGAGCTGGTGGTATGAACGTCAGTTGCATTTTTGTCTTCTTTTTCATTCCCAGACGATGAAAATATCCTTTCAAGGAGACTGGCGATCTAAAATTAGTGTCTTCAGGAAGACGAAGGGATGTCTGCTAATTTTATGTTTTATGCGACCTTTGCGATTATTACCAGGAATTTCCGAGATCATTTTCATACTGCAGTTTTATTGTAAGCGATTAAATCTTAATAATCTTGGCATGGTACGGCACTTATGCTTTCTTATTATGTTTCTATGCAATCGTATTCCATGCTAGCCAACATGTCTAAGGTTGGCTGGTGTGGAAGAGATTCCCGGATTGGGTTATGGGATAGTGGCTATTTCTGTAAAGAATTTGTTAGTAACAGCCAGGGAGTCTGGATTTGTGTGCGATTAATGGCAAGAGGCTCGCCCTCTATTTCACGTGGCCAGTGTTAAATAATGTGGGTCATAGTACACCAAAGTGTATATTCTATTCTATGGTGTCTTTACTATGTTGGTACTGCCTTTGATTTCGTTGGTATGATGTTTTTTTTTTTTTCAAAAGTAGTCTCAGGATTCGAACCGAAGCTAAACTACTAAAACCTAGCCATTTGTCAGTCGGTTTCCTGAGTTATGTGTAAAAACGTAGCAAATATACGGTTTAAAAAATTACTCATTTTTGCAATGTGATGATAATTTAAAACATCAGATCAGATAGATATTTGGGCGTCGTTTCATCACCTTCAACGTAAGCAGCTCCTTCTTTTAACTTGACTCATAAACGAGTGACGAATAGCACAAATGTTTTATTTCATTTCCGAAACAATATGGCGACACGTGGTCCAATGAATATGTGTGCAAACACTGTTGTTTATTATAGAATGCATATCTATCTTTTCTTGTTGTTTCATCGTTTTCTTTCTAGGCCGTTTAAAAGTTAGTATTTGTATTTTTTTTTTGTTTTATTCCCGCCAATTTATGACAGCTGTCACTGTCACATTTCTTTCTTTTTTTGGAATCTTGATAAAAGGCTTTTGATTTACAGTATCCTCTTTAAACCCTTCCAAAATAAATTGACCGTATTAACGAAAATTCTGTGCCTTTGAGAAATGGCAAATACCCGTTGCCAAAACCTCGTTTACTTATGAAAACAATTACATTATTATGTATTTATAAAGTGCATTGCGAGATTAATTGTGATGTCTGGAAAATGGGACGTCGCCTTGTGTTTGACCTTAAATAAATTTAAAGAAAGGACAGTAAGATGTAAGTAGGAATGTTTTGATTAAATACTTTTTGAGACAAAGGGAATGATGCCAACTGCAGTCTTCCTGACTGCAGTAGAACTGTAGGTAGTCAAACCTATTTAGAGAAAGTTATTGAGGTCAGAAGCGGTGGAATGTTCCAGATCCCTGAACGTTCTTATGCGGTAAGAACGACCGCGGGTGGATTTAAAGCATTGTAGTTTCGAGTTGCTAGGTTGCTCAGTTGTGACTTGTGGACGTAGTTTGATCTCATCATCTTCCTGCCCTCATCCCATTTTACTTTTTGGTCGGCGCAACACGTTTTTTTCTTCCATTCTCTCCTATCAGACATTACAGTATCATTTACTATTTTTTCTTTCATATCATTCCTTAGACAATCCATCCATCTTTTCTGGCCCTCCTCTTCCTCTCCAGCCATCAACTTAAGTAGTTTGGGACTACAAAACGTTTGTGAAAAAATCTCTTAGTAAAATACTCTCTAGCTACATACTCTGGCGTAGGAAACTCGCTCGAAGATTTTTAATTAAGGGTTAGGCAAATGACGCTGAAATTGCAGCATACTGTTCAGCATTGAATTTAAATAACTCTGGGAAACAATTCCTGGAAGTTATTAAAATAGTCTAACTTCTTTGAGCTCCTCTCCTGCTTACTTAACGGCCAAAACCTGCCGAGGTCCCCGGACTAACGAATACCGTGACCTCGGAACGTAAAGGGCACCGTGGATTTTAGTCAGTACAAGTCTGACAGTCCCTCCTGCCCTGCCCTAGGTGAGAAGATCTGATGATTTTACCACGCTAAAAAAAGGGTACATTAGTATCCTATGTTTACTGGGTTTTATCTGTAATTCACTGGCTCTCATTCACACCAAGCATCGGTTTCTTTATCCTGTCCAGACGCCGTCCGCGCCATTCCGTTATGACTGACAGGTGTCATTCGTGACTGGTCCGAATACTTACGTGATAGAGATAGTGTTTACATATCTATTATTAAATAGATACTCTACAGGTACTAGTCAGCAATAATCTTGCGAAAAGGTAAAAAAGCGATTGTTTCTGTATTTATGGATGCAACATTATATGGGCTGTACTGTTAGTATGATACATAAAACCTTGTGCTAAATGCCTCCACTGAGGACATCGGGTGCCGTACCCTTGTATGGTGTGTATCAATGTAATGCGGTTGTCTATGGCGCTAGTTCGCTTCAGTTACTATTAAAGACATTAATACTCTTTGGAGTTGATTTAAAGGGCCAGTGGCGTTGGTATTGTAATTGATATGGGCATGCTCAAGAAAACTATTGTGAGAAGCCATCTTGTCATTTTTCGCGCCTGTTTTGCTGTCACTGTCAAACGTTATTTTTTTTTGTTGGTTTAATTTCCAATAGTGCAAAGATAGATTTATAAGGAGTTTACGAAGGTCGTATTTAATTGAGTTGTTTCTGGCGATAGGCCACGCTGAGTTGGTCTCCTTACTGCAGCCATGCGTCCGTGTTTCCTAAAAATGATCTCTTTAAACTAATACGGGAAGATAAATATTAAGACGAGATTGCATTTACTGATATTATGACACCTGGCTTAAATTGATAGAAGTTATTTACCAATAACTAATGCCAAGCTGTCAATGTCATAACGAAAATCGATCGCATAAGATCCTTGTAACACTGTACTTCAACAAAATGTTTTTATTTACGTTGGCAACCTTGATTGCTGTTGTCATGTTTTCATCTCGACCTGTGCTAAGAATAATTTAAATTCATAGTATTCATGAATGTTGTTGTCTAGCACATTTGGTCAAGGTTTTTTCATAAAATGTTTCGTTTTGTTTTCTCAAAGAGTGTCAGCATAATCACGGGGGCCCTTTAGAGGGCCAAAGCCTGTCGGGGTCGCGAGACTCACGTGTTACCGTGACCCCGGAAAGTAAAGAACTATTGAAGGATCGCTGTGGATTATTTAGTCAGTACAAGTCTGACAGTGCCTCCCGCTATGCTCTTGGTGGTAGGACTCATTTGATGATTTTACCACGCTAAAAAGGAGTTTCTGGTTTTTGCCTACCCACTGGAAAATACATGAGTTTATTGTGCTTATCTATGGTCATAGTTCCCCTCATACATTATAACAAAATTAAAAAAAAAACAGTGTTTTGCAAACATAAATGTTTTTCGAGTCTAAGCAGCATCGCCCGGACGATCTCACCTCTGTAGGACCTCAGAGAGTGTTCACCGTTCCCGCACGACTTTCAAATATAAATAGAAAATTTCTGAACGAATGTGTTTTGTTTTATCTACCCACATTGCTTGTTTATGGGGAACTGCTAATTGGAATTGAGGTAGCTTTGAAACGGGTTGCAATGTATTGCCAAAATGTTTCGACTTCGCTTTAGTAATGTTTGTACTGTTCTTTTCGTTTTCTGGATTACTAGCTTTTTCCCGCGGCTGCCCTTGCCTTAATCTAGAATTGGACTACCCTCGGGAACAGTGCTTTTCGCACTCTTTTGATATGAAAAGTATCACCGTCTTTATACGCTTTTTTATCGTGGTAAAATCATCAAATGAGTCCTACCATCTATGTAAGGGCAGGAGGGACTGTCAGACTTGTACTTACTAAAATCCACGGTGTCCTTCAATAGCCCGTTACGTTCCGCGGCCACGGTAATTCGTTAGTCCCGCGACCCCGGATGTAAAGTAACTTACGCCGTTTTTGTACACCTCATCATCTGCCTAGCCTTTTCCCAACTATATTGTGGTCTGCTTCCAGTCGAACCAGATGCAGCTGAATATCAGTATTTTACGTGGAGCGACTGACTATCGGATTTCCATAACCCAGTAACTGGGTAATAAAGACTGGTTGTCAGACTTTAGAACTTCTGACTTTCTGACTAACAGTAACGACTGTCAAAGATCAACAAATGACAGCCGGGACCAACGGCTTTACGTGCTTTCCGAGGCACAGAGGAAACTCGCTATGACAGATGGTCACCCATCCACAGACCAACCCCGGCAAGCGCTGCTTAACCCGGAAAATCGGCCTGAAATTATTTAGCCACGACAAGATAATAATTAAATTCAGGATGATCGGTTGTCAGTGATTGTGGTGTGGAAATGTAACAAGCAGACTATGTAGTCAGTCTACATTTAATAAGACTATGAGATCAAACCAAAGTTGGCACAGAATCAACATTCAGTTTTCCTTGTGTAGCAAAATAATTCCGGGAAATACCTCATTTGATTTGGAAGAAGCCTTTGTCTGTTTTGTTTTTAAAATAAAATCCGACTTTTCTGGCTCATATTTTGTAGTATGTCATTCCTGGGCCCTATTTGAAGTCCTGTTGGTCTAGGTCTATCTTCGTTCATCTCTAGGTCTGGTTAGTGACCCTGACTGCTATGCCGGAGGTCGTGGGTTCGATTCCCACCCAGGACAAATGTTTGTGTGATGAGCACAATCATTTGTTCTGTTCATTTATCTATAATATGTATGTATTCAGAAATATATAAGTATGTTTATCAGTTGTCTAATACCCATAACACAAGCTTTGCTTAGCTTGGGACTAGATGGCGTTGTGCGATAGTTGCAGAATATATATATTTCCTTTCTTATTTAAATACTCAAAGGGTAGGTAGGGTACCTCGTTTTCTGAAGTTCTAGTAGAAGTGCATGACGTAAACGCAAAATATATACATATAATCCGATTTTAAATTACCCTTTTCCTATACCTATTTTATTTTAACTCAATGTTGTAAATTTATTTATATCCTCTTTTTTATAAGGATGTTTTGAAAATACAATCTTTCCTGTACCAAAACAAAATTTTAAAGTGAACAATTCATTTTAATTTTAAAATCTTAGAATCATATTCCGTATTTTTCCGTTGACTACATGTTTGTTACTACGGTATTTCCAATTTTTATGCGGATGTCAAAAAATAAGATGTTTTTATTCGCTAGAAAATATTTCGAGTTTATTTGCTTTTTTAATTTTTCCTTTATGTTGTTTTTTAACTAATATTTGCCAAAACTAGCTTATAATACGAGTAATGAAAACATCATGCAAATATGCAAAAACTTTTTTCCTGGAGATTTGATATAGTTTGCCTCCTTCAATATTTCTATATTTCTCACCATCTTCAAGATTTAAAACTGTGTAGTCGTAAAATTACAAATTAAATAAGCATTGTCAGTAATAGTCAAGTTACTACATTCTCCCACACATAATCCTTGCATTAATTGGAAGTTACTGTAAAAAGCCATCATGCAAAAAAGTTTATAAACTCGCTTCCAAAGTACGTCCATCGTCCAACTAACCGAGGAAAATCTACGTCAAAAATCGCACGATTCCCGCCAAAATTTACGTCATCGCGTTGTTTTTTTATTCCGCGTTCGACCGGCAAAGAGTTCAAGGTTATTCTGCCAATGTTAGCTAAGAGACGAATAAATAGTTTTACTACTATGAACTGGTTTCCTTTCTACGTGATAGTTTTTAGTTTACCAAAAAGGTTTTGGATTAAAATTTTGACATTTGAAAGAAGAGGGGCAAAGAAAAGAAGGATGGGCTTGTATGGTGTAAGGAATAGGGTTGCAATCTCTAAAATCCGGGGAAACCCGGACGGATGGCAACCCTAGATAGGTTAGAGTTGGATGATCTACCTAATGATCGTAGGACGTAGGATAACTACCTACAGGAAGATGATAAAAACCGATATTTTTGGTTCTGAATGATTCTATTTTCGAAACCGAGTGATTACACGTCTTAACTGCCTGATCTGTCAATGTCAAAGATTTTATGACATTTTAAGACTGACAGCTGTATGCCATAAATTAAAAATAAAAACTAAATATGTAGAATTTGGATGTTCGTAATAGGAACGGGATCAACGCCATTTAAATTTTTATTTGTTGATTTGCATAGAAACAATACGAATTCAACTGCACTCTGGGGTTACTGAAGTTTTCCTACATTCCTTCTTAAGTAATTGAAATTTTAATTGTAAAATAGGTGCCTATTCAATTAGGTACTTTTTTGTTCTAAATGGATCATAATAATATAATGTTGCCACTACTAGGATACATCTTTTTGTGGCAGTCAATAGGCCTTTTAGGTTAGCCCAGTGAATAATAAACAAAATTGAATTTTCGTTCTAAAATCATGTCATGTTTCCTCATAATACTTTATTTCCACCACAAAATGAACCGGATGTTAATAATATTTTATAAATAAAATCACTCAAACTTTGTTGTTTTCGTCTTGATTTTGTGACATAAGTAATTAAAAAAAGACCCAAGGCTGTACGAAGTTCAGCCAGTGCTACAAAAAAATAAATATGGTTGTCATTATGACTTGTCATAGATTGTAGAGTAGGTAAGATAATTACGTAGGTATCTGTGGTTGCATATTATGTCGTCACCTTTTTATCTGTAGCTCTATTCGATTTGATATCCTTTTACTTTCAAAATCCGGTAATGCTTGTACCTATTCGGGCTTTTCTGTAGCAGCCCGGAGACTTGTGTCTAAATGATCGTTTTTCAAACACTTGAAACGTTTTAAAAAACGAATGTTGTGAACAATAATAAATGAGAATAAAGTTGACGAAAATATTAGGTACCTACTTATCTTTCGACAAAATAACAACCACTTGCGTAAAACATTACCCTCTTTTAGGAACTGCCAAAAAGAGTTGTAGCGAAGAAATTACAATAGCGCCCTTGCAAAATTAGAAAGTTTGCCAATTAGCTACTAGAAAGCGTTACGCATAATCGTAGATCCATAGAGAATTAGTGAAAGTATTTTATTTACGAACACGTCAAATTTTGGCGCCATTTTTACTGTCACTGTCAAACGGAGAACTCATCTTCATCTATGGTTAAGCATGGTTATAAAAAGTACAGGTTCCTTATTAAGGTTTAAGAAAGAGTATAGATTCTTAAAAAAAATATTCAACAAAGTAACCCAATTTTGCTAAGTTCTAACTGCAGTGTAGACATTTTCATTTGTAACAATTTAGAGCACAAATAAGTAGATTACGCAATGATATTGTTTTAATTATTATAATCAACCTTTGTTTCTTGATTACGACACCGGAATACTGTGTGTTAGCAACTGTTACGATTTGCAAACGTGTATTGAAATTATGAGTTTATTCAGCATCTAAATTACAAAATAATGCTGAATTCTCAATCTAAAGATTCATCACTGTTTTATGTGTAATAACTGTTCTTCGCGCTTTGATCCGCTGCTCATTGTTTTAAGGCCATGGCGTGATATTAAATAGTCCATTTAAACTTAATCAAGACTTAGATTTTCAAATGCAAAAATATGATTTTAGACAGATGATGACCGGTCCATGCTCTATGTCTATGCTTGTCACAGCTGTCAAAATTTTTGACAGTAGGAGATTTTTGACTCGAAAACTCCAGCAAGTGTCAATCTAAATCAGACAAATATTCTCGTAACCCGGTTAAATTATATTTAACAAATCATTTCCTTTACGACCAATTACTCAGAAACTAATTTTAATGTTTTTCTCATTTGCCTGGATCTGGTTTCAAACGTGTTCTTTGTTGTGCTGATGACTAAGTTGTTGATATTAATTTTATTACGACTGACTTACCGGTGTGGCGACCTGCGAGTTCAATATTTTATCAGTGCTTTGAAACTGAGTTGAGAGGAAGACGTGTTGTCACAGACATGATGTATTTTGTTGGATATTTATAACTGTGTCATATTCAATAAATTAATAATACTAAACGGCCCGGCTTCAAATCACATACGGATTCAAACACAGAAATCTTAATATCTATTCATGTATCGTAGCGTGACGTTTATTCGGCTTTCGTCGATAACTGGACTAACCAATACCTTTTTATTGAACCAACCGAGATTAGTGCCTTTGACAATAATAAAAAAAGCATAAAACTCTCCAGCTTTTTATTAATAGTATAGATAAAGTTTTCTGTGGATTCAAATTTTCGACCTAACAGGTGAATTTTCCGAAAACGATCATGATGTTAACCCAATTAAAAAAAACCGGTTTGTTGCAGTCAAAGCCTGCTATCAAAGTCAAGAATTGCTTAGCAAAGTCAGCTTCCGACTCCCTCTAAGAGATTTTTTTTTATAATTATCTTTATCAGTCAATGACTCAATCTATTATTACCACTCGGGTTTCTAACACAGACTAATAAAATCCACTTTAAAGCCATTATTATAACGTCTAAATTAAGAAAATGAAAAACATACGCAGATGATCTCAAATCCGTTGCATTGCGCGGTCTTAAAATAACTCACGGTATAATGGACCTTTTTACCTTTCCACTTTGTTGTTAAGATAAAGCTAATAGTATCATTAACCAGAAGGTCTGAAACCCGTTGCATCACGCCAGTCTAAACCAGCCAGCCCACGGAATAATTGACCTTATTACCTTTCGAGTTTTCAAATATTGAGCCAATATTAGCCCGGACAGATGGTCTAAAATTCGTTGCACCGCGCTGCCTTAAAATAACCCACGGGATATTCAACATTATGACCTTTTCACCTTAATACTAAAATTGAGTCAACAGTAGCCCGAACAGATGGTCTAAAATCCGATGCATTGCGTTTGCGCACTTGTGGTCCTTGACCTAGAGTTTGCACGTGTCGCTCACAGCTGGTTGACGAAACGCATATAGAATTTAACAAAAGCGCTGATACCGTTTCAGAGATTGCACTTGCTATAACGGTTTTTTTATAATGGCAACTTTTTATTTTGACATTTGACAGCTGTCACTTTAATATTTAAATCATAGACGTAAAGCATGGACTGAGCACAATATTAGAGAAAAACAATTGTTACACCCGTCTCTCACTTTCTTTGACACTACCAAAGACATTACAGGAAATAGATAGATGGCCCTACATTTTTTTTCTATTTCTTTACAGTACTTATGGCAATTTTTTATTTGACATTTTGCTAGAACAGGCTCAGTGTTTTAGTTTATAATTTTCTTTGAATAGATAATGCGGAAAAATAAAAGGATGGAAATGAAGGATGTCCTTTAGATAATTATCTGTTTACCTTCACATAAAACCATTATATAATTCCATTTCTTTGTTTAAAACCATCCGTCTGGCCTTTTCCCAACTATGTTGGGGTCTGCTTCGAGTCTAACCGGATGCAGCTGAATATCTGTATTTTACATGGAGCGACTGACTATCGGACCTCCGGATCCGAGAAGATTGGTTGCTATCAGGCTTTTGACTACCTGTGTGTGCGTGCTTTCCGAGTCTCTCGGTATGGAATAAATGCTCACCCATCTACTGACCTACCTCACGAATCATTGCTTAACCTCACAGATATTTTCTAGCAACTATCTTTGCATTCCTTTATTCATAAAATATCATCGCAAAAAGTGTTTACAACATCGGCGGCAGAACCATTAACCTTGACCTCGCTTTCCTTTGTGATTGCACCCGTCAGTGGGTCTTAATTTAATGGCTCAACATTTGGATGGCCGCCATGACAGGGAAACGGCCTTTATGTCATCCCAATGACGTTTAGAACAAAAGCAGGTTGAAAGACTTCGATGCAAGTGTTTCCAGTGCAATCAAAAAACCACCTTATTGTTACAGCAATAAAGAGCATCCAATTTTTGACGGGCTTACAGTGACGGCAATGTTATAACGGCCTTATGGTTACGGGAATAAAGTTTATTCTAATTTTGAAAGTGGTGCAAAGTCAAATGTGAAATAAGAAAGCATAGTACTGTTTTCCTATTTTTGGCTGTATGCATTACGTTCTGTGCATATAAAAAGTTTTTATGATTTCTTTATGGTTTTGCGCGGGTCAAGTTCAGTTCGTTTTTGTTTTGTTGTCATTTTTATTTGATTCTGTTATAAATTGTTACTTGTTTTCTTGAGAGTAAACAAAAACGTTATTCTACTTTGTTTTTAGTTCAAAATAGTTCTTGTTTTTTACTTTTATACAACTTTTTTTTTCAATTGTGGGTCTTATTATCAAATGCAAATAATAAGCAATCCAATATTGATCCCACAAGTCGGTCATTAGTTGGGTTTTCCCCCGTGACTCAGAAAGCACGTTAATTCGTTGGTCTCTTCTGACGTTTTGTAGATAGTGACCCGAAAATGACCATAGACTTATTGCATGGACTGAGCCTTCCCTAGATATGTCAAGATAATATGGCAATGAAGAATCATTGTTCTTTGAGTTAGAAAATGACCACCAATCTTAGAACAAACCATTCGTTTGTGTCTAGTAGACAGCTGTTGAATCTGACAGAACGAACTGTGAGTAGTGACAAATAAGAACTTTGACAATTATGACAGTTTGGGGGCTTACAGTTCCCATAGAGTAACCCTGGGATGATATTCTCGATATTTTTTTAAATTATGTTTTGGGAAGAAAACTCCCAGTGGTGACAGGTTGCGGGAAGAAAATTTCCCAGTGGCGTTCTAAAGGTTTGTAGAGGTCAGACAGGCAGTTGCTCCATGTAAAATACTGACATTCAGCTGCATCAAATAAGACTGGATAATTAGGAAAAGGCTAGAGATGAGACATTATGCTTATCTATGCTATGTATGCAAAGACATTAAACTACATATATACGAGCAATAGACGGGACATCACGAAGAAAGTTGTGATCCAAAACTTTTTACCACTAGATAAAAAGTCGCTCAGTCTAGTATTCGCGTTGCTATGCAACGCTAGATAGTGCTACTGACGCACGGCATCAACAATTTTGTATAACAATTTTCCCAATGCCCGCTCTATAGTTTCTTTTAAATCTCTTTGTATGTATGACTCAGAATTACTTCTATTTTGCCAGATAAAATATTCATCTAACCAGAGAGTAGAGTAATCCCGACTTGTATAGTTCTGTCACTTTCACACACTAGAATTACTCTCGGTTTTAGACTTCATGATATGCCACCTGCAGTTATAGTCCATGCCACGACTCAGGTCCTGCGAAAAATTCGTGGTAATACAGCTTGGCCGGAACGGATTGAAACGGAACTAATCTTTTTGTTTCTGACAACGTTTTAAAATCTTTGATATTTGATGTAAACAAAAACCGTAGGTTTGTAAGATTTATTATTGTGCCATAAAACTAACGTAATAAGTGAAATAAAATAAAATGAACTCATTCAAAGTGCTGGTAGCGCGAAGACAGTGGCGACTTCCAGTTTTCTACAGTTTTCTGCCCAGCTGTACATTTTTTAATTCAATTTGACGTAATGTCGTTGACACTAGCGCCGCATCAAAAGAACTTCTGTCGTGGTGCGCACTCCATCACGTTACGTACTCATGTTTCTATTACTTAAGGGCCTTCGCGCCTTTTAAGCCGTAAAAACGTTACATTCTAAAGCATACTCCTGATTAACGGCTGGGTGCAAAGATTGAAAAAAAATATATGTTGAATGTATATTCATGTACAACAATGTGAGTAAATTTTATTTTCTTATGACAAATAGTTGAACTGTAAAAAAATATTTAACAAGACGCTATTTCGTTCAAATAAATGCTCACTCCTTCTAAACGGCTTCGTTTATTTAAAATATTTTTGAATAGATCAATCGGTGTTAAAATTTACTACAAAGTGAGTAACGCTCATGTAAATCAGTCAGTATTTTACAAAGAATATGTTGAAAATTGAGATTTCCACGTATAAAAACCGGGCGAAGGCGGGTTTTTGCAGCTGTTTCTGCCTCGCTGCATAGTCTATGATATCATTTTGAGGTATCGCAGTACGCTCGGGACATATTAATATGTGCGGTGCAGATATGAAAGTGTGCGTTTAGCTCCGCCTGGATGTTCAAGGTCATTGAGGGTACTATGCAAAAACGAGAAGTTATTGATAATTTGTGATTACGGTAGTTGTATCGTAATGGTCTACCTTTGGCTTTGTTTCAAAATCTCAGCTTTATAATCACTTATCATTGAACAAGATTTTGACTGTGGATTCGCTTTTGTTGTTGAAATTAGGCATGATGGCAGCTTTAATAAATTTTAAATCTGTTTTAGTCCATTCATTTTCCCAACTATATTGTGATCGGCTTCCAGTCGAACCAGATGCAGCTGAATATCTGTACTTGGAGAGACTGTCTATCTAAAAATTACTTTAAAAAAAGGTGACGTTTTGTGAATTTTAAAAGCGGTGTGTCTTCCTCAATTTAAGTTTACGTAACAAAGGTCAAAATAAAGTTGATAATACAACAGACCGGACATAATTCCTTGTCCGTTGTGGTTCAAGTGACAGTACTCATTATCGATTCACCGAGCCAACGAACGTTAAAAATAAACTTCGGATCGATGCTCTAAGACTATCCTTCATCCACGAAGCGTAAACGTAAACACAAAGAAACAGCGATGGCAAAGATTAAACTCGATTCCTTTAATGGCGACATCGGTCTGACTCACGGCCTAACACATCGCCATTTTGGGAGACAATCTGTTGCAATCGATGCTTTACTCCTGTCACAGTTATTTTACCTCTAACAGCTGTTATCCAAAAGCAACTTTATTGTGACGAGAAATAAAGATCACGATGAAACTGACTTGTCGGTGATAGCAATGTAATAACAGCTTTATTGCAAAGGGCTTAAAGGTGAATTTTATTTTCACAGCATTGCAAGGATGGAGGTGGAATATCTGTGTAAGGACTGTGTAGTGGTTGGAGTTAAATATGGAGGCAAACATTGTAAAATTGATTTTTAGAAAGTGTTCTTGTTCCATATTCGAATCTGGTGTTTGATTTTTGTATTTTGGCGGTGAAGTCTATGGTTTGTTGGATGTGTGTTGAAAACAATTTGACTTATTTCGCACCTTCACTGGATCACGACAAAATGCTGATAATTTTCAATTAATATATAGCTAATTTCCTTGACACAGGTATTATCCTTATATTAATTCAAAAGACAAATGAACCGGATATTTTTATAAAACACTGGCAAACCCGGCGAACTCCGTTTCGCCACCATTTTTTCCGGAATTTTCTTTGCTATAAACCTCACGGAGCCCGAGACCTTTCCAAAGAATGCAAAACCGCGGAAATCGCGTCAAATCAAATCAAATCAAATCGTTTATTTCAATTAGGCCAATTACAGGCACTTATGAATTGTCAAAAGACATAAAATAAAACAAGTATAAAAATAGTTATGGTGCTACGGTCCCAGACACAAGACATAAAAACTGTGAAAGTACCGTAGGTGCTCATTCCAAGGCGTAGATCTCTATGGAGAAGAATGAGCAAGAAACTCCAAGGACACTCTTTTTCAATCGCCAAAATTATTACAAAAATTTTGTTACATCATTCATCATCAGGTGGTACATTATGTGAGAACGATGTGGCAAGATAATAGTGTCCATAGTAAAATAAAAAGACAATTCAAAATAAAGTTATTAATAATTAAAATAGACCGTGGCAGCTAAGAGATGACCAGTCCCAACTGACAGCGCCCGTTCACGAACATGACACATATATCAGCACCATTCAGCTCATCCATTTTGAAGGGAGCTAAATGATCCGACACACGCGCCACTATCAGCGAGACATTTGAGTGAGCATGACATACTCTCAACCGCCAGGGTCATTCAAGTCAATAAGAGACGTAGGTACTCAGTGAATGATAAGTCAGGAAGGAAAACCCGACTTCTTTTTATAAAGTAGATGACATTTGTATGACGTTGTCAATTTGACAGCTCTGAATTCAATGTATGAACTTAAAAGATAGCGAAGGGGCCTTTTATAACATGTTTCACCATCACAAAGTTACGTCAGGAAGTCGTGACATTGTCAAGTAAATAGCACCAATAATAATAAACTGATAAGATAAAAACCATACTTTAAATACGAGTAGTAGATTATTCTAGCTAACATAGCATAGCATTGACTTTTAAATTCGTAAAATCCATTCTGTGATTTCAACCAACGCGACGGCTAGATTAGATTTGGGTAATTAGGTGCCATGATGCACATTATTTTGCCCAAATTTTCATACATATCTCGTCATTCCAGTCCCGTTTTAAATCGGGTGCAAGTATCAAGCCATCCTCATCTGGCCTTTACTCAGTTGGTCACAGGTCTAGACTTAGCCCAATACTGGGAAAAGGCCTGCGACATCCAATGAGACCTTGAACAACCCCTAAGTAGCTGTTTAGGTCAGTTTACAGTCTTACTGGGTGCAGTTGAATATCAGTATTTTACATGGAGCGACTGTTTTTTTGAGTTCCATAAACCAGCTATTAGCTAAAATTGGTTGTCTGCCAGTCAGGCTCTGCAACAGAAAACTACAAGAGATCTGTTGCTTCCTTCTGGTCACCTTATAAACTAGCTAGATCTTCATTATCTTCCTTACTCTTGTACCATTTCACTTTCTTTACTTGAAATACCAGATATTTTCTTCTTCCAATTTCCTCTGCCCTACTAAATGCTTTTTGTATTCCGCCCTAATTTTTTGGCTTTGTGCAGAAACTATAGCAAGCCACTTACTACGATCTTCATAGGGTAAAGGGAGATTATTTGGTGAGGCAGGCAACTCAGTGATAGAGTCTTAAAAGTCTCTCAAAACGTTACCTTTGCATGCAGTAATGCGAAATGATGCAACTAGTTCACCACTAAAGTGGACAAGACGTAGTGACACATCATTTCGCATTACTGCATGCATAGGTAACGTTTTAAGAGACTTTTAAGACTATCACTGAGTTGCCTGTCTCACCAAATAATCTCCCTTTACTTGACTCCTTTCGCCTCGTCCAAATTCATACATCTGCATCACGCAGTTGCTATAGTTCTCCAAATAACAAGTTTCCGATTTACGTAAATCAATTGTTCTCTAACGTTGGCTACCATGTTTGAAAACGAACAATAAATCCTAGTCCACGGTTAGATAAAGACGGACACGTGTAGCGTAGATTTGTATCTTAAGAATAATATACTGGACTGATTAGAAAATCATCTTCCTAACTTTTTCGGGGTCGACACAATATTTTTTTTCTTTCCATTCTCGTCAGTCTACCTAGAAATAGTAAAAGCCGTAGATGCAGAACTGTCTACTTCTATATTCGGAAATCAGTCTTGTTGGGTAAAAGAAAGTAATACAAATGCTGAAAGATCGAGAGAAAAGATGGATGGATTGTGTGAGGAATGATGTCGATGAAGGAGTAAATGATAATGTGACGTTTGATAGTGGAGATCTTCATCCAGGGCGCCTTTGCCCAACTAATTAGGGTCGGCTTCCAGTCATACTTGATGCAGCTGAATATGATTATTCTGCATGGAGCTAAGCTGTCTTATAAATGTCTACCTGACCTCTAACCCAGTAACTGTTATTATAACTAAATACCGTGGCAAATATAGCAGCTCACAATTTAGGACCCATTAATATTAGTAGTCATTTTTACCCGTGGTGCTAGGCAGCTGGGCTTCTACCAGTTGTAATGTCCCTTTGTGCCTCTTGGCCTTGTTTTGTTCTGTCTCCTGCTTGCATGGAGGGAAGTGGAAACAATTTTTTTCCTACTCCTCCACTATTCTTTTTTGATTAATTGCGTTGCAGGATCCAAGACAGGTAAATTCATTCTCCGGGACACGTCGAGCTTCATTGTCTCGGCGCTTTTCTGGTGGTTGCCACTGTTGAATCTAGCTTTCAGGAATTGCAGTGGTTTGGGAATAGTATGGAGGGTTTGTCCCAATAAAGAAAAGCCCAGTAACTGTTAATGAAATACCGTGGCAATAATCGTCCAACTGAAATATTAATAGCAGTGGCTCCAAATAACAAGTGCGTTTCTTTTTTAAATGTTACTTACTTAGGACAAATCTACAGCCATGTGTTTTCGGTTGAAGCTAATTTTAGTTATACCTTTCGAAACGCCATACATTGACGTCTTATCTTAAAATATTTGAAAAACATCGTAAATGTAACGGTTCTTTGTTTCCGAACGTTTTGTAATAGTCAAAATAATACTTATTGCTCATCGGTGAAAAATACTGCAGTAAATATGAACGGAGAATC
Organism: Agrotis segetum; assembly: GCA_036375495.1. NCBI lineage: Eukaryota > Metazoa > Arthropoda > Insecta > Lepidoptera > Noctuidae > Agrotis > Agrotis segetum. The sequence goes on from JAQSVV010000142.1 coordinate 3,759,724, forward strand.
TTCGTCATTTCCTGCCCTTATTTCGATTAATTTCTGTCCACGTAGAATATCGATTTATATTCTAGCTTTTGTCTGCGACTTTGTTCGTGTCTGTGTCGGAAATTATCCCACGGGAGCACTTTAAAAATAGCCTATGACACTTTAGGGTAAAGAAGCTTTTCATTAGTAAAAGAAATTTCGAAATCGGATCAGTAGTTTTGAAGATTACCCCAGAGATATCCAAACTTACTTTACCTCCATTTTATTAAGTCATGTGTCTGTAAAAACATGTATGCTTAACGAAAGAACATTTTAATGTCAAAATTATCAACGACATTGCACGTAGTTGCCATGGCGCAGTCCTAAGGTAAAATTAAACGTTTCTCGCGAAAATTCAGGGAAAAGTAAAGAGATGTTTGTATGATTCACTCTATGGTCATCGTTCTCTTGTAAGCTTCGCAGTTTGCCACCGAGCGCGGTCGTGAGCGCGCGCTCGCTTCAAACTACTAGTAAACAAAGGACATTGTGTTTTTCTCTAAATCTGTGTGCGTATAATCGGGCGGGAAAATTTTATGTAAATCCTCCATATTTTTTATTTATTCTGTGTTTTTATGTTGGCAGTGCGTTTTTTTTATAATTGGACGGGATTTTTTCTTCTTTTTTTTAAACCGGTGTTAGTTTTTTTTTTACTGTAAAATCTATTTGTGTTAAATTGGCAGTGTTATACCCATAAGTTTTATGGAAAATAAAACGATGCTTTCAAAAACTGTTTCTGTAATTGAAATGAAATTCGAGTTTTTGTACGTGTGTCGTGTTTTATTTAATTGGGGTTATTTTTTGAAGGTTTGTAGCGATAACGAATTTGGATAAAAAAGTGTGTGTTTTGTCGGTTCTCGTTTTGTTTTTGCCAGATCAATTGAAAGGTGGCAAGATACTCGTATTTTTATTGGTGGCGTAGTTTAGTTTATGATTCAAAAACAATGCGCACATGGTTGTTTTTCTCGACTTTCCAGAAACCATCTATTCAGAATAACACGTTCTTAGTTTGAATTTGAAATTCGAATGTATTTCGAACGCGCGTGCTCTCATTGCTCAAAAAACAAAACTTTTTAAGAAAAAAAACCTTCGTACGCTTTCTAGATGCCAAAAACGTATTTTAAATTAAATAAAATTCGCCTAAAGAGGTCAATTAACTTTAAATCATTACACAAACAGTTTTACTTTGCTTTCGTAATCTGTTTATTTAACACACAAACACACGCGATTATAAGACTTATATGGTAAAGTTTAAAGTAAATAATCGCTTGTTTTGAAATAAGTCGTAAGGTTAATTTTATTCAATAGAAGTTTGTAATATTGTTTTATTGTTCTTTTGTGGGTATGTAATCGTTAGTTACTTTATTATGTATTATTCACGCTAAGCCTCTTTCGAGGTAAGCAGCTTCAAAGGGAAAAACATTTCAACATATTTTTTTCTAACATTTTTTTTTTATTTACCCGCGAATTTTTATTTTTGTTTTTCGAGTTTTTTATACAGTTTTATAATAGGAATAAGTACCTATTTTCTGAAATACAACAACGCAAATTAACTGTTAAGTAAAAAATCTTCATTTGTAAGCAGACGTTCTAAATTTAAATTTTAAATATCGGTACTTAGTTAACAATTCTGGAATTTGTAATTCAAACTAAAGTTTTTGACAGTTCAGTTAATGTCATAATGTCAAATTACAAATGAGGTTAAATAATAGAATGGGTGGTGAAAATTTTGGTGGGTATTATGTAAATTAAACGTTCAAGGTCTTAGAAATAGCCATATCTATTAATAATAGCGGTCAATCATCTATACATGATATAAAATATTCAATGAAATTAATTTTCTTCAAGTTTTAACTAAACTAACTTTGTTATTCACTGGGCAAAATCATATTAATAAATAAATAATCAAAGTAAACGTTACTAAATGTTTGTATCCGAATCTGAAGAATAGTCCACTACCAACCTTATCAACATTTCTGCGTAATAGACAAATACTGCCAACATAAAAAAAAACTCAAATATGGAAATCCAACTCATTGGTCGTTTGCACTGACAGCTAATCGACGGACTATCAATTTTATATGAACTTGTAAAAACCAATTAATAGAAGTGCAAACTTCTTCCTGATTTACCAAAAAATATTTGAAAGTGTTAAACAAAGACTGCTGCAACAAAAGTGTCATTCTGATTTACAGAAAAATAACTAAAAAGTGAGCAAAGTGTAGTGTTCTGGCGTAAAGCCAGATACAGACTAGACACGTTTCTCTGTAACCAAGTGATGATGTGCTTAAGAACGATGTCTACCACACTAACGAACTGTGCGAGAAAGTGACATCTGTCAAAATGTCGGAGAAAAGGAGAAAGAAGACCAGAAATTTTATTAATAAAAGGACTATAATCTAGCTAATAATACAAAATAGACTTTCTAAATCTGATCTCAAAAGTGCTCAATTTTAAGTTATAAACATGATTTCTTTGAAGAAATTGTACGGAGACGAGTTGTTACGACTCGCTCTAGTCCTTAGCCTGCTGAAGGTGGACCCCAACGATTACCTAGAGAGAGAGACCCAGCAGATGCTAGCTGGGCTCCACATTTCAAACGGATCCGACTGGTCTTTGGAACAGGAAGCCAGAACGTTAATCAGACCAAGATTCGTCCATCCGAAATCATTAGACAACATTCTGATTAACTACGAACGTCAATTGTTCGAGGAGCTGAACTCCCTCGGCCGATATGGTAATCCTGATTTGCAGTATAATGAACGGATGTGGAATAACCGAGCGCCGATACTTCATACATATTTAGTAAATAACGTGGCGACTGACACAGTAGCGCCGGCGCTTGCCGCCGCGACGGTTCCCGAAAATGCTGAAGACTCCGTCTCAGCCGACGACAACGTAGCTCAGGAAGTCAAAGTTTCTGATGAAGAAGAAGAAGCGACGAGCAATGAAGAACCAGACGCTGTTGTCACTCTTTCTGCTGATTTTCTCCACAACAGAACTGAAGAAGATATTTTCGCTGAAATAGCTTCACGATCCTTTGACGTCAACGAGTTACTAGTACAACCATCCGAAATGCAGATCAAAAAAGAGAACGATGACTTTGAAGTCAGGGTCAAGGAGGAAGTTGATGACGATGATCTATACAGCGACAATGCAATAGATTTCATGCCGTATTTCAATCCAAAGACTGAAATGACTTTAGGAGAAACCAACTCAGTATTTCAGCAGAATATGGCTGATTTACAAGAGTTTGGTGAAGTTGATGAAGCTAAAGAGTTGAAGCATGATTTGGAGTATTTGGATATGAAGCAGCAGCAGGAGAATTTGGAGCAGTACTTGATGGAGAATACTCCTTTGGATGCTGAAGTTTATGAGTTAGCTCCTATGTTTGAGGAGGAATTGGTTCTCAATGTGAAGAGGGAGAGGGCCAGCACCAGTTTTACGGCTAGTTCAAGTGGTGTTAGTGACATGGATGCCTCCAGCGATGGTGTTGATGTGAAGATTGAGCCTGATGAGGGCCATCATACTGGCGATGAGCTGACTCAAGAGGTGAGTGTTTTATGCTTCTCTTTTTTATTGAAAGATCGTGAACTAGGACTAATATCGTTGGTGGAATTTTCGACGTTATTTCTATTCCACTTCTGATTGAATTTCCCAGTAAATAGTAGATTCAGTAAGGTTGAAAATGTCGTGCATTTACAAAGACAGGTATACCTTGATTTGCTAGACAGCGGTCAGTTTCAGGTAAATTCGACGTTATTGTGCATCCAGGTTTGACTACAATTCCGAGTTAATTGAAGATTCAGTAAAGTTCAAAATGCCGTACCGTTACATAGCCTAGGATACCGTGTTTTTTTACTTCCAGTTACGGTATATTCGACCTAATCGCTTCCCAGTTTAGAGAATAATTCACAGGGAATTGAAACTTTCATAAGGTTGAAAATGCCTTACAATTACAAAGACTAATAGACCTTGTTTTGTGTCGTTTAAGTTAGATTCAACCTTATGACATGGTTTATGTAAAACATGGATTGAAACCAAAGCACTTGGGGTTCTAGATTCTACAATTTAATTTCACATAATAGGGTCAAATCTTAGCGCAGTATAGTAACATATCGTATGCCTATTTTTGCGACTCCTAAGCAATTTTGAAACTAGAGTTGAAAATCCAACAATCGCTTAGTGGAAATATGCGTAAGACTTTTCATTGCTATATATTTCTGCTTTTCATTACCTGTATAAATACGAAATATAGAAACAACATACGGAATTGATATCAAAAAGTGCGCAATACGCTTTTGGAACACCATTGCTGCTTCTCTAAGTAAATATGTTGTGAAAATGTATAGGGAATTGTCAATGGATATCAAAGTGACGTCAGAAAAAGCCAAATGGTTCAAAAGTACGGTTATAATGAAGAAGGTTATTGTATTTAAATTATTTGAAGTAAATACGTTGATTGACGTACTGTCAACGATTTTTTTTCTTTTTTTTTTGTTCCATTATTTTAAATTTCGAATATTGTCTTTTTGTAATTTGAATAAGTAATACAAGAAAATTCAAATTCCAGTAGTATTGAATGCGTGTATCATTAAAAAAATACACACAAGCATAAAATCTTTTGTTTTAATAGCTTTTCTGTTCTGGCAACTCTTGATAACAGCAACTGTCATTATTATGACGTTTCAAAAACACTTAACACTAAAAGTGAAAACCTAAGTCAAAAATGTACAATCATGTCGAATTAAGAACCTCCTCCTTTTTTTTTTTCGTCGGTTAAAATACAAAACAAATGGTTGTAATAAACAAAACAAATTGTCCCTCACAATAAAACTACTTTAAAGTTGACACAAGAGCTCATGGCAACCCAACTATAAATAAAAATAAAAGCCAAGCTATGAAGCTACAATACTGTTACACAAGCAAAGTCGCGAAAAGTCACCAGTCTCAAAATAAATTTAAAAATATTTACGTACACGTACAGCACTGACATACGAAGTTAATTATAATTTTAAATGCGAATTTACATGAAACACCTACTGTACGGTCACATTTATACACATTTACGCGGTTGAAGTATTTATTTATTTCGTTTACTTGACGTAAAACGAAATGTAGGAATCCTTGCCTCCCGTCAGTTCCATCTCACTTTTGATTCTTCGCATAAAATACAGAAATGTACACTTAACTGCACTTTTATTTTAAGTTGGCTATCCTGAAGTTATTCTCTAATAAAACGTACATGTTTTTCGTAGTATGTAGTTCACAATTTTATTATTTGGAAAGGGAATTCATGGAGGGACATATTTGGGACATTCAACAGGTTAGCCAACTTAATAGCTAGAATCTACATTGGTTTCTTGTCTATGATCGATATGACAACCTTGTCAAAGGTTAATTCTCTTAAATATGTCGTGACCTTAGGTTATATACGTACTTAAAGACTCTTCGCTCGCTAAGTATTGGAAGACGGTCCGAAAACTTTAAATCTATACAAATAAATCCTTTTTTAGTAAGTAAACGTCACTTCGCACCTCCTCTTCGAAATATAACTATTTGACATTAGCTCAAAGTATAATATTTGACTTAAAAAGGTCATTCAACTTGGCCAATTATGATAATTTGCACAGGCAACTTCTTATCTGTTGGCTGAAGTTTAATCTTTGTTTATTATTGCGACCTTGGCAATGATATTGTATAAAGAGGTCAATAGCCTATTTGGTCTTAGAATTAATCAATCTGTCAATATTTTTAGTTTATGGTTTGTCTTCAAAATTACAAGGATACATTTGTCGTTAGCAGTAATCGGAACTAACGCCACCATTTTGTATTTTGAATGTCATTTCCACAAATAATTTCACTTAGGTTTACCGTTCATCAGTGCCCTCCTGTCAATGTCACTCAAATGTCATACTCATAAAAAGCGCCCTAAAATATATAAAACAAAAATAAGTAGAGTCCGCGACACGACTCAAGTATTTTTGAAGCGGCGCGGCGGTAGAGTCATTACATCAAAAATCAAATTCAAATCGGATTATCAAATGAAGCAGCTCGAATTTTCTGCTGTGGCGAGTGAAAGTGACAGAGCTATACAAGTTGTCTAGCGACATCTCGTTCACTCACTGAAACAAGCCTGGTTTTAAGACGTTGTAATAACCCTCTGGATTAGGTGTTCTATGTTAGGTGGTCATGAGTAGTGACGCGGAATCTAGGTGCCGATACTTAATTTTTTAAAATCTCTATTATAAATGACGATTTCTAAATCCCACACAGATTTTAACATCGCTAATGACTAAATAAATCAGCTGTCTACGTTTACGTTTTAAAATATTGTGTCGTTGTGTGCGTAGTATAAATAAGGGACGATTTCTCTCCATGTTTGTTGATACTCTTTAGTAGGTATATAATGTAATAATATTACGTAATATCATCATCTGTTATATCTGGCCTGTACGACCCAGTTACTGGGTCCTTGATAAAACTGGTTTACAGAATTTGGAGTCGTTGACTACTTGTAACGACTGTTACAAATGGCAAATGACAGCCAGGAACAACTTTTTATTGTGCTTTCTGTTGACTGGAGAGAACCCGTTACATATTTTTAATAAATAAACACCCTTCTACAGACGTTTGTTTGCACGCTTAAGAAGGGCCGTCAGACATTCATTCGCAAACTTGCGTATTTGCAAATGGGTTCGCCTTCGCATACTCTATTTGTGAAACTGTTTGCGCTTCCTCCTACACTTGTGTATGAATGTTTTAGTTAACCTCTTCAAACTTTGCTTAAACTTATACTTAGATAGATCTGTAAGATTATTTAACTACAAGTCCCTTAAAATATTTAACAGAATAACATGAAGCAGATGTCCCATTCAAATGTCAAATAAATTCGCCATTTTCTCTAGAAATACAGAAAACAAAGGACCATCTATTTCTTTCTTTTACTTCATCTATGTCACACAAGAAAGAGACAGATCCTTTACTCGTTTCCCACTCTTTCTAGTAAAGAGTATGACAATTTCAAACAAAATAATACTCAGTTCATGTTCTATATCTATGGTAAGATTCTACGATCAATAGTTTTGTAACAAAAAGGCCTGTTTTCGAAGGCTGGTTGGTTAGAGATAAGGATAGATAGAAATATTATCTTCGTTTTATCGTATAACCGCAAAATATTATACAAGCATTCCCACGAAATGGCAAGTAGATATGATGATAGTAAAATATTCTAGTTATATTATGAACTGTACATATTTAAGGTTATACTGACCATTACCAAAGGGCTTTCATAGAATTCCTTTTAATATTGTACCGTAGGCTCGCGTAAGACCACTGTGTCGCCTGACGGTAAGTGAAGATGTGGTCGACGATGAAGCACGCTTGCCTAGAAGTAACCTGTTCACTCTTGACTTGAAGACCACAACGGTTGTAGCTGTCAGAAAATACAGACTCTTGCGGGGAATTCTACTACATAGCTATTAGCTAAGAGTAGTGGAGACATAGACTAAAAGTTGACATAGTAGAGAAAAGGCAAACGAACGATGATACAGATTTTAAGATAAGTAACTATTTTTAAAGGTATAGAAAACATGGGATTGGTCCCTTTTTCATATTGTATTTTCCAATAGTTAGATGCTGCCATCGTAATCAGGTAGCGCAAAAACTGACCATACTAAGAAGAAATAATAAGGGACGTGGCTGTGACCATAAAGGCACAAATCTCTAGGCTGCCACTGAGCAATTCCTTATCAAAAACCTGATTAACACAATGCTCGAACTGAAGACCAAAATACTAAAACGCAGGCAGACATTTGGTTTTCCGAAAATCAATCGTATAATAATTGCTAAGTTACAAAGACACCCACTACATGTTAATCTCTAACTAGAAGCGGTTACTTCGCAACTGAGGTACGGAGGTAAACAACCTAACATGTCAATGAACTTTACGGCCAAAAGTTTTGCGTCTTAATTCTAATTTTCATGGTAAAAAACCTTCGTCGATTTCGTGGATTATAATGATTTGTGGTCACGAGAGATTTTGAGTGTTTACAATGCGAAAAGGATCTTTTGACGTTCATTTGACAGTGACACTTGACAGGCGTTGTTATGTTGGTAAACATTTGAGAAGTTGTTTATGGAAATTGTTTAAAAAACAGTATGGCGGCGTTAGTAGATTGCAAATTATTTTTGGTTATTAGGAAAACAATTAGAGTTAGGTACAGTATCCATAACTTATACAAAGAAATGCACAGACAGACGGTAATTCGTCAACCGTCCCCAATCTGTACCAATTATTTAATACATTTTAGACTTTATCATAAAATAAGGAGGTTCACATTCGATTAGACCATTCAATTTATAATAAAAATCTATAAGTTACTATCCAGTATGGGAATTTGTCTATGCCTCAGCAAACTTTTCCCGCGCATTTCTCCAACGTCTGTATTCCCGAACGCACACAACCCTAATCTATTCAAAGTTAGAGTGAACAGGCTTCTTCTGGGTAAGCTCGCTCCACCGTCGACCTTGTCTTTGTCATTCCTGACCTAGACTAAGGTCAAGAGTAAACCCATCCGATATTAAGGAGTTGTAAATGTCAAAAATTCATTAAAAAAAAACATTTGTGCAACCGATACCACCATTATGACTAAAACATTATTGATTTGTGCCAGTCTAAGCTAGTATTAGTGTTTGCAAGGTTATCGCAGGAAGTAGGTCGATGTTAATGCAGAGAAACAGCTGTTCTAGCCATAGACACGAACATTCAATTTATGGTATGAGCGATTGGTTTAAAAATCTACTAAAAATGGCGATGTTTCAAAAGTTCGATTTGTCCCAATCGTCCCTATAGATGCCTCTGTAGGTTTTATTTCTTAATGGGGTCAAATGGGAAAAGTGACGCCGTTGTCCCCCGAATGTCCATAATATATGTCGTTGTCTTTTTGTTGGGTCAGATGGGAAAAATAGTGCTATCATCCCCTAGACTCCTATAGCATTGAATTTTATTTAAATATACTTGTGGATGGATCATGGAATCGTGAATAATTTTATTTAAAATCGATTTTATTTTGTTCGGACCGCATGCCTCTGATCCAGTTTTTCTTTATGGAGTCAGATGAGAAAAATAGTGCCATTCCTATTTTACTCTTTATTCGAACTCCTTTATGGGAAAAAAACCCTGGCGGTCAATTTCATTTGGATTCGGAATTCTTGTGAAAAAATTTAAATTTTTGTGCAGTGGCATTGTGACCGTAGTCTTCAGCTTAATTGGCTTTTACATAATCTGAAAAAAAAAAACTTCATATTTGTTTGTATTGTAAAAACGAAATCATACCAACGAACACTTTCTCATTTCAAAGGTTGGAAATTAGAATTTCTAAACGCAAGATGGCGTAAAAACAGTTACCTGACCGTTTAAATTTAAAATTCGAATGTGTTCCATTCCTTTTTTGTAACGTTTTTTATTAAAAACATGGAAATAGATTTCTTTTTTTTCTTTTATCTTATACGCAATATTTCTTAAAAAAACCTATTATCATTTCATTGTTTTGCTATTTTCAAAGCAGATGCATATCTATCTTTTATCTATTCTGCATTTAAATGTGCTAAGCCAAGTCCAGAGTCTAAATTCTACAGTAAATTGCATCATAATATTACGAGAAAATGTATTGATTTAGATGAAGTCACAAAGATAAAAATAATTTTCGTGATATTAAATACTAATTATGATCTGGTAAAGTCCCCAGACGAACAGTTACGTCATTACGTGTTTTTTACTTATTGAAAAAAGTTTTAAAAGGACCCTGCTGTCAACAAAAAAATTTGTACATTCTTCGAACTACCACTCCGGTATTTTCGCTGGTAAGCGACTTGATAATCGGAAAAACGATGAAGGTATCATTTCCATGAAATCGATGCTTAGGACACGGGCCACAACCGCCTCACATGCCACTCGCGCGATCCCGCACCCCTCTCTCTTACCTCAGTAATGCATTGGTTAAAAAAAGTAGCAGCCAACGACCGCAAGTGTCGACCACCGGCCACAAATGGCTGTCGCGCGCTTCAGCTACATCTATACATAGATGCGTCTAGCTTCTCGTGGCGGTGTTTGTGGCCGTCGCGAGTGTCTCGTGTGCGGCGACACTCAAACAGCTTCTACACGATCAGACCCGACCGCCTGACAGAGGTGACCTTGGTCCGGTGGGTGTGAAAATCTACCGTGTAGACGTTGGTCGGGCGACCAAATTTGGGCGGAGTCAATCGGGAGCGCAGCCGTCAAGACAGGCTGCGTCCGCGGACGGACCCGACCGTCAGCCGACAGCGTCTCCAGAATCGATTTTGGGTGTTGAGACGCGACCAAAAGATCACTTTTCTGAGCGGCTCGGGTCTGACCAGATATTTTAATTAAATCGTGTGGAAGGGAATCGTGAATAATTTTATTTACTCGTCAACAGACCGCATGCCTTGGCAACTGTATGAGTCAGAAGATAAAATAGTGACATTCATTCAAAATGCGATGGTCAACCATCTAAAGTGGATCCGGACTCTTGGTAATGGTTGCTTACCCTGCTAGATCGGTACAGTACTTCATATTGTTTCTTTTAGCCACGAGCTTCTCAAAATTATTACCATGTCATGTAAAAAACATCTAGACACACGAAAGCGTGGACAGCCAAGCATATCGTTTATCATATCACATTATATTTGTCTATCTATAATTAAATATTAAATTGGCTATTTTCAAAACACGTTCTGTATCTATTTGCGTTCTACAATAGTGAAGACAACGATTTAATTCGCAAAATTGCATCATGTTGACAGATAAATATTATCACATTGTAAAAGATTTTCTTGATCGTTAAAACAGATAGTCCGGTACGGTTAGCCGATACAAATACGTGGCCCTATAACCAAAATACCCTGGCAAGCGACATTCGCTAACGTTCGCAGTCGCTAATACATTTCCAACTTATACCCCATCCCAAACGCCGCCAACGCCACTCGCGCGATCCCACACCCCTCTCTCTTACCTCAGTAATGCATTTTGGTTAAAAAAAATAACAGCCAACAACTGCAAGTGTCCAACCACCGGCCACAAATGGCTGCTGCGCGCTTCAGCTACGTAGTTCGTACACAAGGCGACTCAAGTTTCCGATGGATACCTTACGACTTCGGTATCCAAGCGGTTATCGCAATATAAACCCATAGAGGTTCGAACACAAGCACGCGTCAATGAATACCAAAATCGTAAGGGTATCGGAGACTTGCGTCGCCTAGTGTACGAAGGGGCTACCCCTGTAGCCGCGTCTAGCTTCTCGTGGCGGCGTTTGTGGCTGTCGTGAGTCGCTCGTGTGCGGCGACACTTATTCATCAACAGACCGCCCTTGGCAACAGTTGCTCAAAGAAATAAAATAGTGACATTTATACAAAATCGATGGTCAACCATCTATAGTGAGACCTTGGTAATGGTTGCTTACACTGCTAGATCGGTCCGTACTATTGTTTCTTTTTAGCCACGAGCTTCTCAAAATTATTACCATGCGCCATGTAACATCTAGACACGAGAGCGTGGACAGCCAAGCATATCGTTTATCATAACACATTGTATTTATCTATCTATAATTAAATATAAAAGGGACACGTTCTGTAATCTGCGTTCTACAATAGTGAAGATACGATTTAATTCGCAAAATAATCTGTTGACAGATATATTATACATAAACGGTAGATGAAAAACAAAATACGATCGCCACGACGACGTAAGTCAGTCGAATTGAATCATTATATCGTAGTAGCAAGGACGATTTTCATTTTTAGTTAGAAGATGTCAAGTATTTTAATTTATTTTGACATAAGGGTAAGTGATGTTGCCAACATACAAATAACGTATAACTTTAGTAGTTTTATTTATTCATAAACCATTAGAAAGTAGAAATAAAACTAAATAGATAAGTACCTTATATGATAAAGACAATGTATTGTCCAAGTCTAAAAATAAAACAAATCAATATTATTGTCGTTTATCAAAACATTAACACGTGTTTTGTTTTGTAACTCCGAAACTACTAAACCGATTTCCATGAAATTTCCACAGAGAGAAAATTTGGTTTTTCCTTTCTAAAATTTGGTTGATGTTAACTGAAAATAGAGGAAACTGAAGTTGTCATTTAATAAATTTTAGTAAACTTAGTACTTAAATGTAAACAAATAATTTTGAATTCTTGCCAAGTTTGGAGTCGTGTGTTTGAAATCGAAAGTTATAGAGTACCCACGTGTAGTTTTAATAATAGTTTTCTAATGTACATAATGTACACGCTAATACACTTTAGATATTATTACATTGTTTATAAGTGCTTTACGAAGGAGACATGTGTTCAATGGCGTCTTATTTTATTCGTTTCAAAATATTATGTTGGTTGATAGAAAGGTGATGCTTAGGAGTGGATAAAAATATACTAATGTGATTTTTTATTGAAAAAGTGTTAAGATTATTTTTTCTGGGATAAACAGTAAGTTTTTGAAGTATTTTTTCTATTTTTAATAGTATCTTTTACGAAAATTGAGCTATGCATTAGAAAATATACTTTTGAGTAGAATCAATAGGCAATTCCCTTACATAGAAAGAAACAAACATTTACCTTTTTTATAATATGAGTAGCATTAAGTAGCTTATAATCTTTAAATACATATTTATCTGTCCATAGTTATGTTTTTTTTTTGTACATATAACACTGAACTTATCTAAGAAGTATTTTCGTCGTAGTTTCCAGACGAAATTTTTCAAAAAAAATTGAAATGTATTAAAATAGTCAGAGAAATCTCCTCAAATATTAAAAATCTTAAAAGCAAACACATTTCACCTTAACGATATACCCCGAAATCGGCTATCGAACTTGGGGGTCTTTCAACCCCTTAGAGGTTTTCGACCCCTGGGGTTGAGACGAGGAAACAAAGACCGGGGGGCATTGGCTGGGGGTCACCAGACGGGGCTTGTCTAGGTCGTTCTAAAGTGCATGCACACGTATTTTGGGTTGAAAAGGGTTGAAAGAAAGTTTTGGGGTTATTTAAGACTGTTTTTTATAGTTGTAAGCCAATTAGTGGTATGAATTTAAACAAATAATGTATTTTTTACATCTGCCTGTCTATAATATCGTTTCAGATGGAAAATAAAACTGTGGATAATTATATTGTAAAAATCATAATTTTTTTTAGAAAAATGAACGTGCCTCATTTTTGCATTATATAAAAACAAAAATAAAGTATATAATTACGCCTGGAATCTCTAAATGATTCAGGAGAGGAGTTCTAGGCGGAAAATTATCTAACGCGGTCTTAAAACCGGGATGAAATAATAATAATAATAATAATAATAAATTTTATTTATCAAAAGTAAAGTTACAATATTGACAATTTTTGGTGAGCCACAAACTAAGCGTCAGCTTGTATCTTGTGGCTCTGGAGAGAATTTTTCATGGTACATAGTAAGTAGTTTGACAATGTTGTGACATTATAACAAAATGAGAGAAAAAATAATTAAAAAGTAGTCTTATAATAAGAAGGGTGACAATAGAATAAAATAAAGAATTCGTAAAGTTAACACAATAATTATAATGTTACATTAAAGGTTGATGTTGGGCTTGGTTGTTTTTGTGTAAGTGAGCGAGTGTGTGTGGATATGTGAGCAAGTGTGTGTGTGTGTGTGTGTGTATGTGTGTGTGTGTATGTTTGTGTAGGTGCTATATCAAGGCTTCAGTGTCTTCGTATGATAATTTTAACAGTGCCGAAGTTACGGTTTTCTTACAGGTTGTAGTTGAGCACTCTTTTAGGTTGCAGATTTTCCAAACTTTATTATAAGTGTTGGGTAGTGAGAAATAGGTACAGCGTCTAGCTAGTTCGGATTTAACATTTGGTATAGGTACTCTAAAGACGCGTTTGTTTATTATGTCTTCATAGTCGGGCCGTTTTTTTATCATTGCGTGGTATTTGAGTGTCGCTTGGAGAACGTATATTTGTCGTACCCTGAGTACTTGAAAGTCATGGTAGATAAGGTCTGTGGGGAATCTGTAGGGCTTTTTTAGTGCAACCTTGATAAGTGCCCGTTGCGCTCTCTCTAGCGTTATAAAGTGCTCTTGCCAGCGCGTCCCCAAATCCGGATGCAGTACTGAATGATTGACTGACATAGTGCAGTGTAAACCATTCGTAGAATGTCGAGTGGGGTACAGTCACGGAGTTTTTTTAAGACGTGTATTAGTTTTCGTACTCTGGAGGAGAGGACGTTAATGTGGGCTTTGTATGTTAAATTGCTGTCGATCGTAATTCCGAGGTATTTAATAGTGTCGGTGCGTTCTAGGGCTGTGCAAGCGCATTGTTGGTGTGGTAGGTGTGAGACAGTGTTGTGTTGCTGTTGGCAGGTGTGTATTTTCAGGGACATAGTTTGGGAGGCATTGGAGGAGATAGTTTTGGAGAATGCAATATATTTGCTTTTGCTGGTGTTTAGTGTCAGTAGGTTAGTGTTTAGTGATAGCGCTATCTGGGAGAGACCTTGTTCCGCCAGTTGGTACACTCGGTCCCATGACGTATCATGAAAGACGATGGCTGTGTCGTCAGCGTAGGCTATCACTGTAGCGTTTCTAAGCGGGAGATTTACTACGACATTAATGTATAGCGTAAATAATGTTGGGCCAAGGGTACTGCCCTGTGGAACGCCGAACGCTATAGGGAGTAACTTGCTTTGGTGTTTGCCAACTTTACAATATTGGTACCGCGATGTTAAGTAGCTTCGGAACCATTCTAGAGGTGTTCCCCTTATACCTATAGCCTCGAGTTTCCTCAGAAGCAGTCCTGGTGACACCGTGTCGAAGGCTTTTGCCAAATCAAGAAAGACACATGTATCTTATGGTATGCTAGTTTGACACATAAGATACGTGGTATAATTTTCAAGTTACAAGCGTGTGAATTCGCTGTCAACAACTAATAATTTATATTCCCTGTTTACTCATAACAAAGACTTCTTGACGTGAGGAAACAATAGACCTGAGTTCACTAGACGGCTTGTCTAGGTCGCAGTCGCAGCGTTCAAAAGTGCATACGCACGCACGACCGCACGTATTTCGGGTTGAAAGGGGGTCAAAGTACGTTTTGGGGTTGAAAGGGACTGTTTCTGAGAAGTTCATGCATTTTTGGCATATTGTCAATAAAATGATAGCTGGTTTTTCATTATTTAAATATAAGCTTGTACATTATAATTACTGGGCTTATACTTTTTTGGGTGTCCCCGATTAGATGTTATATTTTTGTGATTAAAGCAAAATTAAAATTAGTTTTTTGATCGACATAGTTTATTTTTTAATTTTGTTTTTTTACAATTCGTGAAATAAATTACTGTCAATTGGTCAATATTATGTAGTAGGAGATTATGATCAGAAATAACATTTACGTGCTAATTAAAATCTATGATATCATTATCATTATAATTATGCCATCGCGATTTCTAGTAAAAACTTCCTGTCAAATATACAATCTTAGAGGAAAACTAAAAAACATGGCGTATTTATTTTTATCAAGGAAATTAATTTTATTTAATATCCGTATAAATCAGATTTGATTAGATTTTAGTTATTGATAGTAGTTATTTATTAGCCGGATATTGCCTGATGGCAATATCCCATTGCCGGCAATTTTATTCCCAATATTGCCACTGCCATTCGAAAGTCTTAAAATTTATGTGTAATTTCTTATATTCACAGTCGTGTGCGGCAACACTGGGCAATATTGCCGGCAAAATACCGGGAATATTGCCAAAAATTGCCGGCAATTTTGGCAATTTTACCCAAAACAATGTTTTTTTTGTATATAATGTAGACCATGGTCTGTAAATGCTCATTTTAAGTGTGTTACTCTAAATACTTTGACAAAATTAAGCAATAATAAATAAATAAACTATTGGCAATATTGCCACCTATGTTGCCAGTGGGCAATATTAACACCAGTATATTTTCGATTTTATTTTTACTCCAGGGGTTACCAGGTGAAGTTTATTTTTATTACTTTTTTAGATAATGCCGTCTTACTCAGGGAACAGTAATGTCCGAAAGTTTTAAATAAATAATTTCATTTACTAGAAACAAGTAGTTACTCGGAAAAACAGTGATTTAAACTAATAAAAAAACACGTAAAATATTTCAAATACTTTCAGAAGACTTCCTTTACAGTATAGTCTGATGAGACACGTCAACAATGTATTTAAATTATTTAGTTAAATAAAGAAAAATATATATAAAAAAAAAACTTATTTTTTTAATGTAGGAAACTTAGTACATTACAATACTGTTGGTTTCGTATGGTTAATCTGTAAACAAGACACGGAAAAATCCGTTTTATTAAATTCGGGTAATACGATTAAGCTCGGAATCAGCTGATTATTAAAAAATAACAAAAGTGTCTACATGCCCAATTGCCCAGTAAAAGATGAATCATAGTGTTACGAACTCATGTCGCAAGATGTTAAAAAGTTGAGTAATAACCCATGCTGACAGTGTGTTGCCATAACAAAAAATAAAAAACGTACTTGAAGGTTAACTTGTAAAAGGAACATTATTACCTTTGGTAATAATCGAGTAAGTACCTTTTTATTAACCGACTTCGAAAAAAGGAGGAGGAGTTTTCCAATATGTCAGAAACTCCTTTTTTATTGAGAAAGGTTTGTGTGAAACGCAGGTAATATTAAATAAGTTTATTTTTAGATTAAGTATTTAGTTTTTAATCGAAGAAAATTTCATTAATCTAGCTTGATGTATACATACTCATGTTTTTACAATAAAAAATAATTATTTTATTCTATTCAATTCTGGTATTCCCCATGACATATTCATTCCCTGTTTTAGTTTTCTAGAAAAAAAATGGAAAAAAAATACTCACGGCGATAATACTTAGAAAATGACGCATTTATCAAAATAAATATGAAAGAAATACACTGTGACCGTAAAAAAGGTATGGCCAAGTTTTTTGACTGTATTCGCTATGACGTTTTCCAACGATCACGCCACTTACAAAAAAAATAAACGTGAAAAAGAGACAGCACGCCTTTACTACAGAAATAATTACGTGACGCATAACGTTAGAAAGAGATAGACTACTTTTACTACGTATTTACGTCATTGTTTTGTCTCTGACCTGTTTATTACGGTGTCGTTTTAATTTATAGTTATAGGTACATCACGGCTTGCCCTCAACACAGTGGATTTTCTGAAAGTTTTATTGTATTGCGAATTGCACAATTTGCGAAGTGCACATTTTGCGTCAAGTGCACGATTTGCGAAGTGCACAATTTGCGTCAAACCCCTACAAACTATTTTTCACACAGGTATCATCAAAATGGCTAATTAGATTTTTTGATAATTAAAAATAATTTACAGTTTTGGTGTAGGGTTAGGTGATACGGTGTTCTATGGTAGGGTGTAGTAGTTTAGATTTAGAATAATGTAATGAGCGAGTATAGATTAGAAAGACAAGCGATTTTGTATTTATTAATATGCAAAAAAAAAATCGAAAATTAAAACACGTTCTAGTGTGATAAAATAGGTATCTGTCAATTTGATAGGTTCTTTCAAAAAGAAATATCGTTTTTTTTTTGGCACGTGTGGTACCTAACTTCAAATATTGATATTGTTCAAGCTGAAAATAAAAACTTTTTGGTTTTACCACAGGTTTTACGTAGCAAGACTAACACTCAAAAGGAACCGTCTATTTATTTTTTGTTTTATAATTAATTATTTATTATCACCAATTTACTATTTATATGCAGTTTCTCTAATTTATCGTCGATATTGGTCTTTCTTAAATGATAAATGAATTATATAAACGCAGCAATTAAAATGGTGATTCACTTAAACCTTTAGGCTTTTGTTTCTAAACAAGCACAAGAATCTTATCAGCAGATTTACGTATTTACAACCTATTAAAATTCTTGCGCATATAATGTACTACGCATACAAAATTGGAGCACGCAATAACGCAATTAAATAATTGTTTTTTTTTAATCACACACCTATACAACCTACCTAGTTTTCATTCGCAAAAATAAAGTTCGTCGAACACTGTCTTTTCTGCCAAAATCTCGTAAGTCCGACAAGTGGAAGTGACGTCTATCCATCTGGGAACAAATCTGTTCATTACGCAGTGCGGGGATCGGTCTATTTCGGCAAGTCTTGACCTTGCCTTACCTTGACCGCCGGTAACCTTGTTTCGCCTAAATTACGAGTTTTTTACTCCAAATCATCATGTTCTAGAAGTTATTTTTGGTTATTTGTTATAACGCCATCTGTTGAGTGTTTTATGGAAGTTTTGTTTTGATGGAAATTGTGTTTTTCTTATTAGATAATGTTTGTTTGCATGCAAATGAATTAAATTAATTTCGACTCAAAAATCATTGATTGATACAACCCGTAACTATATTTATTTCTTCATTATCTAGCTTTGTAATGTTTTATAAAATTACTCTTGAAAGGAAAACTAAAGCTAATTTAAGTTCGTTCTCATTTTCTTTGAAACCCATTTTTCCCTGCATAATTTTTCGCTAAACAGAATTACCAAAATGGGAATTATATTATATTATAGATTGCGTCGTATCTCGTATAGTATAACATTTTAATTATTTATTAACAATCCTAAAAACAAGGAAACTTTCACAATTTACATCATCTGAAATGCATCAAACTTCAGGGTCATGAAACCCTTAACGTGTATGTATCGCCATCTGCCGTCGAGTAGCGACCACAAGCTTTCATGTTACAATTTAGCGCTAACAGATGGCGCTCTTCCTATAAGTACGTTCACAATGAAAACAGATGGCGCTGGTACGGAAAGTTCGGCTACCAAACAATAGATGTCGCTGGTATCGTTAGTTCTATGTAAAGCGAAGAGATGGCGCTGATGTCAATACATTTTGTTTTCTGATATTTTGGATAGATGGCGCTGTGGTGTGTGTTTGAAAAATATTAAAATTATTTTAAAGATCCAGGTTTTTTAAAACTATTTTAGTTTGATTTGTATTCTTCATCATTGATTTTGATCATATTGCTGAATTATGATCAATAACTAAACATTTAATGGGGTTTACGTTGACAACTAATTATTTCTGTCCAAGGCTTTGCTTGCGTTAATTGATTACCTATTTTCACACAATACTTATCTAATTTTCTTTTCCTATAAGTCATAGCGTGGACCACATTATGTACTTTTTTTGAATGAAATCACATCAAATTCTTAAAGTTCTGTATGTAAAACATATAAGCTGCATACATTAATAAAAACATAATTAAAAATTCAATGCTCTATGCTTTGATCAATTTATCCCGCTGTGTACGACGACCCCTACCGACATTTTTGATTAGGCGGGTAAACTGACTACATACGAATTTAATCCTTATACCTGAACTACAAAGTTGATTTTTCTATGTAATAATTTTAGACATGTGCCGTTGTAAAACTATTTCGAGCAGTCGTTCAATATTTGAATTCCAACGGAACAAATAGACGTAACTCATAAGTATTGATCAATAGATTTTAATACTGATGTTGTTAGTTTAAAGTTTAATTTTGTTTGTCTATTTTCACTATTTTTCTTGTAGACCGGTTCTTGATAGTCGATGGTTATTAATTCTGTATTTAAACCAATTAAATATGGCGGGTTCAAATGTGACGTTGATCGTGGTTCGACTCCTGAGTTGGGCAGATGGCTTATCTATTAAGAATTTCTCAGTAACTATAAAGGCCGGATTTTGCTACAAACAAAATATTTATATAAATAAGCAATTACAGAAAGAAGAAAAAAATAAGCAAACAAATTAAAAAAAAAAAAACCTCAAAAAATATCTGGAGCCGATAAATTATGTCCAAGCATTAACATAGCGAAAACAATACCATTTACTTTGTCTCTGGTTTCACTAAACGTGGAATTTAGATGTAATCGTTTGAAAATATAGCTTTTCTGAACGGTTTAAATCAAAGACATTAAACTATACATATACGAAGAAATTTGTGATCCAAATTTTTTTACCAATAGGTAAAAAGTCGCTCAGTCTAGTAGGGTGATTGCGCCGGTTAGCGACCAGTTAGCTGAGTTGCCAACTTCAGATGAAGAAAAAAAAATGTTGTTTACATGCAAGATAGTATATGTTAACGCGAATTTGTCCCAAATATAATGTAGTTTGGATACAAAACATTAAATAAAATACTTTCATACAAAAATATTTATAAAATGCTGAAAAAGTGAAAATATAGCGAAAACGTCGGTTTGCGACCATTTTTATCAGTTTATGACCACCAGTGAGCTGGTTTGCGACCGCTATAATAAATATGAAAAATATGCCAATAAAACAATTATAATCGCTTTAAAAATACTTTAATTTTTGCCATTTAATAAAAACAAAAATGGTAATCATGTTATAATTCATAATTAAAGATAACAATCTCACATTTTGTAGAGAATTAGTCATAGTTGTAATAGAATCTACAATCATTGGTCAAACAATATCCATAAATGTAGTATACGTATAACATTTAAAAATAATCAGTATAATTTCCGAGGGCAAAACGCCTGGAGCATGGACCAGGGGTGAGGTGGTGCTGTTCTTCAAAAAAGGTGATAACAGCCTATTGAAGAACTACAGACCCATCACGATTCTGAGTCATGTTTATAAGCTGTTTTCAAGGGTTATCACGAACCCTCTCGAACACAGACTTGATGACTTCCAGCCTCCCGAACAAGCCGGTTTCCGAAGAGGCTATAGTACCATAGATCACATCCATACGCTGCGGTAATTATACAGAAGACCAAAGAGTATAACTTGCCATTATGCTTAGCGTTTGTAGAATCTAAGAAAGTCTTCGATAGGGTGGAAACATGGGCGGTACTTAAGTCACTCCAGCGATGCCGTATTGACTATCGGGACACCGAGGTGTTGAAATGTTTGTATAATAACGCCACCATGTCGGTCCGAGTACAGGAGCAGAGCACGAAGGCGATTCCATTGAGAAGAGTTGTAAGACAGGGAACTTTCTCCCCGAAACTGTTTACTGCCGCAATGGAAGACGCCTTCAAGCTTCTGGAAGGGCAAGTTCTTGCCATTCCAGGCATTAACATCAACGGCGAATACACCACTCACCTTCGGTTTGCCGACGACATCGTAGTCATGGCAAAGTCGATGGAGGAACTCAGCATGATGCTCGACCGAGTTTCACAACGGGTGGGCTTGAAAAATAACATGGACAAGACGAAAATTATGTCAAATGCCAATGTTGTGCCCACCCCAGTCTCTGTTGGAAACTCGGTACCCGAAGTTGTTGACTCATATATCTACTCAGGACAAGTAGTCGAATTATTAAGAGGTCAACCGCCGAATCCAACTCGGTTGGGCAGCGTTCGGGAAACTACGCAATGTCTTTTCGTCCGACATACCTAGTGCCTCAAGACGAAAGTCTTCAACCAATGTGTGTTAGCAGTGATGACTTATGGCACTGAAATGTAGTCTTTCACTATCGGCCTCATCTCAAAGCTCAAAGTTGCTCAACGAGCTATGGAGAGGGCTATGCTCGATGTTTCTCTGCGTGATCGAATCCGAAATGAGGAGATCCGTAGACGAACTATAGTCACCGACATAGCCCACCGGATTAGCAAGCTGAAGCGGCAATGGGCAGGCCATATTAAAGTCACCGACATAGCCCACTGGATTAGCAAGCTGAAGCGGCAATGGGCAGGCCATATTCAGATGGCCGATGGGGTCGAAAAGTGCTAGAGTGGAGACCACGGACTAGCAAGCGCAGCGTAGGACGTCCACCAACAAGATGGACAGACGACCTTATAAAGGTCGCCGGAAGACGCTGGATGCAGGTCGCTTCCAACCGGCATATGCGGATAATGTGGAGATCTAGATAAAGGAGAGGGCCTATGTTCAGCAGTGGACGTCCTATGGCCGAGATGATGAGGTACCTACAACAAATAATTATGAAACGGACATTTAAATAATTACGAAATACAAAAAATCAGACGTGGTCGCATACTCAATGAACTTTCATACTTATTTCTGTTAGCGGCCGTTATTTCTCTCATACTAAATTATGGTGGTCGGAAACCAATGTCTTTATTTCGCTTACTTTGGTTTACGACCACCTTTTAGCGACCAATTTTGTAGGTAAATTAAATAAACTTCTTACAAAGAAACTGGTGGTCGCTTACCAAAGGACTACAAAGAAAGACTTTTACAATACTACATTCAAAATTATAACAGTCCTGTATGAAGCATAAGGATCATTTATTGATCAAAACAAAATAATGCTGATCTCGTCGGTTTGCGACCATGTGGTCGCTATCTAACGTTTTTGATAAATAAGCATTTCGGTTACCGACCACTTGATTTTATCATAATAATAAGTTTAAAAAAAGCAAAATACAACAAAATTATAATCCATACTTATCGATTATACAATTTAACATGTAACTGGCGTGAAAAACATGAAATAAGTATTAAAACTTACCTTTGAGCGCCGCGCGCCGTGTTAGTTTTTTTTTAACTCGCGGTACCTCCACTCATCATGGAATCAAGACGCGCATTGAACAATATTTTTTCGGCTCTGGGTTAAACCTTTTGTTTCAAACTTTATAAATTCTTATTTCATAATTAATTAGAAAGCACGTTATATTAATTTTTTATGTTTATTACCTCTACAAATACTATTTTCTTGATTTAAAGAAACTTAGTCCGTCAAATGGTCGCCTACTGAAGGTGGTCGCGAAACCGGCGAAACGACCCTAGTCGCTAGATAGTGCTACTGACGCAAGGCATCAACAATTTTCTATGGCAATTTTCCCAATGCCCGCTCTATAGGTTCTTTTAAATCTCTTTGGTTCAAATCAATTCCTTGTCGATACCCATATTCGGCAATGATTCCATCTTCAAAATAATTACTAAAATTATTTCTAATAGCAGTCTACCGCAAAAGCATTCCAAGAAATTCAAAAATGTTTAAATATCGAACAAAAAAAGGGTGTTCCTTTTATCTATCGCTTGTCATCTTTGGCAATAATGGCGCCGCTTTGTCATAACTACTTTATCGATTCAATCTATATTTTTGAAGATTGAAGAATCTATCTTAAATAAATATGCGGATTTTGCAATAAAATATTCCTCATGTTATCTGGAACTAGGTACAGACGCCAGCACGTCAACCTACCCGAATCTGTCAGATTTTACCACTCAAACATTAACCTTCTACTCTTGTGATAAGGTTGAAATTCTATTAAAGAAATCTGACAGGTTGTGGTAGCTTGATGTGCTGGCGTCTGTACATAGTTATTGCTAGTTATAAATTGTGTTAGCTCGGCTAATATTTATGATAAACATAGGGTGATTGCGCCGGATAGCGACCAGTTAGCTGGGTTGCCCACTTTAGATGAAGAAAAAAAAATGTTGTTTACACGCAAGATAGTATATGTTACTGTGAATTTGTCCCAAATATAATGTAGTTTGGATACAAAACATAAAATAAAATACTTTCATACAAAAATATTTATAAAATGCTGAAAAAGTGAAAATATAGCGAAAACGCCGGTTTGCGACCATTTTTATCAGTTTATGACCACCAGTGAGCTGGTTTGCGACCGCTATAATAAATATGAAAAATATGCCAATAAAACAATTATAATCGCTTTAAAAATATTTTAATTTTTGCTATTTAATAAAAACAAAAATGGTAATCATTTGGTGTAATGTTTTCTTATAATTAAAGATAACAATCTCACATTTTGTAGAGAATTAGTCATAGTTGTAATAGAATCAACAATCATTGGTCAAACAATATCAATAATATGTAGTACATTTAAAAATAATAAACAACATTTCCGAGGGAAATTTTTACCCAAAACGCCTGGAGCACGGAGCAGGGGTGAGGTGGTGCTGTTCTTCAAAAAAGGTGATAACAGCCTATTGAAGAACTACAGACACATCACGCTTCTAAGTCATGTTTATAAGCTGTTTCAAGGGTAATCTTGAACCCTCTCGAACACAGACTTGATGACTTCCAGCCTCCCGAACAAGCCGGTTTCCGAAGAGGCTATAGCACCATAGACCACATCCATACGTTGCGGTAATTATACTGGAGACCGAAGAGTATAACTTGCCATTATGCTTAGCGTTTGTGGAATCTAAGAAAGTCTTCGATTGGGTGGAAACATGGGCGGTACTTAAGTCACTCCAGCGATGCAGCGCTAACACCACCATGCGTCGCGTCGGTCCGAGTACAGGAGCAGAGCACGAAGGCGATTCCATTGAGAAGAGGTGTAAGCAAGGGGACTTTCTCCCCGAAACTGTTTACTGCCGCAATGGAAGACGCCTTCCAGCTCCTGGAATAGCAAGTCCTTGCCATTCCAGGCATCAACATCAACGGCGAATACACCACTCTCCTTCGGTTTGCCGACGACATCGTAGTCATGGCCAAGTCGATGGAGGAACACAGCATGATGCTCGATGGCCTCGACCGAGTTCCACAACGGGTGGGCTTGAAAATGAACATGGACAAGACGAAAATTATGTCAAATGCCAATGTTGTGCCCACCCCAGTCTCTGTTGGAAACTCGGTACTCGAAGTTGTTGACTCATATATCTACTTAGGACAATTAGTCGAATTAGGTACGTCCAACTTCGAGAAAGAGGACAACCGCCGAATCCAACTGGGTTGGGCAGCGTTCGGGAAACTACGCAATGTCTTTTCGTCCGACATACCTCAGTGCCTCAAGACGAAAGTCTTCTACCCAATGCTTCTACCAATGTGTGTTAGCAGTGATGACTTATTGCACCGAAATGTGGTCTTTCACAATCGGCCTCATCTCAAAGCTCAAAGTTGCTCAACGAGCTATGGAGACGGCTATGCTCGGTGTTTCTCTGCGTGATCGAATCCGAAATGGGGAGATCCGTAGACGAAGTAAAGTCACCGATATAGCCCACCGGATTAGGAAGCTGAAGCGGCAATGGGCAGGCCATATTACTCGCAGAGCAAATTGCTGATGGGGTCGAAAAGTGCTAGAGTGGAGACCACGGACTAGCAAGCGCAGCGTAGGACATCCACCAACAAGATGGACAGACGCCGGAAGACGCTGGATGCAGGTCACTTCCAACCGGCATATGTGGATAATGTGGGGATCTATATGTATAAAGGGGAGGCCTATGGCTATGTTCAGTTGTGAACGTCCTATGGCCGAGATGATGAGGTACCTACAACAAATAATAATTATGAAACGGACATTTAAATAATTACGAAATACAAAAAATCAGACATGGTCGCATACTCAATGAACTTTCATACTTATTTCTGTTAGCGGCCGTTATTTCTCTCATACTAAATTATGGTGGTCGGAAACCAATGTCTTTATTTCGCTTACTTTGGTTTACGACCACCTGTTTAGCGTCCAATTTTGTAGGTAAATTAAATAAACTTCTTACAAAGAAACTGGTGGTCGCTTACCAAAGGACTACAAAGAAAGACTTTTACAATACTACATTCAAAATTATAACAGTCCAGTATAAAGCATAAGGATCATTTATTGATCAAAACAAAATAATGCTGATCTCGTCGGTTTGCGACCATGTGGTCGCTATCTAACGTTTTTGATAAATAAGCATTTCGGTTACCGACCACTTGATTTTATCATAATAATAAGTTTTAAAAAAGCAAAATACAACAAAATTATAATCCATACTTATCGATTATACAATTGAACATGTAACTGGTGTGAATAACATGAAATAAGTATTAAAACTTCCCTTTGAGCGCCGCGCGCCGTGTTAGTTTTTTTTCAACTCGCGGTACCTCCACTCACCACGGAATCAAGACGCGCATTGAACAATATTTTTTCGGCTCTGGGTTAAACCTTTTGTTTCAAACTTTATAAATTCTTATTTCATAATTAATTAGAAAGCACGTTATATTTATTTTTTATGTATATTACCTCTACAAACACTATTTTCTTGATTTAAAGAAACTTAGTCCGTCAAATGGTCGCCTACTGAAGGTGGTCGCGAAACCGGCGAAACGACCCTATATAATCTAAAGTCGGGGTTGAAAGTTATACTTTGCGGCCCTTTTTTTTTTTAGCGTGGTAAAATCATCAAATGAGTCCTCCAACCCCGGGCAGGGCGGGAGGGACTGTCAGACTTCTACTGACTAAAATCCACGGTGTCCTTCAATAGCCCTTTCTGTTCCGTCCGGGGTCACGGTAAGGAAATAATCTCGCGACCCCGGCAGGCTTTGGCCCTCTGAGAGGGGGGCCCCGTCATTATGCTGACGCTCTTTGAGGCGCGCGTGGGACACAACGCGCCGTCGACCCGGGCATGGTCCATGGTCGGGCAGCGAGTTGCCCTTTCGCCTTTGCCTGTCGCTGCCTGCATGCCCGCGCCTACGGTGGCCGGAGATCATCTGCTGACGTCCGACGCCGCGGGCGCCTACCACTGCCGTTGGGGCGGAGGGAGGACGCTGTCCTCTCTCGCTCGCGGCCCGCCTCCTCCTTCACGAGCATTACTGCCTCGGAGAAGGAGCAGACCGCTTCCCACTCCACACTCGCAACCAATGCCGGGCGCGAGAGGTCTCCGCCTATCGCCGCCGACTTTGCAGCCCTAGGGAAAACTTTACGGATATACTCGTACCTACTTCCAACTGCACATAATTTTCGGTTTTGATCATTTGTCATTTTGAGAATAGGTTATTCGAGAATTTGTCATTTTGGGAATCAGGCGTTTTGACAATTAGCCATTTTGAGATTCAGGTGTTTAGAGAATTTGCCATTTTGAGTACTTGTCCTTTTGCGCATTTAGCTTTTTGCTTACGCGCAATCTGATCAACATTAATTTTTCTTTAGATAACTAATACTAAGTATTTACTATTTATGTTTTTATTTTACTTTTTTCGTATTCGTTATGAAAAGCACAGTTTTACAGCTTGGCCCGAACGTCTTGAAAAGGAACTAATCTTTTTGTTTGCTGACAACGTTTAAAATCTTTGATATTTGATGTAAACAAAGACCGCAGGTTTGTTAGATTTATTATTGTGCCATAAAACTAACGTTATAAGTGAAAAAAATAAAATTCAAAGTGCTGATAGTGAAGTGAGAGCACAGTTTTTTCCAAGCTGTACCTCCTATTATTTTTAAGACCTGTATAATTGTGCACTCATGTTTTACAAAATAAATATATTGTATCTTATCTTGGAAAGCAGTGTTTACCTAGGGTAAATTACTTATTTAGTATCTCGGTCACTCGCAATTTTACATAGAGCGACTGCCAATGATATTCTAATATACAGATATGGTATACACGTACAAAACAACAGAAAAAACTGTTCCGCGCAGAGCGGCAGCACACATACACACTTTTTTATTCACACATTACATTTCACTACAAATAAAAAGGATAGCTTGATAAAACGCAATAAGAAAAAAAGTGACAGCTAGATAAACAAACAGCGCCACGCGTCATCAATCCCCACACACAGACACAGACTAAAACACAAGACATTTTGTGGTCTTCACGTTTTGAGCGCTCATAGCAAAACTGCCAATCAAACTTCCACTATTTGACTACGTTGAAACTAATATGCTATTTCCCTTTGTCACCAGGATATGGACCTGATCGAGGTGCTATGGAAGCAGGATGTCGACATGGGTTTCTCCCTCGAAGACCCGATGCAACCGGTAAGCAAATTCTACAGTCTTCAATAACCAATCGACTTTGTAAGCCTGCTGTTCTAAATTTTACCATAACGTAGGTTGATGGCGCCTGGTGTTCCACGCGCCCCTCAATGAGCTGAACAGAATACCTGAAACGGTCATTTCATACAGCTTCCCGATTAACCTGTCCAATATTTTTGTGTAAAGAATCTATGTACAAAATTTTAAAACCGTATCATAAAAAAATCACAAAGTTATAAGCTTGTATATCAAAAACATGCTCATTTCGCGGTACACCCGCGTAAACCGCGTCTCCTGTGTTTTACATTTGCCCATGCAGCCTTTTCCCAACTATATTGGGGTCGGCTTCCAATCGAACCAGATGCAGCTGGATATCAGTATTTTACATGCCTGTCGGACCTCCACAACCCAGTAACTGGGTAATACGATACCCCATTTTTTTTTTTTTTTTTTTTTAGTTGGTAAAATCATCAAATGAGTCCTCCCGCCCTGGGTGGGGCGGAAGGGACTGTCAGACTCTTACTGACTAAAATCCACCCGTGTTCCTTCCTATGCCCTTTCCGTTCCGGGGCCACGGTAACCTGGGTTAAGAAAAACCCGCGTCCCCAGCAGGCATTTGGCGCGAAACACGACGCGCCACCGACCCGGGCTTGGTCCTTGGTCGGACGGCGAGCTACCCATCACTCACCGTCCGCAAGCCCGCTCCGCCGCTGTGCCCTCTGCTGATCAGAGGGACACGCGTTGGAGCGTCCACACGACAGGCTATTTGCATACGGGCAAAGAGACCACTTGGGCACACAGTGCCTAAGGAAGAGTTTTTGCCCGCATCCCAGGGTGCACCGGCCCGAAAAACTGGTCTTCCCCCCGGACGTATCCGAGAGGGAACTCCAGTCCACGGGCGCACGTGGAGGTTTCCTGTCATAGCACCCCAACAATACGATACCCCATGGTAAGACTGGTTGTCAGACTTTAGAGCTTCTGACTAATAGTAACGACTGTCAAAGATCTACAAATGACAACCGGGACCAATGACTTTACGTGCTTTTCGAGGCACGGAGGAAACTCTACCGACAACAGACCAACCTCGGCAAGCGTGGCTTAACTCGGAAGATCGGCCTGTGCGGCTGTGATTATTTAGCCACGAGCTCCTACTGCATCTCCTGTGTTATAAGCTCGTGATAATAGTTTGGCAATAGGTAGGATTATATTGTAATTAACTGGTAATAAAATTTAATAAAAATATTTTTATTATCAAAATCCAAGTCTAACTAGTTTTTCGTCAACAGGAGGGTCCAACGGCTACCAAGGTTCTTGGAGATGAAATAGAGAAAGAGCTCAAGTTGGCTGAAGAGAAGATCGTGAAGAATAATGAAGAAAAAGCGGAGATTGAGAAGGTGAAGGCTAAGTTGCTGGATCCCGAGATTAAGGAGGTAATAGTAATATCTTTTCGGGATTATTATCTTTTTTCTTTAGATTTTTAATTTTTTTTACGAAAATTGAACAAAACATACACCGTGACTTTTTAGTCGTCTTATAACGGCAGCCCAGTTCATGTATCTATCCAATGACTAGTACACGTTTATAATAAAAAAAAAAAAATTATATTATGACGCAAGGCGTAGTCAAAAACACCCTTTTCTAATAGAAAATGGAGATAGAATGATCTGCCCGACTATTGCGCTGGGTAAGTATACTATACAGCTTTTTTTTTTTTTTTTTTTTTTAACGTGGTAAAATCATCAAATGAGTCCTCCAACCCCGGGCAGGGCGGGAGGGACTGTCAGACTTCTACTGACTAAAATCCACGGTGTCCTTCATAGCCTGTTACGTTCCGGGGTTACGGTTAGGGAATAATCCCGCGACCCCGGCAGGCTTTGGCCCTCTGAGAGGGGGGCCCCGTCATTATGCTGACGCTCTTTGAGGCGCGCGTGGGACACAACGCGCCGTCGACCCGGGCATGGTCCTTGGTCGGGCAGCGGGTTGCCCTTTACTCGCTGCCCGCATGCCCGCGCCTACGGTGGCCGGAGATCATCTTGCGACGTCCGTCGCCGTGGGCGCCTACCACTGCGGCTGGGGCGGAGGGAGGACGCTGTCCTCTCTCGCTCGCGGCCTGCCTCCTCCTTGACGAGCATTACTGCCTCGCAGAAGGAGCTGACCGCTTCCCACTCCGTCTCGCCCCGCAGCATGGCCGCAACCAATGCCGGGCGCGAGAGGTCTCCGCCTATCGCAGCCGTGAGGACACGTCGGTGCTCCGCCCAAGCTGGGCAGTCTTGCACCGTATGCTCCACCGTGTCCTCCGGGCGATCTTCGCAGTGGTGGCACCCAGGCGTCTCCTCCTTTCGCATCAGACACAGGTACCTCCCGAAACTTCCGTGTCCGGTGAGGACCTGCGTCAAGCGGTAGGTCAGGACGCCATGACTTCTCTCCAGCCACTCCTCAAAGAGGGGTCTTACCGCCGCAATTGCGGCGTGCCCGGCCGTCGGTCGCGACAGTCGTTCCTTCCATACTGCCCTGAGATCGCGCCGGAGGTCTTCGCGCCGCGCCTCGACTTCGCGAGGCAGCGGGGTCACGCCCCGGCGCTGCGCCTCCACGCGCCACTCATAGACGCGCTGGAGGGCAGTCGCCTCCAGATCCCAAGGCAGCAATCCGGCAAGCAGGTTGGCCGATTCGCCTGCAATCGTGCGGTATCCCCGGATCATTCGGATAGCCATGACCCTCTGGCATGCGACCAGCTTCTGTGGTCGCGTCCGGATGCTCAGGGCCCACACAGGGGCCCCGTAGAGGGCCATGGACCGCACGACGCCAGCGTACAGCCTACGGCAGGAAGCGTTTGGCCCGCTGAGATTGGGCAGCAGTCGCCTGAGGGCGGCTGCTGTACGGTTCAGCTTTGGGGCCAAACTCAGGAAATGCTCCCTGAAGTTCCACCGGCTGTCGAGGACGAGTCCCAGGTACTTCATCGTCCCCTGTACGCCGATTGGAACTCCTTCCACCGTAATGCTGTAACTCGACTGTGGCGCGTTACGGCGGCCATGAAAACACATGGCCTCCGTCTTGTGCAGCGCCACCTCGAGTCCCAACCGCCGGATCCTCTGAACGACTGTCGCGACCGCTTCCGTCGCCACGTCGGCCGCCGCCTGGTGCGACTCTCCCTGTGCAAGGACGAGCGTGTCGTCAGCGTAACAGATTACGCTGACGCCGTCAGGGAGGTCGCTGCGCAGCACCCAGTCGTAACCGATGTTCCACAAGGGCGGTCCCAGGACCGAACCCTGTGGAACACCGCACGACATCTCTCGCCGGTTCCACTCTCCCCGGTGACCGGGGTAGATGACGGCTCTGTCCGTCAGGTAGTCCTCGACTATTCGGCGGAGGTAGGTCGGCACCCGGTGATACCGGAGTGCCTCCCTGATGCAACTCCAGGGCAGGGTGTTGAAGGCATTGGTGATGTCCAGAGACACCGCCAAGACGACCCTGCCCCGGGCCACTGCATCCCCCGTCGTGAGGGCTCTCACGCGCATGATTGCGTCCACGGTCGAGCGCCCCCTGCGGAAGCCGAACTGGCTCTCCGACAGGTTCGGACCCACTCGATTCAGGTGCCCGGCGAGGCGGTCTGCAATTACTCTCTCAAAGAGCTTGCCCACCTCGTCGAGCAGCACGATGGGCCGGAATGCGGACGGAGAGTCCGCAGGGCGCCCGGACTTCTGGATCAGGACCAGTTTCCCCGTCTTCCAACGAAGCGGGAACCGGCCCCTCTCCAGGCACGCGCTTAAGAGCCCCCCTAGTCGAGGCCCGAGAGTCCCGAAGGCCAGGACCCAGGCTTTTCCTGGCAGGCCGTCGGGTCCTGGGGCGGTATTTTTAATTTGAGCCGTTGTACCGCCACTCTCAGGTCTACCTCGGTCACCTCTGGAGCGTCGTAGACGTCGTCGTCGCTGCTGTGATCCGCGTTTGCGTCAGCTTCCTCCTCAGATTCCGTCGGAGACGGAGCCATGGGCGGGGGAGCATACTCCTCCCCTCGCGAAGGGAACAGGGCGCTCACCACGTCCTCCACGAACTGAGGCCGGAGACTCTGCGTCAACGGGGGGGCCCAGGGGCGGAGCTTTTCTCTCACCCACTTGTAGGGGCGGCCCCATGGGTCCCCGTCCAGAGTCCCCAGCATCTCCTCGCGGGCCAATTCCTTGGCCCGCCAGATCGCGTCGCGGAGGGCGGTCTTCGCTGCCCTGTAGCCCTCATGCAGCT
The DNA here is from genome assembly GCA_036375495.1 of Agrotis segetum. Lineage (NCBI taxonomy): Eukaryota > Metazoa > Arthropoda > Insecta > Lepidoptera > Noctuidae > Agrotis > Agrotis segetum. Next base: position 3,791,708 of record JAQSVV010000142.1, read on the forward strand.
CCGCCTCTACAGTCGCCGCATCCGGAGGTCGGGTGCGGCGCCTGCGGAATCTGGTGTACCGGCGGCGCGCAGCAACGCACGCTTCGCGCAGCGCTGCCAACTCGCTTGACCACCAGTACAGCTGACGCCGGGCGCGTCCTTGCCGGACCCGGGGCATGGCCACGTCACAGATTTCCGACATGGCCTCCCGGAACCACTCAGCCTCGTCGTCTACGTCGGCAGGCCTGTCCGGTGGTGACACCCAGGCCTGCACGATCGAGGCTTCCAGGAATAGCTCCCGGTCCAGCTGCTTCAGCGCCCATCGTGGACCACTCAGGTTCCGTCCACTTGAGACCGGCGCGTCTGAGGTCTGGGTGGAGACGTCGAACCGGATATACCGGTGGTCGGAATAGGTCTCCACCTCCTCCACAACACGCCAGTCGGTGACGCGCGGTGACAGGGCGGCGCTGGCAAACGTTACGTCTACCACCGACTCGCCCGTCCACCGCACGCACGTGGGGACGGAACCCCGGTTCTCGATCACCAGGTCATGCGCACGGGCCCAGCGCTCGAGCCTCCTGCCCCGATAGCAGTCCGTGCTCCGGGAACCCCAAGCCGGACTTTTGGCGTTGAAGTCCCCCAGGACGAGCGCGGGGAGGGAACCGAGGGCGACGACGACGTCTCCCAGCTCCTCTAGGGAGTCTTGGAACTCGGCGATAGATCGGTTCGGGGAGAAGTAAACGCCTACCACGGCGATCTCCCCGAACCGGGCTGCGACAATACCGTGCCCTCTCTCGACACGATCGAGGGGCGGGGTACCAGCGGCGGCCGACGAAATTAGGGTCACCGAGCCGTCCAGGTCCGCTACCCAGTCATTCCTGGGCAGGACAAAATACGGCTCGGCGACCACGGCGACGTTGATCAACCACTGCGCCATGCTCTGGAGCAAAAGATCCTGAGCAGCGGCGCAGTGGTTGATGTTCGCCTGGAGGAAGCGCAATGGAGACATTAATCGGAATCCATTGGAGCCTCCTCCAGGGCCCCTCGCGGGGGTACGGCCACGGCGGCGGCGGCGGCGGCGGGAGTGGCAGCGACGGCGGTGGCAGAGGGCCTACCTCTGCTCTTGGCTTTGGGGGGGGGGGCGCAGGACTTGCCCCCAGCCCGGTGATCGGCCGGCTTGCCAGCCGCCGCACATGTGAAACAGTGCGGCGGGGCAGTGCACGAGCCGGCCTTGTGACCGGGTTGACCGCAGCGGAAACAGCTGTCGCTGCGGTCCACCTCCGAGTTGCAGTTGCATGCCACGTGGTTGCCCACCTGGCACCGGTAGCACCTCAGAGGTCTGGGATCCAGCAGTCTCACCTGCGCGGAAACCCACCCAACCAAGAGCCTTCGGCCCTCCTCCAGTTTTTTGGCTGCCGAGACGGGGCAGCTGACCGTGATGGTCTGTAGCCCCGCAAAGCCAGGACGCAGGACGCCCGCCCTCACCTGATCGGGCGGGCACCCCCCAGTCCTGGCAACAGCAGCCACCACCTCCTCAACCGTCACAGAGTCATCCAGACCCAATATGCGCACGTCTGCGCGCTTGGTGGGCCTGGACACTCGGGCCTCGTCCGCGTTTAAGGACGCTCTGAGCCGTTCGGCTAGAGCGTCAGCGGTCGGGCCACTGGCCGCACCCGGGAGCTCCAGCATCCGAGCCCCTGTTGCGGTGACCCGTAGACGGAGGCCCCCGGCGATGCCGAGCTCCGTGAGGTTCACTGCCTCCCGCGCCTTGGCAAGCACGTCGCGGTACGACACGCCCCTCTTGACCGCGTCCGGCTGCAGTGTGATCACCACAGCCGCGGTCTTGGGGGCGCGCAATCGCGCCGCAGCGTTGCGCTCTTTGCGCTGCCGTCGCCTCTCCCTCCTTTTCTTCGACCTAGCCGCACTGGCAGCCTTCCTCTTCTCCCCGGCCACTTGCCAATCGGCGCTGGCTGGGGGAGTTTTTGGAGGAGGCTGGACTGGGTTGGGCTGGGCCTGGGCGCCCTTCTTTTTAGAAGCCGACTGTGCCGGCCCCGCAGGTGTCGGGGTCGAGGTCGGCTTGGACGGACCCGGCGTCGCCTGGCTAGGCTTTGCCGAGGCCGTCTTTGAAGGGGCCGTCTTTGAAGGGGCCGTCTTCGCCGTCTTCGCCGCGGCCGTCTTCGCCGGGGATGCCGTGGTTGGGGGCGGCTTCGACGCGGCCACCGCCGCATACGAGGACCCCGCCAGCGGGGGTCGCAGCACGCGGCTCTCCAATACGGAGAACCGCTGATTAAATGCCGCCAGCTCCTGCCGCACCAGAGTCAGCACTGCGTTCTCCTCTGGTGCGGGCCGGCCCTTCTCTTTGGCGCTCCCCGCCTTAGCAGTCCCCGCCGGCGCCTCCCGACGGCCAGCCGCCCGAAGGCCAGCCAGGTCTGACCTGAGGGCGGCGTTCTCCTTCTGGAGCTTTGTCATGGCGGCAGTCAAGCGGGTGACCTCCGACCGCAGTTCGGACATATCGTCCCTTGCAGCCGGAGCCCCGCCGTGAATCCGCGTGGCCGCCATGATTAAGGCCGTGGCTTCGCCGATCGCACCCTCCTTACTGCTCTTTTTTCGCTTCAGGGCGACGGTGCGTATGGCGGCTTCCACGGCCTCTGCTAGTTTGGCCTCGTTCGAGGCCAAACCTGCGTTGGGCTCTCCAGAAGGGGGCCCCCTTCCCGAGGACTTGCCTCGGCCTTTACCCCGCACGCTCGTGGGGATCTTACGGGCCGAGACAAGTCCTTCCTCCGACGAGGAGATATCTTCCCTGGGGCGCTTCAGGAACTCGGACCTCCTGTTTGCGCCCCCCTCCTCGCTCTTCGCTGTGCTTCCAGAGACTATGCTCCGGAAGCTCACGGCGTCTGATGCCGAGTCGGAGTCCGACTCGAGCACCATCGCCCCCTTCTTTTTCGGAGCGGCACTCTGTGCCCGCTCGGTGTTCGGTGCCGGTGAGTCGGACGTACTGGACAAGTCCAGTGACTCCTCCTCACGGGCACGTGAGCCTCCCTGGCTCGATGCGGCGACTGCCGGAGCAAAAATTGGATAGAAGTGGTTGTTCCCCCCCCCAGAATACGGTGGGGCAGCCCGGACGTGTCCGGAGCGGGATTCTCCAGCTGCAGAGCAGCTGGTACCCGCCTGGGGTAATAATTCTTTCACACACTTTTTTTCCATGGTTTTTCACTTTTTTAAAGAGGTGAGTTCCTCTAAAACCTATCCCCGAATTTCCCTCCCCGGCTCACTTCACGGTTACGTCTATAGACTAGACGCGTACCGGAAGTGAGCATTTCCCCCCCTGACCCAATCTCAGACGACTGGGCCCGCGCCGCCTGAAAGCTCGAGCTAACTGCTCGATCCTCCAGGCGGCGCGCCTTTCCCCGGTGTATCCCTCTTAGTTTAAAAGCCCCACCACGACGACAACGTGGAGATACGACGGTGGGGATACTATACAGCTTGATACTTAAACATTTTAACAGGGTGTTTCATACTTTAAATGTACCTATTTATTAATAATAAAATGATTATTAACGATTAAAAGAAAAGAAAAAGAAAAGAAAAGAAAAGAAAAACATTTATTTGGCACAAAAACCACGACAATCACACAACAAAATAATAAAAAAGAAACAGAAAAATGGAAACTTAAACTAAAGACAAAAACAAAAATAAAAAGGAGCTCAAGTGAAAAGTATTTGAATTGTGTCCCATGGCTGCGCCAAGTAGGCCCCAGTTCAGCATAATGTCGAGCAACACGTTTAGAGGTATTTTAGGTCGGATATATTAAGTGGACCACTTTTGTAAGACGACTAAAAAGTCGAGGTGTATAATAGGTATACAAATATTGGCCCACTGATATCGGGAACAGGGTCCAGTCGACCTGTGCTCCTCTCACAGAGAGATGGCTTGAGTCCCAGCAGTGGGAACAATATAGGATGATGTTGATAACCTATAATAATCGAAAACAGAAATTCTCTAAAAACATTTGATTTTGGGCCCGACCCAATTAAATTTCCAAAAATGTAATAGTGACGTCACAGTTTGAATTTCCGTACAAAATCCGTGATCCCAAATCGTTTTGACAACTCATAAAGAATAGTTTTCACCTCACACAGAGATCAAAGATTCTATTTCTCATTCAAAATCTGAGCGCAAAACTCCATTTTGTGCTCTAGAGCACAAAGTGTTGTTCAAAATTCGAACACGTCTTGTTTTCAATTGTTTTCTACACTGACAGCCGAGCCGCCCCCACTACATTTCCTCGCTGTGTGAGGTGAAAAGTTGTGTGTTACACTCGGCAGCAAAGTTTTTCTGCGTCTCGTACTTTTGAAAGCTTCGCATCGCTCAGGATTCTATATTTGAAGATTAGATTGAACCGCTCGTTTCTCTCGCGGTTCAATCTTAGAATCCTTCGCTCGCTCAGTTCTCAATTCAAGTACTCGCGCCAAAAATCAACTTTGCAGCCTTGCATAAGAAATAACTATTGTAATCAACATGTAGGCCTGTTTTACAGAACGTCACTCAATACTCAAGTATTACTTAAAACTAGATTCAAGGCATTTGATTGGTTGAAATCTAGATTTAAATAGAGATCAGTGCTTGAGTTTCGTTCTGTAATACGGGGAGTAGATTACAAACTTTTTTACATACCTTATTATGTGCCTGCTAAAAATAAATATATTTCGATTAAAAACCGATCAATGCTGAAATTATTAGTTTTTGGGTGTATTTTTAAATTATTTCTTTCTTGTCAGGACGACCCCTGGGCTGGACTCTCTTACACCGTTGATACTGAGACAGGTAAGAACATTTTTTTTTTAAATATGTCTACAATAGGATCTTCAGAACTGATCTGAATATAAAATAACATTATTCAGAGCTGATCTAAAAAAAAAAAAAACCATCCATAAGCTGTCAAACCGCCATTTTTATTTCTCAGATGAAAGTTATGTGGCTATTGAAAAATCAGCCCTTATACTTACTTTGTTTTATAATTTTATTAGATAAATAGGTACCTATATAGGATCTTCAGAAATGATTTGAATTTAAAATAACATTATTTAGTTAATAGATACCGGATTATATGCAAATGCATGATACGAGTACTTACATATTATTATGGTGCTACAGTCCCAGTCACAAGACATAAAAACTGTGAAAGTACCGTAGATGTCCATTACAAGGAGTAGATCTCTATGGAGAAGAACGTGCAAGAAACTCCATGGACACTCTTTTTAATTGTGAAAATTATTTCACATTATTTGAGCATGTTTGTTTTAGTTTTTACAATTCTTACATAGAAAAATTGCTAAATGTGCCAGTTACGATACTTAGAAGTGGATTAGGAACAAAAGCTTTCAGCTTCAGTACTCCGATTAATAGGTTTTCAATATAAAATCAACTCAATAGTAGCCGAGAAAAAAAAAAGTTCACTTATTTACTTATTTTTTAAAATTAGTATATAAATACAAAAAACACAATAACAGTCGCTAAAATAAGTATTGTAAAATTGTAAAGTACTACATAACAAAATTTCATATTGCACTTTAGCGATTTTGTTGCATATTTCAAGCTTAAAAGTTGCATATTCAAATATTTCGCCATTTTCAGTTGCATATAATCCGATATCTACTAGTAAGGTACAGATATCATTATGGTATTAAATATATACATTTTAGAAGCTAAATAACTATTTCTTTCTTACGAAACTACTCCAGCAGGCGTAGCATGGCGCCGTAGAAAGGGGTCAAAATTAGAGAACGTAGAAATATTTTTAGCGTTTTAAGCATGTTTGGGTAAAAAATATGGAAAATAAACGTTCTTTTCTTCAATAGTGTAAGAATGGTGTCATATTTGTGCAAAAAAACAGTCGATTTGTGTAGAAATAACGATGAAATAACTTTGTCTTTTCTTGGTAGAATAGAGATATAATCGCCATGCTACGCGTGCTGAAGTGTTCATTTCTTTAGAGTTTCAAAACACTCGGGAGCAAAAGTGTGGAATCACTTACTTGGAATTGATCCCGAATAACTCCTTAAATAATGACTTGATTTGAATGAATTTGATATCAATTTAAAGTTAACAGTTAAAACTTTAAAATGGTACCATTTTTATTATTGTTAACTAATTATTAAATACTCAAGATCACGTGGAATCTGAGTAAGTGATTCCATATTATTGTTGGCGAGTGTTAATGTCTAATTTATTGATGGTGAAAACCAAAGACATTCAACTATATACGAGCAATAGACGGGACATCACGAAGAAATTTGTGATCCAAATTTTTTTACCAATAGGTAAAAAGTCCCTCAGTCTAGTAGTCGCGTTGCTATGCAACGCTTAGATAGTGCTACTGACGCACGGCATCAACAATTTTGTATGACAATTTTCCCAATGCCCGCTCTATAGGTTATTTTAAATCTCTTTGGTGAAAACTAGCATGTGAAATTACTCAAACTGGCGAAGAAATATTTTGAAAGCGGTCAAATATAATATAAGGTAAGTGACTACTTTTAAGAACGTAAAATAAGATTAAATTATCAAAATAGTGCGCAGAAATATGAAAATAAAACAATAGATAATTATCTGGTTAAATATTATTAATTACTAGCTGTTGCCAGCGACTTCGCCCGCTACAACTCAAAAATGATACCAAAAGGAATATAAAATCGGGATAAAAACTATCCTATGTGTTAATCCAGGTTATAAACTATATGCGTACCAAAAAAAATCCGTTCAGTAGTTTTTGCGTGAAAGAGTAACAAACATACCTACATACACATACACATACCATACATCCAAACAAACTTTCGCATTTATAATATTAGTAGAATATAGTATTGATTATAATATCTAATACTAGCTGTTAGTCCCGGCTTCGCCACCCACGGTTTAAAGAAATTCCTAGTGATTTAAAAAAATAGGTATCTTTAAAATCTACATTTTCTAACAATTCTAACGAATGCAGCTGTTACATAAAACACAAAAATTTAATAAAAAAAAAAATCGTCCATGTTTTTTTCCTCAAAAATATTTCCTTTTTTTGTTCGGTCGACCCTATTTATTCTTCTTTGTTTCTATCCCCTGGGGTTGCCAGTTGCGCTCAGCCAGTGTTGCCACCCTGCGCCATATCGTTTTAGATCATTACTCTTATGATTCAGCCTTTTTCATACGTTTGTCGCACCGAAACACCAAGTTTTTGATTTGAAATCGAAATTGTATTGTTGGTTAAAAGTTATGTAGATTATAACTTTAAAATAGCTATAATGTGTGAGATGGTCACATCTGTCATAGCGAGTTTCCTCCGTGCCTCGGAAAGCACGTAAAGCCGTTGGTCCCGGTTGTCATTTGTAGATCTTTGACAGTCGTTACTGTTAGTCAGAAACTCTAAAGTCTGACAACCAGTTTTACCATGGAGTATCGTATTATACCCAGTTACTGTGTTGTGGAGGTCCGATAGGCAGTCGCTCCATGTAAAATACTGATATTCAGCTGCATCTGGTTCGACTGGAAGCCGACCATAATATAGTTGGGAAAAGGCAGGCAGATGATGAATTATTTTTTGCCTTGAAAATTGTCAATTTGAAATTGTTAAAGTTCCAGTTTACTTTACGTCTCAAATAATGAAAACTCGTGCTAAGGGTACTGGTTAAAAAATAAAAAGTACTTTTACCCCATTTAGGACATAATGTACTATATAAAAATAAGTCGGGTTTTCCTTCCTGACGCTATAACTCCAGAACGCACTAACGATTTCCACGGTTTTGCATTCGTTGGAAAGGTCTCGGGCTCCGTGAGGTTTACACAAAGAAAACACAGAAGCAAAGTTCGAAATAAGCGCGGAGAAGTCGCGGGCGAAGTGCTAGTTGCTTATAAAAATCCAAAGGTTTCCTTAAAAAACTCCCAAAACATCAAAACCAAAAACATCCTGAACAAAACGCATGAACGCACAACGACCCTCCAATTCAATAAAATTAAGTATATCCCTTCACCCCTATGTATTACCCTTACATAAGGGGGCCAAATAACAACCCTAAGGGGACTTAGGGAGCGACGCCCTTAGGAACGTGATACTAGCAATGGAAAAGGTATTTAGATATAAATATATTTGTTTAATTCTGTGTCTTCGAAAGCACAGTCAATAATCAGAAACTGACAAATGCTTGCACTGACTGGACAGGTCCACTCAAATCTGTGTGGTTCTTTCCTCAATAGACCATCTCAGACACCCGCATGGTCCTCGTATGACGTGAGCAAAACATTTTCTAGACCTTAATAGAGACTGACCTCTGAGTCCCCATCTAGCTATAAAAATATAGGCTGTGACGTGTAAAAGTGTTTTTTTATAACCGACTTACAAAATGTTTGTTGTATGTAAGTATGTTGCTTGCCAGCCATTCCTGTATTCAAAAATACTCGAGGGGTACGGTACTGATAGCCGAAATACAGGCCATGCCTAGTTCGGCTACAGATGCTAATCTCTTCGCCATAATTGAAATTGTTGCCACATTACCTTTGTAAAATAGTTATAAGTTTTTTGGAAATAAACAAATTATTATTATTATAAAATAAATATCATTTAGAAGCTTCCAAGTCTGAAAAATAATCGTGAACACAAATGAATGAATTATAATGAATAAGTTATTTTTAATGCTTTTTTTTTTTATTTATCTAACTAAACATTAAATAAGGTAAGTATGCAAACTGTAATAACTTTTAAATAATATTAACTTGATTTTTTCTTTGTCATCATCAATCCAATAAAACTTTCAATAATTTTATTCATTGAAAATTCTTACTTTTGAAGTCGCGATGAAAAAAGTTTCTAACATAAATTGACTTTAAAAAAAAAATGACGATTATCTTTGGGGTTCCGAAAAGGACATGTTTTTAAAGTTTTTCGATTAGGGTTGTCACGAAATAGTTATTTGTGCAACAAGAGAGCAAAGTCGTTTTTTGCTGCGAGTGCTGATTTTGAATCTTGAGCAAGCGAAGGATTCAAGGATTGAATCACGAGCGTAGCGAGTGATTCTAAAGTTAAATCCTGAGTGTGGCGAGAGATTCAAAGGCACGAGATGCAAAAAACTTTGCTCTCGTGTAACACACATAACTTTTCACTTCAGCAGCGAGAACACTTTAGGAGATAAAATAATAAACAGGAATAGATTGAAATTACTTTTTATAAAGTAGCTTTCAACAATGAGTAAATACTCCACATTGTAGATAATCGCCTCGTCTGTGATAAATCAAAAAAATGAGATAACAACACCGTCTAAGAAAAACTGCTTGCGCCCTTTGTAAGTCTCCATACGTTGAAGACATGGTATGGTTTCAGATATTTCTCGCGAGACTTCTGAGGTAGAAAATTTAATTCTGCGTTAATAACTTGTTGTTTTAACTCTTCCGGTGTTAAAATAAGTATTGTTCTCGTCGCTAGTTTTAGTCATATTTTAATATTTTTTAACTTATTCAACTCTTTACGCCAGCTATGAAATTTTATTCCCGCTCTTTTATTTAAATTAAGGCGTGTTCGGAAATAGCACCCATGATATTTTATTATTCAAAATATTTACGTAACATTATTGAAACTATAAATAAATATTTACAGTAAATGCTTATTTTCGTTTAAATACAATAATAAGTTAAAAATTAAAAAAAATCAATAAATTACATTAAAAAACATTATCTTTTTGCTTTTCTTTAGTTAGTACAAATTTCCGAACGTGTTTGTCTTTGAGACCGAATTCAAAATCGGAACTTCGAAAGGGCTGGTCTTTGTCTCTCTCTCTGCATGTTTGGAATTGTATGATTAACTCAAGGCTGAATAAGATATTCGCGGCTTTTTGAATACAAAAATTAAAAAGTTACTTTGTCTCACTCAGTGAGCAAAATCGCATTTTGCTCACTGATTTCAAGCAGTAAAACCTACATGTTTGAGCTACTGAAGTGAAAATAAAATGTCTTAATGTTGGCGAAGTAGTTAGGCGAATGACTGCAGCAATACGTGTTGCGGGCTCGATTCCTGCATGGAACAAATATTACAAGTATAATTTATATGATAGCAAAAGTATGGATACTCCAATTCCACGAGATCTTGTATACTTAATAACTAGTTAAGAATAATAATAAAAATGGTACCATTTTAACGGTTTACGTGTTAATTTTAAATTGATACCAAATTCATTCAAATCAGGCCATTATTTCAGGCATGGGCGTAGCCACGGTGGGGCAGGGTGGGGTGCTTGCCCCACCTTGACTCCAACTTGTTAGGTGTCTTTTAACCAAAATTAAATTATCTAGGTACTGACCTAATACAATACCTAGAGCCAATACCTGAGCGGGTTACATGCGCCGTGTACAAGCACCCTAATATCCGTAAGAAACCTCACACTCGACAATCGTCAGAAGACAAAAAATCTTGCCCCACCCTGAGCACACATCTAGAATTTTGCCCCACCCTGAGCACATGGCTGGCTACGCCCATGATTTCAGGAGCTATTACAAGTAAGTGATTCCATGGCAGTCCCCGCGTGCCACACGTATTACTCGTATTATTTTTTATAGCTCGGTTAAGCAAGGCAGATGATGAAACCTAAAATATATCAATGCAAATACGTTAGAAACTTATTCTTCTAAAAATATTATTCTTCTAATATCTACTATCTACTCACACCATAAAACATATCAAGCTTAAATATATACCAAAACACAACCCTACATCCCAAAATAATGAGTTATACCCAAACCAATGTAGGCAGACCTCCCCTGCCCCCCCGCTTTCATCAAAATCAGGAGTACATAGGAACAATACTTAGTACATAGACAGGTTTATATAAATTGGTGGAGCTGAGTGACAGAACTACGTTTGGATATCAAAGAATCGGCCGTTTTTAGGGTTCCTTGGAGTGAATTCACTATAAAAGAACTGGGCCCTCATGGAGGTTGGCCCTCTCCCTCTCCCAGGATCCAAGACAGGTAAATTCATTCTCCGGGACACGTCGAGCTTCATTGTCTCGGCGCTTTTCTGGTGGTTCCCAGTGTTGATTCTGGCTTTCAGGAGATGCAGTGGTTGGAAATAGTGTGGTGGGATTGACCCAAAAAAAAAAATACTTTGACCTAAATGCTAAAGGATACTTCGGTTCAAAAACAAACCGTCATTCCTTTATTTCAAATCCCTTTGCGAGTATCAGAGATTCGCGCGTCCTAATAAATTCTTCGTATAAAATAAGCATAGATTTTGAACACTAAGTTTGTTTTTCTGTCAATAGTGTCAGAAATGTGTAGATAAACAGCTTTATTCCAAACTGCTTTAAAAAAAGAACCTACAGAACCATCTCCACTTAATTTCTCTCGCGCTTACCACTTCACATTTTCCACAAGTCATGTTCCCGACCAGTGTTCCTTGATTAATGTTCTTTTTTCCCTTTCTTTTGTTTTTTTTTTCTCTCCATCGATTGGATGTATTATTAGGATATTTTCTTTAAAGCTGTAAGTCTCGAATATTCTTGCATTGTGCACCTTTTGTATGAGCAGAAGATGTTTTAATCTAAATTGTTAGTGCAGTATGGGATTTCACTTTGGGGCTGTTATGCACGTTTGTTAAGGATATTTTAAAAGGTTTTCGCTTTTGATGTCTAATTTTTGTGCTTATGAATGGTTTCTTACCTATAATACAGATAATGAAACTTTCATTCATATCCCGGCAAAATAATAATAATATAAATATATTCCACAACTATCACACAACGCCATCTAGTCCCAAGCTAAGCAGAGCTTGTGTTATGGGTACTAGACAACCAATAAAAATACTAATATATTTCTACATACATAAATATTATAAAAATATTATAGATAAATAAAACTATCGTTGATTGACTTTAAACACTCGCGAACAAAACTATAGAATCACTTGGAATTGATCCGGCAATAGCTCTTAAAATAATGACGTGATTTTAATGAATTTAATATCAATTTAAAGTTAATAGTTAAACTTTTAAAATGGTACCATTTTTAGGGTTCCGTAGTCAACAAGGAACCCTTATAGTTTCGCCATGTCCGTCCGTCCGTCCGTCCGTCCGTCCGTCTGTCCGCAGTTTAGCTCAGAGACGCACAGTGCTAGAGAGCTGTAATTTGGTGTAAATATACGGATTTGTTGTGCCGAAAAAGTGGTAAAATAAAATCTCGTAAAATATTTTTTTTTAGGGTACCTCCAGTACTTACACGTAAAGTGAGAATTTTTTTTTTCTCGCGTACCCCTTAGTGTGGGGTATCATTAAATAGGTCTTTAAAAAATAATGTGAGTTTCCATTGACAATTTTTTGATAAAAAAATTCGTTTGTGAAATATTAAGCTTTAAAGTGCTAAATTTTGCTCGATTCGAGTGTCCCCCCCTTCTACCAGCTAAACGGTTATGTTTGGGGGTGTGAAAAAATTCACAATAGTAGTATATATAACGAAGTTTAAAAGAAAATTATCATGACTAAGTAGGCTTTACAACTTTACGAGTAATAGTCGACCAACTTATAAAATGTACTTGATATCATATTTTCTTAAACAAAATGTATCGGAGACAACTGCAAATGTAAGTTTGTCAACTTTATTTTTACAGCTTTTATAGGTATGTTTTTTGGGGATAGGTAGGTTTTAATCGTCAACTATTTTTAACTAACTTCAAAAAAAGGAGGAGTTTCTAAATTCGTCGTAATCTTTTTTTTTATATATTATCCCCGATTTCTCAGACTCCTGGACCGATTTTGAAAATTCTTCTTTTTAAAATTAAATTCAGCGAATCAGTTTAGTTAGTTCGCATAAGTATTTTGATGGGCAACTACGGAACCCTACACTGTGCGTGGCCCGACACGCACTTGGCCGGTTTTTTTATTATTCTAAACAAGATATTAAGTACTCCAGAGCGCGTGGAAATGAAGTAAGTGATTTCACACTTCTGCTTGCTACTTATAAAACTTTGACACACAACCACGATACTTTGACAATCCCTGCATATAATCCTGCATGAATTCACGTACAATACAAAATAATACAATTATTAATGATCATTGCAACTACTCAAGGGAATAGAGACGTCTGCTTACTCCCTAACATTAATCATAATACGACAATAGACGCGCATGCGTGAGTATTATATACTTTTTCAAAAGGGAAGTTGTTATATACTATTATTAGTAGAATATACCCTTTGCAGGATATTTCAATGACTTTATTCAAAGGGCAGTATAGAAATTATAGCAACGTGTAAGTAACTAGTTTTTTTTGTACACGCTGTTTTGAAAATCAGCAGTTTAATTTACACGGTAACTATTTTCAGAATTAAATAGCAGCCTATTTTTACGAGACAAAAAAAAAAAACAAAAAATGCCTTGTCAAAATTGTAGAAAAAAAAAAAAAACATCTTTTTTTTTAATAGTACTTGTACAACTTTACGTTGCATATTAAATTGGCGATTTTATTGCATATTTCGAGCTATGCAACTATGCAACAACGTCGCCAAAATATGGAAGGAACATTTGTTCGATTTTGTTGCATATTACGAGTAATATCTGGTTGACCGAGCTTCGCTCGGTTTTTAAAATGTCTATATCTTGGGAACCGAGCTTTTCTCGAACCTGGGACTTTGATAAATCGATTCCTTGAAAAATCAGCCCTTAATATTGTCGACTTTCATGAAAATCCTTGGAGCCGTTTCCGAGATCCTGATTATATACAACATGTTACATTATTAACGCACATCCTGAAATTAGTTTGTTTAGAATATACAAGAATTGCTCGTTTATAGATTTTAGATTTGTGTTGCATATTGCGCCGATTTTAAGTTGCATAATTCTCCGTTACGATAAATATTCTGGTTACCCATCCATCGACTGACCTTGCAGTTCGAGTACTAAGTAAACAGTACAGGAATGACATTCAATATACAAAATAGCTCAAAAGTTCATTGGCCTACTATTTAGATGACTTGACATGAAAAAAATAATAGTTAGTGGCTACGCACTGGCATTCTGTCCCATCATCGTGTTCAAGCAAATTTACTGAAAACTAAGAGAAAAAAAACTTGAAAGAAAATTGAAAGTGTTGTTAAAATGCTTTTGGCACTGAAAAGTATAAGTAAACTAGCACTACGCCCGCGACTTCGTCCGCGTGATTTTCGAACTTTGCCTTTATGAATTTCTTAAATTTTCTTTGCTATAAACCTCACGGAGCCCAAGACCTTTCCAACGAATGCAAAACCTTGGAAATCGGTTCGTGCGTTTTGGAGTTATAGCGTCAGGAAGGAAAACCCGACTTATTTTTATACAGTAGATAGCTTGAAAGAAACAAACGAAATAACATTTATTGGTACGGTGGTTTTGAGAGGAGCTCGTGGCTAATAATTATAGCCGCACAGGCCGATCTTCCGGATCAAACCGCTTTGCTGAGGTTGGTCTGTGGATGGTGACAATCTGTCATAGCGAGTTTCTCCGTGTCTAGTAAAGCACGTAAAGCCGTTGGTCCCGGCTGTCATTTGTAGATCTTTGACAGTCGTTACTGTTAGTCAGAAGCTCTAAAGTCTGACAACCAGTCTTACCATGGGGTATCGTATTACCGTAGTATTATAGGCAGTCGCTCCAAGTAAAATACTGATATTCAGCTGCATCTGGTTCGACTGGAAGCCGACCACAATATAGTTGGGAAAAAGGCTGATGATAAGTACTTAGATGATGATTTTCCTCCTGGAACAAAGATCAAATTAGTTTTAAATCTAGTAATCAATAAATGTCAACAAATCTTGATAATACTTTTCTTTAAATAAATGTTATTTGGTAAAGATTAGAGACAAACTCTTAAAAAATGACGATTTATCTCTCAGTTATTATTTCTTTTGCGTAATAACAACATCAAATGAGTTCTCCCGCCCTGCTTTGAGCGGGAAGAACTGTCAGATTTGTACTGACTAAAATCCGCGGTGTCCTTCAATAGCCCTTTACGTTCCAGGTTCCTGTGTCCATAAAAGACTAGGATTAGGACCCCATTAGTCAATACAGGTATCATAAAGTTAGATTTTCTTAAACAACAAAAATCAATACAACCTCAAAACAAAATGGCGGCCGCGGGAAACCGCTTTCATTAAAATAAAACATCTCCAACCATTAATATAACCACAAAAAGATTAATGTGAACCAAACAAAGCCTAATAAATTAGTAGTGTAATATTCTGCAAAGGGCGCGTACCCTCCGGCCATTTTGTATAACACTGGCTCCTGATTGGTCCGTTCCCGCACTAATCAATAATTTTTCTTTCGCGCCAAAAGGGCTTTACTCCACTTTCGGTGACGTTGGATTTTGAACTTTACGAAATAACGTTAGGGTTGGTTTTGCATTTTTGGGAGTGCACGTAAAACAATAGGGGTTTTTGTATAGAATGTAAAAAGTGTAGGTAGTGAAGGTATTTTGAATTTGGAATAGAGTTTTTTTTTTTTTATTTGAATTTTAGAGCAGTGGTGGCCCATGTAATCATAATGTTCCCACTGCTGGGATACAGGCCTCCTCTCTGTGAGAGGAGCGCGGGTCCAGTGCGGGTTGGTAGATGTCACATGTCTTAGAATGTTTGGTTCTAGGACATGTCGGTTTCCTCACGATGTTTTTCTTCACCGTTTTGAGAGCAGTGGTGATGAAATAAATACACCTAGCTCGGTTCAACCCACGATCCACAACTCGTAAGTTGGGGCCGATACCACTGAACCAAAACTGCTTTATTTCGTTTTTTTAAAAGACGTAAAATTAAGAAAGCTACAATAAATTAAAATATTAGCAAACCCTTTCATTTCCAAACCATGCATAATCAACGATTTCTAAATAGAGATGGGCAATGATAATAATCCGGTTAATATCATTTGGCTATTAATCGATTAATAGCAATTAATAGCAGTTAGTAGCCAGTTAATAGCAATTATGGATGATAACCCTGCTATTAATGTTTTTTAATATTTTTAGTGATTGAACCCATGGCTTTCAGGTTTAGGCCTGTCAGATTAAACTTCATTTTCATCATATTTCTTTGTAGTAAATAAATGTGCAATTTAGAAATAATCTGGCCCTTTAAAAAAAAATAATCAGCTATTTACGGGTACACTAAGATAACATGAATTTCAAAATACCGATTTTCATAATTCCGAATGGTTCAAACATCCTAATACCAAGTCCTGAGCTCACTTCGCTCGCTCTTGTATCCTTAGTTGAGTTGCTGATTACCACCTGCTAAGGTGGCTCGACGGAGCCCCGCTTCGCGTGGCTCCTATTTCTGTTTGCAAGGTTCCGAGTCCGGGTGCCCCAAGTCCTGAGCTCGCTTCGCTCACTCTTGCATCCTTAGTCAAGTTGCTGATTACCACCTACTAAGGTGGCTCGACGGAGGCCCGCTTCGCGTGTCTCCTATTTCTGTTTGCAAGGTTCCGAGTCCGGGTGCCCCAAGTCCTGAGCTCACTTCGCTCGCTCTTGCATCCTTAGTTGAGTTGCTGATTACCACCTGCTAAGGTGGCTCGACGGAGCCCCGCTTCGCGTGGCTCCTATTTCTGTTTGCAAGATTCCGAGTCCGGGTGCCCCAAGTCCTGAGCTCACTTCGCTCGCTCTTGCATCCTTAGTTGAGTTGCTGAATACCACCTGCTAAGGTGGCTCGACGGAGCCCCGCTTCGCGTGGCTCCTATTTCTGTTTGCAAGGTTCCGAGTCCGGGTGCCCCAAGTCCTGAGCTCACTTCGCTCACTCTTGCATCCTTAGTCAAGTTGCTGATAACCACCTACTAAGGTGGCTCGACGGAGGCCCGCTTCGCGTGTCTCCTATTTCTGTTTGCAAGATTCCGAGTCCGGGTGCCCCAAGTCCTGAGCTCACTTCGCTCACTCTTGCATCCTTAGTCAAGTTGCTGATTACCACCTACTAAGGTGGCTCGACGGAGGCCCGCTTCGCGTGTCTCCTATTTCTGTTTGCAAGATTCCGAGTCCGGGTGCCCCAAGTCCTGAGCTCACTTCGCTCGCTCTTGCATCCTTAGTTGAGTTGCTGATTACCACCTGCTAAGGTGGCTCGACGGAGCCCCGCTTCGCGTGTCTCCTATTTCTGTTTGCAAGATTCCGAGTCCGGGTGCCCCAAGTCCTGAGCTCACTTCGCTCGCTCTTGCATCCTTAGTCAAGTTGCTGATTACCACCTACTAAGGTGGCTCGACGGAGCCCCGCTTTGCGTGGCTTCTATTTCTGTTTGCAAGGTTCCGGGTCCGGGTGCCCCAAGTCCTGAGCTCACTTCGCTCGCTCTTGCATCCTTAGTCAAGTTGCTGATTACCACCTACTAAGGTGGCTTGACGGAGTCCCGCTTCGCGTGGCTCCTATTTCTGTTTTCAAGGTTCTGAGTCCGGGTGCCCCAAGTCCTGAGCTCACTTCGCTCACTGTTGCATCCTTAGTCAAGTCGCTGATTACCACCTACTAAGGTGGCTCGACGGAGGCCCGCTTCGCGTGTCTCCTATTTCTGTTTGCAAGGTTCCGAGTCCGGGTGCCCCAAGTCCTGAGCTCACTTCGCTCACTCTTGCATCCTTAGTCAAGTTGCTGATTACCACCTACTAAGGTGGCTCGACGGAGGCCCGCTTCGCGTGTCTCCTATTTCTGTTTGCAAGATTCCGAGTCCGGGTGCCCCAAGTCCTGAGCTCACTTCGCTCGCTCTTGCATCCTAAGCCACTGTTCAGACACGGCGGGAACCGCGCGATTTCAGAATCGCATGGAAATCGCATGAGTCTTATTTGTATGAGTTATTAAGTAATCGTTCAGACATAACCGCGCGATACCCGCGCGGGAATCGCGCGGTTCCCGCCGTGTGTGAACAGTGGCTTAGTCAAGTTGCTGATTACCACCTACTAAGGTGGCTCGACGGGGCCCCGCTTCGCGTGGCTCCTATTTCTGTTTGCAAAGTTCCGTGTCCGGGTGCCCCAAGTCATGAGCTCACTTCGCTCGCTCTCACATCCTCAGTCAAGTTGCTGATTACCACCTACCAAGACTGGTTTGCAGCGATTCGTTTCTCACCGCGAACATTCACCTGTAATCCCTACTTTAATATTATAAAGAATCCTTAGTGAGCGAGGGATTCAAGTTAGCCCAAGACAAGGCAGCTTTACTCCCGAGGAGCGTACTCTGCTTTTCACACGAGGAAATGAATTCGAGTTTATAAATATATTGTATTGCTTTATATTTTTTTAGATTTCCCAAAAACTGTGTATTCATTCTATTATTAACACTTTTTCACATACAAAAAGGTGAAAATAAATAAAAAGAATAATGCAATACATTGAATCACACTGCGTACACGCACCCAATTTATATTCACACCCACAGATTTAAAAAAAAAACAAAAAAAACATTTATTTCTTTGACAATACATTAATAGCAGGGTTATTAGCCATTGGATGGCTATTAATAGCTGTTAATGGATTAAAATCGATAATAACTCAAAGCATCCGGCTAGTTACCCATCTCTATTTCTAAACGAATTTATTCAAAAATTTAACCGAAAAAAAAGCTGTTAACACTTCTTACAAGACAATAGTCAGAAAAAAGGGGTTTAAACCGTTTTTGTTAACTGCCCACAATAATTTCGGTAGCCTAACAAAAAAAACATGTCTACCAAAGCTTTTAAGATAAGTAATTTAACAAGATTTGTCAAAAATATTGAGGTTATAGACAAAAAAGTTTAGATGTGGAATAGAAAAAAAATGGCTGACTTTTGGTTTTCGGGAGTAAAGGGACTTGTGTTTAAAATGTCGTGCCTGAGATGTTTAAGATTTTGATTTGATAAGAGTTTGTTTAAAGTGCCTTGTAGTTACGACTCGTGGCCCCGGCAGGCTTTGGCCCTCTGCCTCCTTCCCGTCATTGCGCACATAGCTCTTTGGAACCCGGGCAAGTTCCCTGATCGGACAACAAGTCGCCCGTTACTCACCGTCCCCATGCCCACGACACACAGCGGATCTAAACTCGATAAGCATTGAATTCTCACTAAGCAAATCATAGAAAGCTCAAAAAATTAAAAAGCGTCTACCGGAAGCTGTGTTACCAGTCATGGTGACGTCACGTCCGCATCGTCATTACGTATCAGCGTATTTGAAGATACAGTTTTCACTAATTTGTTTTTATTTGTTGACTAAATAAGAGAAGAAATGAAAGTATGATGTTTTTAAACTGATGTCGATTTAGAAAAGTTGTATATAGCGACTTTGACAGCGCTGGCGACCATTTCAATAAGAGTGGGTTTTTTAACACTTTTTTTTTAACGTGGTAAAATCATCAAATGAGTTCTCCGATCCCGAGCAGGGCGGGAGGGACTGTCAAACTCGTACTGACTAAAATCCACGGTGTCCTTCAATAGCCCTTTATGTTCCGGGGTCACGATGATGGAATAAGTCCCGCGACCCCGGCAGACTTTGGCCCTCTGAGATGGGGGCCCCGTCATTGGGTTTATTAACACTTTAGAAATATCTTAACACTAGCTGTTGCCAGCGGCTTTACCCTCTACAACGCGAAAAGTATCCCACGGGAACATAAAATCGGGATAAAAACTATCCTATGTGTTAATCCAGGTTATAAACTATCTGTGTACCAAGTTTTAGCCAAATCCGTTCAGTGGTTTTTGCGTGAAAGAGTAACAAACATACCTACATACACATACATCCTCACAAACTTTCGCAATTATAATATTAAGTAGGATTGAATTGATTAAGTACTAAATGGATAGTTCACATCACAATATCTTAAAACGCAATCAGTTTCCAAGTTTTTAATGGGGAATCGTAAAATAGTCCACAAAAGTGGCAAAAACAATCAAAGAGACTGTCAGACTTGTACTGACTAAAATCCACGGTGTCCTTCAATAGCCCTGTATGTTCCGGGGTCACGGTGATGGAATAAGACCCGCGACCCCGGCAGTCTTTGGCCCCGGGCCCCGTCATTATGCTGACGTTCTTTGAGGCGCGCGTGGAACACAACGCGCCGTCGACCCGGGCATGGTCCATGGTCGGGCAGCGAATTGCCCTTTACTCGCTGCCCGCATGCCCGCGGTGGCCGGAGATCGTCTTGCGACGTCTGTCGACGTGGGCGTCCACCACCGCAGAAAAAAAAATACATAGGCTAGCACTTTTAGGAATTCTGTTTAGTGGCTTTTGAGTTTTATTGGCTCGTTGGTCGCTAGCTCAGGTTAGCGGGCAACTCATACGACTTTGAAACTGAGACCAACGACCAATTCCACCTTTTTATTGAAGGAATACGGTGGATTTTAGTTAGAGCGAGACTGTAGAGTCCTCATTTGATGATTTTAACATCATTATCTGCCTGCCTTTTCCCAACTACATTGTGGTCGGCTTCCAGTCAAACCAGATGCAGCTGAATATCAGTATTTTATATGAAGCGACTATCTATTTGACCTCCACAACACCATAACTGGGAAATACGATACAGGATACCCCATGGTAAATCTGGTTGTCAGATTTTTAGAGCTTCAGATTAACAGTAACGACTGTCAAAGATCTATATAAATGACAGCCGGGACCAACGGCTTTATGTTCCGAGGCACGGAAGAAACTCAATATGACAGATGGACATCCATCCACAGACAGCCTTGACAAGCGCGGCTTAACCCAGAAGATCGCCCTGTGTGTAATTAAGAAATGCCTTGTTTACACTTACTAGTCTTACAAACTCTACTATCCCACTATCCTCCGTAACTATACTCGAACACTTTCACTGTCAGCCGCGCTCCAGTCACGATGACGTCACCAATACAAAATGGCGGCCAGTCATCACCCATCAGCATTTCTGAATAACTGTTCGTTTTGAAGTGTTTATTTTGGTTCAATAAAGTAGCTGGCTGGATTTTTAAAAGCAGAGCTGAATTTGAAAATAGAAAAAGTAGAGCTCGTGGCTAAGAAATACTAGACGCATTGTTCAATATTCAATGTCAAGCCGCGCTTGCCGAGGTTGGTCTGTGGATGGGTGACCATTTTATCATAGTGAGTTTCTTCTTCCACCGTGGGCGCGGGCGGCGAGTAATGGGCGACTCGCTGTCCGATTATGGACAATGTCCGGGTCGATGGTGTGTCGTATTCCACGTGCTCCTCAAAGAGTGTCAGCATGATGACAGGGTCAAAACCTGCCGGGGTCGCGGGACTTTTCCAATTACCGTGACCCTGTAACGTAAAGGGCTATTGAAGGACACCGTGGATTTTGGTCAGTACGAGTTTGACAGTACCTCCCGCCCTGCCCTGAGTGGGAGGACTCTTTTGATGATTTTACCTCGAAAAAAAAACCCGATAACAGTGTTACTTATTTAATCACTCCCGTCTTTTTAAGTATTTGGTATTTCCTATAATCCATGATATCTGTAGGTATTCCTCAGGTACAGCGTGAGTACATACTTATGTAACGTGGGTGTATATAAATAAGCACATAGTAACAGGTATATAGTAGAAATAAATTGGTAATCTACATCTGTCTGTGGATCGATTTTAATTAACTTTTTTGTTGGGGTGTGTTGCTACGGTAGACGCGGTAAAGACGAGTGATTCGATACTCTTTCAAAATACAATGAAAAACACATCCAGTTTAATTTTAGAGACAACTTTCTAACGGAAAACAAAATATATTAGTTATTCTTTTGATTTGTTTTGGAAAGTTTTTGCTTAAAAAAAAATATTCTTCATTTTACATTTCACACATTTTCTGATAGTTTTTCATTAAAAATTAAATAAAACCTAAACAGTACTTAAAAAAGTCGTGATGCATATTAAAGTTGACACTTCCTTCACGGTTGTACCCGTTGATTCACATCACTGTCAAATACGCGCTTTTTTACTGTCGCAAAATCATCAAATGAGTCCTCCCACCCAGTTGAAAATCAGCGTCAGGCTCCCTGTGGCCTAACTTTATGCTGAACTGAGCCTATTTTGGTACCTGCATTCAGTGTATTCTAGTAATTTTAACTGTAATTGTGTGCTTAAGGCTTGCCAAACAAACTTATTTTCTTTCTTTCTTTGATATGCCAAGAACGAGAAGATTTCAAAGCATCAAATCCAACAACTTTAACGCGAACACCGCAACCTTACGATTAGTTTCAGTTACTTCGTATACAAGACGTTGAAAATAAATTAACTATTGTATACGTTGGTCCGTTGAACTCTTGTGTTTTAGAACTATATGTGTAACTAGCAAACCCGGCGAACTCCGTTTCGCCACCAGATGGCTTTGTTTTCTTTGCTATAAACCTCACGTAGCCCGAGACCTTTCCAACGAATGCAAAACCGTGGAAATCGGTTCGTGCGTTCTGGAGTTATAGCGTCAGGAAGAAAAACCTGACTGTTTTGTACATAAATACCTACATAATTATAAAAGAGAAAACGTGGGTTGCTAAGCCATAATAAAATAAAAATTAAATAAAACCTAAACAGTACTTAAAAAAGTCGTGATGCATATTAAAGTTGACACTTCCTTCACGGTTGTACCCGTTGATTCACATCACTGTCAAATACGCGCTTTTTTACTGTCGCAAAATCATCAAATGAGTCCTCCCACCCAGTTGAAAATCAGCGTCAGGCTCCCTGTGGCCTAACTTTATGCTGAACTGAGCCTATTTTGGTACCTGCATTCAGTGTATTCTAGTAATTTTAACTGTAATTGTGTGCTTAAGGCTTGCCAAACAAACTTATTTTCTTTCTTTCTTTGATATGCCAAGAACGAGAAGATTTCAAAGCATCAAATCCAACAACTTTAACGCGAACACCGCAACCTTACGATTAGTTTCAGTTACTTCGTATACAAGACGTTGAAAATAAATTAACTATTGTATACGTTGGTCCGTTGAACTCTTGTGTTTTAGAACTATATGTGTAACTAGCGAATGCAAAACCGTGGAAATCGGTTCGTGCGTTCTGGAGTTATAGCGTCAGGAAGGAAAACCCGACTTATTTTTATATAGTAGATCAATATCCGCGTTTATATTCTAAAAGATCAGCAAAAGTGTCCAAAAGACTTGGTAATATATAAATAACAATTATTGGCCGGCAAATGATAGATCTTTATTTTTTTTTTTTTTTATTTAAAGATAGGTTAGCGTTTGACCACTATGTCTCCTGATGTGGTCGACGGTGAAGCACACTTGACTAAAAGTAACCTGTTCACTCTTGACTTGAAGACCACAAGGTTATAGCTGTCGGGAATTACAGATGGCAGGGAATTCCATTCCTTAGCCCACGCTAAGAGAATTGGCAAATTGTTTTTTACTTACATAAATAATTTAATCTTCTACTATATAAAAATAAGTCGGGTTTTCCTTCCTGCCGCTATAACTCCAGAACGCACGAACCGATTTCCACGGTTTTGCATTCGTTGGAAAGGTCTCGGGCTCCGTGAGGTTTATAGCAAAGAATGGTGGCGAAACGGAGTTCGCCGGGTTTGCTAGTAAATTATAGAATAAAACAGTTTTTAAAATCGTCGATGAAATAATGTAGAAATGTAGCTTAATACTGGCTTAGCAACCCACGTGTTCTCTTTTATAATTATGTAGGTATTTGTACCCAACATTTGCACGCCACAATTGGCAGAATGTGATGAGACCTATAATCTCTCTTGGTCTAGTGGTTAGTGACCCTGACTGCTATGCCGGAGGTCGTGGGTTCGATTCCCACCCAGGATAAATGTTTGTGTGATGAGCACGATCATTTGTTCTGTGTCTGGATGTAATTTATCTATGATATGTATGTATTTAGATATATATGTAAGTATGATCATAACTTTGTACCATGTTCCCGAAAGTAAATTATTATGATTATGATTAGCTACAAGAAATCCTGTAATATAGATATGGCCTTGAAAGGGACACAAATCCAGAATACGTGGTTACTAAAGAAAAAAAAATTGAAGGAAAATAAGTGTGACATAAAATTTTAATTAAGAAACTGGGAAAAAAACGCAATTAGATCGAGACTATTGAGAATTGAGGATCTACCAAACAAAAGTATCGCAAAGATCAAACACAAAAATCCCGATAAAATAATAATCAGAGTAAAAATCAATCTCTTATAAAAGGAACACCAATTTAAAATATACTCCAACGAAATATACCTAAAGAAGATCAACATATAATAACGTATAAAATCGACATCCTGGCTCAAAAAAAGAACACTCACAATCGCAACAACAAATATACAACCATCTCTTTCTTACACGCCAAATTAACATACGTTGAAGAGAGATAGGTATGTTTCCTCGCGACCGGTCTCAAGCTCCGCCTACAGGCTGTATAGGCAGGCTTGGTTGGTCGAGACAATGTGAAAAAAAAAACTCGCTAGTTCGGAGCAAGGGACAAAAAGGTATACTGCCCCATTATTCCATTGCGGCTGTAAGGAGACGTATCCTTTGCGCGATTAAAAAGTGAAAATCATAGTGCCTAAATGCTATGTCATCGGTGGTTGCAATTTTTTTTTTTAATTCAGTGACGTTTGTCTTTGGTATTTGAAGTGAAAACTCTATAGTGTTTGTGGATTTTTTTGACATTTTACTAGTGTGTGGAAAAAGGATTCGCTTTTTTTTTTAAATTGAGGTTTGTAATTTTTTTTTAATCTATAAAGCTACGGCTTTTTGCCATGCTGATGATCGGAAACTACATACCGCCTGCTAAGATCCTTACATACTCCTTCCACCACCATCCACATTCATACATTTGGTCATACAAACCCGACGGTTCCTTTAATATTCTTATATTTAATTAGATTGTATGCTTTCATCAATACGTGTACTGATTGATACAAAATGGCGGATCTAATTTACATATTTATTCGTTGTTACTAACTTGTTTTCACATTCCGATCTTCAATCGTCTTATAACAGAGAAAAATGCTCTGTAACTGTAGAATTTTGACCCTGTAAAGGTATGTTGATATAGTTGTGGACATTCTGAAAGAAAACTACAAGAAAAAGCTTAATATAAGTGCCAAGCAAGAGCTAAAAATAAACATCTGAGTCCTGGACACGATAAAACCAAAATTTATGAATTCTGCTACAATAACCATCTTGATAAGTCCTTTTTAAGCTGAAAAACAGTCACTAGAACAAAAACTTCTACTTTGTTCATCATTTCAGCCTATTGCAGTCCACTGCTGGACATAGGCCTCTCCCAGGGAGCGCCACAGCGCACGATCTCCAGCTTTTTTCATCCAGTCACTGCCAGCCACCTTCTTCAGGTCATCGGTCCATCTTGCCGGGGGCGTCGCACCCTACGCTTACCTAAAAGCGGTCTTCATTCATAAACCTTCCTACTCTAATTGTTGTCTTCTTGCTTGGAGTAGACGAGACTTCAGTTCTAATATCTACTTACTTTGACTGGCCTGTTGGTCTAGTGGTTAGTGACCCTGACTGCTATGCCGGAGGTCGTGGGTTCGATTCCCACCCAGGACAAATGTTTGTGTGATGAGCACGATCATTTGTTCTGTGTCTGGGTGTGATTTATCTATAATATGTATGTATTTAGAAATATTTAAGTACGTTTATCAGTTGTCTAGTACCCATAACACAAGCTCTGCTTAGCTTGGGACTAGATGGCGTTGTGTGATAGTTGTGGAATATTATATTATTAATATCTACCTTTGTTATCTTTCCTTTACGGAAAATGAAGTCCAAATATCACCTTGAAGAATTGTTCAAACTCCTGAAACTGTTTTCGGGACCATAATCGTAAATTTAAAAAGCATGTTTTGTAATTTCCAAAACAATTAGGTTTATAGCACTTTTAATTCAATAATTTTCTTTACAGTTTTAGTTTAAAATATCTGTATACGCGCAAAACTTCCAATACCACTGCGCCAAATTGGATAATCCGTGTTCATTTTGTAATCTGCTTTGTAGATCGAAAACCAGTGTGAATACGAGGCGAATTTATTCTAAAACACGTTCAAGCAATGATATTTATTTATTCTTATATTGATATCAAAACAAATATCTGTAAACAAGGTAAACTTTATTTTATTTTCCGTCGGGAAATTGTAATGCGCCGTCGTACAAAAGACTTCAACGCGTCCAGCGCATTTTATTATTCCTTGCCTACAATAATTTTTCAACTTCAAAACGGATGATGTTTTGTGATATATCTATTCGATCGCGTAACTTTTTTTTTTATTTGGGACAAACCCACCACACTATTCCCAAACCACTGCAACTCCTGTGCGCCAGAATCAACAGTGGCAACCACCAGAAAATCGCCGAGACAATGAAGCTCGACGTGTCCCGGAGAATGAATTTACCTGTCTTGGATCCTGCAACGAAATTAATCGGAAAAGAGTCGATAGCGTAACTATAACTATCGACTTAAATTTGTTCTGAAAGAATTCTCGTGGCCTGTTCACAAAAATAATAATAATATTCCACAACTATCACACAACGCCATCTAGTCCCAAGCTAAGCAGAGCTTGTGTTATGGCTACTAGACAACTGATAAACATATTTATATTTCTAAATACATACATATTATAGATAAATTACACCCAGACACAGAACAAATGATCGTGCTCATCACACAATCATTTGTCCTGGGTGAGAATCGAACCCACGACCTCCGGCATAGCAGTCAGGGTCACTAACCACTAGACCAACAGGCCAGTAGACAAAATTAGACTATATTTTCCCTTAAAATCTTCAAATGAGTCCCAGCGTCCTAGATGGAGCGGAAGTTCTGTTCTCCTGGTTTGCCTTTTACGTTCCATTTGCCTCGATATACTGCCTATACAGTCCCGCGATGCCGGCAGGCGTTTGGCCCCTGCATCTAGTCCAAGTCAACCATCTTTGAAGATTCATCTGGCTAGTTAACCAACACCCTGATCGACACCCAGTCTGCTGCGTAAGACATGGAAATCCAAGCATTTGTCGCAAAAAAATAAACACCGTGACTTTTGAGTCATCTTACAAAAGCAGCCCAGTTCATGTGTCCAATGACTAGAACACGTTTATAATAAAAAAAAATTGTATTTTAAAAAATTGAAAAAATTAATAATAACATTTTAATTCGTTATTAAGACGCAAGGCGTAGTTAGAAACACCCTTGTCGCATAGAAAATTGGAATGGAATGATCTGCCCGACTATTGCGTTGGGTAGGTATACTATACAGCTTGATACGTAAACATTTTGACAGGGTGTTTCATATTTCTAATGTGCCTATTTATTAAAAAAAATATTATTACGATTAAAAAAAGAAATAAACTCGCGTAGAGGTATTTTAGGTAGGATACATTAAGTGGACCACTTTTGTAAGAAGACTAAAAAGTCACGGTGTAAAAATATGAGAAAATGTCCCAAGAGATTAAAAAGTCCCAAAGAAAAAAACCATAAAATCGTCCAATTTTATCGTTTATCAGACACATTGTTATTTTTTCTTCTTATTTACGTATTTTTGCTGATATCTGTGCCATCGGTACCCGGTAGCTTTATTACAATGGGTGTGATCGATCAAGGCAGTCATATTGGATGTCAAAATATTGTATTTATAGAAAAAATATTGTTTGAAATTGATCTGGTCCTGTGGGATTGATGTGTTTGGAGTAAATTTTGTAAAGATTACATGCAGTCTTCAATTTTGTAAACCTTTGGGGGCAAAATAAAAAACCACGCGCAGGCTAAAATATTTTCTTTTTAAAAATGATAGTAATGCGTTTGTCCACTATCTCGCTTAATAGTAAGCAATGATGAGACGACGGAGAAGCACGCTTAATCATCATCAGCCTATAATGTTCCCACTGCTGGGACACAGGCCTCCTATCTGTGAGAGGAGCGCGGGTCCAGTGCGGGTTGGTGAATATCACATATCTTCGAATTTTTGGTTCTAGGACATGCCGGTTTCCTCACGATGTTTTCCTTCACCGTTTTGAGAGCAGTGGTGATGAAATAAATTACATAAAGAAATGCGTCTGCCTGGATTCAAACCCTCGTAGGTCGGAGCTAATGCCACTGGGCCACCACTGCACTGCTGAAGCATGCTTGCTTAGAAGTAATCTATTCACTCTTGACTTGAAGACCCCAAGGTCTTCCTATTATTGGTAATGCAACAATTTGTTTGGATGATATTATAATACTTATTGCTCAAACCTCCAAAAATGTCGGAAGACTTCAAACTAACACAAGTCTTCTAAAGAAAGTAATACATAGTTTTATTGGATCTTATAAAGCGAAAAAGCTTCTGCCAATCACAGCATCTTTGACTAAAAGTACCCACTTAACCAGTAGTTTATGGGAAAATTACGATGATACATACGTAGGTACCTACATACTCAGTCGAAAACAGAACTTTTTTTTTTAAATCGGTTAAAATTTGATTGGGCTTGCCTTATTTTGAAACCCTAGGCCCGCCACTGACTAAAACATCTTTCTCTAAATTCTACAAAGTTATTTCATACCGCAAATATCTTGAAACTCCCAAAGGACAATCAAAAAGCGAACTCAAAAATAACCGACCATAATTCTGATTCGAATTTCGAAACGAAAAAAAAAAAGAAAAAACCATCGACACGACTTTTGAAATGAGAACATCCCACACGCTCCGAAATTGAAAAGGTACCTTTTACGAGGGACAGAGGTTTTAGTTAAAAAAAAAACTGGTTTCGTATTGAAGATTAAGTGTAGGCGTCGTCGAAGGGAGTGACTTTTTTGTGGTTTTCCAAAGTTATAATTTTGTTGCATTTAAAGTCTGGATCTTGAGTGTATTTGTTCTTTGCACTTTGACGGTTGATTTTTCGAGGGTCTTGAGATCTTCGTGATTGGTATCGAGGTATTTTATGGAACCTCATTTCAAATGGCAACTTTGAATTTGTTACTTAAATCAAATCAAATCTTTTCCTAATTTGGAACACACTAACCGCGTCTTTGCTTGCGCGGATTTCAATCACAAATATTCAATTTTCAACTCAATTCACTCAAGAATAATGTAGCTTTTTAATCAATCATAAAACAACTTTTGAAATAGGTTCCGGAGAGTACCCCTACAAACAATTTTACCCAATAATACTAGCTACTTCATCTCCGAATCGCAAAGGACAGCCGAAGGGACACCGTAGTTTTCAGTCAGTAAGAGTCAAGGCAGTCTTTTCTTCTCGACCCAGGGCGAGAGGATTCATTTGAAGATTTTATAGCCAAAGAAAAGGTTTTAAGATAGTTAAATTCAGTCTCCAGAACTATGTGTGGTTTAGGTTGCCACTGTTGATTCTGACTTTTAGCAGTTACTTTGGTTTGAGAATAGTGATGCAGGATTGTCTTAAAAATAGTATATGCATATACAATGTGCCCAGTTTCGGTCTGTTTAAAGAAGAGGTAGCATGCTTAATTCTGTCATTAAAATTATTAAACAGGGTCGGAACCCAACTCCCTTCTGAATCGTAGCGATTTTTTTGTTATAGATCGCTTTTTATGAAGCGTGCAACTGAAAGTATAGTACTTACATACTTTCAGTTGCAGGCTCCATAAAAATCGATATAACTTTGGAATTTAATGCTAAACTGTCCTAAAAAAATCACTATCATTCAGCGGGGGTTGGTTTCCGACCCCACATCCAATCATTTTATTGACAGAATTGAGCAAGCTATCTCCCTTTTAACTTTGTACAGTCCAAAACAGGATATGTATACTACATATAAATACATTAGATACTAAATACTCGTTCCTTTAAAAAAATAACAGTTAAAACCAACTAGTATGTTGATATCTTCTCACAGTGGGGTACACGATTTGAATGCGTATCGAAAAAACAGTGACCCCCACTGCGATGTTATGTTCACACCCTTCTACGTTGTTGTATAGGCAGGACTCTGCTTTATGTATGTAGGATTTGAAACAGGCAGTTTTTTGTATGTATTTTTAATGTGATTTTCTCGATTTTTTTTTTAACTTGGATAAATCATTAAATGCGTTCCCAACCCGGGCAGGGCGGGAGGAACTGCGTCTACTCCCACGGTGTCCCGGCCCGGGGCGGGAGAAGGGCTGTCAGACTTGTACTGATGTCCTTGAAAATCCACGGTGTCCTTCAATGGCCCATTATTTTTTATGACTTATCCCGGGGCACGGTAAGGCTTTAATAACTCAGTAAAAATCCCGTGACCCCGGCAGGCTTTGGCCCTCGAGAGGGGGGCCAACCTGGATAGTTTTTATCTCGATTTTATGTTCCCGTGGGATTATTTTCGAGTTGTAGCTGGTGAAGCCGCTGGAAAAAGCTAGTTTTTCTTATAAAAATGTCCCATTGACTATTTCAAATCGTAAGTTTTTGAAAAGTTATCTACTCATATTTATTCCTGTATTGAATTTTCGTCAGGCGGCTTGAGAACTTTTTTACCCTATAATTTAAAAAAGAAAGAATATTTTGCATACCTATCGCGTGTGACTCCGCCTTACTATAAATTAGGTACAGTTATCAAGATGAAACTGTTTTTTCTCAGGCATCAAAGACAATAGGAAAACCGCCCATGGTTATTTTGTAATTTTAATGCTAAGAATTAGTACCTACACTTTAAAAAAATCTTTTTAAACTTCATAATTATATAATTTTTGTTAGGTATTCTAAAATTAGGTAATCTTATGTTTTTCTAGATCTTTTCTGGCTCTTATTTGTTTAATGGTTTTAATATTGTAATGTAAGTAAAGTAAATGAATTATTTAGTTATATTTCATTTGTTCTTCAATATTTTAAAAAGAAACGTAGTTAATAGATGCAATAAAAATAAAACTGTGCCCATGTCTCAAAAAAATAAAATAAGATAATTAAAAAGCCTACTGTAATTAAATTTATAAAAATACAAGTAAAAGAAATAGATACATAATAGCACTAAGAAACATCAGAAATCTATACAAAAGATGCACTCAAAAAGATAAAAATATCTTTACACGACATCAAAAGACATTTCCACACTTTTTTATTCAAAGGCTCATTAAAAAGATAATGACAGCACTTTAGTTCACAAAATGAATCATAAAGTTACATTCCTATCTTATACCTAGTAATTCATATCCAATACCTATAAGAAACAAGGAAAAACTCTAAATAAAATACCTACACTTTAAAATAGCGTCGAATCAAATCGCCGCAATGGGAATCCACACCGAACCTCACAAAGAAATAACGCTATCTCTTTCTCACACGCTTAAATTAATTCGAATAATTGAAACAAAAAGTGTTGCGCAAGAAAGGGATGGGTGTATGATAGTTTGTTTCGGTTTGGAGAATGTGGAACCGGTTAGGTCGACACGATTCGAATTAGATTCTTTTTTTAAATTTGAATGTTGTCTATGGAAACCTATGGTTTGGTCACAGTACGTTTGGTCTATTTTGTATTTATTTATAGTTCCTTTATATAAAAAATAAGAACTTTTATATTTAAAGTTTCAAATACTTACTACCCTCCCGCCCTGCCCTGGGAGGGAGGACTCATTTGATGATTTTACCACGCAATAAAAAAAAGACATAAATATTGCGATAAAAAGCAGTTTTATTGTTCTAAATACTTTTTATAATGAGAAAATAAGTTTACATAGAGATTTCTTATCGCTGTGAGAAATTAGAAAGTTTTTCTTTTAAGAATTAAGATTCTTTGCGAACCCTTTGAACATGATGATGAAACACTAGTGACGCGCCCTTGCTTCACACAGGTGAAATTTATAAAATAAAATAATAATATTCCACAACTATCACACAACGCCATCTAGTCCCAAGCTAAGCACAGAGCTTGTGTTATTGGTACTAGACAACTGATAAACATACCTATATAATACTAAATACATACATATTATAGATAAATTACACCCAGACACAGAACAAATGATCGTGCTCATCACACAAACATTTGTCCTGGGTGGAATCGAACCCACGACCTCCGGCATAGCAGTCAGGGCACTAACCACTAGACCAACAGGCCAAAAGGGCAAATATAGCCTATGTCACTCAAAAATAATGCCTGTAAGATCAGAGATTTCAAAATCGGTTCAATGGTTATACAGATCTTTCATCATCATCATCATCATCAGCCGGAAGACGTCCACTGCTGAACATAAGCCTCCCCCTTAGACCGTCACGCCGAACAACAATTCGCCACTTGCATCCATCGGTTGCCCGCGACCCTCACGATGTCGTCGTCACCTAGTGGGAGGCCTACGCTGCGTTTTCCGGTCCGTGGTCGCCACTCAAGAACTTTTCTTCCCCATCGGCTGTCAGTTCTACGAGCGATGTGGCCTGCCCATTGCCACTTCAACTTGGTTTTATGAGATATGTCGGTGACAAAATTATTACAAAACTTTTGTTACATTTTAGTGCAATATAAAAACCTATAATACAACAAAACGATCTTATCGTAAAAAAGTTTGATTCAAAATCTTTTCAAATAAGTGTGGCAACGACGATATAATACTAGACTCCGCATGCACGACCTAAGGAACAAAAACTATTCTGTCAACTCGCTGAGGTACTACGTAAGCGAGGGGGACGGGGTACTGTAGGTGTGATTGCTAACTCAAGGTCTGTTCTGTCTCAACGTATGTTTACGGCTCACGGGATTGGTCGAAATGAGACGAATATAAGACTTTTTTGCCTAATGTGTTGGCAGACATCGGTCGCCTGTTATTACGAGTCTAGTATAACGAGTATATCGTCGTTGAAGTGTGGCTATTAAAAAAATAAAATCTTTCTAAAAACATCATAATTTAGGATCAATCGTTCATACTCGGGAAGTAAGGCCCTCACTTCATTCATTCACTCATCCTGTCCATCACCATTCAACTAGGCTTGAGGAAATCTACCAAATCATTAGAACTGACATCAATTTGTGTCTAGCCAATAGCGGGGCCGTCTCATCTGTATCAATTTGAAACAATTGAAAGCAATAAACTCCTGTTTGGTCGCGGCCATTTTGAATTTGTGGAATGTCAAATAGGGAAGCGATAAAATGGTGCTTTTAGATGTTGAATTTGTTTTGTGGGCCATAAAATGCTGCTGTTTCTAAAACCCATTTTCGAAAATAGTCGCAACTTTCTAACAATCTTACCGAAATTATGAAATAGCACTCAGCCAATGACTTCGTTCGCGCGATTTCGAACATTTTTTCTATTAATTTCCACTCCCGGCTACCCTCTTAATCGGATACTTATTGAAAATCTAAATAATAACAAAAATTATTAACCTTTAAAACAACCCTCGAATTTCGTAAAATCATGTAATGGATATATCGATGTCCTGTTACTCTTATCACGCATTCTACTATTGAACGGGTTGGATGCAACATTTGGTATGCGCATAGTTTCTCCCCTGGATCAGACGTCACAGAATACTTTTTATCCCGATGTTATCTTCAGTTGTGATAATATTCAAGATCAAGTGCCAATCCGCTAGCAACACCCATTTTTTTTTTTTTTTTTTTTTAGCGTGGTAAAATCATCAAATGAGTCCTCATCAACTCCCGGGCAGGGCGGGATGGGACTGTCAGACTTCTACTGACTAAAATCCACGGTGTCCATTCATAGCCTGAACGTTCCGGGGTTATCGGTAAGGGAATAAATCCCGCGACCCCGTCAGGCTTTGGCCCTCTGAGAGGGGGGCCCCGTCATTATGCTGACGCTCTTTGAGGCGCGATTGGGACAAACGCGCCGTCGACCCGGGCATAACCTTGGTCAACAGCGAGTTGCCCTTTACTCGCTGCCCGCATGCCCGCGCCTTCGGTGGCCGGATAATCGTCAAGCGCGACGTCCGTCGCCGTGGGCGTGGCAACACCTAGTAATGTTATAAATGCGAAAGTAAGTGTGTTTGTGAGATCTGAACTACTGAAACGATCATGCTGAAATTTTACATATAAGTTATCAGATGTACAGAGACGGATATAGGATACTTTTCGTCATCATAACGATCTTATATTATAATGGCGCCATAAGTTTTTTCAATCATCCATACTTAGTATTATAAAGCTGAAGAGGTTGTTTTTTTGAATGCGCTTATCTCAGGAACTACTGGTTCAAATTGTGATATTCTTTTTGTGTTGGATAGTCCATTTATCGAGGAAGCCTACCAAGCTAATAACATCACGCTTCGATCGATAGGAGCCGAGTAGTGGTTAAAACCGTGGGCAACAGTTAGTGTAATTTATAAATAGAGGGCAACTTGAATTCACTGCCAAATGCTAGACAAAAATCAAAATCAAAGCATTTATTTCAAGTAGGCCAGTTACAGGCACTTTTGAACTGTCATAGACAATCAAAGGAATATTATTAAACACTACAAAAGTTATGGTGCAACAGTCCCAGTCACAAGACATAAAAACTGTGAAAGTACCGTAGACGCCCGTTCCAAGAAGTAGATCTCTATGGAGAAGAACATGCAAGAAACTCTATGGACACTCTTTTTAGATCGCCAGAATTATTACAGAACCTTTGTTACACCATACAAACAAGAGCAAAGCCGCGGGCAAAGTCAGTAAAAATAAACATATCCCAAATAAAGTAATTTATTGAACAACTTAAAAATAGCAATACGTAACAAGTAAAGTTCAGAAATAAATACATTGCATAACGTTTTATAACAAAAAGCGTTTTGTTGTAACCTTGGCAGTGACTTGTCGCGTCGCCTGCGCCGAAAGTGAATTGATCTATAGATCTATGATCCATGGATCATTGGCGTGTCGGTCGATCGCATTGTTGATTATTTCGACACCGAATGTTTTGATCGCGATTTTGTTTAGTTACTTTTATTTGCGGAAATATTCTAGACTAGCTTTTGCTTGCGGTTTTGGTAGCATTTGAAATACAATTTCGTTTGCATTCTGCTTATTATAATATATACGTAAATATCTGGTTGACTGAGCTTCGCCCGATTTTTAAAATGTCTATCATATCTTGGGAACCGAGCTTTTCTCGAATCCGGGACCTTGATAAATTGAATCCTTGAGCCGAAAAACCCCTAATCTGTAACTTTCATGAAAATCCTTGGAGCCGTTTCCGAGATCCTGATTATATATATAAGATATATTATTGAGGATTTTCAAAATAAACCACAAATTGTTTCTCTGAAAATACAAAGTTTTGTTTTATTCAACACACTCTTACAATATTACAACAGTAATTGTTCAACTAAGATAAACTACTACTCAATCTTACCTGAAAATACAAAGAAACGACATTTAAAGTTCACTAATATCGCCTCCTCAATTATATCTTGTTATTTTTATCTCTTTACACGTTTTCTTATAATAAATTGCACAGAATACTTTGAACATCATCCTCCATTAAAATCCACAGACAACATAAAAAGAGCGCGAAGCGCGGCAAATTCAAATGAATGAAATGACATTTCATTACATCTCCCCCCTTAAGAGAGAAAATTCTAAATAATATATCTAAATGCTGTACCTATTAGTTTTCTTCATATTCGTTTTCTTCTACTTCATCTTCTTCAGAATCTGTTGTGACCGGTTGCAATTTTGTTATGTGGAATAAAGTTGATTCTGTTTTTCTGGTTCCGGTGTCGATCCTATAAATGGAATTCGATATTTTCTCTACTATCTTGAAAGGGCCTATTTTTAATTCGTCTAACTTCTTTCTATTCAGTCTATTTCCATTTTCTACATACACACTATCTCCTATATTAAATTCTTGCATTTTTCTATTTCTATCAAATATTCTCTTGTTGTACTTGTGGGATTTTATTGTATTCTCTAATGCCAATCTTTTGTCAGCACTCCACTTGTCTTCCCTTTCTATTGTTTTTAATTCATTTGGTAGTATGCTGACATTCGTACCATCCAGTAAGTTATCGTCGTTTCATTACATATATAAATAAATATACAAGAATTGCTCGTTTAAAGATATTAGATAGATTAAATACTGATTATGCCAAAAGACACCGTGGCGCTATCTATGTTATTGTCAGGATTTTTTCGGATAATCGACCTCATGTCGCCCACAACTTCGCTTACCATGAAGCGACATAAGTATAGTCAAACGTGCGCCTACTTTGCAAAGTCTGTTCATTATCTATTATTCTGCAAAAGTGATCTAAATCTCACTGGACAGTGGACTAAATGTCACCCTGGAACATAAAGGGCTTTTAAGGATTTTAAGCAGAAAGTTCTTTTTTTTTTTGTTCCTTCTAGCTTTTAAAGAACGTTGCTTCACACTATGTATTTCTCCTATATCGTGGGTGCGTTTACAAACATAGAAACTCACATACACAAACACCCAGACCCGGAACAACTACTTGTAGATCATACTAATATTCTTCCCGTGCGGGAATCGATCCCGCGACACGGTGCGCAGGAGTCCAATCGTTTAGCCACTGCGCTAATTTAAGTAGAGAGTGGGAGAAAAATAGGTAATGGTCACATTAAGTGTACGCCTTTTAAAATTATTAACCGTTCTTAATACCAAAAATAGAAATAGAACTAGCTAAAATAACTAATTTCTATTAATACCTAAACCTGTGCACACCCATCCTACAAATATCCTATTAATGAACCATTCTAAACCCGCCATGATTGGTGGACCGTGAAGGACCACAAGATGGCGGCTCAAAATGGCGCGAAACAATTAAAACATGTGTTTTTTTACTGACCGGACGGAATTCGATACGGTTTTCTCGATTGTATATTAGGTAGGATTTTTTATGTGTTTCGAAGGCGTGTTTTCTATGGGATTTACCTGTTTTTGGTTAGCTAGATTAAATGAATTTTGTTTTGTTTCGAAAAGAAAGAAATCTTTATTATTTTCTAATCTACTAATCTTACTCCTTCTAATATTATAAACGTGAAAGTTTGTTTGGATGTTTGTTATTCTTTCACGCAAAAACTACTGAACGAATTTGAATGTAATTTGGTACACAGATAGTTTATTGTCTGGATTAACACATAGAATAGTTTTTAGTAACGGGTGAAGCCGCTGGCAAAAGCTAGTATTAAACAAAGGCGTAAAGTCACTCATCACGATTTTTTAGAAACTATAAAAGTGCTAGGATTAGCTAGCAGTTTTAACTTTTGCACTTTTTAGGACGTAGGTAGGTACTCACTGGTCGTTCAAGTTGTAGTAATGGAGTTGACATACAAAAAACAATGCAAAAAGTAGACGATCTAAAAAAGAATTTCAATAATAATCTTCTTAAAAAACTCCAGTAGCCATACAAAATTATTTTTAAATAATCAAATTACTTCTTAACGCTTCCGAAATATAATCCCTCCTAATCTTGTACCGAAGTAACCCGTTGAACGCGACACGAAAAAAAAACGTCGCCACTGACTTTGGGTCTCTTAGACCCCACAATGTAAGGATTACGATAAGTCTTATTGTGTGTGACAATAGCTACTGTGGTTCACCGTTACTTGTTCAAAGGGTTTTGAATAAATGTGTCAAATTGGTTTTGGGTTAATTTTTGTTGTTTTTTTTTTTGCTGTGAAGTGACAGGTTTTTAGATAAGGAGTTGATGTTACGTTTAATAGTTTGAGTGTAATAGAAATAGTAGCCCAAAAATAGGGAAAAAGCTAGGTACTAATCGACAAAGTTGAATCATGACCCATTTTGACAACAAATCGTTTGAATCCGTCAAATTGACAAAGATCAAAGTTGTTACCATGGTCATATGTATTTACGTGAATGAAAACTTAATTGTATTTGAATGTCTGTAAGAATTATAAGCTTATGGTGGGTCATGATTCAACTTTTTCAATAGTAAATGATAATGACTTCGGTTTTGTTGAAAATAAAACATTGCTAATTAAATATGACAGAAGGTATTGCCAAATTATCTTTTTCTGCTTTTATTTTGAAATATGATATATCTAACCTACTTTTTACCTGATTGTGGGGGTCGGCTTTGAGTTTTACCACGTAATAACTGTCTATCAGACCTCTACAGCCCATTACTGTATTTTCTTACTGGAGATAGCTCTCTAATGTGATGAGATTTTTTTACAACTATCATAATTTCAAACACAAAACTCACAAATCTAAAACTCTACACCTCACAAAAGCTTATTTAAAACAAATACCCACATTACCAATCCTTTTACTATATTTCTAAGAACAAAAAAAACATTAAGTCACCATCCGACAAATAATTATGATTTATTCCCCAAAGTAACCCCAAGCTACTGTCCATGCATAATTACTATTGGCGGTCTCTTAGACCCTTTTCACAGCCAAACAAGATTATCGGCCAGCATTCAAAGGGTTGCCTTTGTGGTCAACCGCTATAGAAAACACACTAATGATTTATAGTTTTAAAAGGTTGTAAATTATATTTTGTAAGAAGTCGGTGCTACTTGCGAATTTTTTTTTAGTCTCTAAGGAGTTGGGGAATTCTTTTTGAAGTTGATTTTGGTCAATACCGGTGTCCAGTAGACGTTTTTTGTGACAAATTGTTATTGAATTGTATGGTTTTGGGGTAGTGTTTCAGTAAAAGGGTTTTCTTTGGAGGTGTAGAAATGAAAGGAATATTATGATTATGCGGGTTCCTTGTGTTTTAAGACGGTAGTTTCTTTATTTATAATATTCTGGTACAATTAAAAAAATACTTGTACTCGCTTACGTGGTATCAAATAAAAAGGGGTAAATAGCTTGGCATTAAAAAAAAACTTCCTCGTCGCCATCAGCGGAAAAAAGGGCCAAGAAAGTTGACAGAATTGCTATGTTAGATAAAGAATTTGACAGGCCTGTTGGTCTAATGGTTAGTGACCCTGACTGCTATGCCGGAGGTCTTGGTTTTGATTCCCACCCAGGACAAAATGTTTGTATGATGAGCACGATCATTTGTTCTGTGTCTGGTTGTAATTTATCTATAATATGTATTTAGTATTAAATAAGTATGTTTATCAGTTGTCCAGTAACCATAACACAAGCTCTGCTTAGCTTGGGACTAGATGGCCTTGTGTGATAGTTTTGGAATATTGTATTAAATTATTATATTAATTAGTATTGCCATCCAACATGGCAATTCTAACAATTTTCTGTTAAATACAATCAATCACATGAGGAGTCAACGTATCGCTCTTCGGCCACCATGTTTATTTAGCAGGTTCTTGAAACCTATCGCTTATTCTTTTCTCTCTCTTCCAGGCGAGTACGTGATCCAGGGAGACCTGCCTCGGGAGCTGGTGAGCAGCGAGGAGTCCCGGTTTGATCTGTTGGAGGAGGCGCTTGGACTGGTCGAGCTCGGTGACGAGGCCGAGACCAAGAATGAACCGCCTGAGGTAAGGAGATGATAGTTTTTCAGAAAAATTAACAATTATAGGCAATTATTTAAAGGGTACCGTCTGTGAAGGAAACTACGAGACTTTAACGGTGCTTGTACACGGCGCATGTAACCCGCGCAAGTGCCTCAACATGCTCAAGCTACATGTGCCGTGTACAAGCACCCCGCGGGTAGCTTGATCAAGTAGCTTGCGCATGTTACTCGCGCGGGTAAACCGCAAACCCGCACCTTTACTTGCGCGAGTTGCATGCACCGTGTACAAGCACCCCGAGGGTAACTTGAAAAAGTAGCTTGCGCATGTTACTCGCGCGGGTAAACTGCTAACCCCCACCTTTACTTGCGCGGCTTACATGCGCCGTGTACAAGCACCCTTAGATTATAGAACGTCCTTATTCCTAGTAGGCCACTGAGAATTGAAGATAAAAAAGAAAGATATATTATTGTTGACTACGTTCAGTCAATTCCTACGTAAAACAAGCGAACATGTCCAAGAAAAACATTTAAATGGCGTTTCGCTCATTCACACAAGGTGGCTTCACGAAAAATCGTATCGTTTTGTATGTTTAATTTGAATCTGGACATTTTATTATCTAAACCGTGTTTGGTAACTGAGTGCACTTAATCTTACTCGGTTGCTATCTTCAGTTGGATCTTTGCAGCGGTCAAAAAGAGCATAGTAAGAGGCTTTTGAAGGCTTCCTCGTTTATTTAATTCCTAAATAATTATGTATATTCAGAGGCAATGAGGGTGTGAGCTACCCATCATTTGACAGGCCTGTTGGCCTAGTGGTGCCGACCATGACTGTTATGCCGGGGGTCGTGGGTTCGATTCCCACCCAGGCTAAATGTTTGTGTGATGAGCATGATTATTTTTATGTGTCTGGGCGTAATTTACCTGTAATATGTATCTATGTATTTAGAATTATATAAGTATGTTTATCAGTTGTCTCGTACCCATAACACAAGCTCTGCTTAGCTTGGGACTAGATGACGTTGTGTGATAGTTGTGGAATATTATTATTAAAGCTTTATATAGTAAAAAAAATAACAAACCGTTTTAAACCCCAGTTTATACCGGGATGATCAAAATCATATATTTCAAGCAGGCTAGTTGGAATTAGTGTAAAATAATGATGGTGCTACAGTCACAAGAACTGAAAGTACTGTAGATGCCCTTTCCATGATGCCCTAATCCTGACCAGCTCTTCATGTTGCAGGCGATAGAGGGAAGCAGCAGCGGCAGTCCCAGCGGCGAGATGCTGCACCCCGCCATGCGGCATGTGCCGCACCATCTGGCGCACTACCATAACCAGGTCAGTCCACTAGATGATAAGGATTTTTAGGCCGCTGATATGCAGTACAGCTTGGCCAGAACGGATTGAAACGGAACTAATCTTTTTGTTTCTGACAACGTTTTAAAATCTTCGATATTTGATGTAAACAAAGACCGCAGGTTTATTAGATTTATTATTGTGCCATAAAACTAACGTTATAAGTGAAACAAAAACATTCAAAGTGCTAGTAGCGCGAAGACAGTGGCGACTTCCGGTTTTCTACAGTTTTTTGCCAAGCTGTACGTGTTTTTTTTTTATTTCTTCCTTAGGTAATGCTGAAATGCCTGCCCTGTTCCTTATGTAACCGAAGAAAAAGAGTTGATTTTTAGTTAGTAGGTGTCTGACAGACCCCCTCGCTCCGAAAAGGGTGAAAAGGTTTCCCATTCGATTATTTAATTATAAAGTTTTACATACTATTATGTGGAGTGCTTGAGGCACTCTCTAGCAGTCAGTTAAGGGTGGTAGGAGAGATATCACAGATTACATCATGGCAAGTGTAAGTAAAAAAAACATACGGTTTAAAATCTTGCTGTTGTGTATGGCATTTGACAAATCCAAAAACTTAAACTTTATAACTCAATCAAAATTACTGTTTAGACAACGTGTAACGGTATTAGCGCAAAACCTCTCGTGGGGTAACTCAGATCAATGTTAGTTCTAAAACTTTTGGAAAAAACAAATTAAAAAAAAAAAGATTATTCATACAAAATGAGAAATTGATGGAGCCCATCAGTATGTTCAGTAACATGGGCTGATTTACCCCACGAGAGGTTTTGCGCTATTAACGTTACATGTTGTATACGTAATTACAATATTCAGTTAAAACTTTTTGTTACTATCTTCATGCTAATAAAGGAACTCTACTTTCTTTACATCAAAATATCTAAACTTTTCAATACACTTACATTAAATAAAATGTTACCAACACAAAAATTACAATGCAATATTTTTATAGAAACGGCTATCACCTTATCACCTATAACCAAACTTAGTAACAAATAATTGTGTATAACAAACAAAAAGAATATAATACGAAACAAATATAATTTGAAATTGTATAAGGCAACTAGTTTCTCTAAAATGCGGATATGTTTCTCCAATTATTATTTTTATAACGTTTGACACGCCATTTTGATTTGGTCTCTTACGAAAATATTGTAATAGTCATTATAGATGTTTGTTAAGTGCAAGCAGCACATTAAAATCGTTTTGGCTCAAAATGTCCAATTCTCAAAATGTCCAACGGTTTCAAAACGTCCATTTCCCAAAATGTCCAATTCCCAAATCGTCCAATTCCCAAAATGTCCAATTCTCAAAACGTCCAATTCCCAAAATGCCCAACAATCACTTCAAAAAATGTTTATCTATTCAAAAAGAGTTTCTTTCTCGTAAACAGGGAGCAAAACAGGCTTTTTGCTTCCTCCTTTTAAACAGGTATTAAAAGAAATTTGTAATGTGAATACTGTTAGTCAATATTAAGATAATTAAAATCACGCGTTCCAAATTTAAAAAAAATCCTAGTCTAGAAAATGCAGCCTTAAAACCTTCATAACTAACGAGATAAATTCTTCAATATTACTCCCATACTTTCCCTAACCTAAAAAAAAATACAACAAAATAAGTCGGTGCACCACAAAATCAAAGGAGTGGTGTAACCTGTAAGTTTTTACTACTAAATGGTGATGATAAATGGTTGTATGTCACCGGTCATTTAGTACCACACACGGCGGCGGAGGGTTGAGGGCGTGGTGCAAGTTACTAACTTACTAGATTTTGATCAATAGCGTCTTTCGTAACAAATAATATTTATAGGCCTCCCCCTTAGACCGCCACGCCGAACGACAATTTGCCACTTGCATCCATCGGCTGCCCGCGACCCTCACGATGTCGTCGGTACACCTAGTGGGAGGCCTACGCCGCGTTTTCCGGTCCGTGATCGCCACTCGAGAACTTTTCTTCCCCATCGGTTGTCAGTTCTACGAGCGATGTGGCCTGCCCATTGCCATATCAACTTGTTTTATGAGTTATGTCGGTGACTCTGGTTCTTCGCCGAATATCCAAAGTTTTTCTGTTGTTTTTAATTTACGATAGGTAGAAATTCCTTTGTTATCATTTTCTTTTTCTCTTTTTTATTATTTATTCTTTATTTGCTTGTTTATTGTGTGTACGGGCTCTCAAATAAACGTTTTTTCTTTCTTTCTTTCTTTCAAAGAGAAACACCCCAAGCGAGCCAGTCTTTTATAACTTAGACCACAAGACTGTCAGTCGCATCAAAATCCAGACAGTTTCGACTCAAAGAAACATTTATCATTGTTTGACAAAAAATACGAAACTACAGACAAATTGTTTAGTAGTTTTAGAAGATTTTACTTTAATTGTTTTTCGGCTACTGTTTAATAATGTTTTTAAATATTAATTGATCTGAACATGGTGGGGAAAAGGTGTAGAATCTTACTAATATTGGATGGATGTTTGTTACTCTTTCACGCAAAAACAACTCAATAGATTTGGATAAAATTTGATACACAGATAGTTTATAACCTGGATTAACACATAGGATAG
This sequence comes from Agrotis segetum, assembly GCA_036375495.1. Taxonomy (NCBI): domain Eukaryota; kingdom Metazoa; phylum Arthropoda; class Insecta; order Lepidoptera; family Noctuidae; genus Agrotis; species Agrotis segetum. The sequence goes on from JAQSVV010000142.1 coordinate 3,834,851, forward strand.
TTTTTATCCTGATTTTATATTCGTGTGGGATAAATGCATGCCTCCTTTCTATAAGAGGGAGTGGAGGGGACCAGAAGAGTTCGTCAGACTCTTACTGACTAAAACTCCATTCTATTCCTTCGGTTCCCTTTTGCGTTTCAGGGCCACGATATCCTTATATGACTATCTCGAATTCCCAGCAGGCGTTTGGCCCAATGGGTGTCCTGTTATTTTGCTGACAGCTCCTTGATTGGACGGCGAGCTACCTCTGTCCAATTCTCAAGGGTTTTATAAGTTTTTTTTTAAAATTACTTACCTAACAAAACAATCTTTTAACCTCAGATCAAAAAAATAGGCAGATAGAGCTCTCAGAACATGCGAGTGTGTCCACCAAAGTTAATACAATACAAAGTCGCGACAGTACCAAGCTACGCGTTGTACCAAGCTGCGCGTCGTTGATGTTGTTTGCCAAAATATGGCGTCTCGTGTCTTTAATCATTGTAAAAGTTGTTCTCAAAAACAAAGAAAATATTATGGAATGTAATTCGATTTGAATTTGTATTAACTTTGGTGGTGTTCGTGTGTTCTGAGCGTTCTATCTGCCTATTTCTTTGATCTGAGCTCAATATCAAAAATGCACACGACATCAAAAATATTTCGAAATGAAATCACGATCTCAAATCATGCGGTCAAACTTCAAACTGATGATGGTATCGATAAAAATCTATATCGATACCGACGTTACTCCAATATGAACCTTATAGCATCAAAAATAAGTGTCAGACTATAAAATCAGACGTACTTAATCGTATAGGTATCGATTTACGTTTAGTATCGATAGCTGACAATGATTAATAAAATGATATAAGCGGTCATTTTTTGGATAAATACTTGAAATAGTTTTTTTGTTTTTTATTTGACAACAACAAAGGAAGAAGATTCAAGATATTTATTTTGTAAAACAATGGTGCAGAATTATACAGTACCCTTAGCACGAATTTTCACTATTTTACTTTACAGCGTCTTTCCAGCATTACAGCGTTTTTGTATGAAAAATGGAACAGCGCCTCTGGTTTGCGAAGAAAGAACTAATTTTTTCCTTGAAAATTATCAATTTGAAATTGTCAAGGTTCCAGTTTACGTCTCAAATACTGAAAACTCGTGCTAAGGGTACTGGATTGTGGTAGACGCGGCCCACGGCGACGGACGTCGCTCGATGAACTCCGGCCACCGTAGGCGCGGGCATGCGGGCAGCGAGTAAAGGGGCAACTCGCTGCCCGACCAAGGACCATGCCCGGGTCGACGGCGCGTTGTGTCCCACGCGCGCCTCAAAGAGTGTCAGCATAATGGCGGGGCCCCCGCTCAGAGGGCCAAAGCCTGCCGGGGTCGCGGGATTATTTCCTTACCGTGACCCCGGAACATAAGGGGCTATTGTAGGACACCGTGGATTTTAGTCAGTAGAAGTCTGACAGTCCCGCCCGCCCTGCCCTGGGTGGGAGGACTTTTACCACGCTAAAAAAAACGCAATATTTATTCACAAATATCTTCATCTTTTATCACAAAATTACTTCACCTGTTGCAAATTAAAATCTTAAACGTCAAACGATTTTTTTTTAAACCAGAATTTTGAAACCTGTCAACTATGTTGGTTTATGCCAAGAATGTTAACTATATGTAAATATTAAATTGTGTGATATTGAATACAGTAGCTGGATTTGGGGTATTTCGAGTTTTTTTGGAATAGTGATGTGATGGGACAAACTTATCGATACTTGGAAAAAAAAGGTACAAAAGTATCGTTAAAATCTTGATTGACAATATTTATTATTATCGTTATATAGAGTTATTATAAAGAAATAATAGAACCATTGCACTATTAGTAATATTAAAAAAATATTAAATATATTTATAGAAATATTAATAATGTAATGTCATTTTACATACCTACTTTATTATTTAAGCACTTACTAAAATATGAAATTTTTTACCAGTCCAAATCGATTTTTCTCTGCATTTTTTTAATATAAATAGGTACCTATTAAGTTAAAAATATACTCAATACTCAATTCTTTATTGCATTTCATATGTTACATAATTAGATGGTAAAAAATGAAAATGGTACAAGATCAAATATGAACCCTGTCGGGCACGCAAAAATTAGGAGAGAGAGAGAGAGAGAGAGGTATATAATCCCACGTTGTAATTATGTGCAAAATTGGCCGGAGAAAACTACACAATTATAAGAGAGGATTGTTATAGGGGAGGCCTAATAAAAGAGAGGAAAGGTTAGGGGGAGACTTGTCCAGCAGATTCAATATTCTAGAATAAATAAAAAACAAATCGATAAAAAAATATGTTTTCGATACCACAAAACATATCGACAATTTCCCCTCACTACTTCTCAAATATGTAACACAAAAACTCCACTTTTGGTATCGGTACAGCCATCCCTGTTTATTTAGGAACATCACTTGAGACTTGCATTGTCTGGTCTTCGTATACCCTTTTTATACCAGTCTGCAAGAATATTTCAAACAGGTGACGTCATGCATTCGGTATTTGGAAGAAAAACAAAGAAAAATTATCGTATTGATAAAATATCTATCTAATATCTTTAAACGAGCAATTCTTGTATATTTATTTATATACAAAGTGTAACATTAATAGTGCAAAACCTCTCGTGGGGTAACTCAGCCCATGTTACTGAACAATGTTTGATCAAAAACTTTTGGAAAAAAAAAACATACAAAATGAGAAATTTATCGACCCCATCAGTATGAAAAATCTTTTTTTTTTTACAAAAGTTTTTGATCAAACATTGTTCAGTAACATGGGCTGAGTGTGTCCCAGCAGTGGGAACATTTATAAGCTGATGATGATGTAATATTTGTTTTGTTTCTATATTCTATACAAAAGTCCGTCACTCGGTGAAAAACCTTACAAAAGTGATATACACATACAATTCCTATTTCAAAACTCCCCCATATAATTTCACGACGGGGTCTCGGAATTAAATCGCAATACATTGACTTTAACACAATCAATAATGACTTAGCATTTCTGGAACATTAAAGGGCCATGCCGACTCTTTCATCTGTCTGTTCGTTTGTCCCTTACTCAGCAAAATCGTGATACCTTACATATTGCAGGGATGTTTTAAATGATATGGATAATATTAATTGCGAAATTTTCTATAGTGCACTATCTTGGATCGTACTGATGCACTTTTCTCGTAGATTATAATCATCAAGATGTATACAGGGTTACTGGTAACTCGACATATTCCTTGCAGGACGTCATAGTAGGGCTAAAATGCAACAACTTAAGCCGCCAAATCTTCTACCGAAGTTCAGTAGATTTTGAGTTAGGTACTTAGATTTTTAGTTTTTTATGAAAAATCTCAGATTAAATCGTTTGGAGTCAATTTAAAAATGATTTACGGCGCGACTGAACTGAAATTTAAGTTAATATCATAGCTGATGCCGTAGCCGATCTTTTTTAATTATTAATAGTTCAAATATGCCAAAAACCATGGCAAATATCACTAATCAAACACTCAATTTTTAGTAATTTTTGCTATTACTCCATAAAAAATGTTGTCTAGTGAAAAAAAATACTACGCCTGATGTACAAATTACTAGGAAAATATCCTTGTCTTATCAGCTATTCAGAAAGGTATGATTGTAACAGGATATTTTGATAAATAAAATTTTCAAAGGAAAAACTAGGGTTTTTGAAAAAATGTGATGTTTTAGTAAGGTTTTGGTGACACCCTGAAGTTCGGTTTGGTTAGTTTCTTTTAATTTCTGCAAACAGAAATAAGAGCCCCGCTACCCCGCTATGCTACTTCTGATTCGACATTTTAAAGACTAATAGGCAAATTTATTCTGTTTATTAGTTATGTTATAGTATTAATTACCAACGTAAATTAAACATAGGAGCTCGTGGCTAAATAATTACAGCCTGTGACTAGGATTTTTTACTGTACTTTTACTCAAAAAAGTACCTAACTAAAACAAAAACTAAGTTCTAACAAAAACTAAGTATAGATACAAAATATTATATTTAAATTAGAAAGTTCCTCTAATTACATTATGCTACAAAAAACTGCAGTAAGTGAATGCACTCTAGAAACTAATAAATAATCTGTTTTTAAAGATTATTTATTTATCATGTCTGAGAAGAATAATAATAAATAATAATAATGATATTCCACAACTATCACACAACGCCATCTAGTCCCAAGCTAAGCAGAGCTTGTGTTATGGGTACTAGACAACTGATAAACATACTTATATATTTCTAAATACATACATATTATAGATAAATTACACCCAGACACAGAACAAATGATCGTGCTCATCACACAAACATTTGTCCTGGGTGGGAATCGAACCCACGACCTCCGGCATAGCAGTCAGGGTCACTAACCACTAGACCAACAGGCCAGTCAGAAATTTAGGTATCGGTATCAGAAACTGTAAAGTTATTTATAATGAGTTTTTCATCTCATTCTGGACTCAGACTGACCTGTTGGTCTAGTGGTTAGTGACCCCGACTACTATGCCGGAGGTCGTGGGTGCGATTCCCACCCAGGACAAAATAAATGTTTGTGTGATGAGCACGATCATTTTCTGTGTCTGAGTGACATTTATCTATAATATTTATGTGTTTAGAAATATATAAGTATGTTTAACCGTTGTCTAGTACCCATAACACAAGCTCTGCTTAGCTTGGAACTAGATGGCGTTGTGTGATAGTTGTGGAATCCTACTACTATTATAAAGGCGAAAGTTTGTAAGTATGGATGTATGGATGTTTGTCACTCTTTCACGTAAAAACCACTGAACGGATTTAGCTAAAATTTGGTACACAGATAGTTTATAACCTGGATTAACATATAGGATAGTTGTTATCCCGATTTTATGTTCCCGCGGGATAATTTTCGAGTTGTAGCGGGTGAAGCCGCTGGCAACAGCTAGTATTATTATAATGCTAAAATGCATCACTACATTGCAGTAATGACAAGCAGAAAACTCAGACTACATTTTAAAAGCAAATCTATAGAAAATATAGTTTTGTCTGTTACAAATATAATGTTAATTTTTCATACTTTCTCGTCTTTCAAGTGAGGTCAACGATGCATGTATTCTAATAACAGAATGACATTTTAAATCGATACTATCGAAAATCTAGAAATCGTAAAGAAAGCGGAAGATTTTTGTTCGAGTACATCACTAATTTGTTTAGGGTTGTCAACAAAATTAAAACTAGTTATTTCGCTTTTTTTATTTAATGATAGGTTCGCGTTTGACCACTATGGTAAGATTCCCACCAACCGGCCAGGCCCGGCGGCATTTTACAATGCGGTAAAGAACATTGAAATCTATCAACAGTCAATACAGTCCATATTTGCATGCAACTTACGGGACACGTCGCTACGTGTCGCGGAATGCTGACGGTGATAACTTTGCAAGCAAACATGAACTGTATTTACTGTTGATAGATTTCAATGTTCTTTACCACATTGTAAAATGCCGCCGGATCCGGAAGGTTGGTGGGAATCGTACCTATCTCGCCTGATGGTAAGCGAAGATGTGGTCGAAGGTGAAGCACGCTTGCCTAGAAGTAACCTGTTCACTCTTGACTTGAAGACCACAAGGTTATAGCTATAATTGAGAAACAAACATCCATACATTCATACAACTTTTTACATTTAGGTATAATATCTTGCGGGACTGTTAAGTCGGATACCGTGGCTCTAGAACGCAAATAGCAATACCAGGGTGTTTTTTAGTCAGAATATGAACGTAATCGCATAATCAACCTATAATGTTCCCACTGCTGGGACACAGGCCTCCTCTCTGTGAGAGGAGCGCGGGTCCAGTGCGGGTTGGTAGATGTCACATGTCTTAGAATGTTTAGTTCTAGGACATGCCGGTTTCCTCACGATGTTTTCCTTCACCGTTTTGAGAGCAGTGGTGATGAAATAAATTACACAAAGTAATGCGCCTGACTAGGTTCGAATCCACGGCTTATAAACTTTTAAACTGGCCGTTGGTCTCCGTTGTATATATTTTTTTACTATTTGTAATTAGTTCGTCGTGACTGCCATCCTTATTCTCAAAGTTCATTAGTGAAGTTCTAATCTCTTTCATCTAACCGCCCGATCTCTATAGAGTTGGAACGACAGATCGAATCTATGGTCCATAGTCTATGGCACTGGGTCAAATTCTTGGGTCAAATGGAAATACAGTTTTGTCATTGTAACTACATAATTATTTAAATAAAGTAAAAATATTTTTTTTGCGAATTTCCAAAAGTCTTGGAACAAACATTTTGTCATTGTAACTAAATATTTAAATAAACTAAAAAACATTTTTTTTTTGCGAATTTCCAAAAGCCTTGGAACAAACATTTTGTCATTGTAACTACATATTTAAATAAACTAAAAATCATTTTTTTTTTTGCGAATTTCCAAAAGTCTTGGAACAAACATTGTTCAGTAACATGAGCTGAGTTACCCCACGAGAGGTTTTGCGCTATTAACGTTACAGGTTGTATAAAAAAACTATGTTTTACGTAACAATGTCACATAGTAATGACGTCAATTTCTAAAATTATAGGTTAAAATGTAAGTGAGTTAGATGTAGCTAATAAGTCTTAATAGCCTGTGTTTACCATGAGAACATAATTATAATTGGTGTTCTATTTATTTAATAAAGTACTGTAGGAAGGTTGAAGATTCAAGTATTCGTATATGTAGAAGTCTTTAAGAAGATAATAATAACAATATTCCACAACTAAAAATTTATTTGTTCTGTGTCTGGGTGTAAGTTATCTATAATATTATGTATGTATTTAGAAATATATAAGTATGTTAATCAGTTGTCTAGTACCCATAACACAAGCTCTGCTTAGCTTGGGACTAGATGGCGTTGTGTGATAGTTCTGGAATATTATTATTATTATTTGAATTATAGGCAGTCAAGGCTTATGTTTTAGATAGATTGTCGGAACGGCTAAGTTTCGTAACATGCGCGGTAAATATATAATCTTATTTGATTGCAGTACCAACTTTTTTCACATATTTTAGTTATTTGAATACTTAGGGCTGATTTTTGAATAGCCAGATAACCTCTAACTGAGGAATAAAAATGGCGGTTTGACAGCTTATCTATAGAAAATATGTCAAACCGCCATTTTTATTCCTCAGATAAAAGTTATCAGACTATTGAAAAATCAGCCCTTAGTGTAATAAAATAATAATAGCCGTAATTGTAGTTATGTCCGTCTTCACAAATAATTCTCTAACTTACTTTTCTATCAAAACTTACTTTAAAAGTCCAGTCGGTACACCAAAGGATCAAATGATTAATAATGTTTGGGCGTTAAAAAGACAAGTGACACCGGGCCACCAGCATTGTATGTAGCGGACATTTTGACAAATTGATTTTATATTAGTAGATGAATATCGAAAGAAACAGAGTATAAGACTTCGAGTAAAGGGCTTCACACACAGCAGCTATAATGTAAAGATGTACATTGGTGGTACAGTTGTGATAAAATAAAATTATATGCCCCGGGGTCGCGGGATTGTCTTATCAGGAAACCGTGAACCTGGAAAGTAAAGGGTTATTGAGGGATCACCGTGGATTTTAGTCAGTACAAGTGTGACAGTATGGGTGGGAGGACTGATCATTTTTAATGATATAACCACGCAAAAAAAGGTAGTGAGGTCCACTCATTTGTCCTTATTGTGACAAAAATAATTAATTTCTTAATTCTCTTCTTATTTTAATACACCCTGCTACCTATTCTAACCTCAAAAACACAACATTTCTCCGACACCACTATATCTTGACCCACGTCAAAAAAGCGAACTAAAAAAAGGTACTGAATTTTTGGCACGTCTTACGAGTGGCGCCGCCGACAAGTGTCAAGTTAAATTGGTTATGTATTGACAAATGATCCGATGACAAGTGACAGGTAACCATTTTTTTTAACTACCCCCTTTTGTTAAAGAAGGGTGTTTATATGGCAGGTTGGACTTTTTTTGGTATTTTCTTTATTTTTAGTAACCGCTAATGGTTATATTGTGGTTTTGAAGTTTTTTTTTGCTGTTATAATAGTTTACGGGGAACTTTAGTTTTTGAACGCAGTTTCGGATGCGTTATTTTAGAATTTGACTGTCAATTTGGTGAAATGTGGCGCCACCTATTGACATGAAAATGTTCTGGTCAACTTTCGTAATTTTTTTTTAATATCTTGGAAATTATTTCGGAGCAGATTTTTCAATACTCCGATTACTTTTATCTGAGGAATAAAAATGGCGGTTTGACAACTTAACTGTAGAAAATATGTCAAACCGCCTTAAAAAAAAAACATAAATAAAATAAGAACCCTTACAAACTTGATTATTTTTAGAAATAGTTTCACTGTCTACCTCAGTACAAATTGTGGGGGTCATTGGGAATCATCGCCATTTTATCTCTAAAAAAACGCGAATACATTTATCGATTTTCTAATACATTCCAATCAATCTATACCAATATTATAAAACTGACGAATTCGTTTGTTTGGTTAGACGCGCTAATTTCAGGTACTGCATTTTCAAATTGGAAAATTCTTTTTGTGTAAAATAGTCTATTTATCATTGTAGATTATTAGCTATTAATCACGCCTTGCCAAATAGGAGCGAGGGTTTATGGTAACATTCGTCCAAGTGTTAAATTGTCCACATGTCATAATATCCTGATGTTATATTTCTACTTTGTTAGAATGAAGTTTTGCCAAAATCCACAATTATTGTTGTTGTGTCCTAATGTCATATTGTACGTGATTCAAAATGCTAGATATTGTGATAAAACGACGCTTGAATTTTTTTTGTTGGTAGATAATAGAACAAACTTACTTTTTTTTTAATTTCCATAACCCTTTACGTTCCAATATCGTTAAACAATTTAATTTGTTGATACGAAATCATTTTTTTACTTTATGTCATATGGACAAAATATTGTCACTTGATCTTTATAACAAAATTTTTGACTTTTTAACATAATGACATGTACACATGTGGACAATTTAACACTTGGACGAATATTACCATAATTCGGAGCGAGCAGCGGAGTAAAACCGTAGTGAAAAACTAGTCCCAAATAATACCGTTCTTAATTTAATTCTGAACTAAAGTACACATGTCTTTAAAGCCGTTAGAGTAATAAGAAGCATATTATATGAGTATATAATAAAGAATGATATTCAATCAAATATAATTATTAACAAATATGTACGTCCAATGTACGGCGACGAGATGAAAGTTTTCGGATTGTAGTGTAGCGTAGCGTACCGTTTTTATGTTGCGGGGCAACTGGGAAACTGGGGGCTTGTGGGAAATTACTAGATTTTTCAAATTTTAAGACAAAAAAAAATTAGCGAGCATTTTAAATTAATAATAATAATATTTCACAACTATCACACAACGCCATCTAGTCCCAAGCTAAGCAGAGCTTGTGTTATGGGTACTTGGCCGTTGAACTCATTTGATTATTTTATCAAATGAGTTCTCCCACCCCGGGCAGAGCGGGAGGGACTGTCAAACTTGTACTGTCAATCCACGGTGTCCTTCAATAGCCCTTTATGTTCCGAGGTCACGTTAATGAGATAAGTCCCGCGGCCCGGCAGGCTTTGGCCCTCTAGAGGGGAGCCCCGTCATTATGCTGACGCTCTTTGAGGCGCGCGTGGAACATAACGCGCCGTAGACCTGAGCATGGTCCATGGTCGGACAGCGAGTTGCCCTTTACTCGCCGCCCGTGGCTCTCAATGAGATATTTCAATTACGTAATCTATCGGACATTTGTTAAATTTTCAATAAACGTGGTATTATTTGCTCATAAAAAAAATCTAGACATTACAGTAACCTCCTAAAATCACAACAACACAGCAACATAATGATATATAATGCGCCCGCGTCCGTCTTTCTGAATAGGACCGTAATTGCTGCGCCTGACCCCAAGATCTATGGATCCGTTGCGATCTATAGATCATTGATCGATAATAAGGATAGTGCGCGCGCGCCGTATGAAAGTAGAAAGGTGGAATACTATTCTGTTGCGCGAAAATCTTTTGAAGAATGAGATTTCGATGTAAATAAGTTTCTAAACTGACATGGTCACTATTACAAATATTAGGGTTTAAAATGGGATATTTATAAACCATGTTTATTATTTGTTTTGAGTTTCCGATATTTCTGGTTTCTGCGGGTGGATGTTATGAGCAGACAAATCGGTCTACCCTCCGTCTCGTTCGTTTTTTGCGTTCCACCCTCATAACTTCAGTTCATCCGTGATCATGGTGCTTGCAACAGTGCCGAAATATCGGAAACTCAAAGCAAATAGTAAACATGGTAAATATCCTGTTTTAAACCCTAACATTTCGATGTAAAGTTGAAATGTTTTAAATTATGTCGATTTGAGAGTATTTGGCCACCCAGTTACTGGTTTTAAAGTTAACTAAATCGCCTCTGAGATCCTTACAGGCTTCTACGACAGGTTGGAAGCAGCTGATATAATATAAAATAATATATTCCACAACTATCACACAACGCCATCTAGTCCCAAGCTAAGCAAAGCTTGTGTTATGGGTACTAGACAACTGATAAACATACTTATATATTTCTAAATATAACATGCTTATTAAAGATAAGTTACATCCAGACACAGAACAAATGATCATGCTCATCACACAAACATTTGTCCTGAGTGGGAATTGAACTCACGACTTTTGGCAAAGCAGTCAGGGTCACTAACCACTAGACCAACAGGCCAGTCTATCAATAAACAAAGATAAAAGCCACCAAAATTCGATAGTGGTGTTTGATGACGTGATGACGTCACAATCAAGCAACGACTGTACTTGCATACGACGTATTCCTAATTTTAAAATAGTCGTATTTCGTCAAATTTAGTTTACGTACTACTGCTACTGTCAGCCTGTATCATCCCACTGCTGGGCAAAGGCTGACATGACTTCCAGCTACTTCGATCTAAGGCTAGTGTGAGCCACTGGTTGTTAGTTTTGTCCAGCTCATCCCGCCATCTTCTGCGAGGTCTGCCGCGACGCTTTCTGGCTATGTCGTAACAATAGAAAATATAAAGTCGAATTTTTATTTTTTGAAAATTTGAATTTTCGGACTTATTCGATTTTTTTTTTGTCAAATTCCATAATTTTCATATTTTGCAGTAACGACTGTCATCTTTAGATCCAATATCAGTTCCAAATACGATCGATCACGGATATATGAGATCATAGTTATAGCAAATGATCCATGGATCGTTATAAGCGCGCGCGCAGTTTTTGTTGCGTCTTTTACAGTTTAACGATAATGATATTGTCTTATTTGACATATCGTTGGACTTAATCTGTATGGCGCTTGTTTTGGAATTGAGGTAAGCAGTAATACTAAATCTGATATCTTTAAACGAGCAATTCTTGTATATTTATTTATATATAATCAGGATCTCTGAAATTGCTCCAAGGATTTTTATAAAAGTTACAGATTACGGGTTTTTCGGCTCAAGGAATCGATTTGTCAAAGTCCCAGTTCGAGAAAAGCTCGGTTCCCAAGATATAGACATTCTAAAAACCGCGTTTTAAGAAGCGCCATCTATAACGCCATGACCAATGAGGCCCAAAAACAAAAAAAACAGATATTACTAATAATACTAATAATATTCCACAACTATCACACAACGCCATCTAGTCCCAAGCTAAGCAGAGCTTGTGTTATGGGTACTAGATAGTGTCCGACCGAAACTGATTTTTCAGCCGAAACCGAAACCGAACCTTCGGCCTTGCTCTCAGTTTCGGCCGAAACCGAAACCGAAACTTTTTAAAACTTTTAACATTTCGATTTTTTTTGTTTTTTTTTTGTTTTTTTTTTTTACATTTATTGGCTCAAGAAAAACTGTCAAATACAAAAAGCGAATTTTTGAACTGGGCGTGGACGGCTATATTTTTAACTATGAGGAATATCGAAAAACGTTGAATAGAGTCTCGAGACCGATTTTGCCGCAAACTAAAACTGTATCATTGGATTTTAGAAAAATCAATAATCGTGGCCAAAAATCGAACCCGCTAATTTTGAAAAACAAATCACAACCAATGTATTAATACACCATTTGATAGTGTTAATAGTAAGGATCAAATTCTGGGTAATAATGAAAAACGGCAAACTTGTGGATAGATAGATATACACCGTGACTTTTTAGTCGTCTTACAAAAAGGGTCCACTTAATGTATCCGACCTAAAATACCTCTAGGCAAGTTATTTTTTTTTTAATCGTTAATAATAATTTTTATTTTTAATAAATAGGTGCATTAGAAATATGAAACACCCTGTTAAATGTTTACGTATCTAGCTGTAAAGTATACCTACCCAGCGCAATAGTCGGGCAGATCATTCTATCTCCATTTTCTATGAGACAAGGGTGTTTCTAACTACACCTTGCGTCATAATAACGAATTAAAATTTTATTTTAAAAATTTTCAAATCTCTTAAATACCCCCGGGTCGACGGAGCGTTGTGTCCCACGCGCGCCTCAAAGAGCGTCAGCATAATGACGGGGCCCCCCTCTCAGAGGGCCAAAGCCTGCCGGGGTCGCGGGATTATTCCCTAACCGTAACCCCGGAACTTAACAGGCTATGAAGGACACCGTGGATTTTAGTCAGTAGAAGTCTGACAGTCCCTCCCGCCCTGCCCGGGGTTGGAGGACTCATTTGATGATTTTACCACGCTAAAAAAAAAAAAAAAAAAAATCTCTTAAATACCTATTTTTTTATTATAAACGTGTTCTAGTCATTGGGTACATGAACTGGGCTGCTTTTGTAAGACGACTAAAAAGTCACGGTGTATAGATAGACGATCTTAAGAATTGCTATTTTTCTGTTATTTAAATTCTACTGAGTCAATAATCTATCATTGTTTCCAATGTTTCACTGGATTTGAAATCTCAACAATCGCACTATATTAATTTAGCAATACGAAATAACTGAGACATTAGACTAAAAAAAATGCATTGTTTAAAAAAAGAAACCGTTAACTTAATTATGTTTCGAATCCCGCCTAATCCTAATTATAATCGCCTTGACGATTGATAAGTTTTTAATCATTGACGCACGTAACAAATATTTTTTTATTATGACATGAACATACAAGACTACGAATTTTACCGAACGACGCACGAAAATGCAGGAACACTTGAGTTTCGGCGGGGCCGAAAGTTTCGGCTATATTTTGGCCGAAACCGAAACTGAGGCCGAAACTAGATATTTTGGCCGAAACCGGCCGAAACCGAAACCGAAACCGAAATTTCGGTCGGTCACTAGTACTAGACAACTGATAAACATACTTATATATTTCTAAATACATACATAATTATTATAGATAAATAACACCCAGACACAGAACAAATGATCGTGCTCAGCAGTCGCCGAGGTTTTTGTGAATTTTAAAACTTAGCACTCGGATCCTGTTATAAGATTCATTACCTGCCTTTTCCCAACTATATTGTGGTCGGCTTCCAGTCGAACCAGATGCAGCTGAATATCAATATTTTACATGGAGCAACTGACTATCGGACCTCCACAACACAGTAACTGGGCTATACGATACCCCATGGAAAGACTGGTTATCAGACTTTAGAGTTTCTGACTAACAGTAACGGCTGTCAAAGATCTACAAATGACAGCCGGGATCAACGGCTTTACTTGCTTTTCGAGGCATTTTATAACTTAAGGGGCAGGTCTTGTAAAATTCACGCGCGCCGAATTATTTGCGTAACTTTGTTTGTGATTTTTGAACAAAATAGTGCAATAGCTTGAAATATTATTATTGCACATAAATAACCATAATATAAGTAACAGTTAGTTATTTTTTTAAAGTTGATTTAAGTAGATTATATTAGGTAAATCAAGCGTTGAAAACAGCTCTTTCCTGCCCAACGTCATTTCGAGTTACGTTGGTGCACTCAATCTGAGACAATGAAGAATTAATTTAAAAATCTGATCAGCGCATAATGACCGCAATATCCTCGTCTTCAAACTGCGCTGATTAGTTTTTTATATTTATCTTCCATTTTCTTAATTAAGATGGCAGAATATCATCAAAATTCTCGGATTTCATCTCTTAATAAATGGTTTTTTTTCATAGGAACTATGCATCGTAGGTATGTAATATTACATTATCTTGATGTCAACAGATCAATAAAGCAAATTCAAAAAAAAAATTGTACCTAAAGCGCTTTTTTTTAACAATAAAAAATATCTCAAATAACCTCTCAAAAAGTGTTTATAAACGAGAATTGCAAGAGAAATTCCTTAGTGGCCGGTGGACGGCCGGAGCGATTGGACGTGAGGTCCACGACGAATTTTTGTTGGTCCCTCTCGCTCGCACCTTCTCTCGCTCTAACGGTGATGACGCGCAGTTACGCATCTCAGGTTGCTCTACTTTATTATGTTAAAATATATTTTTTAACCGACGGAAAAAAAGGAGGAGGTTCTCAATTCGACATGTATATATTTTTATTTTTTTTTTATTTATGACCATTCTTTACTTTCTCTAAGGTGGTCCAATATCAAAAAATCTTTTTTTTTTTTTGTTGGACAGAGTTTATCTGAAAGTTGGTCCCATTTAAATATCAAAATTAAACTCGGCCTATAGGGGTAGAAAAAGACGAATTAATTGTCAAATTTCCTACAGAATTTTCAGTTGTGAACCGATTATTGTTAAAAGATATGGAGAAGTAACTAAACAAGTTGGAGCGAATTCCGACCTTATTGACATTGAAAATTTTGTTTGTTTTTTCTCACTTTCACGATCGCTAACATTGCTCCTTCATTAAAATCCGGTGTTTGCATAAATGTCAGTAAGGTCGAAAATAGTTTGAACATGTTTTTTAAATTGCTTAACGATAGCAAGTTAAAAAACAGCTTCAAGCGATTTTCGCCCTTATTGACATTTAAAATTTTGTTTGTTTTTCTCACTTTCACGTTCGCTGACATTGCTCCTTCATTAAAATCCGGTTTTTGCATAAATGTCAATAAGGTCGAAAATCGCTTGAAGCTGTTTTTTTAACTTGCTATCGTTAAGCAATTTAAAAAACATGTTCAAACTATTTTCGACCTTATTGACATTTAAAATTTAGTTTGTTTTTTCTCACTTTCACGTTCGCTAACATTGCTCCTTCATTAAAATCCGGTTTTTGCATAAATGTCAATAAGGTCGAAAATCGCTTGAAGCTGTTTTTTTAACTTGCTATCGTTAAGCAATTTAAAAAACATGTTCAAACTATTTTCGACTTTATTGACATTTAAAATTTAGTTTGTTTTTTCTCACTTTCACGTTCGCTAACATTGCTCCTTCATTATAATCCAGCAAGTAACAAAACCGTTGGTTTCTCTGTCTCCCGGTGGTAATGGACTGTGCCTATGACAAGGTGTGCAGTCCTTGGATGGGACTGTCAGATTTGTACTGACTAAAATCCACGGTGTCCTTCAAATAGCCCTTAATGTTCCGGGGTCACGGTAATGAGTACCGCGACGACAGCAGGCTTTAGCCCTCTAGAGGGGGACCCCGTCATCATGCTGACGCTATTTGAGGCGCTCGTAGGACACAACGCGCTGTCGACCCGGGCATGGCCCATGACTTTTTTTTCATGATAAAATCATCAAATGAGTCCTCCCCAGGCCAAGCGGGAGATACTGTCACACTTGTACTGACTTAAATTCACGGCGTTCTTTAATAGCCTTTTATGTTCTGGGTTTACCACTGCGGCTGGGATGTAAGGTTTACGCTGTCCTCTCTCTCACGCGTCCCGCCTCTTCCTTTGCCAACATGACTGCTGCACTGACCTTTTTTTAGGTTTAATTAGTTAAACACGATTGCGTTTAACAAATTAAACCTAACAGAATTTAACCTATGAGAATATTAAAATAGTATTAAAACACTTGTGTGATACTCGTATTATTACAAACCAAACAGGGTTGGCATGATGAAAACAAGTTGTTTTAAAACACCTGTTTAAAAAAGTTTGAAATTAAACAGTGTTTTTTATTACCCGTTTCAACTACTTTTTAAGGCAGATGAATGCATATAAAATGAAAACAAATTAATATTCAGGAGTCTAAATAGTTTGACATAAAACCTTTTGAGTTTAATGCCATTGTTATGTCATATATTTAACTTTTATTGACACTGTAATGAAATAATGCTTAAAATTTTTAGAAAAAAAAATCACATGTTTTATTCCATTGATCATTTTTCGTAAAAAATTCATTACAAAGGGTGAATTTGAAAAGATGTAGTCTAGAAATGAAACATAATTGATATATATACGTTTAGACATCAACAAACAAGGTGGAATTAATTTTAAAAAAGAACCAGAAACTAAAAAAAAAACACTTTTCTAAAACATTTTGAATTGTTACAGTTTGTTTTATAAATTTAAAAAAAACTCTTTTTTTTTCCAACCCTGAAACCAAGTCATATTAAAACTCCTTATTAAGCAAAAATTCTATAACTCCTTTTAAATAATCCTTAGTAGAGCAATGTTCATACCGCATCAAAATTGTTTTATAATAATTCAGTGGGCAGGATGTATGCGGGGGATTGCGGGAAGGGAGCCCGAAATTTGACGTACGATCGACTGGCCGAACGCGATTCAATTTTTTGCAAAAGAAGACGGCAGCCTTAAGCGTTTCTTTATATCGCGATATTAAATTTAAGTGTGATAATTTTTGACTAAATCGCGGGTAAATTCGAAGACATAACCTAGTCTTTCAAAATAATTCGCCACAAAACACCAATTCAAAAGAAAGTGTGAAAATAACAATAAAACTAAAAATAGTACCACTTTTAATTGTTATTATAATTTATTTAAATTTTATTCTTAAGTAAACATAATTACTCGCTTTGTTATAAAGGTAATTAACACTTGTTCAGTTGTTAGAATTTTGTTTCTGAGATTATTTATTATTATATGAATAGATGATAAAAAAACTGGCTAAGCGCGAGTTGCACTCACTCGTGGAGGGTTCCATAGATACCATTAATCTCTAAAAACTAAAAAAAAATGTCTAGTGTATTTGACCATCCTTAAATATTTTTTTCATTTCATTTTTTAGTATTTTGTTGTTATAGCGGTAACAAAACTACATCATCTGTGAAAATTTCAACTGTCTAACTATCACGGTTCATGAGAAACAGATTGGTGACAGACAGACAGACAGACAAACAGACAGCAGAGTCTTAGTAAAGGGTTCCGTTCGTTTTACTCTATTTGTACTAAAATCGATCGATCGATCGATAAAAATCGGCTTCTCCATACAAACCGTCCAATCAAGTTCATGAATAATTTTGTACGGTGATGCAGATTTTTTCATTTCTTAAAAAAAAATGTGGAAGATTGTTCAGTTTCGTGTACTGGGCAAGCCCTGAAAGTTTATCTTACACCCTGTATAAATATGTTTATCAGTTGTCTAGTACCCATAACACAAGCTCTGCTTAGCTTGGGACTAGATGGCGTTGTGTGATAGTTGTGGTATATTATGGCTAAGCGGCTAATTGGCTTAGTATTACTTAGCTACGACTTATTTATCTGGGCATAATTGACGGACTAATTAATTTAAATCAGTGGAACATTTTGCAACATTAGTTAAACCGGAATTCCAAAATGACCGACGAATATCCGAAACAACTAAGTAATCAATTCAAAACCAAACAATAATTATTTGTTTTTTTTTTCACACCAAACACACAATAGGTTTCCGATTTATGTTTGCTAATCGATATTTTTTTGTATCGATTCGTAAATCGAAAGGAAATACGGTATTGACCTTTGGTTGTGTCATTTTGAGTCATTGTCAAGGACATTAGTTGGTTGGAAGAGGCGCTTGAAGCTGAATTAAACAGCCGCGTGGTTGTTGAAGGTCTAAGCTTAAATCTAGCTCAAAGAATGCGGACGGCGAGTAATGGGCAACTCGCTATCCGCTCATGGACGCAGCCCGGTTTGACGGCGCGTTGTGTTCCAAAGAACTGTCTGCATAAGGACGGGGCCCCCTTCTAGAGGGCCAAACCCTGCCAGGGCCGCGGGACTATCGGTAAACTGACTCTTGAGCTTAAAGGGCTATTGAAGGACACCGTGGATTTTAGTCAGTACAAGTCTGACAGTCCCTCCCGCTCTGCCCGGGATGGAAGGACTCATTTCATGATTTTACCACATTAAAAAAAAATGTGTTATAAATATGGATTGCAAAATGTTACTGTTGTTGCTAAGCTCATAACTCGAAAACGGCTGGACCGATTCGGCTACTTCTTTTTTTGTTGTGTTTGTAACCATCAGCGCCAGGTTTTAGAGGACGAAAATCATCATGTCCACCCGTGCGAAGCCGGGACGGGCCCCTAGTAGCATAATATTATATTAGTAGGATTCGTTCCGTACGGGAATCGTACCCACGACCCACGTCGCGGCAGTTCTGTTGATCGCTCTACACTCCACATTACAGTATAAAAAAAATATGGAAAAAAAAACGACCATAAAAATACATAAAAACGATTAAATTGTATTATGAGCAAGAAAACTGCGTCAAAAGTGAAAGTTTTTAACTGTGTAGTTTAAACGTACAGGAGTTTATAACTCCTAGTTAAATGTGGGTAGTGTAACAGTTAACAGTAAGTTTTACTAGACGCCGACGGTTATATTAGACTGAGCTGTTATACCATTTAACGGTATGAATTTCTAAGACAATATTCTAGATTTACTATAGTTCATCATCTGCCTGCCTTTTCCCAACTATATTGTGGTCGGCTTCCAGTCGAACCAGATGCAGCTGAATATCAGTATTTTATATGGAGCGACTGCCTATCAGACCTCCACAACACTGTAACTGGGTAATACGATACCCCATGGTAAGACTGGTTGTCAGACTTTAGAGCTTCTGACTAACAGTAACGTTAGCCATGCGGCGCAAAAGTAAATGATAAATGGTATTTATTTTGCAAATAGGTTTTCACAAACACTATTATAAGTCAAAAAGTGATTATTATTGCTCTAACGGAAGCTCGCAATTAATCAATAATTAGTATTTTAATAAAAACTCTTTATTTTCCATTCTTATAACGAACGCTTTTCAAAAAACGAAAGCCGAGCCGAGCGTAACCGAAATCAGCCGAAGTGACACTCGGGCCGTTCTTTTTTCAAACGTAATGATTGATAGTCTCTCTTGCGCACATAGACAGTTATTTCGTAATTAACTTCTTTTTTTTTAAACTATCTTTTAATTTTTATTGACAGTAGTAATTTGTATTAAAAAGTTTCATATTATTACGGTAAGGTGTAGGAAGAAGATATGGCTACAACTCTGAATTGACGGGCCGCTAGTACTGAATAAAACTTTTTTAGTTCTTTTTTTCTTAAAATCCGCAGTGATCCTTCAATAGACCTCTATGTTCCAAGACCACGGTTAACTTATATTAATGAGAACTGCAAGCTGTACATACACCGTCACTTTTTAGTCGTCTTAAAAAGTGGTCCAGCTTATGTATCCGATCTAAATACCTCTAGGCGAGTTTTTTTTTCAATCTTTAACAATATTTTTTTTATTATAAATAAATTAGCATATTAGAAATATGAAACACCCTGTTAAAATGTTTACGTATCAAGCTGTATAGTATACCTACCCAGCGCAATAGTCGGGCAGATCATTCCATCTCCATTTTCTATGAGACAAGTGTGTTTCTAACTACGCCTTGCGTCATAATAACTAAGTAATTCTTTATTTTTTATGTTTTCAAATCTATTAAAAAACATTTTCTTTTTATTTTAAACGTGTTCTAGTAGACTAAAATTCACGGTGTATAATATCATGCTATTACGCCCTACAGGAACCAAGTAGAGGGCGTGAAACCGTGAAACACAGTTAGTCTATTTTAAAATCATTTCTAATGTTCAAGTACCGAATGTGGCTGGCTATCGAAAGTATGTCTAAAAGCTCAGAGCTGCTCGCCGTTAGAAACTGATGAGTGCTTGCGACTCGCCGATTTCACACTCGCGTATTAGACGCTTAGCTTTTTAGGGGACCGTGAGTTAAGTCGGGGAAGCCACGGTTATTTAACTGTTTTTTTTTGTGAGGTTGGTTGAACGGTTGTTTTTTATTTGAGATTTTAAGATTTTTTCTTATTGCACGTCACCACTGAGCCGTTTCACGAAATTATCGTATGATGCGCAATGTTCATGAAATCATGATGGATGACAGGTTCGAATTTATCTTTTTCCAATTAGAATATTCATCCCGTTTCCAAATATTTGAATACGTGTGTATAGCTGAATATACACCGAATCGATATAGGTGAAAACTAAAATAAAATTAGATTTTTATTCATCGAAAACAGAATAAACTTGCAATTTTGGTAATGTATTATTATGGCATATTGGGTGGTTCTATCATACCGAGTTTATTCCTTGTCCCAGAAAGCAAGTAAAGCCGTTTGTCATTTGTAGATCGTTGTTAGTAGTTACTGTTAGTCAAAACTTGAAAGTCCGACAACTAGTTTTACCAAAGAGTATCGTATTACCCAGTTACTGTGTTGTGGAGGTCCGATAGGCAGTCGCTCCATGTATTATACTGATATTCAGCTGCATACAGTAACACAAAGACCGGTCCCCACCAAAAGTTTTTTTTTTAAATTATGACAATCAAAGTCAATAAAAAACAATCTAAAAGTCTTTTTTAAGTTGCATTTTTGTCCTAAATCCTATTCTTATTAATCTAGTTACTCTTATAAGACAAATGCATTTATTAAACTGTACTTATTAGAAGTGAAATCTTTAAAAGACATAAAATGTATGATTATTCTAGCAAACAAAAATAATTTCTAAGAAAAAACATACAGAACCCAACAAGATCTAAGCCAAACGCTTTACAATTTTAGCGAGCGCTACATCGGTATTGTACACGCAGTTACGACCGCGCTCTCCCGCGCAACGCGCGTACCATGCGCCGCCATATTGGATCTAATGTCAAACTGACATGACACCGAGGCAAAGGAAACAACGATGTGATTCCTGAACGTACCTGACATATTTTTAAATTAAGAAATTTTTGTGCAATACCCCACTTAAGTGGACAGTCTGAATTAAGTGCAATATATTTAGTGTTCTAGTTTTTATTAAATTTTTGTAGTTTAGTTCTTTTTTTTTTGTAATTTAATTGTGTTGTAATGGATGTTTACGAATATCAGGTAAGTTTTTGTTTGTCTTAGTTCCGGGTTCATTAAAAATATATTGTATACAGTTGAAGTATTACATTTATTTATCATATACTTGTCAGATCGCAATAGTTTTTAGAAACTTGATTAGTTTCTTAATTACCGTAGCACTTGCTGTTGCTAACGGCTCCGCATGCGTTTACCCCAAAAATTGTCCAATTGGAACGTCAAACCGGGATAAAAAATATCCTATGTTTTAGTCCAGGTTATAAACTATCTGTGTTGCAAATTTCATGTAAATCTGTTCAGTAGTTTTTGCGTGAAAGATTAACAAACATCCATCCAAATAAACTTTCGTATTTATAATATTAGCTGTTTTGGTCTAGTTATATTTTTTAACAAAAAATTAAAGAATCTTAACTAATATTTAGTTTAACTTATCTTCATCAAAATGAAAATTCAAAAGGCCTTTTTTACGTGGTAATACCTACATCAAATGAGTCTTCCCGCCCAGGGAAGGTCGGGAGGGACTGTCAGACTTATAACAAAGATCCTGGTGATGAGTGCTGATAATAACAGCACTAATATATTAGCGGCCCGGTACGTGGTTCGCTACTTTTACAGCAAAATCCCCATTAACAAAAATATCCTCCATTTATTGAATTCATTTGTTACAAAAAATGTGATAAATGAATAACCGCTTGACCGATTTTGCAAACTTCACATAAACCATCTACTAAATAGTCCGAACAAAGTCTAAACATTTGGTTTGGATAGGTGAGCCCGTTCTTGAGTTATAAAATTACAACGAAAAGTGGCATTGATTTTTATATAAAACGAGCTGTTGCCAGAGGCTTCACCAACTACAACTCGAAAATTAACCCACGGGAACATAAAATCGGGATAAAAACTATCCTATGTGTTAATCCAGGTTATAAACTATCTGTGTACCAAATTTTTGCCAAATCCGTTCAGTGGTTTTTGCGTGAAGGAGTAACAAACATACCTACATACACATACATACATCCTCACAAACTTTCGCATTTATAATATTAGTAGGATAAGTCTATGTAGACAGAGACTCGCGCCTAACCTAGTTAAGGTTAAACTTTATACCGGAAGTGTAGTTCCCATCATTTGACACAAACACAACAAAACAATAACACTAGTAATTTGTACACGGTCATGTCAAGGTACCGGGTTCGAATCCCAAGTCAGTACACTGTAATTTTACAAATGACACATTGAGACCGGTTGCCAATTTAAATTTTATGACAAAAACTGTCGAATTATCTTTTTTATGTGAAGTGTCTTTTGTGTAGTTAAATAAAGATATCAACAAGCTTGTTATATTTTGAGAGGTAGACAGAAATATGGTTTATCATCATCCTATAATGTTCCCACTGCTGGGACACAGGCCTCCTCTCTGTGAGAGGAGCGCGGGTCCAGTGCGGGTTGGTAGATGTCACATGTCTTAGAATGTTTGGTTCTAGGACATGCCGGTTTCCTCACGATGTTTTTCTTCACCATTAGCATTTGATTGGTTGAAATCTAGATTTAAATAGAGATCATTGCTTGAGTTTCGTTCTGTTATATGTAATACGGGCCTTTAAAAGACCGCATAAATGGATGCATCTTTAACGAAACGAATGTATTTGATCGAAAGAAAGTAATTACTAACAGAAATAATTATTTAAAACTCTCAAGCTTTCAATTTTATACTTACAGTACGAAGTGTCAATCAAATTATAATTTAAACGATACGAACGACCTTTCGTTAAATTTCTAATTATTTTTTAAACTGTATATTCTTTGACGTTCCTAATTTGAACGGAGCTTTTTTAACCTCCAGAGCCACGGGACTGCCTCATCAGGTCAGCGTGACCCTGGGACGTAAAAGGCTGTTCAAGGATACCAGGGTGTCGAGTCTGCTAATTATTAGTCAGAATGGCGCCACAATGGCGTTTCAATTTTCGAACCTTTTTTTACTCAACAGTAAAAAATGGTTCGAATAAGCACTACAATTGAAACGCCATTGTGGCGCCATTCTGACTAATAATTAGCAGACTCGACACCCAGATTTTAGTCAATACGAGTCTGACAGTCCCTCCCGCTCTGCTCTGGGTGGGAGGACTCATTTTAAGATTTTACCACGATAAAAAAGTGTATGAAACAATTACTTTGACGGCACGGTTAGCGCATTGGCTGAGCCATCGACTCCTGCATAGCTTGTCGTGGATTCGATCCCCGCACTGAACAAATATTTGTATGATCTACAAGTAGCTGAGTGTTTGTGTAAATTGGTTCATTCTTGTGAACGCACCTACGATACAGAATCAACAGTGTCCTTTAATAGCCCTTTAGGTTCTGGGGCCACGGTTACCTATTAGGCCTTCGACCGCGACAGGCTCATCATATCGCTGAAAGCTCTTAGAGGCTCGCGTGGTACACGACGCGCCGTCGACCCGGGCATGGTCCATGGTCGGACAGCGAGTCGCCCATTACTTGTTGCCCGCGCCTACTGTGACCGGAGATCGTCTGCCGACGTCCGTCGCCGTGGGCGTCTACCACTGCGGCTGGGGTGGAGGGAGGACGCCATCCTTTCCTTCAGGGCCGTATTCGGGCCGGATCTTTGACATGACTGGTCTAGATTGCCGCCAAAGAATATCCACCAGGGGTGCGTTTAAATCTTCCGGCGATATTTCGCCGGTAAAAAATTAAACTAGCGAGGGTTCGCTGAACGGAGTCATAAGTTTTTGTCAATGTTAGTTGTCAAATTCAATTGACAGCTCAGTTTATTGAACAAATAATCAATTTGCCGGTTTAATATAAATCCATAATCCACAAATAATATTTACTCTCTAAAATAAAAATAATATTCGTATTTACGGCGCGAATCGAGCAAAACAACAAAACTTAATGTCAGTCTGACAGCAGGAAAAAATTTTGCGAGGTAAAAAGGTCGCAAAAACGAACGACCGTAAACGGGGCAGCTAAATTAGACTTGGCTTAGTTCAGCTTCATTTTTCACCTCGCGGTGTACCCAAAGAGGGACGTTTGACATTTAGTCAGTATAAATTTAAACTGGATAAAGGATTTAAACGCAGCCCAGAGATTTGAAATCATAAAACTTCTCATACAAAACAACCTTGTCTCAAGGTGTCGCTTATTACATACAGCCAGTATCATAACGCTGTAATTTACGCAGCACGCGAGTCTGTACAAGCCTAATTGTAGACACGTGTCTCTATGGTTTGACGTCAAGTCTATGGTCTGTACTTGTGCCTCTGCGAAGGACACTGGTTGACACAACGTGATTCCATTTTTGAAATGGAAAATTTGACAGCTTCTATAATTTCAAATCTAGAGCCAAGACTGAAGTCCTTTTGACGCGGCGTGCGTGTCTGTAAAATGCAACTGAGAATATTCAGATTGCAGTTAGAATACTATTAACAATCTAGAAATTAAACTCGGCTAAGTCTATAAAACCATCTATTTCAAAGTTAACAGAACAGTTAAGTCACCAGACAACAGTTAAAGACATTTTCTACGACTTAACTCATAATACTAGAAAGTATAAATAACAGTTTAAAACTTGTCTATGACTGTGTGTCAAGTGTTTATGGTCTGCTCAAAATGAGAGCATTTTATTTTTCTAATGTTCGAAATACGAATTTTGACAGTTCTTTTTTTTAATTTCTATCTAAAATGTAATGCGTTGACGTTACGTGTTCTGTTTTGAAATTCAAATTTAGTGTCAACTGCATTTAATGATTTGTTTGTTGAACTGCCTACATTGAATTAATTAGCATATATTAAATTAGAGGTTTTTTAGGCCTGTTGGGTCTATTATGACAGAAAGTATGCTTTTTTCATTCTTATATTGCCCAATGTTAGTTTAAAATGGGTTTTAAAAGACATTGCAATGAAATAACTCAAAAAATTGATGATTTTTCATTACTTTATCAAAAGTAGAACGGAGCTAAAATAGATGATTTTGACTCTATATTTTACAAACGTACTAATATTGTTTCCTATTTTAGTCAATCAATAAATACAAAAAATCTTCTAAATTATGTACTTTTTTTGAAGTCGTCAATCAAGGGCTTTTAACTTCTAATTTCTATAGTTTCCAACATACATTAACTCAATAGTTACAAATGAACATCATTTACAACCACAAAAAAGTAAAATAAAAAAAAACAGCGTAAGCCAATAAAAAAAAGAACAAACAGAAAAACTATAACGTTTTCGAATTTCAAAAATTTGAATTCAAATAAAGAAGACTGTTTAATCAAGCTACCGGACTCATTTGCTCGCGTGCCACAGAGTAAACAGTAAACGGAGTGACACGCAGAACTTTTCGTTCGCAGTGATTTACAAGAGCTCTGCAAATATTGATCTGTGCTTTTCACCGAGAATCTTACGGGATACTACGGTTTTTTCTCTCTATTTCCGTTTGTTACGGTTTTAGGTAAGACGGCTTAGACGTAGGTACTCCTCTATTTGAGGTTTTAAAAAGTGCGGCTTTTGAACGAAATGTTTTTGAATTTTTATAATGGTTTTGCAAATAATGACTTTAAGCTTCGGATAATCTTATTTGGGCCAATTTTTTACATGAAATAGCATTAAATAAACGTTTTATAAGGCATGCGTTAAGTGTTTGTTGTAAATAAGAAAAATATTTAGATACGTATACAAGCTTATCTAACTACAACTTTCCGTACGTGACATAGATTTTGGCCAGCAATGGCAACTTATTGGCTAATATTATGAAGTACTAGTACTAGCCCGTGACTTTGCTTGGGTTCATTTGGATAATTATTCCACTGGAACGTCATACCGGGATAAAAAGTATAATTATTTGTATTTCCATGTAATAAACTATCTGAGTACTTAATATCATCTAAATCCGTTCAGTAGTTTTTGTGTGAAACAGTAACAAACATTTAACATCCTCATAAACTTTCACATTTTTATAATACTTATTAGTCTCAGATCAAAGAAATAGGCAGATAGAACGCTCAGAACACGCAAGTAAATACAAAATCAAATAGAATTACATTCCATAATGTTTTCTTTGTTTTCGAGAACAACTTTTACGATGGTTTAAGACACGAGACGGCATATTTTGGCAAAAAACAACAACGACGCGCAGCTTGGTACGACTCGTAGCTTGGTATACTGTCGCGACTTTGTATACGATTTTGATTTTGTATTAACTTTGGTGGACCCACTCGCGTGTTCTGAGCGCTCTATCTGCCGATTTCTTTGATCTGAGATATTAGTATAGAAATGTATAATCGAGTTTGATCGCGTGATTTTTCTTTCCCAATGATTTTTCTAATTAAACTTTACCGTCATTCAAAACCATCGAAGATTTGCCATGAACTTCAATACACATCCGTCCGGTCAGTGGTCAATCTCTAAAGTACTTTATATCGCAAATAGCCAGTAATGTTTTCCTCAATTAACAAAAAAGATGTTGTTATAAAAAATACGCGTCGGAACAGCGAACTGAATGATGTCTTTATCGGATTAGAGCTAACAACTTATTTTCGTGTTACGGACAAAGTCTGGCGTTTAAAAACGAAAGATATAAATTATCTTTAATCAGATTTAAGAAAGAAAAAGTGTTTATTAAACTCACACAGGACAACATGACAACATAAATAAAAGAAAGTAGGTCATCAAAATTGTTTAAAAGTAAAAAAAAATATTTGAAAAAAAATTGCAAATAAAAACAAGTAGTTAAAAAGAAAACTGATTTATAAAAACGTGGGTAAATAATAATGAGATGAGTACTTTATATGTAGTCATGAAGCTTGATAGTCTGACAACCAGTCTTACCAAGGGGTATCGTCGTATTACCTAGTTACTGGGTTGTGGTAGTCAGATAGGCAGTCACTCCATGTAAGAATTATATTCAGCTGCATTCGGTTAGTTGGCTCAAGTCACGGGCTTAAGCTAGTCAATCATAAAAATCAATTTTTTCTTTCAAACTGTATTTGCAATATATTTATATTTAAGTAAGTAAGCCGTATTATTACAAAACCTTTGCCTGATAAAAAAAAACTTTACCAAAGATATCGTCCTCCTAATCAGACCACCAACTTAAGCCCAAGCCGATAAAGTTACCAAAAAATCACGAGATTCCTTTAAAAGTCAAGAAAATCAAGTATTTCATCGTTAAAACACACAAATTACCGTTATTTCTCATGTTGGCAGGAACAATATTGACATCGAAAGTCGCCATGTTTGTTTTTAGATTTCGCGCCAACTGAACGAGTTTACCTAGTCTATGGTTTTTTTCTTCTTTGTTTGGACATCTGTCTTTCGTGTTTTGGATTGTCAGATTTGTAGTTTTTAATCGTGTTTTTGCTACTATAAGTTTTTTTTTCTTTTCTAGAAAGATTTTTAGATTCGAAAAATATAAGTTATTGTTTTTAGACATCATCGCCAACTTCCCGCCTTTCTCGCTTCTCACTTATTTTTGGACGTAAAATAATATTATTTACCGCTCTCATCGTCATTTATTTATGCTCGGCGCAGTATTTTCTTCTTCTACAATCCTCTATAACTCGTTAGGTACGTCATATTTATTGTAACTCGTAAAATTTACTTAAGTAAAAAAAAAAAATTGCAAAATTAAGACAGCGCATCGCAACCTAACCAAATATCGCCAAATTTCTTTAATACATTTTCAACACTATTACAACAGTAAAAGTTTCATGTTCGATTGGGAAAATTTGACAGATGTCAGACGATCTAATATAAAAATTAATAATTTTTTAATAGCCATTTTTTGCTCTAATTCTACTTTCAGTCCATATTACCGTTATTTAATTATATAACGATTAAATCGAAGCTAGATCAAATCTAAAACACGGTTTCAAGAAAAAAAATGCTGTAAAAAATATGAAAGTTGATATTTTAAATATGAGATTTGGAAAGTTTCGAAGAGTTGACCTTAATCAATAAATGATACCGTGCTTGTATCAAAAGTTGCACTTCACAGTAATTATAGTGTGATTTGGTTAAATATACCACAGAATATATCTATACCATAGAGTAGCATGGACTGAGCATTCGCTATTCAAATTAAATATGCCAAAGTCTCTAGCTAGAAAAAAAAAACAATAGTTGGAGAAAAGAGATAGATTGGTTCTACGATTATTATTCTCACATTCCAAAGAGTTTGGCAATTTTAACAATTTATTTGTCATCAGACGATTTCGTCATGAACTTTTTTTAATTTTTTGCCAATTATTAACGGACTTTATTTAAAATAGCGCCATCTATCTTTAAAAATGAAAACAACATTACATTATTTTGTTTTCCCTAGCGGCGAGTAGCGAAACTATTTCGTCATAGAACTCGACGACGTAACTTTGGAGCGGCGCTCTAATTTTTTCACTGCTTACCAAAACATGTTGAAGTTTTTAAATAAATTATGCATAACTTTTTGGTGTATGATATTAATCATTGGCACGGTAATAATATCTACAGTATTTGATCTTCATACAAACGGACGAAACGCGAGTTATACCACGTGACTCGATGTCGGGGCGCGCTTGAGGTGCAGACAGTCACGGCCGTACCTAGGGTTGCCAACTATACTGTTTTGAACAGTATTATACTGTTTTTCACTGAATTATACTTTTTACTGTTGAACAAAAAAAAAGTATACAAAATACTGTTTTCAGCATCGAAATGCAGACACATTATTATGTGTTATACTTAGACGCTCACTTTTAAAGTAATTATTGAAATGAGAAGAGTAGTGTTTACTAATAAATGGCACCACTTTTGGCTAGTGCCAAAAGTGGCTCCATTTATTAGTAAATTCTTCAGAAGAATTTTAAAAAAATAACTAAAATTGTCTCATATCTACTTTCTGTTCCTGCTACCTCCGCATTTACTGAAAGAGTACTTTTTAAGTAATGAATTCTAAGTGGCGGGATGATAGAAATAGAGCATCTATCAATTTAATAAAAAATGAGCTCCTCATTTATTTTAATTTCAGTTTTAATTTTGATGAGGCGTATGAAGTTTTTAAAAATGATTGTAAATTAGTAATTTGTGCGAGAAGCTCCAAAAATTTGTATTTAAAACAATAAATAAATAAAATACTGTTCGTTTTTCTAAAATACTGTTTAAGTATCTTCATAGACCTGAAAATACTTTATATCTTGAAAAAATAGTTGGCAACCCTAGCCGTACCGTAGTGATGAACGGACGGTGCGTTGTTTTTTTAGCAAAACCAGTTAAAGTACCTATTTTAATATGACGAGTAGAAAATATTGTGCTGTTTTTGGGTGTATGAATTCAACAATAACGCATCCATACATATGTTTTTTTAAATTACCTGCAACCTCTGATAGGTAAGTACTGACTATAAAAAAATATTACTTAATAGTAACTAGTAGGTAGGAACATAATGTGTGACTTTTTAATAGTTATGTATTTTCCTTTATCTCATGAAAAAAAGGGTATTTGGATTAATAAATACAGTAAATTATATGAATAAAGTAAAGTTACTGAGACAAGTGAAATAGGTAAGCTAAAGGCGGTCCTGAATGAATCATGATACGGTAGGTACTTACGCTTGTGTTAAAACTCTGGTGCATGTGTGTTTTGTTAGTTTGTGTAATTCAAAGTAAAGACATGGTGTAACGGCGCGGTGGGATTGTCGGCGGACACGGAAATGAAGCAGTGAGCTTCATTTACCTACGATACGGTGTACAATCAACGTATATTCAGCGTACTACATAAATTATATCACAGTCATGAATATTATTCTAGGAACGTAGATTACCGTATATCTAGGGCTCACGCGTACATAGTTCGCTCCGTGTTTGAGTGTGCGCACTCGGTTGCATTAGGCCGACTGCCTGCGCGAGCGATGCGCCGCACAGTGGTCGGACAGCCCTAACGCATGTTTACGTACCGCGCGGCTGTAGGTATTTATTTCTATCATGCGGCCGAGATCAACTACTGTAGATATTTATACTGTGTCATTGGTGTCATAATAATGTGATTAATGTTTTCAACTTTCAAGTAGGTTTTTTTTTTACAAACCTCATTCTTTGCGTAAGCTCTGTCTTGAGATCCAGTTAAAATAATATACCTTACTTTTAAATAGTCTCGTAGACTGCAATGCCTCGGGTATTTACGGGGTCCTAAGATTTTTCACTGGTAGCAGAATCTAGTAAGTTAATATGAATTAGATTTTGAATTTTCACTAAAGAAATTTTCTCGTCTGTACATTCTGTAGTCTATAGATCCTAATGCGGTCCATATGGACCACACAATGACCACATTCTGACAGTACCAACTACTAACTTTCTAACCTGTTAATTTTGTTGTCCACAGTCTCTGATGAGGTCCATGTCGGTGGAGCAGCGCTGGCAGGACCTGGCTTCTCTGCTGACGATCCCCCCGCCCCCGCCCCCGGAGCAGTACCAGCACTACCACCACCATCACCACCAGCATCCGCATCCCCACCCCCATAACATCACGTGAGTATTTATCTTATTTATATTTAAAAAAAAGAACTCTGGTTCGTGGAACTAGAACACGTCCTCGTGGCAACAGCAGTTTCAGTGTTCGCACAGGATGGGGTCTGAGTGTCCTGATAGCAACAACCTCGAGGTAATCTGTGCTCGAGGTCTCATTAATAGCGCATATTCTGAAAGTTGGAGGGATGACACCCATGTGACGAAGAGAGTAATAAGTATGAATGTTGATGGATGGAGAGGAAGAGGAAGGCCAAAGAAAAGATGGATGGACTGTCTAAGGACTGATATGAAAGAAAAAGTAGTAAATGATACTGTGACGTCTGATAGGGGAGAATGGAAGAAGAAAACGTGTTGCGACGACCACAATGGGATAAGGGCAGGAAGATGAAGAAGATTCTGAAAGTTGGCAACGTCGCAAATGGCTGTCAAATAATAACGTGTTTTAATTAATTTTACTAATTTACTGTATGAAAATAAGAAATGTTGCTCTGTAGTGCACTATAAAATTGATTAGGGAAAGCAATAATTAATATCGTAACACCGAATATATAGTTTTGACATGAAAAAAAGCATTTGGAAACATGCCTTTTATAAACCTGAAACGGTTACAACATCAAATTCAGTGTTTTAATTTCATTCCTATATCAGTTTTCTAGTGCACTACAGAGTCATATTTCTTATTTCCATACAGGAACATTGCAAGTTAATTAAAACTTGTAATAATTTGACAGCTATTAGCGACGTTGCCAACTTTCTGGTTATACGGTCTTAAGAGTGAATAGGTTACTTCTAGGCAAGCGTGCTTCACCTTCCGACCGTAAAAAAAAGAGGGCCTTCCAATTTTTCAGAACAAATATTTGGAAGTAACATATCGAGATCTGTCGGTATTTGCGCGACTAATCGCTCAGATACGAGCCTTTAGCCAAACGGCAAGCGACAATCATTAACGTTCAGCAGACGCTAATACATTTTTAACTTTATACTCCATCGCATAAAGTTTAAAATCTAGTAAAGACTGCTGAGCGATAGCGAGCGAAAAAACGAAAACGATCTGAAATCTTTGATAGATTTTCAACTATAAGCAATAAACTAAAGTTGGAAATGTATTAGCGACTGCTGAACGTTAGCGAATGTCGCTTGCCATTTGGCTTTAGGGCCAGATTTCTTTAAATTCAATTTTTTTGTATTTTTAGTATATTATATCGCAGTGTGGAGGATTTTTTATTGAAAAACGCAAATCCACGTTTTAAACTGATATCAACACAATAATCCTTATTTAAACAGCTAAATTAAACTCAATATGCTTGTAATAGGTTCCTTTTTACAATACAGCAACGAGTGTGATTCGAAATCACGGCTTCTGGCATGGAATAAAAAAAAAGTTATTTAAATAGTGCTTCGTCTGCAGTGAATTGGTAAGAACTAAGGTAACAGTGATTTTAGAATAAAAAATATGGAAAATTATTCATCGATTCATCTCAGATTTTTACACCAGCTAAAAGAGTGCCTGAATAGAAAAATAGCGCTGTTGAATGTTGATATTCCTGTCTTGAACCGAGCGTTGAAAATTCAACAGAGCGCTTTTAAATAAGCATTAATTTCATCATCATCATCAGCCGGAGGACGTCGACTGCTGAACATAGGCCTCCCTCATAGACCGCCACGCCGAACGACAATTCGCCACTTGCACCCATCGGTTGCCCGCGACCCTATCTCTGTCTGTGGTCCATCTAGTGGGACGCTGCATCTTCCGGTTCGTGGTCGCCACTCGAGAACTTTTCTTCCCCATCGGTTGTCAGTTCTACGAGCGACGTGGCCTGCCCATTGCCACTGCCGACGGAGATAATTTGTGTGCCAAATTATCTCCGTCGGCATTCCGTGACACGTAGCGACGTGTTACGTAAGTTGCAGCAAATATGAATTGTATTTACTGTTGATAGATTTCAATGTTCTTTACCGCATTGTAAAATGCCGCCGAGTCCGGCCATTTGGTTTGCATCTTACCTAAAAAATCGTTGATACATTGTGTTATATTCCATGGTTTTATTCATACTGATACTGCTAGCCTACGTCATCCCACTGCTGGGCAAAGGCCTCTCCCCATGACTTCCAATTTTCACGATCCAGGGCCAAAGTGGACTGATCTTTGGTTTTATCAAGCTCGTCCTGCCATCTTCTACGAGGTCTGCCACGACGCCTTCTGGCTTTGTCAGGGCTCCAACCCCACACTACGTTCCAAAACACAAATTGCTGACGTTGGTCAAAAGGCCGCTGCACTGAAATGGGCTTGGGCCGGCCACGTCTGCCGCATGCCCAATGAGCTTTTGGCCAAAATAACCACTTTATGGCTTTTATTTACGTAACTAAAAATGTTTTTCTTATAATTTCTAGTGCCCACGGCGCTGCGGGCGGCTACGGTCCGAACTACCACGCTCCTATACCGCCAGTCCCCGAGAAACACCCTGAGGCTTACGGTAAGTCACATTTATGACTACATCACCTTTAAGCCCCGTAACACAACTTTGTGTCACCAAACCCTGACCGGTTTTAAGACTTATTTTTCCAAAAATACAGTTTAAAATCTCTCGGGGTTGGGTGGCACAAAACTGTGCCATTGGGGCGCATTGGTGCCCTAGAAGTTAATAATAATATTTCACAACTATCACACAACGCCACCTAGTCCCAAGCTAAGCAGAGATTCTTATTCTTTTTAGTTTCTAGGCTTGAATTTTAGTCAGTACGAGTCTTACAGTCCTTCCCGTCCTGCATTAGTGAATCATTTCTGGAGATCATATAGTGATTTTACCAAATAAAAATTCGAAAAAGCACCTTACGATATTATTTTTAATTATACTTTACCTCATTACAATGTTATGTCCTCTGCGCAGGTGGCGCGGCTGCTCCGCTAGATGGCGCTTACAAGGTGGAGTCCGCGCAGCATCCACAACAACATGATCCACTCTACTATCAGGTAAGAACTATTTTATAATCACCCTGTAATGTTCCCAGTGTTCCCACTGCTGGGACACAGGCCTCCTCTCTGTGAGAGGAGCGCGGGTCCAGTGCGGGTTGGTAGATGTCACATGTCTTAGAATGTTTGGTTCTAGGACATGCCGGTTTCCTCACGATGTTTTCCTTCACCGTTTTGAGAGCAGTGGTGATGAAATAAATTACACAAAGTAATGTGCCTGGCGAGGTTCGAACCCACGACCTACAACTCGTAAGTCGGGACCGATACCACTGGGCGACCACTGCTCTGATACCACTGGGCCACCAAACTCGTTATAAGGCCACTAAATGAAACAAATTATTTTCAGAATGCTTCGACAGAGATGGCAGCTGGCCCGACGAATCAGGACGGGTTTCTGCAGTCTATCCTCAACGACGAGGACCTACAGCTCATGGACATGGCGATGAATGAAGGTAGGTCTTAGAACAACAGCTTCTACCAACAAGGTCTCGAAGACTGGTGGCGAAACGGAGTTCGCCGGGTTTGCTAGTGACCTCTAAAAACCAGAGTTGTTCGAGTGAGTGAAAGTGACAGAGCTATACAAGTCGTATAGCGCCATCTCGTTCACTCACTGGAACAACTCTGGCTTTAACGGTAATATATAAAATACGGCCTCTGAGTTTTTGAAGATTGACGTTGACGCGTAACTGGTTTGTACTACACAATACCAGTTAACAAATAATGATATTTGACTATTAAAAAATCAGCCCTAAAGAACGCTTCCAAATTCTTTGACATTAGTTCTTCTACTGCTCAATAGATGGCGTTAGTTATCTTTTTGTTAAATACAATAAAAAACGATAAATAGTTTTTCGATATTCCTCATAGTTTCAGATGTAGCCATCCATACCCCGATGAAAATTCACAAACACACACACAGAGTAAAAAAAAGAAGCTTTTCAATCTACTGACGTATTCACAAATCCAAAGGTCGTATGACACTTATCGCCATTTTTAAAAGTACAAAGTCTAAAGGTGACTCTAAAAATAAATTACTAAATCATTGCTTTTACGACATATCAGGTAGATGTCGATTTTGACTGGAATCTTATCTTTTATTGAATGTTACTCTATGACTTGCAATAGTATAATAATATAATATAATATAATAATATAATATTCCAAAACTATCACAACGCCATCTAGTCCCAAGCCAAGCAGAGCTTGTGTTATGGGTACTAGACAACTGATAATCCACTACTTATATATTTCTAAATACATACATATTATAGATAAAGTAACAGTCTAAAGGTGACACAGAACAAATACCGAATCGTGCTTTCACTGCAGTATCAGGCAACTACCTGTTTTTTTTGACTGGAATCTTACCCTTTTTTTTAATGTTACACTAAAATCATGCAAATAGTATGGAAGACTGTTTTTTTTTTTTTGAAAATATTGTTGGCAATCTGTGGTTTTGGGAGTCAGCCCAAGTCTGACTTTGAATCTGACCACGAAAAGTTTTTAGTTATAGTTATTTCATTGTTATTTCCATATAATTCGGTCGTTTTGGGACGATTATGGCACTATCCGTATTATTTTGAATAGAAGCATTTCTTTTCTACATTTTACGCATTGCCAACCTTACAACGGAAATAATCTTTCTAAGTTCTGTCATTTTGCTTTTTCTTCCGTCGCCAAAATCTGTGTCTACGACTTTACGGTGCCATACCACGCTTGCTTGATGAACAAAATGTAAGCAGTTTCTTGCCGGTTCTGAAAAATATTTCGTCCATACAATTTGTATGAAACATTTTGTAAACATCCACCCTATTTCTTTATTTATTCCCGTACATTATGTATTCGGATATTGCCCAATTTAAACTATGATTATTATTTCTTTGGGCAACAAGTCTATACCTACTTTTTAATTAGTTCAAACACGTTTCATATCATACCTACATAAAAAGACAACAATATTTAATCCGTTTTATAGACGACACTTTGAAAAACCCAATATGATACCAAATTTTATCTATCACCAATGTCTGATAGATGTATAATTAACAATCGTACTAATATTACAAATGCGAAAGTTTGTGAAGATGTATGTATGTGTATGTAGGTATGTTTGTTACTCTTTCACGCAAAAACCACTGAACGGATTTGGCTAAAATTTGGTACGCATATAGTTTATAACCTGGATGAACACATAGGATAGTTTTATCCCGATTTTATGTTCCGTGGGATCATTTTCGAGTTTTAGCGAGTGAAGCCGCTGGCAACAAATGACAATTATTTTTCCAAATACACGTACAAACACGTCGTCTTTTTACAAACTAGATGAGGCCGGTGTTTCGTACCTGACTACTCTGAGAAGAAACATCCGAAACAAACTCAGAGGTCACAGTCTCTTTTAAAGTTCAGACAATTTTGTATTGATTAAGTTATATGAGAAACATGCAGATGTCTGAGATGGTCTATTGAAGAAAGAACCACACAGATTTGAGTGGACCTGTCCAGTCAGTGCAAGCATTTGTCAGTTATCGTGTAGGTCGATGGATAGATACATGGTATAGATTTTTAGAGCTATTACAATTTTTTGTATATGCAGTCAGAAAAAGTAAGTAATAGCGTGACATAGCTACATGCCAAAGACAATAAACTAAATACGAGCAATAGACGGGACATCACGAAGTTTGTGATCCAAAACTTTTTACCACTAGGTAAAAAGTCGCTCAGTCTAGTAGTCGCGTTGCTATACAACGCTAGATAGCGCTACTGACGCACGGCATCAACAATTTCGTATGACAATTTTCCTAATGCCCGCTCTATAGGTTCTTTTAAATCTCTTTGCTACATGCGAACAAAGAAATATGCAGAGTACTTAGATAAAACGAAAAACAACAGATTATTACCTATCTAAGAGATACATGTAATATATTTTAAGTATATGATAAATTTTCGCTTGAAAAATAATGACTGTACAAAATATTTTATCCTTATCATAAAAATATCTTATTTAAATAAACGTCGACCAACTTATCCATGCAGGCGGCAAAAAATTGAACTAAAAAAAATGTACCGAGTTTGACTTTTCATTGTATTTTTTCTTGACCAACAGCGCATCAACAATTTTGTATGACAATTTTCCCCATGCCCGCTCTATAGGTTCTTTTAAATCTCTTTGCTACATGCGAACAAAGAAATATGCAGAGTACTTAGATAAAACGAAAAACAACAGATTAATACTTATCTAAGAGATACATGTAATATATTTTAAGTAAGTATATATGATAAATTTTCGCTTGAAAAATAGTGACTGTACATTTTTAATATTTTATCCTTATCATAATTATCTTATTCAAATAGACGTCGACCAACCTATCCATGCCAAGGGCAAAAAATGGAACTAAAAAAAAATGTACCGAGTTTGACTTTTCATTGTATTTTTTCTTGACCAACAGCGCCACCTCGGAATGCAAACTTAAACGCGTCGTACTGTCAAATTGACAGATAAGAATGAAATTCAAAATGGCGGTTTCTTTGTCATGTGTCATAATTATATTTATTTTTTAGTTAATTATTTAATCTTTGATTTGGCAGGCTGTCTCATATTTATTTTTCTACTATTTGCTTGATGATTAAATTACTAAGAAGCAAAGTATGAACGATACGCAATGTCTTTTCGTCCGACATACCTCAGTGCCTCAAGACGAAAGTCTTCAACCAATGTGTGTTACCAGTGATGAGTTACGGCACCGAAACGTGGTTTTTCACTATCTGCCTCATCTCATGTGTGGATGGGTGACCATCTGTCATTGCGAGTTTCCTCCGTGCCCCGGAAAGCACGTAAAGCCGTTGGTCCCGGCTGTCATTTGTAGATATAGAAAATACTGATATTCAGCTGTATCTGGTTCGACTGGAAGCCGACCATAATATAGTTGGAAAAGGCAGGCAGATGATGTAACTATAGAAGATAATCTTTAAAGCGAAACAGCTGTTCAAAACGGAAATCAAATATGAGACTACAAAATAATAAATGTAGAATAATCGTTCGTTATCTACTCTATGTTATGACCTCGATGACGTAATCTTTAAAAAAAAAAAATTCGTTAGTCATTCGTATAACTTCGTCGGCGTTACACGATAATGGCCGAAGATATACGAATTGTCAAGCGTTCTAAAATTAAACTTATTTACGAAGTAAATAAGATACCAGTGTTTGTCTAACGAGAGTTTATTAGGAGTTACATTTGAAAGATGTAATCATTTGACAACTGTGGCTGTGTAGTGAGTTTCCTTTGCTCAAAAAAGTTTAAACATCAGTGGTGTTTTTTTTTTTATTGTGTCCAAAGAGTTTTCATATCTGAAGATAAAAAAGTGGATTTATCAGGTTTTTTCTTACAACGTGGACGTTGATAAAGAACTGTGAAGATTATAATTTTAAATCAATTTATTGGAACGTTTCACAAAAGATTGTTGAGACAGTATGTGTTTATTTGAAAAGCATTGACGCAAATTATAAAACAAACATGGGAATCTACTCATATGTGTACAGACTATTTGTGATGAAGCACAATATCGTTAAGTGAACAAGTAATTAATAAAAAAAAAAACAATTCAAAAAGAACTGTATAATTAATTTAAAAATACCGTGACTTTGAACGTTTAAAACATAAACTGACAGTGAAGTGACATAAGTTTGCGCGCCAATTTTTTGACATTGACATTTGTTTTTTTGAACTTTTTCGTTTGCAAAGGAGTACTCATGCCATTCTTCCGCAAAAAGGCAGTAAAGAGTAGAAAGGGGCATAGTGAATGTAGTCTATGCATGTGTCGTTACTGTATGGCATTACGGAGACAAAGTACGACCTGCGATTCATTGATAAAAGTGTCAACTTCAGTTCTTAAAAGATATAACTTTTGTTTGTACTCCTTCAAATACAGACTGTTTTTCGATCCTTGAAAGTTATCTAATATTAGTTTTAGATAAAACACAATGGTTTTCTGTTTATATTAAGATCAACAGAGCTTAGTATTTACATATTTCTTACTCGTCAGCGTCACGGGAAATTCCGTTATGGAAATGGCGACTTAGCAATAACGCCGAAATATTTACGAAGATAAACGAAGAAATTAACGAAGTTATATATTTTATATATAACGAAAGATAAAGAATAAAGATTGGAAAGATTTTTGCGGATTCAATTATGGATTTGAGAGTGGCTAACTTTGCATACGCGCAGCCATTTTTCGCGATGGCGCCTTATTTGCGAAGTCCCCTGTATTATCCGGATCCGATGGAATATCTGAATAGATATTATAAATATTATGATGGTAAGGATGTTTTCTAGGTTACTACAACAATCATTTTCCTTTTTAGATTTTAGAAATTGTAACTACACGTACTTAACTGTACAGCAAGTGGTCAAAAGTATCGAATCATGCAGTAAATACTATTGCTAATATAGTTTCAGTGTCCAGCGTAAGTAGCTGCTATGGTAAAACCATTAGGCGATCAAAAAAGTTTTATGAATTTTCCTCCGCCATCTTTTCTTCCTAACAGGTTTTATTGTACCGATTACTCAGCTGTCAGGGTCGCGGGACTCTCTTATCAGGTAACCGTGACCTGGAACGTAAATGACTATTGAAGGATCACCGTGGATTTTAGTCAGTACAAGTTTGAAAGACCCTCCCGTCCCGCGATCGGAAGCCAAAATTTCACGCTATCGAAATTAGGGGCAGAGGCTAGTTAAATTTCTTTTTTTTCCACAACTATCACACAACGCCATCTAGTCCCAAGCTAAGCAGAGCTTGTGTTGTGGGTACTAGACAACTGATAAACATACTCATATATTTCTAAATACATACTTAATATAGATAAATTACACCCAGACACAGAACAAATGATCGTGCTCATCACACAAACATTTGTCCTGGTTGGGAATCGAACCCACGACCTCCGGCATAGCAGTCAGGGTCACTAACCACTAGACCAACAGGCCAGTCATATAGTTCACACACCTAAATCACTATCTATTGATGAAAACTACATCAAAATCCGTTGAGTAGTTTAAAAGATCTTAGAATACAGACATCTGAAAATGACTTTGTTTTAAAACGTTGCTATGTGAAGAAAAACTGCTTTTTGGAACGTCATTCGCTTCGGATTGACGTCAATATTGATTGGAAGACATTGAGATAAGCTTTTGTATGTACAGCTTACTCAAAAAGGTGTCATTATCTATATTAATTTTAAGAAATACAAAACCTTCTTTTGCCACAGTTGGGTAAAAAGATTAAGTTTGAAACTACTCTCTAGCATTATACACATATAGATGAATTTTCAAAATCGGTTATTTGAAAATATAAATACATAAATGTATATATACCACGTGTAACGTTAATAGCGCAAAACCTCTCGTGGGGTAACTCGGGCTGAGTTACTGATCAATGTTTGTTCTAAAACTTTTGTTTTTTTTTTTTAAGTGATATTTTATACAGAATGAGAAATTGATCGAGCCCATCAGTATGAAAAATCCTTTTTTTTTATAAAAGTTTTAGATCAAACATTGTTCAGTAACATGGGCTGAGTTACCCCACGAGAGGTTTTGCGCTATTAACGTTACACGTTGTGTATTTATTTCTTTTTATATTTTAATTATAGATTTTGGTGGCTAGGGGGCTCGGCATTCAACTAAAAACTTTCCATAGTCATGACTGTCAATTATTTTTGCTAAAACATTAAGATAATGATTCGGGCGTGGCTTTATCCAATCAAAAGCAGTGATAAGTAGTAGATTTCTGCTTCGTAAGAAAATTAAGCAAAAACTTAATCTACCGATAGCTCTAAAGTGGGCTAGATTAGATTATATCTGCTTATTATTCCAACTAAATTGGGGTGAAAAGAAATGCCATTATAAAGATGATTTTAGGAAAAAGAAAAATTCAGT
The DNA here is from genome assembly GCA_036375495.1 of Agrotis segetum. Taxonomy (NCBI): domain Eukaryota; kingdom Metazoa; phylum Arthropoda; class Insecta; order Lepidoptera; family Noctuidae; genus Agrotis; species Agrotis segetum. The sequence goes on from JAQSVV010000142.1 coordinate 3,875,519, forward strand.
TACAAGAATTATTTGAACCCGCGTCTTCTGGATAAGTACTCCAGACACTTTATCAATGGGGAAGGACGGTCAAAGCTATTATTGTAGATGGCGCGACCATAGCTAGGTCCTAATCCGACCAATGAGGTAGTACTATTTTGAAGTACCTACAAGATTTGAACCAATGACGATGCTTGGAACAAGCTATACTAGCGCCATTAGTTTCCTAGTTGCCATCCCTATTAAGCTACCGCAACTCGCGTTCGGAAACTAAATCTTCTATTCCTTCAAAACAATGAGTATATATAGTACACGCTTTCTATGACACAACATTGATTTGATCGAATGCCAACGTGTTGTTTGGAAGTATTTAGAAACAATTCCATGAGATAGCCCCATGTTACAAAGAAGGTTAATAATACCAACACTTTTACACGTCGTCTTTTAGTAACTAGATGAGGCCGGTGTTTCGTACCTGACTACTCTGAGTAGAAACATCCGAAACAAACTCAGAGGTCACAGTCTCTTTTAAAGTCCAGACATTATATTGGTCATACAAGGACCATGCGGGTGTCTGAGATGGTCTTTTGAGGAAAGAACCACACAGATTTGAGTGGACCTGTTCAGTCAGTGCAAGCATGTGTCAGTTATCGCGTAGCTCAACTTGCACTCTCGATTGTCCCCTTATGGTAAGCGTCCACAGGTCCGCATCGTACGTATCGTACGCATCGCATCAAACGGATTTCTGTGTCGGCAGCGATCGGATTGCCGATGCCACCTTCATCGCTTCGACTGATCGGCATTCCGTATGACGTCATCGGTACGCATCGCATTATGGCATTGCCGATGAGCCGTTCGTATGATGCGAATCAGTGGACGCAGTTGTATGAGTTTTCATACAAGGCAAACTAAAATCCGTTACGTACGATAGGTCCGATACGTGCGATGCCGACCTGTGGACGCACACCTATAAACAGGTCACAATCTGTAAATTGAACTGGTAGACGCCATACAAAAAAAAATGGTAACGTGGTAATTCGCCAACGTGGCTTGTTTCTATGCCAATCAAAGCATACGTAAGTTCTACGTCATACAGATAACAACACGAAAAAAATACAAAATAAATAAAATGTAATTTACCATAGATAACAAAATATGAACTGTCATGATGACGGGTATAGATATTTATGTAGCTCAATGATAGCAAGTGGCAGTGAAACTTTGAACTCGGACATGTCCTTTAAATATTTTTTTTTATATTCAGTTTAAAGCCTCCTCTACACAATCGGCCATGATGGCCGTGTTTGCTGAACAGACGGAGACGGCGCTATACTAAGAATCGAGATAGAATTATTTGCATCTTGCTTTCTGGTAATGCGCCGTCTCCTTCTGTTCGGCAAACACGGCCATCATGGCCAATTGTGAAGAGGAGGCTTTATGAGTAGATAGAATATACTTTATTGACCAACCACTAACAACCAGTCTTACCATGGGGTATCGTATTACCCAGTTCCTGTGTTGTGGAGGTCCGATAGTCAGTCGCCCCATGTAAAAAACTGATATTCAGCTGCATCTGGTTCGATTGGGAGCCGAGGCCGACCTATTGTTGGAATATGGCTAGGCAGATGATACGATAATGTACATCAAAATTGTTACAAAACTAATAAACGAGGAAGGCTATAAGCTGTATACATCACGCTACCACCTATAGGAGCAGAGCAGTAGAGATGAAACCACGGGAAAAACTTGTATAAAATAAAAAAGAGGGCCGGTCTAAAATTCTTTACAAATCTGTGGAAAAGAGAGGATTCTTGAATGGACTACTAACCAACGGAAGTCAATTAACAAACCGTATACTACTTATAGACGAAGCCCCGCTTGGCAGGGCTCCTATTTCTTCGTGGTTTTAAAAAATATCTGTGGTCAAAGCCTGAGAAGTCATACGACAAATTATTTACACACAAAAAAAAAGCCTTTTGGCCAAAGTTGGGACAGTTTGGGATGTGGTTGATGATGATGATGAACATGCAAACATACACGTACGCCTGTTGCTAGTACTACGCATTCATCAACATTTTGCCAAAACATGTTGTTTTCGTAAAATGATTTATCATGTTCTGATAATAAGGCAGAGTTTGTGGCATTCATATATAAAGAATTAAATTTTCTTTAAATCCGCTTTTATTTTTGGTCGGTTTGAATAATTGGCTTTGATAAAAAGTTTAAGTGAAAATTCTCTGTCTCAGTTACTCTGTGGGAAAGTGAAGGAGCTTTACAAGTTGTCTAGCGCCATCTCTTTCACACAGTAGAGCTACTCTACATCATTGTAGGCCACTTTATTGAACGAGAAATCCTCATATTCACCCCCAAAATAGTTGAAAGTTTGTACGACATTTCGTCACTTTCGATGCCCAGAACTTCCATACAAACAAACATGTTAATTTAATCAGAACTCTGTTTTAATTATGATAAGATTCAAATTTCAAAGATTCGGATACATGTACGATATAAAAATAAGTCGGGTTTTCCTTCCTGACGCTATAACTCCAGAACGCACGAACCGATTTCCACGGTTTTGCATTCGTTGGAAAGGTCTCGGACTGTTAGTATTATAGTTTTGGGCCAAAAGGCAACATACTAGATACTCAATTATCTATGATTATTTTGTGTGATTTTTTTCGTATGTAATTTCTTCTTGTCTTTGGTTTTTTTTGGACAGTTGCTACCATGTTAAAAGTGCTCTTGTGAGTTGTGATTTAATAAATAAAAAACAGTCAAAGTTATTAAATTGATTATTTAATGTAACCCACAAACAGGTTGTGGGCCAAGCACGACAGTTGGGTATTAAGTTTTCATGTATACCTAAATCAATTCGATGCAATGTCATCGCCGCCACATTTGCCGTCTCTGACGAAATCAATGTCTGAAACGACAATCCGGGTGAATCCCAGTCATCCTCAAATGATAACTATTGAAAAATTAGAGGGTGCTCGAAATTATTCAGCATGGAAATTTCAAATGAAGCTTTTGCTGATTGATGCGGGGCTTTGGCTACATGTGACTGGTGATCATGTTGATGACGATCACAGTCAGCGAGCATATGCTAAAATCTGTCTCAATATTAGTCAAGCATGTTACCCGCATGTGCGTAATGCGAAGACTGCAAAGGAAGCATGGCTTGCTTTACAAAAAGCTTATGAAAATAGTGGAATCAGCCGGCGCTTATATTTAAAGAGGAAGCTTACAAGAATCCATTATTCTTCTTTCAACTCAATGGAAAGGTACATATCAGAAATAATATCAACAACGCAAGAGTTATGTGAAATTGGTTGTAAAATTGATGACAATGAGATAGCAGAAATTCTCTTAATTGGCTTACCTGATGATTATGACCCTCTCATTATGGCCATTGAAGGCTCTCAATCAAATTCTCTGACATCGGAAATGGTCAAGCAAAGACTTATGAGTGGAGATTTCAGAAGGTCCGAGCTGACCTCTCAAGACACTGCATTGACAGCGCAGAAATCCAAAAAGAAGATAATCAGATGTCATCATTGTCAAAAAGAGGGACATATTCGACCTAAATGTCCAGAGTTGAAGAAAAATGCTACTGCCAACAGTTTAGTTACAATGTGTGAACAATCAAGTTGCAACTGCTCAGTTATCCCTAAAAAAGAGGAATGTGAAGAGAAGCAAGCTGCTGCATTGTTTACAGGTTTATGTGGGAGCTCTGACTGGTTGGTAGACTCTGGTTGTACAATACATATGTCAATGCGAAAAGACTGGCTACATAACTATTCAGATAAAAATAAAACTGCAGTCACTGTAGCCAACAATCAAACTGTTTATGGTTGTGGATCTGGCAATGTTGAGGTTACTCTTAGTAATAATTTAAAGAAAACCATTACCAATGTTGTACATGTGCCAGATATTGCTGCTAATTTATTATCTGTAAATAAAATAACTCAGAGAGGTTATATATTAGTATTTGACGATAAACAATGTAAAGCATATACTAAAAATAACATTAAAATTAATGGAAATTGTATTTTTTCAGCTTGTAATGTCAATGGTGTCTATAAACTCAATCAGCATCAGCAATCTTTGAAGACGTCTAAATCTGGTGATGCAGAATCATCTGAAACCTCATTGATAACATCTTGCAATGATATTAATTTATGGCATAAGCGATTAGGACATCTCAGTTATAAAGGTATGTTGTTATTACGTGATAGACTTGCTGATGGAATTTCATTTGATGATAAAGTTCTAAAACCATGTATTCCTTGCATTGAGGGGAAACAAACAACAAAAACATTCCCAAGTGGTGTTTCTAGAAGAGCAACATGTAAATTAGATTTAATACACTCAGATTTATGTGGCCCTATGCCTATTCCTTCATGGGGAAATGCAAAATATATACTGACATTAACTGATGATTTTACTCGGAAATCTTTTATTTATTTACTTAAGACTAAGTCACAAAGTGAGATTCATTTAAAATTTGTTGAATTTAAAAGGTTAGTGGAAAATCAAACAGGTTTAAAAATTAAACGCATTAGAACAGACAATGGTTCTGAGTACTGCAACAAAATGATGAAAGATTTTTTCTCTGCCAATGGCATCATTCATGAAACTACTATTCCTTACTCTCCACAACAAAATGGAGTATCTGAACGCTTAAACCGAACTCTTATTGAGAAGGCTCGAGCAATGCTTCGTGATTCTGGTTTAGATCAGCGTTACTGGGGTGAAGCAGTATCGACTGCTGTTTACTTAAAAAATTTAAGTCTGTTTTATGACTAGCCAATGCTCATTCTCTTTCTAACCTACAGCTGCTTTAAAAAATGCTACCCCTGAACAGATGTGGTCAGGTACCAAAATAGACATAAGTAATCTTAGGGTTTTTGGATGTCGAGTTTATGCATTAACTCCAGATATAAATCGTCATAAGCTTGATGCTAAGTCTAAACCATATATTATGTTAGGTTACTGTGATCACTCTAAGGGCTATAGATTAGCTGATCCATTACATCCAGGAAAAATTATAAAAGCAAGAAATGTAGTGTTTTTAGAACATATCTCTGGTAGTTCTTCTATCACTCAGAATTCAAATATAATTTGTCCATTATATTCTGACTATGGCACTGAGTCTAGTAAGGATTCCCATAATGTGATCAACTCATTGTATCCTAGTCAAATATTACGGTCTGATGTTGTTGAAACTCAAAATACTCATTTAGAACCTATTGTCACTCAGGATTGTATTTCATCAGATGAGGATGACTTAGTAGTGGAACCTTCTGATAATCATCAAAATATTTTAAATATAAGTGACAGTGTAGAAAATGATTCAATAGATAATATACAGCAAAATATTTGTATTAGAAATGAACCAACTGAGCAGCTGTCAAGACCTGTAAGAAACCGTCAGCCACCTGTATGGATGAATGATTATGTTAGTAACTTTGAAAATAATGATATTTCAATGATGGTCAATGAACCTAAAACGTATGCTGAAGCAATGTCTTCTAAATATCACTTTGATTGGAAATTTGCCATGGATAATGAATATGATTCATTAATAAAAAAGCAAGTTTGGGAGTTAGTTGATAGGCCAAAAGATAAAAATGTTATTCAATGTAAATGGGTCTACAAAGAAAAACGAGATGCTTCTGGTAATTTTGAAAGATATAAAGCTAGATTGGTTGCTCGGGGATTTACACAAGTACCAGGTATTGACTATGATAAAACTTTTTCACCTGTAGTGCGCCACTCAACATTAAGATTACTTTTTTCAATTGCAATAGATAAAGACATGGACATTGACCATGTTGATGTTAGTACTGCATTTCTTAATGGGGAATTAGAAGAAACAATATATATGGAACAGCCTCCTGGATATGAAAAGGATAAGACTAAAGTTTGTTTATTAAAAAAGGGCATATATGGGTTGAAACAAGCCAGTAGAAGCTGGAATTTAAAAGTTAATGAAGTGTTACATAAAATAGGGTATAAAAGGTCAAAGTGTGAACCATGTGTTTACTCAAAGATTAATAATGAATGCATGGTAATAATAGCTTTGTATGTTGATGATTTTTTTATTTTTAGTGCAAATAACTTCGAGAAACAGAAACTGTTACATACTCTAAAACACAATTTTGATATAAAAGAATTAGGTGAAGTAAAGAATTGTCTAGGGATGAAAGTTGAGAGGGATAGAAAGAATGGTGTATTAAAATTATCACAAGAGGAATATGTAAAGAACTTGTTAACACGCTTTGATATGACACAATGTAAATCTGTTTCTACCCCAATGCAGGTGAATGTGATGTTGGAAAAATCAGACAAATGTGATAACAAATATCCTTATCAGGAGTTGATAGGTGGACTTATGTATTTGTCAGTATGTTCACGTCCAGACATTGCATTTGCATGTAGCAAATTAGGACAATATAATAATTGTTACACTGAGATGCATTGGCAAGCAGCTAAACGGGTACTTAGATATCTCGCTGGGACTCCTAATTATGGGTTGCAGTTTAAGAAAGGAAATAATAATATTGAAATATTTGCTGATGCTGATTGGGGGAATGATGTCAATGACAGAAAATCATTCAGTGGATTAGTAGTTAAGTATGGAGAATGTCTTATTAATTGGGAAGCACGCAAACAGCAATCAGTAGCATATTCCAGTACTGAAGCTGAATATTATAGTTTAGGGGAAGCAGTAAAAGAAAGTAAATATTTGCATAATTTCTTTAATGATATATTTGGTTACTGTTTGCCTGCAATCACTGTTTATAATGATAATTTAAGTGCTCATAAAATTGTTGAAAATAATTTGTGTCATCGCAGAACTAAGCATATTGATATTCGTCATCATTTTATTCAAAATGCTGTTAATGATAATTTTGTTAAAATAGTTTATAAACCTACAGCAGAAATGATTGCAGATATACTTACAAAACCTCTCCAAAAATGTAAACATAATTATTTTGTTAAAAGCCTATGTTTAGTTTAATTACATATTATGAATGTAATGTGTGTGTACCTATATTGTCAAATTATTTTAGTGTTTAGATAATTGAGTAAGAGGGAGTGTTAGTATTATAGTTTTGGGCCAAAAGGCAACATACTAGATACTCAATTATCTATGATTATTTTGTGTGATTTTTTTCGTATGTAATTTCTTCTTGTCTTTGGTTTTTTTTGGACAGTTGCTACCATGTTAAAAGTGCTCTTGTGAGTTGTGATTTAATAAATAAAAAACAGTCAAAGTTATTAAATTGATTATTTAATGTAACCCACAAACACGGACTCCGTGAGGTTTATAGCAAAGAAAATCTGGCGAAACGGAGTTCGCCGGGATTGCTAGGTTACTATATAAAAATAAGTCGGGTTTTCCTTCCTGACGCTATAACTCCAGAACGCACGAACCGATTTCCACGGTTTTGCATTCGTTGGAAAGGTCTCGGGCTCCGTGAGGTTTATAGCAAAGAAAATCTGGTGGCGAAACGGAGTTCGTGGGGTTTGCTAGTCTACTATATAAAAATAAGTCGGGTTTTCCTTCCTGACGCTATAACTCCAGAACGCACGAACCGATTTCCACGGTTTTGCATTCGTTGGAAAGGTCTCGGGCTCCGTGAGGTTTATAGCAAAGAAAACGAAGCCATCTGGTGTCGAAACTGAGTTCGCCGGGTTTGCTAGTACGTAAATAAAAAAGAGAATGATCATCGTTCGTCGACATTTTTTTTTTACATAACTTCAGATATGAGATAAGCATTTTTTGATAAGATTGTTGTACTTCCATAGCTGAGTTCTTTCCAATATCGCACGTTTTTGCGAATCACCGTGAGTTTATTTTATTATTTTTGTTACTTTTTATTTTAGTCTGTCATTCACATTTGTGCCGTTACTTGAGTTAAATAGTACTAAGATGAGAATATAAGTGTTTTTTTTTTATTTGACAGTTCTTTTTTTTTAAATTCAAAATGGTGGACATATTTAAGGATTTAAGGGTAGGTGCGTAATTTCAAATTTCGCACTAGTTTTTTTTTTTTTGTTACTTGAGTGTTTTTCGCAGTTCCATGATTTTTAAATTTAAGTTCTGTGCTCTTTTTTTGACAGTTGGGTGTTTCTATTTTTTGTGTGTGTTTTCATTATTATGGCTATTCTACTTTTCCTATATTCATTGCGTTTTGTGTCTTATATTTACTAAATGTTGTGTAATAATGTTAAAACAGTGCGAAATATTCAAAATGTCGTATTTTTCAAGTGATTTTCACTACGTTACCAAGTGTTTTTGACCGAGTAACGTATTTTCTTCCAAATTTTTCTTATGGGGTCTGAGCAGTTATATGACTAGCTCGCAGAATACTCATTCTCTTTCTAACCATATATTTTTTCTTCTTTGGCCAACTCCTACTCTTTCATAATCTTACTACTACTAAAAAAACATTTTTTTTAAAATATGAATATTTGTTACTCTTTCACGTAAAAACTACTGAACGGATTAAGATGAAATTTGGCACACCGATAGTTTATAATCTGTATTAACCCATAGGATATATTTTATCCCGCTGTGATGTTCCCGTGGGATATACAGCGGACATAAACTAATTGCATCATAATTGCGTCAACTCATTATGAGTTGCGTAAATTACGATAGATTAGCTGTTGTCGTATAGATAAGACGAATCCTTAGCGAAGGTTCATTCAATAATTTGTCGACACGTGATTGGTTGTTTTCATTTAAATTTGGCCAATCACAGCACAGCTTTCATTTTCAATGCAATCTCTGCATGAATATCGACCAATCCAGTGACGCAATGACATGACAATTTTTTATAAAAATGTTTCGACAGATGGCGACACTGTTGCTGCTTGCAATTGTTATAGATTCGCCTTTTTATTTGATAAAATATTGTTAATTTATTCGAGAAAATTCCAAGAATTTCTCATCGTTTACAAACATAGAAACTCATGAGAAAAATCGAAGAAACTGTACAGTTTTTCTCATACACACTTGTCGATTTATCGTTGCAGTTTTAACTGTACCGACTAATCGTAACGATTTATCGTAAGGTGTGTAGCAGCCATTAGGGTAGACCGGTAGATGAAAAACAAAACACGCTCGCCACGACGACGTAAGTCAGTCGAATTGCATCATTATATCGTAGTAACAAGGTCGGTTTTCATTTTTAGTTAGTAGAAGCATACCGCACGAATCGTTGCTTTAGCGTGCGTATCGGCACGGTTTATCACTGAATCATAAACATGTCGGGTCGGCACGTATACTTATTTGATTATATTTGCGTTTACCGTCCGGCCTTGCCGACTCATGCCAAAACGGCAAGGTTGGCGTAGGCCCCGTCATTATGCTGACAGTTTTTGAGGCGCGCATGGAACACAACGCGCTGTCGACCCGGACATGGTTCATGGTCGGACAGCGAGTTGCCCAAACTCATCAAAAACTTAGCAGATAGATACTAAGTACAGTAGAGCGTCGATTATCCGAACTATAACTAACTGGGTTATGGGACATCTCGCCCACGAAAAAACTGGCCCACAGGCCAAATGTCACCTTTTTAAAATGTGCATGGGTATATTCGCCCGGACCCATTAAGTAGAACGGGCCAGATGTCTTCTATTAAATAGTAAAGGGATATTTCGGCAAAATCGTATATTTTTAATTAAATATCTGTTCAATAATAATATTATAATAAGCAATAGTACTAGGCAAGCATAAGTTCAAAGTGGTATGTACTTAAATAATCCTCCTGTACTAGGCAAGCATAAGTTTACAGTAGTACTAGCACTTCCCCCGCGACTTCGTCCGCGCTTATTTAGAGCTTTGGTTATGTGAATTTCTTCTCCGGCCACCCTCTTTATGCAATACTTTTAGAAAATCTAAATCAATGTGCAACTAAAATTCTATTCTCTCTCGTTCGACCACAAATATCCCTTACGCAGTCGGTTTTTGCAACATCCCAGCTTAATAAGCTCCTTCATCCTAAAGATATAACACTAAAAACTCCTAGTACTTGTAGTAATGAAGTTTCATACAAACTACTAACACCAAAAAAAAATTCTTTAGGAATTGATTTATCCAAAACTCGTCTGAGGCAGATCAACTCCAAAAACAACCCCTTAGAGTCCGAATTTCGAATCACCCCGTCATAGTGAGCATCTAAGATCTAAAAATAAACCCCATGCAAAATTTTAAATTTCTAGTATTTGTAGTAACAAAGTTTCATACAACCTATTGACCCCAAAAACAACCCCTTAGGGGTGGAATTTCGCAAAATCCCGTATTAGTGAGCACCTACGTCCCTAAAAGAATCCCCATGCAAGATTTGAAACCTGTATCTATCATCGTCAATAACACCCCTTAGGGTTCGAATTTCGAATCACCCTGTCATAGTGACCATCTAAGTCCTAAAAACAACCCCTATGAAAAATTTGAGACTCCTAGCACGTGTAATAACGATGTTTCAAACAAACTTTCAACACCAAAAACAACCCCTTAGGGGTCGAATTTCGAAAAACCCTTTTCTAAAGTAGCACTTACGTCCTAAAAAGAACCCGCATGCAAAATTGGAAACTCCTAGTACTTGTAGCAAAAAAGTTTCATACAAACTGTCAACCTCAAAAACAACCCCTTAGGGGCGTAATATCGCAAAATCCGTTCTTAGCGGGTACCTACGTCCTAAAAAGAACCCCTATGCAAAATTTTAAACCCCTAGCACTGGTAGTTTCCGAGATTTCGTGTCCTATGAGTGAGTGACCTTTTGCTTTTATATATATAGATAATAAATAATTATACTACTGTAAACTTATGCTTGCCTAGTACTTTTGCTGATTATATTATTATTGAACAGATATTTTATTAAAAATTGAATATTTCGTCGACCACATCTTCGCTTACTATCAGGCGAGATAGTGGTCAAACGCGAACCTATCTTTAATAAAACAAAAATTGCCGAAATATCCCTTTACTATTTCATAGAAGACATCTGGCCCGTTTTACTAAATTGGTCCGGGCGAATATACCCATGCACATTTTAAAAAGGTGACATCTGGCCTGCGGGCCAGTTTTTTTGTGGGCGAGATGTTCCATAACCCAACTAACTGGGGGATTGGGTGTTCGGAAAACCGTTTTTTTTCGGATAATCGAACTACCTATATGTTTTTTGTTTGAGATGGGTTTGCTCTTGACTCTAGTCCAAGTTAAAGGGGACAGATAAAAAGCCTACAATGAACCGAGCTTACCCAGAAGAAACCTGTTCACTGTTACTTTTTTTACGACCCAAGAAGTGAGTTCCACTACTTTGCTGAACACATTATGAAGGAAGATTGTAAGCGCATAGTGAGACCTAGCAGTTCGGATAAGCGGTCGTTCGGTTAACCGACGTTCGGATAATCGACGCTCTACTGTATATATCTACTGTCATGATAACGTCGTTTCGTAAAATCCTGAATGACAGTGACTAATATAAGTTATATAATCAGGTGATTCATTTATTTTCGTTCATTCATAAGTTGATAGTACTATTATTTGGACTGACACAGGATATTGTCATGGTAAAATTGATTTAAATACTACCTGCTGTAAAGTCCATATTTCTCTTTTACTACCATTACAAGCCTGTTGGTCTAGTGGTTAGTTACCCTGACTGCTATGCCGGAGGTCGTGGTTACGATTCCCACCCAGTACAAATGTTTGTGGGATGAGCACGATCATTTGTTCTGTGTCTGGGTATAATTTATCTATAATATGTATGTATTTAGAAATATATAAGTATGTTTATCAGTTGTCTAGTGCCCATAACACAAGCTCTGCTTAGCTTGGGACTAGATTGCGTTGTGGAATATTATATTATCTTTCATCCCATATTTTATCCCCTTGGGACTAGAATTGATCAAAATCCTCTCTTAGCGGATGCCTACGTCATAACATCTACCTACATTCCAAAGTTCAGCCCGTTCCGTCCAGTGGTTTGGGCTGTGCGTTGATAGATCACTATGTCAGTCAGTCACGTTTGAGTTGTATTTATTTAGATATTTTATTCCCTTGGGGGTAGAATTGATCAAAATCCTTTCTTAGTGGATGCCTACGTCATAACATCTACCTGCATGACAAATTTCAGCCCGATCCGTCCAGTGGTTTGAGCTGTGCGTTGATAGATCACTATGTCAGTCAGTCACCTTTGAGTTATGTATATATTTAGATATAGATAATAAATACCTTATTTATTTGTTACAGGCATGTACACAATGCGCATGCTGGATGGTGCGAGCGCACATCACGCGCCTCATCACAACCACTCACATATGATGATCACAGGTATGTTTACACCTTTTTTTTTATCGTGGTTAAATCATCAAATGAGTCCTTCCACCCCGGGCAGGGCGGGAGGGACTGTCAGACTTCTACTGACTAAAATCCACGGTGTCCTCCAATAGCCTTTTATGTTCCCACGGTAAGGAAATAATCCCGGATACAGGCTTTCCCCTCTGAGAGGGCCCCGTCATAGGTATGTGTACACCTTATCCACCACGCGGGCTTTCCTACTAATATTATAAATGCGAAAGTTTATTGGTGTGTCTATGTTTTGTTACTCTTTCACGCAAAACCACTGAACGGATTTGGCTAAAATCTTGGTACACATGTTTATAACCTGGATTAACACATAGGATAGTTTTTATCCCGATTTTATGTTCCCGTGGTATATTATCGAGTTGTAGCGGGTGAATACGCTGGCAACAGCTAGTTCTCTTTAAAAAAGCCTTATGAGAGCGCTCACGCCACCCCCGGACCAAAGTTTGCTAATCACAAAGACCTAACAACGATACGCATACGAGTAATGGGGGCCGATACCACTGGGCCACCACTGCTCTCACTGTCAAATCTGACACCTGTCATACCTGACACCTGTTAAAACTGACACCTGTCAAATGTTTTTACGTTTAAATCTGGTTGTTTCAGAGAGGGACTCAGCCTCCGATAGTGCCGTATCTTCTATGGGATCAGAACGTGTGCCCTCCTTGTCTGATGGAGAATGGTGCGATGGATCTGACTCAGCTCAGGAGTTCCATAGGTGAGTGAGAAAGAAAAAAAAAAAAATTGAAGTAACTTTTGTTTCGGGCCTATCAATCCTGTCATGGATGACAGGAATGACAGGCCTGTTGGTCTGGTGGTTAGTGACCCTGACTGCTATGCCGGAGGTCATGGGTTCGATTCCCACCCAGGACAAATGTTTGTGTAACGAGCGCGATCATTTATTCTGTGTCTGGGTGTAATTTATCTATAATATGTATGTATTTAGAAATATATAAGTATGTTTATCAGTTGTCTAGTACCCATAACACAAGCTCTGCTTAGCTTGGGACTAGACGTTGTGTGATAGTTGTGCAATATTATTATTATATTATTATTATAGCTGTCTCTTTCCCACACTGGAATAACTCTCTTAATACGTCATGGAAGACTAAGGGACTTTACTCATAGCGCGACACTCGTGCGATATCGAGTCTATTGCCGATTTAAGTCGCACATATTTACTAATGGAGTGATGCAATGCAATTCGACCGTGCACTTCAAAAATCCACCTTACTACTACGACATAAAAGCGCTGCAAACCAAAAACAAAAGATCTCGCACGAGACGAGTAGTTGCGCAATCGAATTGGAGCACAGAATCATGTGCATTGTCATTAGTACGTACATGCATTTCGATATCGAGGAGATCTGTGAGCGATATCGTCAATCCGTGCGACTCCATTAGCAAACACTAGCGATTGTCCATACATTTTCTTCGGCCGGACGCTTGTGTGATATCTGACCGATATCGTCAATCGGTGCAATGCGATATCGCATCGAGGGAGTAAAGTCCTTTACAGTTGTTATTATTTTATTCATAATCGCGTGTCAACCACTAGTCGAAATACAACATCTATAAAATGACATTTCAATTTTTAAAAGTGTCGAAAATTGTTTACTTTTAAACAAATAGCCTTGTCGATGACAAAGCAGTCTCGTCCTTATCACCACGATGAGGTAAGCAATAATAACGTTTATTTTTTACGTCATACAGCTCAAAATTCCGGCCATACGACAATTCGTTCGGGCGTGAACGCGCTGCGCCGCATCAGCCACAGAAGAAACACCATATGTTTGGAAAGAGATGCTTCCAGGTAAATATTGATTTAGAAATTAGCTGTTTAACTAATACCGTGGTAGCATAAACATTTTTAAACGTCTGTTAAACACTTGTCTAAACAAAGGGGTTTGCAACATTTTGGCATCAATCTTTTTTTTTTCTTTCGCCAATAATGAAATTTTGGTCATTAGTAGACCATAACCAAAGAAGTTCGTAAAAAATAAAAAATAAATTCTAAACCGTAACTAACCAGAGATATGACGTTCTTTATTTTGTTCTAATCTGGAGTTATTTTTAGTAGGTAGTACAAAATACAAACCACCATATCTGTAGTTGGTTACGGTTTAGAAACTTATTTTTTTATTCTATGGACTTCTTAGGTAGTAGGCTAATTATGGCCAAAGTTTCAGCACTGGCGAAAGAAAAAAAAAAATGATGCCGAGGTCCGTACTAAAAGTTGCAAACTCCTTTCAAGTTATGACGTTGCAATAAGGTCCGTTTTGCAGTCACACTTTTTTAGACAAGTGTTTAACAGATGTTTTTCGAACGATTTCAACTACAAGTGAAAATCATTCTTACCACTACGACATATGACATAAAACGTGCGTTTTTCTACTAACTGAACGTCACCTGAAAATTAAGCAACTTCATTTTCAATCATATTTCATTTTGTTATCTTGTTAATGTTATTTTGATATGATTGTTATTTTTTTATTCTACTTACTTATCTGACAAATGTTTTCGAAATCAGTTTTTTTTTCGATTCCAAGAGAAACTCTTAATTGATATTTGGATCAAGAATTTTGACGACGAACTAGAATTTATGTTAATTGGGTAATAAAATGGGTTTTTTAATCATTCTTCTCAGATCAAAGAAATAGGCAGATAGAACGCTCAGAACACGCGAGTGTGTCCACCAAAGTTGATACAAAATCAAATAGAATTACATTCCATAATGTTTTCTTTGTTTTTGAGAACAACTTTTACGATGGTTAAAGACACGAGACCGCATATTTTGGCAAAAAACAATAACGACGCGCAGCTTGGTACGACGCGTAGCTTGGTACTGTCGCGACTTTGTATTCGATTTTGATTTTGTATTAACTTTGGTGGACCCACACGCGTGTTCTGAGCGCTCTATCTGCCTATTTGACAGGCCTGTTGGTCTAGTAGTTAGTGACCCTGACTGCTATGCCGGAGGTCGTGGGTTCGATTCCCACCCAGGACAAATGTTTGTGTAATGAGCACGATCATTTGTTCTGTGTCTGGGCGTAATTTATCTATAATATGTATGTATTTAGAAATATATAAGTATGTTTATCAGTTGTCTAGTACCTATAACACAAGCTCTGCTTGGGACTAGATGGCGTTGTGTGATAGTTGTGGAATATTATTCTAGAACAATGTCTTCATCTTACATTATGCGCTTGTAGCGCCACTAACGTCTAAAACTCGTAGTGAAACCGTCTATTAAACATTATATAATATTTATAGGAACAACCCACCCCGGCTCCACTGGACCCGGTGGGCAGGCCCGGGGTCGTGAAATACGAGTGCCCCGAACAGACCTACCATCATGAGAACATGCATATGCACAATGGTAAGCATTACTTTATAATATAAACAATATATTTTAAGAGGAAACAGCACGGCCGTTTTTCCATACAAACGTAGTCCCCTGTTTTCTCCCTGGATAATGCCAGTAGAGCAATAATTTTTTTACAAAAAATCTATAACCACTATTGGTATGTCTCTATGTTTTCCTTTTTCCCATAAATTAATTATGAAAAGAGATATGAACATTCAAAATCCTAAAAAAATGGCCAGATTTTCCGCTGTGTTCAAATAATCAGTAAACAGACGAGATTATTTAAAAAAAGGAAAACATAGGAACACGGCCAATGCCTTTCTTTATTTTTTAGAGGAAAAAGTAGTGAAATCGGTTAAGTTTTGGAGGAGTAATCAGGGGACTACGAATAGTTGATTTTGTGCCATTTTTAAGGTATTTTCGGTCCAAGCTGCTATTGTCTCTATCGCGCTCTGTAACTCTGTTGTGGGCACTGTGCGACAGCAATAGATTTTACAAATATCTATTTTTCAATTCTCCAGCCCTTGCTGTTTCCTCTTAAGTTATTTTATACCTCTTTAAAGGTAAGCGTCCACAGGTCCGCATCGCACGTATCGGACGTATCGTACGTAACAGATTTTAGTTTGCCTTGAATGAAAACTCATACAACTGCGTCCACTGATCCGCATCGTACGGACGGCTCATCGGCAATGCCTACATGTGATGCGTACCGATGACGTCATACGGAATGCCGATCAGTGGACGCGATGAAGGTGACATCGGCAATCCGATTGCTGATACTCGCGTCGGTAATCCGATCGCTGCCGACACAGAAATCCGTTTGATGCGATGCGTCCGATACGTACGATGCCGACCTGTGGACGCACACCTTTAAGGGTTATTGATTGATTTATCAAAGTCTTTATTTCTTAAGTCGTGGCAATTAATTTTCCAGTCGTACGAAAAAGAAAACCTACGAATTATTTTGATTTTCTTTTAAAGTTGGAAAGCTTGTTTTAGATGCAACAATTTTATGTTTTTTGCAAATTCTATTTTACTCATAAACAAATAAATTATAACTTAACTTAAAGTTCTTAATGTTCAAAACATTGAACCCAATCTACAGCTTGGCAAAAAACAGTAGAAAACCGGAAGTTGCCACTGTGCTCTCGCCACCAGCACTTTGAAAGATTTTATTAATTTTTTTTTTTCTTATTACGTTAGTTTTATGGCAAAATAATAAATCTAACAAACCTGCGGTCTTTGTTTACTTCAAATATCAAAGATTTTAAAACGTTGTCAGAAACAAAAAGATTAGTTCCGTTTCAATCCGTTCTGGCCAAACTGTAGACAAATCTGTATCTTGATTACCAATTCCACAATTTTGAAAATAAACACATAAAACTTAAATTACATAGAATAACAAAAAAAAAACAACATAAAAACTACTACTACAGTCTAACTAATCTTTTATTCGTCTCTTCTGCAGTAGACTTCGCCCCCCGGCCGCAGCTGCCTCCCCCCCACGTGTCCTCCCTGCACGCACCAGCCTTGGATCTCAACACAGCACACTCCAGCCATGCCTTACTACAGGTAAGACTTTGTACAAATTAGTTACTTTACGAAACAGCGAGATACTTTCCGAAACAGAGAGATACTTTGCGAAACAGTAAGAAACTTTGCGAAACAGTGAGATACTTTGCGAAACAATGAGATACTGTGCGAAACAGTGAGGATACTTTGCGAAACAGTGAGATACTAAGCGAAACAATGAGATACTCGGCGAAACAGTGAGATACTTGGCGAAACAGTGAGATACTTGGCGAAACAGTGAGGATACTTGCCGAAACAGTGAGGATGATTGGCGAAACAGAGAGATACTTTGCGAAACAGTAAGGATACTTGGCGAAACAGTGAGGATACTTTTCGAAACAGTGAGGATACTTGGCGAAACAGTGAGGATACTTTGCGAAACAGTGAGGATACTTTGCGAAACAGTGAGGATACTTTGCGAAATAGATAATACTTTTAGTTTGGTAAAATCATCAAATGAGTCCTCCCACCCCGGGCAGGGCGGGAGGGACTGTCAGACTTCTACTGACTAAAATCCACGGTGTCCTTCAATAGCCTGTTATGTTCCGGGGTTACGGTAAGGGAATAATCCCGCGACCCCGGCAGGCTTTGGCCCTCTGAGAGGGGGTCCCGTCATTATGCTGACACAAATAGTGAGAAACTTAGCGAAACAGTGAGGATACTTGGCGAAACAGTAAGAAACTTTGCGAAACAGTGAGGATACTTTGCGAAACAGTGAGATACTCGGCGAAACATTGAGATACTTTACGAAACCTTCTAAATCGCAACGTGGGTAGGTGAAGCACATGTGATTAACCCGGGCCTAGTCGTTAATCAGACGGCAGCTACAATGTAATTGCTTCACATTCCTACTCGCTGTGCAGCAATGCCTCGACAAGAACACTAGCTGTTGTATTATAGATTAACACTAGCACTCGTTACTTAACTATAAGCTCCATTAAAATATACAAAATTTTTATTTTTTCTATCAACAGAGTCAGATCCCCAGCCCCGCGCCTCCTCGCTTCGCGTACGCGACCCCGGAACGCGTGCGACACAATCACACCTACAGCGCACCGCTCGCGGCCGCTGACCAACGACCAGCTGCTGTTAGAGACAAGAGAGGTATGTCTTATGTCATTGTCAAATGTCAAAGTTGAGTTCAAAGTCAATAGTCAAACTTGGGTTCAAAAGATACTTAGTCAAAAGTCAATAGTCAAAGTTGGGTTCAAAAGATACTTAGTCTTAGCCAAAGTTGGGTACAAAAGGTAGTCAAAAATCAACAGCCAAAGTTGGTTTCAAAAGGTGGTCAAAAGTCGATAGTCAAAGTTGGGTTCAAAAGATACTTAGTCTTAGCCAAAGTTGGGTACAAAAGGTAGTCAAAAATCAATAGTCAAAGTTGGTTTCAAAAGGTGGTCAAAAGTCAATAGTCAAAATTGGGTTCAAAAGGTGGCCAAAAGTAATAGTCAAAGTTTGGTTCAAAAGTTTGTCAAAATTCAAAGTAGATTTTCAAAGCCTAAGTTGGGTTAAAATGATAGTCAACAGCCAGCCTCGAGTTCAAAGACCAGTCAAAATTCAACAGTCAAGGTCAATTTTTAAATCTCTCTAAAATTTTAAAACTCAACACTTTCTTTAAACAAAAATAGCACCTAAAACTTCACCAGTAAAGTCTAAAATCCTTCTCCCTCCTCCAGTCCGGCGGCTCACAGACGGTAGCATGTCGGACGGCGGGTCGTCCGCCACCAGCAGTGGACAACATCTGTCGAGAGACGAGAAGAGAGCCAAGGCATTAGGTAAGGAAGAATACTAGTCACATTTATATTCATGATCATCATCATCATCCTATAATGTTCCCACTGCTGGGACACAGGCCTCCTCTCTGTGAGAGGAGCGCGGGTCCAGTGCGGGTTGGTGGATGTCACATGTCTTAGAATATTTGGTTCTAGGACATGCCGGTTTCCTCACGATGTTTTCCTTCACCGTTTTGAGAGCAGTGGTGATGAAATAAATTACACAAAGTAATACGCCTGCCGGGATTCGAACCCACGACCTACAACTTGTAAGTCGGGGCCGATACCCCTGGGCCACCACTGCTCTCTCACATTTATATTATATCTTTAATTTAAAATTCTGCGACCCCGGCACGCTTTCTCCCTCTAAGGGAGTTCCCGTCATTTTGATAGCTGCTATTGAGGCGCGCTTGGAACACAACGCGCCGTTGACCCGGGCCATGATCGGACAGCGAGTCGCCCATTGCCACATGCCCGCGCCTACGGTGGCCAGAGATTGTGCTGCGTCTTCTGTTTCCGTGGTCGTCTCCTGATGCGGCTGAGTAGTGAGGTGGACGCTGTCCTCTCCCTCTCTACTTCTTTATACAACGTGTAACGTTAATAGCGCAAAAAAAAAACATTTAGAAAAAAAAAAAAAAATTCATACTTTCTCGCTCGATCAATTTCTCATTTTGAATGAAAAATCATTTTTATTTTATTTATTTTTCCATAAGTTATAGACAAACATTGCTCAGTAACATGAGCCGAGTTACCCCACGAGAGGTTTTTGCGCTATTAACGTTACACGTTGTATAGACTTACCAACGACGATATAACACTAGACTCGTAATAACAGGCGACCGATGTCTGTCAACACATTAGGCAAAAAAGTCTTATATTCGTCTCATTTCGACCAATCCTGTGAGCCGTAAACATACGTTGAGACAGAACAGACCTTGAGTTAGTCAATCACAACGCAGTACCCCGTCCCCACAGAGTACTTTTATTATAAATGGGATAGAGGTACAACTCTGCGTCGAAACTGAGAAACGTCAAATGTCGCCCTCTGGACGCAGGTTTTGGAACTAATGCCAACACACAAGCATACTTCATACGTACATACACACATACATACTTACATTCGTACCTACTCCACTACTTGAATATTGGTTTAGGCGGTTTAGGGTACTTATGTGAATAACTTAATCGCTTGCAGTTATGTGAAAAGCGAAAAAGTAATTCACAACTATTAAAAAAAAACAATGATCTTAGACTTATTTTTTATTTCTTTCTTTTAAAACACTTCTTACTTAGTTTTCTTGCTTTAACTTTATACAAATCCGTATCATCATCATCCGGGGACGCAACACTGTCTGTTAGACATGATAATAGGAAGATATAATGTCACAAACACAAAAGTTGAAGCACCAAACGGTTCGTCAGAGTCCTGTCTCAAAACTTGATTTTAACAACAACACCAGCACAAAATCAACACGGCCGGAGGAGCCGAGACTCGACGACAACGGACTTAGGTGGAAAAAGCACTTTAAGACGGTTAAAATCTGGAAAAACAAACAAGACGCGGAAAATACGTTAATATAACGCAAACCGGCGGCCAAGTTTGTTTGTCATTTGTTGTAGTGTTGCTGTTGCTTAAAATATAAATAAATTCATTTACTAAATCTTGTTTTTTTTTATTACTTATATTTTAATGAGCTTCCAAATAATATTTTATTGTTTTCTCGTTGTATTGTTTATAATAAATAAGTTTATCGAGATTATACTACTCATATAAATTGAGCAAAGGCTGGTCATACCAAAGAGTCAAATGAATGACTGTTTGCACGCCATCTTGCGTACATAATAGAACTACGTAGTCACAAATCTTGTAATACTGCCATCTATAAGCGGGTTTTGTAAAAGTAGCACAATATAATGTAACCAAATTAAAATGTCAGTTTCATGTGCAAGCCGGCAGTACTTCTGGTGTTCAATCTTATTTTGCATACTTATACGAGAACGATTACCCGTTTCCAAGTACTAAGATTGTCAACCCTGCCCGTCCCCCTCGCTTACGTAGTACCTCAGCGAGTTGACAGAATAGTTTGTGTTCGTTAGATCGTGCATGCGGAGTCTAGTATTATATCATCGTTGTTCCTTACAAATAAGTTTCTTTACTAGAAAAACAAAGTTATATACATAAAAATACCCACATTAACCTAACCAAGTGGCCGCAGGCATACCCTTGGAGGTGCAAGACATTATCAACTTACCCATGGACGAGTTTAATGAGCGACTGTCGAAGCACGACCTCAGCGAGGCACAACTGTCCCTCATCCGAGATATCAGACGGCGAGGAAAGAATAAGGTATGTTGGTATCACTATAAATAATAATAATAATATTCCACAACTATCACACAACGCCATCTAGTCCCAAGCTAAGCAGAGCTTGTGTTATGGGTACTAGACAACTGATAAACATACTTATATATTTCCAAATACATAATTATTATAGATAAATTACACCCAGACACAGAACAAATGGTCGTGCTCATCACATAAAGATTTGTTCTGGGTGGGAATCGAACCCGACCTCCGGCATAGCAGTCAGGGTCACTAACCACTAGATCAACAGGCCAGTCAAAATAAATTTGTGGCCTGACACACACACGCTTGGAAAGATTTTATTTCTCATGCAAAACTCCATTTTGTGCTCTAGAGCACAAAGTGTTGTTCAAAATTCGAACACGTATTAAATAAGGAAGCTGCCCCCCCTACATTTCCTCGCTTTGTGAGGTGAAAAGTTGTGTGTTGCACTCGGCAGCAAAGTTTTTCTGCATCTTTGAAAACTTCGCATCGCTCAGGATTCTATATTTGATCCGCTTGTTTCTCTCGCGGTTCAATCTTAGAATCCTTTGCTCGCTCAGTTCTCAATTCAAGTACTCGCGCCAAAAATTAACTTTGCAGCCTTGCATAACAAATAACTATTTATGATCTGCAAGTAATTGACGCACCATTCGTAGTCATTTTATAAAAATATCTTCTATTCTCCCCACAGGTGGCAGCCCAAAACTGCCGCAAACGCAAATTAGACCAGATCACCTCGCTAGCCGATGAGGTGCGTACCGTGCGCGACCGGAAGATACGCACGCAGCGGGAACATAGCTCACTCATAGCAGAGAGACAGCGGGTCAAGGAGCGGTTCGCTGCGCTCTACAGACATGTTTTCCAGGTAAATATCATCAGCCTATAATGTTCCCACTGCTGGGACACAGGCTTCTGTGAGAGGAGCGCGGGTCCAGTGCGGGTTGCTGAAAAAATTAGTACCTTCTTTGCACACCAGAGGCGCTGTTCCATTTACATGTTAGGGTGCTCCCACATCTATCGACGCGGAAGACCGAGACAATGCGATAGCACGCGGCCGTGTCGAGGATTCCGCCGCGTGCTATCGCATTATGCTTTCTGTCTCGGTCTAGCAAATGGCAGTTCTAAGCGACAGAAAGAAAAGGGCGACGGAAAAATCCGATTCCGCGTCGATAGATGTGGGAGCACCCTTACAAGAAACGCTGTAAATACTGGAAAATAAAATAGTGAAAACTCATGATAACGTTACTGATAGTAAATCATATACTTTTGGGCAGCTTTCTCAAGAACATCACCAAATAATTAAGAAAAAAACTTTTCTGAATGAAAGTAAAAAAAAAACCATTTACATAATAACTACTTAGATACATAGGACAATCGTCTTAAAACTGGTTATGTGTAAATGGGATACTAACACTACGTTTTTGGAACGAAGTTCCTTATCACGCGTTGCGAAAGGGGGCTAGACGAAAAAAATTAAGACGAAAAGTTGTAACGACACTTTTTTACCACGCCCCGTACCCCGCGCCCGTATCCCTCACCCAACCCCCGTTCCTCGTGACTCTTGTCGCATTGCCGTGTGCGCATGTTTCTCTCTCTCTCTAATAGAAAGCAAGCCAGATATTTTCGTTTCGTCTTTCTATTTCACATTGAACAGTGTGTTGCGACGATTATTTTTGATGAGTATACAACATGTAACGTAATTAACGCACAGAATTACGGAATTTGTATTAATACAAATAAAATTGCACTTTAAAGTCTTGTTGCCTTGATTTACGGTCTATCTTAGTTTGTTTTGACTGTACAGGGGTAATGTGACTATAATTTCCGTAGTTTTAATTATTTTTGATAAAAAAATTACCTATATTAAAAATGATAGAAATCGATTCAGTAAACGATTCTGAACAAACTAATTTCAGGATGTCCGTTAATTATGTTACATGTTGTATACAGTGACTTCGTTCCATCCGGGTGTCCCTTACACCTGTCAAGTTTTATAACGATTTTCAAATAAAATACTGAACGGATTCCTCTTCTTCATCAGAACCTGCGCGACCCTGAGGGTCGTCCACTGTCCTCCCAGCAGTATTCGCTTCAGCAGGCCGCAGACGGGAACGTCGTGCTCGTACCCAAGATGCCACAGCACCAAGGTAACTACCTAAATATACAACGTGATACCACAAAAACAACGACGATATAATACTAGACTCCGCATACACGATCTAAGGAACAACAACTATTCTGTCAACTCGCTGAGGTACTACGTAAGCGAGGGGGACGGGGTACTGCGTTGTGATTGACTAACTCAAGGTCTGTTCTGTCTCAACGTATGTTTACGGCTCACAGGATTGGTCGAAATGAGACGAATATAAGACTTTTTTGGCTAATGTGTTGGCAGACATCGGTCGCCTGTTAATAAGAGTCTAGTATTATATCATCGTTGCACAAAAACTTTTTCACCTCACACGCTCGGAAAGATTCTATTTCTCATTCAAAATCTGAGCGCAAAACTCCATTTTGTGCTCTAGAGCATAAAGTGTTGTTCAAAATTCGAACACGTCTTGTATTCAATATTTTCTACAATGACAGGCGAGCCGTCTCCCTACATTTCCTCGCTGTGTGAGGTGAAAAGTTGTATGTTGCACTCGGCAGCAAAGTTTTTCTGCGTCTCGTACAGTCACGAGCAATAACATGTAAACACTTAACTAAATTCAAACGCAAATTACTTGTGAAATACTGGTTTTCAGTTTGAAATAAGACCTATTTCGTAGTAGTATAGCTTCCAAAATAGAAGTCTAATGAAATTGTAACAGTTTAATCAATATGGTAGTAGAAAATCGCTTTTTTAAACTGCTTAATGTATACATACTATTGCTCGTGACTGTACCTTTTTAAACTTCGCATCGCTCAGGATTCTATATTTGAACTGCTCGTTTCTCTCGCGGTTCAATCTTAGAATCCTTCGCTCGCTCAGTTCTCAATTCAAGTACTCGCGCCAAAAATCAACTTTGCAGCCTTGCATAACAAATAACTATTAAACGTCTGTTAAACATTTGTTTAAAAAAAATCAGATTATGACGTTGAAATAAGGTCTGTTGTGCAGTCACACTTTTTTTAGACAAGTCTTAGTGTTCAACATGATGTTTAAGTTTTTTAGTAAGACTGACAGGGTTTTATTATTATGAAAAAGCGCTCCCTCACCGGGAGCATTCTCGTGTAATGTACAGCTTGACATAAAAATGTAGAAAACCGGAAGTCGCCACTGTCTTCGCGCTAACAGCACTTTGAATTTTTTTTTTTTTCTCTTGATTCATTATTTTTATGGCAAAATAATAAATCTTACAAAACTGCGGTCTTTGTTTACATCAAATATCAAAGATTTTAAAACGCTGTCAGAAATAAAAATTTTAGTTCCGTTTCAACCCGTTCTGGCCAAGCTGTAACATTATAGATTCCACTTTGAGCATTACATTACAATACTACCTCCCTGACTGACGAGAATAAATAGGTACATTAGAAATATGAAACACCCTGTTAAAATGTTTACGTATCAAGCTGTATAGTATACCTACCCAGCGCTATAGTCGAACAGAACATTCCATCTCCATTTTCTGCGAACGAAGGGTGTTTCTAACTACGCCTTGCGTCATATTAACGATTTTTTTTTAAATCTCTTACATACAGCTTGGACAGAACGTCTTGAAACGGAACTAATCTTTTTGTTTGCTGACAACGTTTTAAATTCTTTGACATTTGATGTAAACAAAGAAGAACGCAGGTGTATTAGATTTATTATTATGCCATAAAAAAAACGTAATAAGTGAAAAAAAAATCGTTCTAAGTGGTGGTAGCTAGAGCATAGTGGCGAATTCCGGTTTTCTACTCTAATTTGCCAAGCTGTACCTTACCTATTTTTTTTATTATAAACATGTTTTAGTCATTGGATACATGAACTGGGCTGCCGTTGTAAGTCCATTAAAAAGTTACGGTGTATAAATTCTAAGTCTTTTTGTTAATTTATTTTCAGATCATCCAATGAATCGTACAAACGATGATGAAATGGACAGGAAAGCTAAAAGCTACGACCAGTGACAAGCCGCCTACAACACGACGTTCCCGAGATGGTAACTCACACACAAACACACTCTAAGACTCTACCATGCAATAATGTTACAAGTATACAAAAGTTTTACTATAAGAAGAATATAATGCGAGAATTTGTAAAAAAAAGCGGTTTGATATTTGTCAAATGTCATTTGTGTTTTTTTTTTGTCAATTTTTTGGTATAAACAAGTATTTTATTAATCTCATAGCCTTTTCAGGGACTTAGAAATCCGTATTAACTGTAAAACGTACAAGTATTTTTTTTATAATTTATGTATATTACAAAAAAAAAATATCTTACTTTCTCTTTCTAAATTCCTACATTAGTTAAAAAATGACAGCTGTCAAATTTGACTTTGACGTTTGACAAATGTCAAAACGCTTTTTCTGTCTTTTTAGCAGTTTGATTTTTGTAAATAAACAATATGCCACCTTTCTTCATATTTGTAAAAAGTTGTGTGAAAGCTTGCCTGTAAATTATATATTGCGCAGTGGCATCAAAGTCCGCCTTGAACTAACGGTCACAAGTTGTATTCAAAAATAATTTGTTTATGTATAATATAATTATTATATTGTGTGTGTTATCCATTTCTTAAGAAAAGTGTCATTTTTTGGGCATTATGTCTTAATTTCCGTCAAAATGTCCTAAGTTTGGGCATAAAATGTGAACTCAAAGTAATTTTTATAGCTTTTAAAGGGCCGGTCCTTATTATTTCTTGCAGCTTTAACGTCTGCTGCTTATAGCTTAGTATAGCTTGTCATTCTTGTAAAAGGACGGTAGGCTTAGCTAAGCTTTTCTAAAAATAACGAAAAAATATTGTTTGTGATACAAAAAAAAGAATTCCATTTTGACTTAGTTCTCGATTAGCGATTTAAAAAAATTGAGTTAATTTTTTGCGTATTTTTTACAAAAATAAAAACTTCTGTATGTATTTCTTTAAAACACTGTATATTTTTGTTTTGTAGTTTTTTTTTTTTCTTTTATTTTTTTTTGTGAAAAATACGTAAATATACGCCTAGTTTTTTTTTTGGGGTTTACCAACAAAATTGTTCCAAGCGAAAGTAAGAAAAAAAAACAAAATATTCACCACAAACGACTGATATCATTATAAACCATAGAATTTAATAAAAAAAAAATATTTAAAAAAAAATCACTGATGTCGTTGACATCGTTATGTTGCAATAAGTAAATTTAGAAGTTTTTTGTAAAATATTTTTTTTTTCTCTTACTATTTAAGTTATGTTACGTTTTTTTTTTATATAATATTAGTTTTTAAGGCTATAAAGTTAAAATATCAGGTAAAAAGGTTGACCAGACACACAATAAATAAATAATACATACATATAAATAATGTAGCATAAGTTTTTTATATAAAATAACTTAATTTTAACAGGATAGCTAAAAACTGCAAAAAAAAACAAGTGAGAGCCCGAAAACTTTAAAATTCTGAAATTAAATCTATATTTAATGATTTTAAGATCTGTACCCATAGCACGAATTTTCACTCTTTTACTTTACAGCGTCTTTCCAGTATTTACAGCGTTTTTGTATGAAAAAATGGAACAGCGCCTCTGGTGTGCGAAGTAGGAACTAATTTTTTCCTTGAAAATTGTCAATTTGAAATTGTCAAAGTTCCAGTTTACTTTACGACTCAAATACTGAAAACTCGTGCTAAGGGTACAGATAGGCAGTCGATTTATGTAAAATACCGATAGTCAGCTGGATTGATTCCGAAAAGCCAATGGCTATATCTTTGTACAAAAATAATACATTAAATAAACGTAAAAATAAAGCAGTTTTTAATACCCTGTTAAAAATCTAGTTTCTTAGTCTACCTGAACAAAATTGTATGCTGAATAAACGCTGTTTGTATGTATACTGTACATTTTTCTTTTGTCATTACGGTACAAAACAGAAAAAAATAAAAAATGATATTTGTCAAAATTTATTTTTTTCGTTTTTTTTTTCTGGGTCCATTTTGTGTGAAATATTTTGGTACAAGGAAAATATAATAATTTTCTTGCAAAAAAAAATCACAGATTTACTTTTTTCTTATTTTAAATATTTAAAAAGTAACGGTTACTGCAACAAGGTGCTTAATTATAATTAGGTATTTTTGCAGTAACAAATATATTAAAAAAATCTAAGTGGACTTATAATAAAATAAATATTGATTTAACAAAGAAAAAAAAAATATTTCTTCATTACTATAATTATTCTTTTTTTATATATCATTTAAATTTTGACAGATATCATAATTTATTTATCTTTTGTACCATTTACCGTGCATTATTTTGAATATGAGTACAAAATTTTGAAACAAAAAAAACCTACTTTATTATTAATACTTTGTAT
Organism: Agrotis segetum; assembly: GCA_036375495.1. Lineage (NCBI taxonomy): Eukaryota > Metazoa > Arthropoda > Insecta > Lepidoptera > Noctuidae > Agrotis > Agrotis segetum. The sequence continues at coordinate 3,903,395 of JAQSVV010000142.1, forward strand.
AAAATGTAGATGTTTTAAAAAGATATATTAAAGTGACATTCCTGTCCCTATTTGTGTCATTATTATTTTTTATACACCTGTTATAAATATTTTCCGCAGTTTCGCCAAGAAAAATATCCAAAAAGGACGTATTACAGGCATAAATAAGTATATTATTGTCTTATTTCAGATTTCACAATAAAAAAAAACAAATCGAGGACAAATATTTGTATTTTGTCTAAAACGGTACGAAATAATAATGACAAAAATAATTAAAAAACAGAAAAATATCTTTTTATAACCACTACGTCCTGATCTGTAACTATAAGTAAACAGTTTATATTTTTTTAAAGACAACAAAATATTCTTACTGAAAAACCGAACTTTTACAAAACTGTAATATAAAAAAAAACAAATAAAAAACACTTGTTGTCTTTGAAAAGAAAAGTAAAATTAAAAAATAACTATGGTGCATATTTTTTTTATCAAAAAAGTAGCGCATAGACAATCGCTTTTAAAAGAAAAGAAGAAAAAAAAAACAATGAATTAAAACTATAAAAAAAATATTTATTATTCGAATAGGGTGGTGTTGCCAGTTATTGGCATTGTATTTATTAAAATATTTAATTTAAAAATAATAGTACGCCTTCACAAAGTTTAACCTTCGAGTATTATTTTATAGTGATTTTTGTTAAGGAGTACTTTTTAAATTATCTATTTCGCAATTTTAATGGGTCATAGTGGCTGAGTCGTGTATACAGTGGTCTATATTTGAGCATCTGTCACTAAATTATAACCTAAAATATTGTTTCGTGATATTTAGAACGCTCTAATAAGAGTTCTAAGTTGAAATTATTACACAGCGTCACGAAACTATAAAATAAACAACCAAACAGTTTTAGCGATGAGCTGTTCGGTGGTTAAAGCGAATAAGATATTAATTACTTTGTTAGTACGCGAATTAGCCACTGGCGGCGCCTCGTGTTGTTTTTAACATTTCTATAAATTAGATCTTACTGTCTCGCGCTTAGTTACTGTTCACAGCTTTCAGTAAACCGACCGTAATTATGTTCCGTTAGTGGGTAAAAAAATTTGATACATAATTACGGTTTAGTACTAATTTTTACTAAAAATTCCGGTCTTTCTAGATAAGCTAGCTCCATTTTAGGGCTCTTTCTATACAATAAAACCACTGTATACATGATTTTAATTAAAAAACCTTTAATTTTAAGCAAACTTAAGTTAATAGGCAACGGGTAGAGCATTTTTAACTTAAGTTTTAAGAAAATAAAAATTAAAAACTACTTTAACCGAGCTATACGCGAAATGGCTGTGGGATATTTTGTATAATTGCAGGTGAAAGTGTATAATTGTCAGACATATTTATGTATACAAAAAAATCAATGTATAAAACAAAGTTGTTTTTGATTGGATTGGTGACCATTTATCATAGCGAGCTTCTGTGTTTCGGGAAGTACGTAAAACCGTTGGTCCCGGCTGTCATTCTTGAAAGTCTGACAACTAGTCTTACCATGGGGTATCGTATTACCCAGTTACTGTGTTGTGGAGGTCCGATAGTCAGTTGCTCCATGTAAAATACTGATATTCAGCTGCATCTGGTTCGACTGGAAGCCGACCACGATATAATTGGGAAAAGGCAGGCAGATGATGGTATTTGGCAATCTAATTTGAGTCTATCCAGAATTGGAAAACAAAATTGACGCCAACAGTAGCGGCTAGAAAAATAAAATCTAAAAAGTCTTTTTAAATAGGTACCTATCAGTATGTAGTCACATTTTTAAACCATTTTTGAAAATTATATAATGTGACTGGCAATTATAGTTTTCACCTTACGTAATCATATTTCTTTATGATTTATTACGAAGCTTTTTTTGCCTAAAAATGTTTTATTTAAATATTAAATATGGCTGGTTCGTCGATCTTTAAAAAAAATATGCAACGTTTCAACGGTTTCAATAACGAAAAATGGCCAGTAATACAAAAAAAAAATAAAACAATGAATAAGAAGCCACAATTAAAAAATAAACATCTTGAAATTTTAAAGGACGACACCAAATCCCATATTTAATATTCTAAAAAAACATTTAAATAACTTTTACACTTAAAAATAATTGCAAGAATCTTGTATTGATTTAACTACTAAGATTTTTGCTTAAAATTTAGCAAGAATATGCAAGAAAATGGTTATTTAAAGCAAGAAATACCTTGCGTCAACAATGTTACCACCTTGCATTAATTTTTACTTTTTCTTGCATATTTTTGCGTCATACAAGAGCCTGTATATAGCAACTGGTTTATATATTTTAATGCCAGTAAATCTGTTGTATAAAACCTAGGTTTAATGTATTTTTTATTTTAACTTCGAATTAAGTTATGTAAGGTAACATTAGATGTTAAGAAATAATATAAAAAAAAACGTGAAATTTTATCTTTTTGTTTTATTTCATTGAAGTCTTTCCCTTTCCGATAGCATATAATAATTGAATACAGAATCGCACTAACAAGACGTGTTTTAAAGAACGAACACGCAGGCACACACACACACTAATTAAGGGTCGATTTATACTAACGCAGAGTCGAAGCGCATCGAAGCGAATTAAGCCGGTGCGGGGCCCGTAGCAAATGTAGCCACGGGGCCCTAGAGTTACATTGCCTCTTTTTTAGCGGTAAATCCACGGTGTCCTTCAATAGACCTTTACGTTCCGGGGTCACGGTAATGAGATAAGTCTCGCGACCCCCGCATGTTTACCTCTAGAGATTTTCCCCGTTCCTTCACTTTTCGAAGCGCAGCGCGGATTCACCCCGGCGCTGCGACTTTTTAACGCGCCACTCATAGACTTATGGAAAGTCGTTTTTCCATCTTATCCCAGGGCAGCAATCCAGCTAGGAGGTTGACCGATTAGGCATGGACATGTACACCGCAGCTTTAGTGGTCGCTATACGACGCCGGCGTATAGCCTCCTTGTAATGAGGCTTTAGTACTGATTGGGCAGGAGTAGCCTGCGGGCATGGCCGCTGGAAGTTTTGGGGCAAAACTCTCAAAAGTAACCTATCAGCGTGGATTGGGCATTGCTTCAATATTGCAATGATTTATACAGAGTGTAGCACTGTATTAAAGTCTTAAGCAACGCTGACTGTAACGAGACGTTAGTAGTGACAGTGTTTTTACCTCATTCACTTTAAGAATAGCCAAGGTGTATTAACGATATTTTTTTGGGCACTAAACGCTTCCCCATAGGCGCGAGTACCCGTAGACAATCCTGCTATAGTATCCGGCACTGGCGCAGAGTCGAAGCGCAACGAAGTACGAATTTCTAAAACGAACCGTATAACATTTTTGGCCCGTAACTGACAGCTAAGGGGCACAAATAACTGGTGATTTTCCATCACGATTGTTGTTCACGCGCAGACGCGCGAATTACGAAGAATGCGCGCGACTGCGTAAAATCGAACATACATACCGACTTCGGTCCCCCTTTTTCATGCGGGAAAAGATTTTTTTATTGAAAAAGTTTCATTTTTCTCTTTTAGTTTTACAGTATTCAACCCGAATTCTTGTCAAGAAACATTCAAACATTCAAATCATTCTCTTACACGTGCACTAGAATTTTGTCGTTTGCTGAGGATGATGCAAAAACAAAAGCGAAGCTGATTCTCACGATTCATTTTTGTTCCGTGTTTTTTAGGGATGCTATTCTATAATGTAAAAAAGCTCGCGCGAAGAGGGGGGGGGTCACAGGGGTACTGCCCATGAAATGTAAGGTCCATTGATTTTTTTAATTTGTCAAATATTAAAAGGAAATTCCTTAATAAAATAGTTTGCTGACATCTTGTGCAATATACAATAGGTCTTGTGCTCATATTATTATTTCAGACACCTATTTTTTATTACTGTAGTAAGTGACCCCCCCCCCAAAATTCCAGACTGCGACCGCGCCTGGGTAAGCGTCCACAGGCATCGTACGTATCGGACGCATCGCATCAAACGGATTTCTGTATCGGCAGCGATCGGATTGCCAACCGAGTAGGCGCGGATTGCCGATGTAGACTTCATTTGGTCCAAAGAAGCGTTTTTTACGATCGTACGTTCGGAAAGTGCTACCCGAAAGGCGAAAAGGGATGCAGAAGTTGTTAGGTCGGCGTTGATTCCATTTTTTTAGCAGAAGTTGAATGCAAGAAAGCGAACAAATAATTGTCAGTAAATTCGGGGCCTGTTGGTCTAGCGGTTAGTGACCCTGAAAGCCTGCCGGGGGTCGTGGGATTCGATTCCCTTACCACCCAGGACAAATGTTTGTGTATGAAGGATCATTTGTTCTGTCTCTGGGTGTAATTTATCTATAATATGTATGTATTTAGAAATATATCAGTATGTATAGTCAGTTGTCTAGTACCCATAACCAAGCTCTGCTAGCTTGGGACCGATGGCGTTGTGTGACTAGTTGTGAAGATTTACCATTTATTATTATTTATTTATTTTATTAATTAAAATGCGTGCGGGGCGCGTCTTACGATCGGCATTCCGTATGACGTCATCGGTACGCATCGCATGTAGGAACCCCCGAATGAGCCGAACGCGTACAACCCCGACGATAAACCATACTAGACTCTCGCATGCACGATCTAAGGAACAATATTATCTCTGCCAACTCGCTGAGGTACTACGTAAGCGAGGGGGACGGGTTCTGCGTTGTGATTGGCTAACTCAAGGTCTGTTCTGTCTCAAGCTCATTGTTTTTTAGCCACAGGACTTCCGAAAGTCGAGTTATTGAGACGAATATAAGACTTTTTTAACCTGTATGTGTTGGCAGTTCGGTCGCCGCGATTATCTAGGAGTTTGGTGAACCGATTTATATTTTGTTTTAGGACTCTTTTGTCCTACAGTTTAAAATCGTGTAGGAAATAGAAGAGATTCCTAAAATCCGTTACTTTTTGAAAAACGTGCGATGCGGACCCGCTTACCTTTTTGTTGAGTGTTTTTAGGAATCTTGCTATTCTCTAATGATAAAGTCAGCTCAGACCGAAACGTTCGTTCGGTCACATTTCAATAGCGCTACTCAAAATTGAACTTTATTTCCTACACGATAATTTACACCTTTCGCAAACCAATCCTACTACTATTATAAAGGCGAAAGTTTGTAAGTATGGACGATATGGATGTTTTTACTCTTTCACCGTAAAAACCACTGAACGGATTTGGCTAAAATTTTACACAGATAGTTTATAACCTAGATTAACACATAGGATAGATCCCGATTTTATGTTCCCGTGGGATAATTTTCGAGTTGTAGCGGGTGAAGCCGCTGGCAACAGCTAGTGATATTATAAAAATACAAAGCTAACTGGACGTTATCATATTTTAAACTCACCGTATAATTGTGTTTGTCAAACTGCGGTCTATTGGTCCGGATCGGGATCGCGTTGCTACGTAAAATGAGGCTGCTCAAAAAGTACATTTCATGTCATTGAGCAGCTTCACATGCGTACATCACACATATGGCATTTTGCCTAAAATAATTGGGGTCGGCTTCCAGTCAAAAGAAAATAAAGTATTTTACATGGAGCGACTGTTGTCGGACCTCCAAACCCAGTAACTGGTAATACGATACCCTATGGTCTGGTTGTCAGACTTTAGAGCTTCTGACTAACATAACGACGTTCAACGATCTACAAATGAGCCGGGACCAACTGCTTTACGAGGCACGGAGGAAACTCGCTACGATAGATGGTCACCCATTCAGTACCTTTGCAAGCTTAAGCTTCGGAAGATTTGCGTACCTATATAATATTACAGGTATATTATAATATGTAGTACTAAACGGTCCCATGAAGTTTTCATAAAATTTTCATCTGCTTGAAACGCCTTTTCAACAAAACATAATGTACTTTTTCAGTACATTTTGTTTCTTGAAATGACGTTTTAAGCAGATGAAAACTTTTGACACAATACCAACAGTGTACAGTATTTATAGAAGTTTTCAGTTCAACTGATAATAATTGATTATTTCATCAATTATTTATTCGATATGCTTCGTAAACCAATTTGAGATAACATTGTAATCATCTGAAAACTTCTGTAGAGATGCGCAAAATGTGTCAGTAAAAAGAAAATGAATGAAGTATATATTTTCACTTGATGAAGTAAAGTTCATTCATCAGTACTTACAACGTCTTAACCAGGCTTGGATCAGTGAGTGAACGAGATGGCGCTAGACGACTGTATAGTTCATTTTAAGACGTTGTAATACTTTCAGTACTTCATTTAGTCCAGCTAATCAGAACGAGTTCCTGAATGAGATGATTCACTGAACTAGTTCACTGGACTAGTTCACTGAATTAGTTCACTGGACTAGTTCACTGGACTAGTTCCCTGGACTAGTTCACACTGAACTAGTGAAATGAAATCACTAGTTCAGTTTTATACGAATATCGATTTTCCTTCATACTTTAATTAGGTCCGTTTCCCTTTCGCTTCAGTAAAGACTATATTCCTATTACAATAAAGTTCATATTTATTAGGGTGAATAGAGTAACTACTGATAACATATTTCCGTGGTCACCTGGTGGCGAGGCGCGCTATTGGCTCGTTACTTTATCAGCCGACGTTATCCGATCAGCTGACGAAGTAACACGAACATGTACGAGTGAGAGAGTGCCTTGGCTGAATGTGTGTGAGTAGAGCGGGCTTATCGTCAATGGCCCATTGTGTACTCAGCCATCAGACATGCATGAGCGAAAAGAAACACTGAACTAAAGACACATTTGAATGGCCACTGAATGAATGAAAAGTTCATTTTGAGAAATGAACTAGTTCATTTACTTCATTCGTTCGCGAACTACCCATGTCTAATCAGTTGCAATTTCTAAGTTATCGTCTGTCCATGGGTAGGTAATTTTCCAATTAATACCTAATTGGTTTCTACTCTTATGTCCTATCCACAGGGTGCGTCTCATTTCATACACTTAAAGTTATTTGATATATTTTAGTTTCAATAACGTTCACATGATATAATCAACGTGAGATAATTACCAACGATTGATATAATTTCTTTACACATAATGTTTGTTTCACTCTAAAACTCATTTCATATAATTTTATTACCCGAGCGCGCTCAGATCAAAGAAATAGCATCAAATAGACAAAAAGAACACGCGAGTGGGCCACCAATGAAATAAAAATACAAAATCAAAATCGAATACGAAGTCGCGACAGTACCAAGCTACGCTTCGTACCAAGCTGCGCGTCCTTGTTGGTGAAATTTTGCCAAAATATGCTCGACACTGTCAGATGTCACGTGTCTTTTACCATCGTAAAAGCTGTTCTCAAAAACGGAAGAAAACATTTCCAATGCGAAATTCTATTTGATTTTGTATTAATGTTTGTGGCGACAAAAACCACGCGTGTTCTAGCGTACTATCTTTATTACTTTGAGCTGTTTACAGCCTGATTAACATTAATGACGCATCTAAAATAACACAAAAAGTATAAAATTATCTTTTCAATTGGAGTCGGTAGCACCAAAGTCAATGAAATAAAAATCAAAGTCACCAAATATGTAAAAGGAAAAAATCGTAATGATATTTTATGTGGGTACTTACCTGACGTCGTGGCAAGCCCAAGCGAAGTTGGTGAGATGAGTTGAACCGCTACATGAAATAGATACTGGAAACGGTCACAGATGTCACTAGATGTGGACTTTTACCCGAACAATAGGACACAATAGGCGGATTTATCCTACTAATATTATAAATGCGAAAGTTTGTGAGGATGTGTATGTAGGTATGTTTGTTACTCCTTCACGCAAAAACCACTGAACGGATTTGGCTAAAATTTGGTACACAGCTAGTTTATAACCTGGATTAACACATAGGATAGTTTTTATCCCGATTTTATGTTCCCGTGGGATAATTTTCGAGCTGGCAACAGCTGTTTAATAATATAGTTTGAATCACAGTCCGACGGAAACGAATTTTTTTTTTGTCTAAACACCTTTTTTGGACACTCGCACTAAGTTTTTATTCTCGGAGCGCAAGTTATACCGACGTGCGCCTCGTTTCGCGGTAAGATGTGAACTGGGGCAGCGCGCCATATCGCGGTCCACACAAAACAGCTACTAAAACGGAACTACCCTCATTTTGAAATTTTGAATTGACGAATCTCTAATATTTAAATTTTATATTTATTTTGCAAGGATATTATGTATGTGGGATAGGTTCGATGTTGGCCAAATAAAAGCACTGATTTCTTTAATTAACTGGTGCTAATTATTTATTTACATATCCGTCTTTCTGGTATAGTTTCGTTTTAAAGTCTCAAGGAATTCATTTTGCTGTTTTCACCCCTTTTCACTCCCTTAGAGGAGGATCTTTCAAACTCCTTGACTTATTCCTCCATGGTCACTGCAACATGCTTCACATCAATCATTCATCTTTACGTTTCATTCCACTCATCTGTCTTAACGTTCCGTTCCTACATGTATTTGTAACTTTTCTTAACACAATAATAAATGTATAAACGTAAATCATTAATTAAAATCTGTACTAGTTTTATATTATTGTTTACTTAAAATACAGTCAAAAGTCGGGTAGTTGAGTTTTTCTTGGCAAATGTAATCCTGACCGCATATAGTAGGAAATAGCGGTAAGCGGGTGCACTCTTCCTGTTTTACGTGTCGGCAAGTGTTAAGTTATACTATAGTTGGTGCCAGTTAAGATGGCAATAGCGGATATTGACCCCTACCCAAGTTAAGTCCTTGTAATACAAAAATGTCTTTTTATAAGCTATTTAATTAAAATCTTTTCTTACAAATACCGAACAAATTAGTAATTATATTCATAAGGATTTACAGTACTTTAGTATTCCATGGCGAGATATCAATTTGGTCCAAAAAATGAATTTCAACCTTTACCTACGACTTTTATATTACGTGCGGTTTTATAGTTTAAGAAACTCACAAGTAAACACTGTTCATTTCACAAAAAAATGCTGATAATTATACGAGGACTTATTAGATTAAAGGTAAAAATGACCGCTATTGCCATCTTAACTGGCACCAGCATATAGCGCAGAGTCGAATTGCGTATCGAAGCGATTTTTAGCTTTCTAAAACTGAAAAACAATTTCAACCTTAACTCCACAGACGTAACGCACATATTATCTAGTCTAAGATTTTCATTTTTAGTTAGCGCGCATTCTTCAGATTCGCGCGTCTGAACGCTTCGTACTGAATAAACGCAATTGATTCGTGACGTCGTCGCGGCTTCGCTAATGTGTGCGTTACGCTGTGGAGTTAAGGTTGATATTTTGTGATGTGTTCTGTTTTAGAAAATGCGCTTCGATGCGCTTCGACTCTGCGCTAGTATAAATTGACCCTTAGTGACCACGCAGAGCGGATAATTCTTATGAGAAAATGATTTAATATGACAATTTGACGTATAGATTTTTTTTTAAAATGGGTTTAGTGATTGATACCTAATGCCTAGAAAAGGTACAACAAATAGGCTTTAACATTTACTAGATTGGTAACGTTAATAATTTTTTGAAAAACACCGTGGATTTTAGTTAAAGTACTAAAGTCTGACAGTCCCCCCGCCCTGCCCGGGGTGGGAGTGAAAAATTTGACAATAGTAGATTTCACCGTAACGTTTACAATATTAGTTACGACGATAAGAAATAATACAAAAATGGTCTTTTTATATTTGGTATTTATTTAAAAATCTTTTCTCATACAAAGAAGGATTACATTTATAGGTATGTTTTTTATTAGGTTGTTATCGTCAAATTAAAATTCATAAAAAGTTTACACTACTGTTAACTTAATGGCAAAGATGCGATTTGAAAATTCGATTAAATTCCAACAGTTTACAAGTGAAAATCAAACCTACCACTACGCACTTAAGACAAAAACGTGTGGTTTCTACCCCCAAGTAAATGAAAAACAAAACACGCTCGCCACGACGACGTAAGTCAGTCGAATTGCATCATTATGTCGTAGTAACAATGACGATATTCATTTTTAGTTCTTATAAATTGTAAATCGCACGAATCTCGTCATGGGGAAAGGGACTTTACAATTTAGCAATACAACAAAGTCTGAATAACCACAGCAAGACAACCCGAACTAAAAAAAAAAACTTGAGGTGTAAGGGACACCCGGATGGAACGAAGTTACTGTATACACTCAACAAAAATAATCGTCGCGACTCTACGCCAGTCCAGTCCGGTCCGGTCCGGTCCGGTTCAGTCCGTTCCGGTCCGGTCCGGTCCGGTCCAGTCCAGTCCAGTCCAGTCCAGTCCGGTCCGGTCCAGTCCACTCCACTCCACTCCATTCCATTCCTTTCCATGGTAATAAACACATTACCCTCCTTTTGTGTCGCGCAGTCGGAAAAAGCGTCGTGACAACTTTTCGTAAGAATTTTTTCCGTCTAGCCCCCTTTCATAACTCGCGTTAACAGCTTAAAGCTTTAACAGTTTAAAAAATGAACCATTTTTTCTTTTAATTGTTGTGGTTATTCATACTTTGGTTATTGCTTAGTGTACGGTCCTACTCGCCAGACGGTCTTCGCCGAGTTGACTATAATGACATAGTCACTAGCGCCGCGTCAAAAGAACTACAGTCGTGGCGCGGGGTCTATTAATATTATTTACATATTAATTGTCATTTAATTTATAGTAACTACAATCTACAATACTTGTAAATCCAAGGAAAACTCTTTGCATAAAGAAAAACGATAATTCAAGACAAAAAAATAATAGATTTTCCTGTTATTTCATTGGATTATTATTTATGACGAAAATTCTACAATAGGCTATTATATTCTATAATAGGCTAGGCAAAGATCTTTTTCGTTTGTTTCGTTCGCTATCGCTCAGCAGTCTTTACTAGATTTTCCACTTTATGCGATGGGTTATAAAGTTGAAAATGTATTAGCGTCTGCTGAACGTTAACGATTGTCGCTTGCCGTTTGGCTACAGGCTCTGATATAGATTATTAATTTGTAACATTAGGAGAAAAATATACTTGGTTTTAAAATAATTTACTAACTAATATAATATAAAGTGGAATAATTCTTATGTTATCGTTAAATAGAATTACATAATTAATATAAATGCTTAAAATAATGCTTAAAATACTAACAGAAAAAATCTGAACATGGTGTAGATATTTTTTAAAACCATCAATCAATTTGAATAACTTTTGCTGTTCCGATTTTTTTTCTACCGATATAATTAAATTTTAATGATCCTTACGGGAAGCAGAGTCGAACGGCATTTAAAAAAAAATATGCCAGTTTCACTCATTTCTGTGGACAACTCGCACTTGACAAAAAAAAAAGACACCAAAATTGACAAAAATAAAAAAAGGTAAAAGTTCCTAAGAAACTTTTCCCGTATCTCATATGGATTCGGATTTCTCCCTTTTGGCCAATTTAAAAACCTTTTTCACTCAACGGTTCTTTTTTTTGTGGCAAAACAGGCAAAAAAATGCTTTAAAAACACTGCTTTTAACTAACAATATAGAATGTGAAAGGGACTTAAATCTAAGCGTTATACATGATGATAGTACGTATAAACTAATATTTATATAGGGTGACTGGTAATTAGTGCACGATACTTAAACACGTGATTGTGCTCATGATAACCAACAACTTTTACTATGGGAACAAACCTGAAAACTCGAAAAAAAAATCAGCTGTTCAGTACATTTATTTTTGCTTTATGTACTGAACAGCTGATTTTTTTTCACGATTTCGGCTTTGCTCCCATAATAAAAATTGTTTGATAACATGAGCACAATCACGTGTTTAAGCATCGTACACTAATTACCAGTCACCCTATATAATGATACACTTATATCTACAATTTCTATAATTATCAGATGTTTCAACTGAAAATAATACGAACTTGACGCCAAATTGTGACGACAATAAAGTTGCTACCCACTGACGTTGTACGAGCGTTGGCGTAGAATATTAGTGTCCGACCGAAACTGATTTTTCAGCCGAAACCGAAACCGAAACCGAACTTGCGGCCTGACTCTCAATTTCGGCCGAAACCGAAACCGAAACTTATTATAACATTTAAATTTTCGATTATTTTCTAAAATTTTATGTTTTTTTTTACATTTGTTAACACTTAAGAAAAAGTGTATAATTATACAGGAATTACATGATGACTTAAGACCGATTTTGTCGACAACGAAAACTGCATCATTGGATTTTAGAAAAATCAATAGTGCTGGGTGTCGAATCTGCTAATTATTAGTCAGAATGGCGCCACAATGGCGTTTCAATTGTAGTGCTTATTCGAATCATTTTTTACTGCTGAGTAAAAAATGGTTCGAAAATTGAAACGCCATTGTGGCGCCATTCTGACTAATAATTAGCAGACTCGACACCCTGGTCAGGAATCGAAACCGCAGAATTTGAAAAAAAAACACACATTATTACACCATTCGATAGTGTTGCTAATAAGGATCAAATTCTGGAAATTAATGTTATACGGCAAACATAATGGAACAAATAGGTTTCTAAGAAATTGCTATTTTTCTATGTTATTTAACTTGTACTGAGCCATGACGATTGATAAGTTTAAATATATTTTATTATTACATGAATATACAAGACTTAACTCTTAGCAGTAAACTCGAAAACATAACCTCAACTCACGATTAAATGAACGGTGGCGAACAGCGCCGGGCCCCGCCGTCAAGCAAGCACATGTTGGCTACGAATGTTACCGAACGACGCACGAAAATGCACGAACACATGAGTTTCGTCAGGTTTCGGTTTCGGCAAAGTTTCGGCTATATTCCGGCCGAAACCGAAACTAGGGCCGAAACTAGATTTTTTGGCCGAAACCGGCCGAAACCGAAATTTCGGTCGGTCACTATAGAATATACCTATCCAGCGCAATAGTCGGGCAGATCATTCCATCTCCATTTTCTATGAGACAAGGGTGTTTCTAACTACACCTTGTGTCATAAAAATTAATTAAAAAATTCTTTAAAATTTTCAAATCTCTTAAATACCTATTTTTTTTTATTATAAACGTGTTCTAGTCATTGGATACATGAAGTGGGGTGTTTTTGTAAGACGGCTGAAAAGTCACGGTGTATACTAGGTAGGTTGTTGAGCTCCTTGAGTTATGAGTTGAGCTACACGGTAACTGACAAATGCTTGCACTGACTGGACAGGTCCACTCAAATCTGTGTTGTTCTTTCTTCAAAAGACCACCTCAGACATCTGCATGTTTCTCATATAACTTGATCAATACAAAATTGTCTGGACTTTAAAAGAGACGTGACCTCTGAGTTTGTTTCGGCTGTTTCTTCTCAGAGTAGTCAGGTACGAAACACCGGCCTCATCTAGCTTTATGAAAAGACGTGTAAAAGTGTTGATAAAACCTACTTGTATAAATAAACATAATTTCATAGGGTAGTAGAAGTCACGAAAAAAATTCTAAGCTAAGTTTGAGAGCCCTTGCTCTAGTTAATGGTATGTTGTGGCGCGGCTGGTGGTGGGAAGCACCTCACATGTTCCACACCAGCTCGCTCCTCGTCTGCAGCCAGGTGTCGCGCCAGGACACCGAAGATCTGAGAGTTCAGGACTTGGAAGCGACGGATGCGGTCCACCATGCGTTTCAGGGGCTGTGGAGAAGAAAATAACAGACTTAGCTCAGATCAAAGAAATTGGCAGATAGAACGCTTTTTTTGTTTTTTTAGCGTGGTAAAATCATCAAATGAGTCCTCCCACCCCGGGCAGGGCGGGAGGGACTGTCAGACTTCTACTGACTAAAATCCACGGTGTCCTTCATAGCCTGTTATGTTCCGGGGTTACGGTAAGGGAATAATCCCGCGACCCCGGCAGGCTTTGGCCCTCTGAGAGGGGGGCCCCGTCACAGATAGAACGCTTAGAACACGCGAGTGTCTCCACTAAAGTTAATATAAAATTAAATTGAATTACATTCCATAATGTTTTCTTTGTTTTTGAGAACAACTTTAACGATGGTTAAAGACACGAGACGGCATATTTTGGCAATCAACAACAACAACGCGCAGCTTGGTACGACGCGTAGCTTGGTACTGTCGCGACTTTGTATTCAATTTTGATTTTGTATTAACTTTGGTGGACACACTCGCGTGTTCTGAGCGCTCTATCTGCCTATTTCTTCGTTTTCAAGTTATATTCAACAAGTAACATTATCTTTAACTAGGAGCTCGTGGCTAAATAATTACAGCCGCACAAACCGATCTTACAGGCATCTAGTCCCAAGCTAAGCAGAGCTTGTGTTATGGGTACTAGATAACTGACAAACATACTTATATATTTCTAAATACATACATAATTAGATAAATTACACCCAGACACAGAACAAATGATCGTGCTCATCACACAAACATTTGTCCTGGGTGGGAATCGAACCCACGACCTCCGGCATAGCAGTCAGGGTCACTAACCACTAGACCAACAGGCCAGTCAGAAGTATAAAGGTGATACTCACGATGCCCTTGACCAGTTCGTCCTTGCCGTCCACCCGCTGTACCCTGAGGATGTGGTAGCAGAAGTCCAGCGCTTCGAAGCGACGCTGTTGTCCTAACAGTGCGATGATCGTGCAGCCAGCCCAGTGCAGACCTTCACCGAATAATTCCCTGAAAAAGAGTGGATAAACATTAAACCATTCCTTAATATCCCATCCTTCCTTCCACGCCTAATTTGAATTTACCGCCATAATTGCGAGCGACGCTATCCGCTCGCGCTGCACTCCCGCACTCTGGCGGCGTAAACAAGAACGATTGTCTTAAATTCGCGCGCGGCCACGCGTAACAGCTCCCGGGATCATCCGTTATTATAAACTAGCTTCTGCCCGCGACTTCGTACGCGGATCCTGTTGCTTATGCTAGCGACAACGGGGTCGACAAAATCGAAGATCTAAAACGTCTGATGTGAAATTCTTAGAGCCTGGGAACGGGAAAACAACGGGACGCGCGTGACGATTCCTGACGTTCCAGATCTTTCATTTTCGTAAGTCAACAGGAACTGCTAATCAGACTAAACAGCTCTTGCTAAGACGTCATTCCTTTATATGCGATAGTGTAGCTGGGCTCTTGGAGTTCCACAACAGGTGTTCCAGATCTCCAATTTTTTTACGTCAACAGAGAGTGCTCATCAGGCTGAGCAACTCTTGCTAAGACGTTATTCCTATATATGTGATAGTGTAGCTGGGCTCTTGGAGTTCCACATCAGGTGTTCCAGATCTTAATTTTTTTTACGTCAACAGAGAGTGCTCATCAGGCTGAGCAACTCTTGCTAAGACGTTATTCCTATATATGGTATAGTGTAGCTGGGCTCTTGGAGTTCCACAACAGGTGTTCCAGATCTTCAATTTTTTTACGTCAACAGAGAGTGCTCATCAGGCTGAGCAACCCTTGCTAAGACGTTATTCCTATATATGGTATAGTGTAGCTGGGCTCTTGGTGTTCCTCATCAGGTGTTCCAGATCTTGAATTTTTATATGTCAACAGAAAGTGCTCATCTGGGTGAACAACTTTGCTAAGACGTCATTCCTGTATATATATGATATAGTGTAGCTGGGCTCTTGGTGTTCCACATCAGGTGTTCCAGATCTTCAAATTTATTCTCTCAGCAGAAAATGCTCATCACGTGGAACAATTTAAAAGGCTATATCTTTGTCATTTTTGGTCTGATCTACAAATAAAAAAGTTGGTCCAAGTGCGTGTCGGGCACGCACAGTGTAGGGTTCCGTAGTTGCCCATCAAAATAAATTATAGCGAACTAACTAAACTGATTGGCCGCTGAACTTAATTTTAAAAAAAAAATTTTCAAATCGGTCCAGGAGTCTTTGAGAAATCGGGGAAAATAATAAGAAAAAAGATTACAACAAAAATTTAGAAAACTATTTTTTTGGCTTAGTTAAAAATAGTTGACGATAAAAACCTACCTATCCCCAAAAAAGTATACCTTTATAAAAAAAATAAAGTTGACAAACATACATTTGCAGTTGTCTCCGATACATTTTGTTTATGTAAAAATGTGATATCAAGTACATTTTATAAGTTGGTCGACTATTATTCGTAAAGTTATAAAGCCTACTTAGTCATGATAATTTTCTTTTAAACTTCGTTATATATACTACTATTGTGAATTTTTTCACACCCCCAAACATAACCGTTTAGTGGTAGAGGGGGGGGGACACTCGAATCGAGCAAAATATTAGCACTTTAAGCTTAATATTTCACAAACGAAGTTTTTCGGGTCAAAAAATTGTTAATAGAAACTATCACTTTTTTAAAGACCTATTTAATGATTACCCCACACTAAGGGGTACGCGAAAAAAAAAAATCCTCACTTTACGTGTAAGTACTGGAGGTACCTTAAAAAAAAATATTTTACGAGACCTTTATTTTACCACTTTTTCGGCACAACAATCCGTATATTTACACCAAATTACAGCTCTCTAGTACTGTGCGTCTCTGAGCTAAACTGCGGACAGACGGACGGACGGACGGACGGACGGACGGACATGGCGAAACTATAAGGGTTCCTTGTTGACTACGGAACCCTAAAAAATACGTGTCCTTTATTTTTGAATTATCTAAAAGACGGACTAATTACATTTTTTTGGGAAACTAGCCTATTGTTCTACTTGAAATAAATGATTTGATTTTTATTACCAATATATAAAAACGCGTCCAAAGCTGCAGGAAAAACATAGTGGGAAATAATAGAAAAGTGAACAGAAATTAAACTTACTCGACAGTAAACTGCGTGTCTCCAACTGGAATACAATACAAGAACTGCAGAGCCGACCATAATCTGAAACAAACATGGTATTTGTTAGGGTGCGTGCATCAACGACGATATAATACTAGACTCCGCATGCACGATCTAAGGAACAAAAACTATTCTGTCAACTCGCTGAGGTACTACGTAAGCGAGGGGGAAAGGGTACTGCGTTGTGATTGGCTAACTCAAGGTCTGTTCTGTCTCAACGTATGTTTACGGCTCACAGGATTGGTCGAAATGAGACGAATATAAGACTTTTTTGGCTTATGTGTTGACAGTCATCGGTCGCCTGTTATTACGAGTCTAGGATTATATCGTCGTTGCGGCGCATGTAACCCGCGCAAGTAAAGGTGCGGGTTACCCGCGCGAGTAACATGCGCAAGCTACTTGATCAAGTTACCCGTGGGCCGCTTGTACACGGCGCATATATGTAACTCGCGCAAGTAAAGGTGCGGGTTACCCACGCGAGTAACATGCGCAAGCTACATGATCAAGTTACCCGTGTACCGCTTGTACACGGCGCATATATGTAACTCGCGCAAGTAAAGGTGCGGGTTACCCACGCGAGTAACATGCGCAAGCTACTTGATCAAGTTACCCGTGGGCCGCTTGTACACGGCGCATATATGTAACTCGCGCAAGTAAAGGTGCGGGTTACCCGAGCGAGTAACATGCGCAAGCTACTTGATCAAGCTACCCGCGGGGTGCTTGTACACGGCGCATGTAGCTTGAGCATGTTGAGGCACTAGCGCGGGTTACATGCGCCGTGTACAAGTACCCTTAGAATCTATCTTCAATATAACTCTATACAAAAGCGCAAACTTTACGAAGGGTTATTATCGTGACGACGTGTTGTTACCCTCCCGATGTAATGTTACCCTCACAATGTAATGTTACCCCCACAATGTAATGTTACCCCCACAATGTAATGTTACCCTCACAATGTAATGTTACCGACACAATGTAATGTTACCCTCACAATGTAATGTTACCGACACAATGTAATGTTACCCTCACAATGTAATGTTACCGACACAATGTAATGTTACCCTCACAATGTAATGTTACCCTCACAATGTAATGTTACCCTCACAATGTAATGTTACCCCCACAATGTAATGTTACCCTCACAATGTAATGTTACCGACACAATGTAATGTTACCCTCACAATGTAATGTTACCCTCACAATGTAATGTTACCCCCACAATGTAATGTCACCGTCACGAATTTTGTTACTCTTTAGATGTATTGCTGCCCTCGTATAGTTCCAACCGGGTTGGACACAGCATGTACAATCGATAAAGTTGAATCATGACCCATTTTGACAATAAATCGTTTAAATCCGTCAAATATCAATGTCGTTACCATGGATATGTATATTCACGCGAATGTGGACCTAATTGTATTTGAAAGTCTGTAAGAAAATAAGCTTATGTGGTGATAATATAAGAAAATAAGCTATGGTGGGTCATGATTTAACTCTGTCGATTGTATAATCGACAAAGTATATTTACATTCATCATCATCAGCCTATTAATGTTCCCACTGCTGGGACACAGGCTTCCTCTCTGTGAGAGGGGGTGGGCCATAGTCCACCACGCGGGCCCAGTGCGGATTGGTGGATGTCACATGTCTTCGAATTTTTGGTTCCAAGACATGCCGGTTTCCTCACGATGTTTTCCTTCACCGTTTTGAGAACAGTGGTGATGAAATAAATTACACAAAGTAAAGCGCCTGCCGGGATTCGAACCCACGACCTACAAATTGTAAGTCGGGGCCGATACTACTGGGCCACCACTGCTCTAATAATGTTTACATTACATATTACATATTTACATTTTTTTTTCTTATTTTGTTGATATTGTGTGTACCTGTTGAAAATATTTAAATTTCGCGCCTTCCAAATGTCATTCATTCTTGTTAATCTGTGCCTCTGTGAACCCCGTTCTTCTACTCTGTGTCACTACGAGAAAACCTAATGTAAAATCTTTCTAACTAATTAAAATATAATTCTAGTAAACCATATTCCACTATTTTATTTAAAATCAAGAGTACCGATCTCACCAATAAACGTTTTTTCTTTTCTCCTTTTTTTTTAAACATACCTATGGAACTCGTTGGTATCATCAGTGTGCGAGGGCGCATGGTGGTGCGGCGCGGGCGGCGCGGGCCACTGCGGGGCCGTGAGACACGCGCGCAGCCGCCGCAGCACCACGGAGAACAGAGACAACCCGCAGCAGAGACGCTCGCGGGTCAGCAGGTCACCTTCGCGGGATAGTTGACCTTGCTGGGGGGAGGAAAGTCAAGTTGAATAGGCTAATTTTACTATAAGATGTTTTACAATTTGTTTATATTATAATATCAGTTAAACTATATAAATATAAAACACTAAATTAAAATGAAACTAAACTATTATAGAGCATCGAAAAATTCATCCTCAACGCTGTCAGCCGGTAATGTGCCCAAGAGACTGGCGGCATTGCCTCTTTGAATAGCAATACTTAGCCTCTGGCCAAAGTAAAAGCCAGCTCTTGGGTCACGGGAAGCGTCAACAAGTCTTTTTGCGATATCTCTGTAGGCTAATAGGCTAATTGCCTAAAAAAATGTATTTAGTCCGTCTTTTAGATTAAAAAAAAAATTTGGACACGTATTTTTTCTTTTTTCGATTAAACAAAGAATAACAAAGATAATAGCCTATTTAAGTTACCTTTGACGTCACTCTGCGCGTAAAAATGCCACGCATCGTGACGTCACACGTTTTAATAGGCTAATATCGTTGTAATTAAAGTCTATTTACAAATAAAAAAATACGTGTCCCTTATTTTTGAATAATCTAAAAGATAGACTAATTACATTTTTTTGGGCAACTAGCCTATTATTGGTCCTTTTTTATCACACACTAGCACTTCGCCCGCGACTTCGTCCGCGTGATTTTCGAACTTTACCTTTGTGAATTTCTTGAATTTTCTTGCTTAAACCGAACGGAGCCCGAGACCTGTTCTGGAACGAATGCGCCGCGTGGAGTAAGTCCGTGCTTTCTGGAGTTATATCGTCAGGAAGGAAAACCCGAATTATTTTTCATATCATGTAGTAATTTCTATTCTATTCTATCATGATATAATTATCAAATGAATCCTCTCACCCAGGGCAGGGCGGGATGGACTGTCAGACTTGTACTGACTAAAATCCACGGTGTCTTTCAATAGCCCTATAATATTCCAGGGTCAACGGTCAACAAGTTCCATCTAGTCCCCCGGCAGGCTTCGGGTACTAGAGACCCTGTCATCTTGCTGACATTTCTTGAGACGCGCATGGAACACAACACGACGTCGTCGACGCGGGCATGGTCCATGGCCGGACAGCGAGTTGCCCATTACTCGCCGACCATCATCATCAAGCCTATTAATGTTTCCACTGCTGGGACACAGGCCCCCTCTCTGTGAGAGGGAGTGGGCCATAATCCACCACGCGGGCCAAGTGCGGGTTGGTGAATGTCACATGTATTTGAATTTTTGGTTCTAAGATATGCCGGTTAGATCACGATAATTTCTTACCTTTTGACAGCTGTGGTGATGAAATACAAATAGTAAAAAGGTGCAGTTCTCGCACCTGGCGTGGATTTGAAACGTTCCGTACAAGTCGTCCGGGTGCTACCATATCTGTCACGCGGAATCGGCGTTTTCCGTCGCCCTTTCTCTTTCTGTCGACTTAGAACTAATTACCTAGACCGAGACAATGCGATAGCACACGGCCGCCTCGAAGATTCCGCCGCGTGCTATCGCATTATGCTTTCTGTCTCGGTCTAGCAAATGGCAGTTCTAAGCGACAGAAAGAGAAAGGGCGACGGAAAAAGCCGATTCCGCGTCGATAGATGTGGGAGCATCCTTACTCGTATTTAACTTACCTTAGCAGTACCATATTTGTCGACATTCTGTACAATTTGCAGCGCAGCGTATTTTGCTTCTAGACGCTTCTGTTTGGTTTCTGGCTTCTCGCCTTCAGCGGCGAATGGTCGCGGCAGAATGTTCTGGAACGGCGCCGCATGGAGCAAGTCCGTCACTTCCTCTTGACTAAGCGCCTGTACAAATAATAATAATAATATTCCACAACTATCACACAACGCCATCTAGTCCCAAGCTAAGTAGAGCTTGTGTTATGGGTACTAGACAACTGATAAACATAGTTATACATTTCTAAATACATACATATTATTGGGAAATTACAGCCATTACACATGAAAACCGATCTTGCTCTCACGACATAATGATGTCCTTGGGACCGAACTTACGACCCCCGGCGAGCAGTTCAGGGTCACTAACCACTAGACCAACAGGCCAGTCATATTAGACAGATAATTTCTTACCTGTTCAATGAGCATACAGAATAGTATAATGTTGCCCAATTCTCTAAAGGCGTGGAAGAGTTCCGTGCGAGCGTCCGGGTATTGTACAATGTCCGTCAGTTGGGCGTGGTAGTCACGGTGAGGAAAAAACCGCGACCCCGGCATACAAAGAATAAGGTAAAGGGGGCCCCGTTTATAAGAAACGACGCTCTTTTTGTTGCGCGCAGTGGTTCGATCCTGCGTCTTCTGGATAGGTACTCCAGGGCCTGGTCCACTTCGTCAGACTGCCCTATTGACTAAAATCCACGATGCCCTTTAATAGCCCTTTATGTTCCGGGGTCACGGTGGCCGGAGATAATCAAGCGACGCCCGAAAGAGCGTGGGCCTAATGACGGGGGGCCACCGTCATTATGCTGACGCTTTTAGAGGCGCGCGTGGAACACAACGCGTCGTCGACCCGGGCATCCATGGTCGGACAGCGAGTTGCCCATTACTCGCCGCCCGCATGCCCGCGCCTGCGGTGGCCGGAGATCGTCTCGCGACGTCCGTCGCCGTGGGCGCCTACCACTGCGGCTGGGGCGGAGGGAGGACGCTGTCCTCTCTCGCTCGCGGCCCGCCTCCTCCTTCACATCAGAGCAGGTACCTCCCGCTTCGTCCAGAAGTGAGCTGACCGCTTCCCACTCCGAGATTTTTAATCCCTAAAAGATTTTTTGTAACTATCAACTATATTCAACATACCATTAGAGCCATAATCATATCTGGGTAGCTTGCAATGCCTGGGCATAGCCGCGGCCAGTGCCCTGGTGAACTGTGCGATGGTCCCGTGCAGGAGACCACGAGCTACGTCCAGCAACTCCGACACTACCACGGCTACTCCTTGGTAGCCTAGCAGACGTACTAGCGCGTGGAGATGCTGGGCACCTACGAAACCTAGTACAAGAAGAAAATACAGTTAAACGGGGTTATTTGGATTTTTGGGGTATTTGGAACGACCCAGAATTTCTATCAAAAACATATTTTTTCTTTTTTCGATTAAACAAAAAATAACAAAGATAATAGCCTATTTAAGTTACCTGTGACGTCACTCTGCGCGAAAAATGACACGCATCGTGACGTCACACGTAACTTTAATAGGCTATATCTTTGTCATTTTTAGGGTTCCGTAGTCAACAAGGAACCCTTATAGTTTCGCCATGTCCGTCCGTCCGTCCGTCCGTCCGTCCGTCTGTCCGCAGTTTAGCTCAGAGACGCACAGTACTAGACAGCTGTAATTTGGTGTAAATATACGGATTTATTGTGCCGAAAAAGTGGTAAAATAAAATCTCGTAAAATATTTTTTTTTAGGGTACCTCCAGTACTAAGACGTAAAGTGAGGATTTTTTTTTTCTCGCGTACCCCTTAGTGTGGGGTATCATTCAATAGGCCTATAAAAAATAATGATAGTCTTCATTAACAATTTTTTGATAAAAAAATTCGTTTGTTAAATATTAAGCTTTAAAGTGCTAAATTTTGCTCGACTCGAGTGTCCCCCCCCTCTACCAGCTAAACGGTTATGTGTGGGGATGTAAAAAAAATCACATTAGTAGTATATATAACGAAATTTAAAAGAAAATTATCATGACTAAGTAGGCTTTACAAGTTTACGAGTAATAGTCGACCAACTTATAAAATGTACTTGCATAATATGTTTTCTTAAACAAAATGTATCGGAGACAACTGCAAATGTAAGTTTGTCAACTTTATTTTTACAGTTTTTTGGGGATAGGTAGGTTTTAATCGTCAACTATTTTTAACTAACTTCAAAAAAAGGAGGAGGTTCTAAATTCGTCGTAATCTTTTTTTTTATGTATTATCCCCGATTTCTCAGACTCCTGGACCGATTTTGAAAATTCTTCTTTGTAAAATAAAATTCAGCGAATCAGTTTAGTTAGTTCGCATAAGTATTTTGATGGGCAACTACGGAACCCTACACTGTGCGTGGCCCGACACGCACTTGGCCGGTTTTTAGTCTAATTTACAAATAAAAATATACGTGTCCCTTATTTTTGAATTATCTAAAAGACGGACTAATTACATTTTTTTAGGCAAAGATAGATAGATTATTAATAAACTATGATTTCTTGAAATTCTTACCAACATATTGGGCGTACTGTGCAGAATAAGCGAGACTGAGTTGTTTGGAGCCCCACAGTAGGGCATGTCCGTATTGCTGGGGCTTCTCGCGGGACACGCCGGCCGCGAACTGGATACCACGACATTTCACGAACCTGGAACAATCATATAACTTGTAAAATAATTAATTAGGTATGTGACATGATTTTTCGGTTGTAAGGCTGCGTTTCCACCAGCAGGCGTAGCATGGCGCCGTAGAAAGGGGTTTTGTCGACTGTAGAATAGACAAAATGACAGAACGTAGAAATATTTTTCGCGTTTTATGCATGGTAATGTAAAAAATATGGAACATAAACTTCTTTTCTTCAATAGTGTACGAATGGTGTCTTTGTGCAAAAAACAGTCGATTTGTGTAGAAATAACAATGAAATAACTTGTCTTTTCTTGGTAGAATAGAGATAGAATCGCCATGCTACGTGTGCTGACATGTCAGATGGTTTGTCGTGCGAGTTGTCTAGCTGTGCTGTGAAAATGTGTGGGGGTTTCCACCAAAGCTGTGCGATGAAAATGTGCTTACGAGGATGTGTAGCGGAGCTGTGAAAATGCGCATTAATGTGTGGGGAGAGGGTGCGTTGCGAAGCTGTAAAATGTGTCGACGACGGTGCGGTGTAGTGGGAAAGGAGACACAACATATTCCTCGCAACACATCCCACGCACACATCCCTCGTGCACATCCCTCGCTTGTTTTGTATGCGCAAAAATCTAGTTCCGCTGAGCCATTTCCACCAGAGCTGTGCTGCCCGAGGCGAGGTAAATGAAGCAATTCTATTGGTTCTTTACAAACACATCCCTCGCTACGCATCATCGCACATCTCTGGTGGAAACGCAGCCTAAGTGTCGAATCAAGATGGAGCGAAGACCGTCGCAAGGTATCTGAGTTTTAACCCTAGATATGAGTTTTTACTCTAGAAGCGAGTTTTTCTCAAGAACCGAGGTTTTACCTAAGAAACAAGTTTTTAACTAACTTATCGTATTACCGTGACCCTGAAACGGAAAGGAATATTAAAGGACACCATGGATTTTAGTCAGTACAAGTCTGACAGTCCCTCCCACTCTGCTTGGGGTGTGAGGACTCATTTGATGATTTTACCACGATAAAAAAAAGATGGGGGTCTGACGCGAATTTTTATTCTGGATGCGAGTTTTTAGATTAATGCGAGTATTTATCCAAAAAGAAAGTTTTTACCCATGAAGCGAGTTTTTATCCTAAACGCGAGTTTTTACCCATGAAGGGAGTTTTTATCCAAAATGCGAGATTTTACACAAGAAGCGAGTTTTTGCCCTTGATGCGAGTTTTCATTCTCTAGCTATGAAAACTGGCAATACCGTAAAAATCTCCTGTAACATTACTAACCTGTCCGTAGCAGCGTTATAACAGTAATTCGGGAGGAAGTCAAAGTAGAGTTCCCAAAACACATGCAGCGTGATCCTCCCGTAAGGAGCGAGCACTCCGTGGTCACTCTCACGGAGGATGGCGTCGAAGTCGTCCAGCGTGAGGTAGCGGCTGAGGAGCTTGTGGCGGTGGCGAGTTTTTACCATCCATCGATGCGATTTTAATACCCAAGAAGGGAATTTTTATCCAAACTACGAGTTTTTACCCATAATGGGAGGTTTTGCCCACGAAGGGAGTTTTTATCCGAAATGCGAGTTTTTACCCAAAATGTAATATAAATCGAGTTTTTATCCAAAATGCGAGTTTTTATCCAAAATGCGAGTTTTTACCCAAAAAGCGAGTTTTTGCCCTTGATGCGAGTTTTTACCCAAAAAGCGAGTTTTTACCATCAATGCGGGTTTTACCCCAGAAGCGAGTTTTTACTCTAGGTAAGGAATAAATTGTGTAACATTACTAACCTGTCCGTAGCAGCGTTATAACAGTAATTCGGGAGGAAGTCAAAGTTGAGTTCCCAGAACACATGCAGCGTGATCCTCCCGTAAGGAGCGAGCACTCCGTGGTCACTCTCACGGAGGATGGCGTCGAAGTCGTCCAGCGTGAGGTAGCGGCTGAGGAGCTTGTGGCGGTGGCGAGTTTTTACCATCCATCGATGCGATTTTAATACCCAAGAAGGGAATTTTTATCCAAACTACGAGTTTTTACCCATAATGGGAGGTTTTGCCCACGAAGGGAGTTTTTATCATGCGAGTTTTTACCCGAAATGCGAGTTTTTACCCAAAATGTAATATAAATCGAGTTTTTATCCAAAATGCGAGTTTTTATCCAAAATGCGAGTTTTTACCCAAAAAGCGAGTTTTTGCCCTTGATGCGAGTTTTTACCCAAAAAGCGAGTTATTACCATCAATGCGAGTTTTTACCCCGGAAGCGAGTTTTTACTCTAGGTAAGGAATAAATTGTATAACATTACTAACCTGTCCGTAGCAGCGTTATAACAGTAATTCGGGAGGAAGTCAAAGTTGAGTTCCCAAAACACATGTAGCGTGATCCTCCCGTAAGGAGCGAGCACTCCGTGGTCACTCTCACGGAGGATGGCGTCGAAGTCGTCCAGCGTGAGGTAGCGGCTGAGGAGCTTGTGGCGGTGGCGAGTTTTTACCATCCATCGATGCGATTTTAATACCCAAGAAGGGAATTTTTATCCAAACTACGAGTTTTTACCCATAATGGGAGGTTTTGCCCACGAAGGGAGTTTTTATCCGAAATGCGAGTTTTTACCCAAAATGTAATATAAATCGAGTTTTTATCCAAAATGCGAGTTTTTATCCAAAATGCGAGTTTTTACCCAAAAAGCGAGTTTTTGCCCTTGATGCGAGTTTTTACCCAAAAAGCGAGTTATTACCATCAATGCGAGTTTTTACCCCGGAAGCGAGTTTTTACTCTAGGTAAGGAATAAATTGTATAACATTACTAACCTGTCCGTAGCAGCGTTATAACAGTAATTCGGGAGGAAGTCAAAGTTGAGTTCCCAAAACACATGCAGCGTGATCCTCCCGTAAGGAGCGAGCACTCCGTGGTCACTCTCACGGAGGATGGCGTCGAAGTCATCCAGGGTGAGGTAGCGGCTGAGGAGCTTGTGGCGGTGGCGAGTTTTTACCATCCATTGATGCGATTTTAATACCCAAGAAGAGAATTTTTATCCAAACTATGAGTTTTTACCCTTATTGGGAGTTTTTGCCCACGAAGGTAGTTTTTATCCGAAATGCGAGTTTTTACCCAAAATGGGAGTTTTTATTATAATTGCGACTTTTACCCAAAATGGAAAATAAATCGAGTTTTATCCAAAATGCGAGTTTTTACACAAGAAGCGAGTTTTTATCCAAAATGCGAGTTTTTACCCAAGAAGCGAGTTTTTGCCCTTGATGCGAGTTTTCATATTCTAGCTATGAAAACGAGTATAACAGTATTTAAGGAGTTCTTACCATTGATGAGAGTTTTTACCCAAAAAGCGAGTTTTTGCCCTTGATGCGAGTTTTTACCCAAAAAACGAGTTATTACCATCAATGCGAGTTTTTACCCCAGAAGCGAGTTTTTACTCTAGGTAAGGAATAAATTGTGTAACATTACTAACCTGTCCGTAGCAGCGTTATAACAGTAATTCGGGAGGAAGTCAAAGTTGAGTTCCCAGAACACATGCAGCGTGATCCTCCCGTAAGGAGCGAGCACTCCGTGGTCACTCTCACGGAGGATGGCGTCGAAGTCGTCCAGCGTGAGGTAGCGGCTGAGGAGCTTGTGGCAGAGACGGTTCACGGAGATCAGGCCTTCCAGTTCCTGGGGAGAGAGGTGGGGAATCAGACTATACAACATAATATTTCGTTTAAACGCATTAGCGCATGTGACACGCTGTCGCAATATTTTTATTCCATACTATAATAATGAAGTAATGTTTGGCTCTGAAACGTGGTCCTTGACTGCTGGCCTTTTAGAGAGACTAAGAGTCACTCAACGAGTAATGGAAAGAGCTATGCTCGGAGTTTCTTTGAGGGATTAAATCGCTGGAACATGGATATTCGGCGAAAAACCAGAGTCACCACATAGCTCATTTCAAAGAGTTGAGTGGCATAATGACGGCAGGCCACATCGCTCGTAGAACTGACAAAGCCTGCCGGGGTCGCGAAGAAAATTCTCTTATGGTGACCGCGGACTTAACAGGCTAAGAAGAACAGCGTGGCCTTTAGTCAGTAGAAGTCTGACACACACCGCCCTGCCCGGGGTGGGAGGACACATTTGATGATTTTACCACGCTAAAATTGTCTAAAAAAAAAACTATCACACAGTGGATCTAGTCCCAAGCTGAAGCAGAGCTTGTGTTATGGGTACTAGACGACTGAAAACATACTTATAAATTAGCTATATACATACATACTATACATAAATTGAGCAACCCAGACACAGAACAAATGATCGTGCTCATCATACAAATATTTGTCCTGGGTGGGAATCGAACCCACGACCTCCGGCATAGCAGTCAGGGTCACTAACCACTAGACCAAATAGTACAGGGTGTCTCAAAAGAAATTTCTCCACTTTTCCCAACATTTCCCTTCACTGCTCTGCTTCTATTGATTGTAGAGTGATGAAATAAATGAGCTGGTTATAACATATGGTAATAATAATTTCACAAAGGGGTTTGCAACTTCTTGGCATCAGTGTTTATTTTTTCTTTCGCCAGTAATGAAATTATGGTCATTAGTAGACCATAACCTAAGAAGTTCGTTAAAATTAACAAAAAAATTCTAAACCGTAACTAACCAGAGATATGACGGTCTTTATTTTGTTCTTATTTGGAGTTATTTTTGGTAGGTAGTACAAAATACAAACCACCATATCTCTGGTTGGTTACGGTTTAGAAACATATTTTTTTTCTATGGACTTCTTAGTAGTAGTCTAATTATGGCCAAAGTTTAAAAACAGGCGAAAGAAAAAAAAAATGATGCCAAGGTCCGAACTAAAAGTTGCAAACCCTTTTTAATGTTTACTTTAATTCGAAATGATTTATTTATTAGTTGACATTTTATTTAATTTTTATTTTAATATGAGTCTGACATGTTAGTAATTATTTCACTTGATTTTCTATTTATTTGGTGTTTTATTATTATTTTAGAATATATTAATTTGATTGTATGTAATAATATGGACTAACAGTCTCTGAAATAAAATAAATTATTATTATTATATAACTATAACCAGCTCTGGAGTATGAAAAATAATTGTACCAAGTTTCGTTAAAATCCGTCGAGTAGTTTTTGTTTCTATAACGGTTATACACACAGGCAAAATTTTTGTTAATTGCATTTTTGGCATCAGTATCGATCCCTCCCTCCTGATAGTAATTTTGGAAATATATTTCATGTACAGAATTGACCTCTCTACAGATTTATTATAAGTATAGATAGATAGATAGATAATGAAGTCATCATCATCATCTACCTGCCTTTTCCCAACTATATTGTGGTCGGCATCCAGTCGAACCAGATGCAGCTGAATATCAGTATTTTACATGGAGCGACTGACTATCGGACCTCCACAACACAGTCACTGAGTAATACGATACTCCATGGTTGACAGACTTTAAGAGCTTCTGACTAGCAGTAACGGCTGTCAAAGATCTACAAATGACAGCCGGGACCAACGGCTTTACGTGCTTTCCGAGGCACGGAGGAAACTCGCTATGACAGATGGTCACCCATCCACAGACCAATCTCGGCAAGCGCGGCTTAACCCGGAAGATCGGCCTGTGCGGCTGTAATTATTTAGCCACGACCTCCTCCAGATAATGAAGTAATGTTAAGTAATACATACCACGACCCCCG
Source organism: Agrotis segetum (assembly GCA_036375495.1). Taxonomy (NCBI): domain Eukaryota; kingdom Metazoa; phylum Arthropoda; class Insecta; order Lepidoptera; family Noctuidae; genus Agrotis; species Agrotis segetum. The sequence continues at coordinate 3,932,474 of JAQSVV010000142.1, forward strand.
TAATATCTCCTGCTTCAAACTTAGCGACAGCTGCGTCCAATGCTCTGTGCATGTCCGCGTTGATTCGTTGAGCAACCTGTTAAAAATTATAAAAGAAATATTAATATTTTATCACTAAAAAAAAGGCTTTACGCGTAAGCTTTCAGACAGCGAGTAATGGGTAACTCGCCGTCCGATCAAGGACCTGGGTCGACGGCGCGTCGTGTTTAAAGTGCGCTTAAGAGGATTGTATAGCGACTACCTTTTCAAAAAATAGGTATTTAGAAAAACTCGTACTGTCCCTCTCGCTCGTTGAAAAACCCCCGATCGTGCGATAGAGAGCGTTGCAGCTCGCGACTGACTGTGAGTATTTTTTATCCCCTCAACTGTGAAAGAACTATGAAATTTGTCTCTCGGGAGAAAACGTTTTTCACATACTAAATCACGACCAATCTCTAAGATTCTGGTGTCAATCGTTTCAGCATATTATATTCTAGGTTTGTAGGTTTTGCTTTTTTTCTAAAACTTCTTTGTTTTTAAAATCCAAAGGTTTTACTTCAATGAAGATTTTGTTATAAAAATAGTACATTTTAGGCGTCTGTAACTTTCAAACAATTATAAATTTTGAAAAAAAGTATACCTATAAACCTAGTTTTTTACTGTGTCAGAAGCATTCTAAAAAATCATTGAGATAGGATAACATTTAGGGGTAGGAAAACGTTTTCTCTTTTAGTATGGACAAGCGCTCGGTAGACGATTGTCTTAAGGAGCCGTTAGCAATTTGACGGATGTATCACAGAGCCTGTCGGGTTCGCAGGACTATTTTAAAAGACACCGTGGCCCTGGAACTAAAAGGACAACATGTCACTGCAGGGGTCTAGCAGAATACCAGCGTCAGGTATCAACCTGACACATGCTGAGCTGGACACCCATTTGGTGAAATCCTGAGACACACACCGCCTACGACGATATAATACTAGACTCGTAATAACAGGCGACCGATGTCTGTCAACACATTTGGCAAAAAAGTCTTATATTCGTCTCATTTCGACCAATCCTGTGAGCCGTAAACATACGTTGAGACAGCACAGACCTTGAGTTAGCCAATCACAACGCAGTACCCCGTCCCCCTCGCTTACGTAGTACCTCAGCGAGTTGACAGAATAGTTTTTGTTCCTTAGATCGTGCATACGGAGTCTAGTATTATATCGTCGTTGCACACCGCACATTTTTTGTGTCACGTCTGAATTTTGTTAAAGTCAGGAGTAAAAAAAAAAAAAAAAAAAAGATACCTACATCTTTTTTTTTTTTTTGTTATCTGTCATATTTGTTTTAATTTAATTCTTTTACTTGTTACTGTGATGAGAAACTATGTACAATCGACAAAGTGGAATCATGATCCATTTTGACAATAAATCGTTTGAATCCGTCAAATTGACAAAGATCAAAGTCGTTACCATGGATATGTATGTTTACGCGAATGTGGACCTAATTGTATTTGAATGTCTCTGGGAAAATAAGCTTATGGTGGGTCATAATTCCGCTTGGTCGATTGTACATACTGTTTTTTTTTTCCTTATGTCTCTATTGCACTAAATAAAATCATGTATCTATTGTTAAAAGGAAACACGAATAACTCTAAATCTATTATAATATTCCACAAAACATAACATTGGACATGAGCAACTTTTAAATCGACCACCGCGAGTATTTCTTCCAAACGTCACTGTCATTGTCACTTCTCTCTGCCCGCTCCTCTAGGGATGTGCCACGCCAGTAGGGTTGGGATTTCAGTTACGGATTTTCGTTTATCACTATCTATGTAACACTCACCAAAGCACACAGGTCCACGTGTCGCCCCAACAAGGCCACGTGTCTCTGTCTCAGTAGCGATGCGTACCGGCCGGCCGCGGACCCGGTGGACGCACCGCGCGCGGCACACTCCGCGCGGTAACGTTTGTCTAATAGCATACTGGAAAGAAAATAGTATATTGTATGACAAGGGAGCAAAATAATATTTTTACGGCGAGAGCGCTATTTTGAATCCAGAGCGAAGTGAGGGATGCTACTGTCGAATCCTGAACGTAGCGAGAGATTCAAAGTACGTGAGCCGAGACAAAAATATATTTTGCGCCCGAGTGATCTAATATCTTTAAACGAGCAATTCTTGTATATTTATATATAATCAGGATCTCGGAAACGGCTCCAAGGATTTTTATGAAAGTTACAGATTAAAGGTTTTTCGGCTCAAGGAATCGATTTATCAAGGTCCCAGGTTCGAGAAAAGCTCGGTTCCCAAGAAATAGACATTTTAAAAACCGAGCGAAGCTCGGTCCACCAGATATTTTATTTTAATGGGGCGAATCGAGCAAAACTTAATGTCAATCTGACAGCAGTCAGATTGACATTAAGTTGTATGACAGGGGCGCGTTTAAATCTTCCGGTGATATTTCGCCGGTAAAAAATTAAACTAGCGAGGGTTCGCTGAACGGAGTCAAAAGTTTCTGTCAATGTTAGCTGTCAAATTCAATTGACAGCTCAGTTTATTGAACAAATAATCAATTTAGCGGTGTAATGTTAATAAATCCTTATTCCACAAATAATATTCATGCTCTAAAATAAAAATATTCGTTTTTACGGCGCGAATCGAGCAAAACAACAAAACTTAATGTCAATCAGACAGCAGGTTAAAATTTTGCGAGGTAATAAGTCGCAAAAATTTATTCCACTTAGTAAAAACTTATACCAGCGGACGACCATAAACGGGGCAGATTAAATTTTAGTTTGTTTCATTTTTCACCTCTCGGTGTGCAAGGGATATTTGACATTTAGTCCGGATAATTGACTTAAACGCACCCTTTTTTTTTAGGTGGTAAAATCATCAAATGAGTCCTCCAACCCCGGGCAGGGCGGGAGGGACTGTCAGACTTCTACTGACTAAAATCCACGGTGTCCTTCATAGCCTGTTATGTTCCGGGGTTACGGTAAGGGAATAATCCCGCGACCCCGGCAGGCTTTGGCCCTCTGAGAGGGGGGCCCCGTCATTATGCTGACGCTCTTTGAGGCGCGCGTGGGACACAACGCGCCGTCGACCCGGGCATGGTCCTTGGTCGGACAGCGAGTTGCCCTTTACTCGCTGCCCGCGCCAACGGTGGCCGGAGATGCTTATAACACATAAGGTTCATTTTCACTCACCTGCTAGCCAATTGCTTATAATGCGCGTAGACTTGTTCAGACAGCTTATAGACGAACTGATCGAAACACAAGTTCACTTCCGCTTCCACTTCGTCGTAAAGAAACTGTTTCCGGAATACCGTGAGCGCGTATTGAGCTGAATCATTGTATAGATCCAGGGGGTAGAGAACGTATCTGTTAAAGAGAAATGGGCTTTATTACTTAGTTGATAAGAGTGGTTTTGAATTGACTTCGTCATAAGGAGGAAGTTCCCAATAGGCTATTTTAGTCAAAAGAAAGATGAAAGATAATATAATATAATAATAATATTCTCCATTTATACATATAATAATTGGAAGGTTATGGGGCAGACCTTTGCCCAGCAGTGGGACAATATAGGTTAATAAAAAAAAATAAAAAAATATTCCACAACTATCACACAACGCCATCTAGTCCCAAGCTAAGCAGAGCTTGTGTTATGGGTACTAGACAACTGATAAACATACTTATATATTTCTAAATACATACATATTATAGATAAATTACACCCAGACACAGAACAAATGATCGTGCTCATCACACAAACATTTATCCTGGATGGGAATCGAACCCACGACCCCCGGCATAGCAGTCAGGGTCACTAACCACTAGACCAACAGGCCTGTCAAGTCAGTCTTTATGGTGATAGGAGTAACTTTGAGTACTCCGAAAAACAGGAGATTCTGAATGCGTAGGAATCTCTTTTAAACCGATTTCAGAAAAAGAGGAGGTTCTCAATTCGATTTTGATGATTATTTTTTTGTTTTATGTATGTCATTTGTTTCCTTAAAATTCTATCCCCTTTATTATAAAAACTTGTGTTGATGATGAATGAGCCGTATATGGGGTGACTGGTAATTAGTGTACGATACTTAAACACGTGATTGTGCTCATGATAAACAACAACTTTTACTATGGGAATAAACCTGAAAACTCGAAAAAAAATAAGCTGTTCAGTACATTTATGTTTGCTTAATGTACTGAACAGCTGATATTTTTTTCACTATTTCGGCTTTGCTCCTAAAATAAAAGTTGTTTGTTATCATGAGCACAATCACGTGTTTAAGTATCGTGCACTAAATGCCAGTCACCCTATACAAGCACCCAAAATATCTGATTCCTGAAACCACTTACTCCATCATCGCTGGTTCCTTGGTCTTCAGGATATGGTCAGTCAGTATCCACGGCATGGACATCTCGATGGGGAACTGGATTCGCTTCTCCATCGTGATCAAATCATTACATTCCTCGTTATGTTGATGACGTACCATGCATTTCTGTAATTAAATATAACAGTTTTATAATAAACTAGCTGTTGACAGCGGCTTCACCCGCTACAACTTGAAAATTATAATTTAATATAAAATCGGGATAAAAATTATCCTATGTGTCCAACTTTCGGATTAACCTTTTAACCGCCATCGCCGTAATATTGCGTGTAGTAAGAATGATATCTCAGTCGCCACGTCGGAATATTACGTAACAGTCCTGTCATTTTCAAAAAATGTTTAATAAAAGTTGATTTGCTTACTAAATCTTAGTATATTTCGTGTTATTACTTTATTTTTAACAGTACTAGATACATATTTTAGTTTCTTGATTGAAATAATTATTTTTTCTCAGTTTTTGATTCATTCTAATATCAACCTACTTCGCCGAAACCGTGATTTCACGTAGACTAGTGTTGTACCACAATTAAAGCTCTTGATGCTAATTTATATTGCAACGAAAAGTGATTTTTATAAAGGTACCTACAGTGTGAATTTTTAATCTGGGCGTGAATGGCTATATCTGAAACTATGAGGAATATCGAAAAACGTTGAAAGGAGTCTCGAGACCGATTTTGACGAAAACTAAAACTGCATCATTGGATTTAAAAAAAATCAACAATCTTAGCCAGGAATAGAACACGCAGATTTTGGAAAAAAATATCACCCTTAATTATTAAACCATTCGACAGTATTGCTAATAAGGATAAAATTATGTATAAATCAAAATCAAAAGTCATTTATTCAAATTAGGCTGATTTATCAGCACTTTTTAAAGGTCAAATTTTACATAAGACAGTCCCCCAAAGCGCCCCCCCTTCGACACTTCCTAGTGTTTTGTCTGGGAAGAAGAAGTGGCGGAACAAACTCCCCAGCAACACATCTGTCTGTACGGTTAGAAGAACCAAGATTATACAATTTAATAGAACTAGTATATTCAGTACATAGTATAAAACAAAGTCGCTTTCTCTGTCCCTATGTCCCTTTGTATGCTTAAATCTTTGAAACTCCGCAACGGATTTTGATGCGGTTTTTTTAATAGATAGAGTGATTCAAGACGTAGGTTTATATGTATAATAACATCCATTAAATAGTGGAGAAGTACTGTTATTTTTGAGGTTTCTAATGTGATGTCGTAAATAATTACAACATTCACAATTTTTCTGTAGTGTATTTAGTATCAGCGTTGCACCCGTGCGAAGCCGGGGCGGGTCGCTAGTTCAGTATATCAGTATATTATAAGGCATGTGGTAACTTACATTAACTTTGCGTCCCATAGTCATTTCGAGATAGAACTCTCTGTACCACAACTGGGATAGATCACAGCATTTCTGTAGTGAATCTGCAAATAAAACGTTTCCATTAATTTAATTCAGATATTTTCTTACATGTTATAATTGATGTCCAACGACGATATAATACCAGACTCCGCATGCAAGATCTAAGGAACAAAAGCTATTCTGTCAACTCGCTGAGGTACTACGTAAGCGAGGGGGACGGGGTACTGCGTTGTGATTGGCTAACTCAAGGTCTGTGCTGTCTCAACGTATGTTTACGGCTCACAGGATTGGTCGAAATGAGACGAATATAAGACTTTTTTGCCTAATGTGTTGACAGACATCAGTCGCCTGTTATTACGAGTCTAGTATTATATCGTCGTTGACTCAGATATTTTCTTACATGTAATAATTTTTGAACGCAGGGGTATGTAAGACATTTAGTAATATTAGGCGCATAGTCAGTGTAAAGCCGGAAACACATTATTTAACACGCCACGCGACGCAACGTGTCGACACCCGATGTGCAGTGAGCGCGTGTCGTCGCGTCGGGTGTTCATAGTGTGATTCTGGTCATAGAAAACAATACATTTGATTTGACCCAACACGCATCACGTTTCATCGGGTGGCGTCGGGTGTTAAGAGGAAACAGCAAGGGCTGGAGAATTGAAAAATAGGTATTTGTAAAATCTATTGCTGTCGCGCAGTGCCCACAACAGAGTTACTGAGCGCGATAGAGACAACTACAGCTTGGACCGAAAATACCTTATTAAATGGCACAAAATCAACGATTCGTAGTCCCCTGATTACTCCTCCAAAACTTAACCGATTTCACTACTTTTTTCTTTAAAAAATAAAGGAAGGCATTGACCGTGTTCCTATATTTTTCTTTTTTTATATAATCCCGTCAAATTTATTTTCTGGATATTTGAACACAGCGGAAATTCTGGCTATTTTTTTAGGATTTTGAATGTTCATATCTCTTTTAATAATTAATTTATGGAAAAAAGGAAAACATGGAGACATGGCAATAGTGGTCATAGATTTTTTGTAAAAAAAATATTGCTCTACTGGCATTATCCAGGAAGAAAACAGGGGACTACGTTTGTATGGAAAAACGACCGTGCTGTTTCCTCTTAAGGAACAAAAACTATTCTATCAACTCGCTGAGGTACTACGTAAGCGAGGGGGACGGGGTACTGCGTTGTGATTGGCTAACTCAAGGTCTGTTCTGTCACAACGTATGTTTACGGCTCACAGGATTGGTCGAAATGAGACGGATATAAGACTTTTTTGCCTAATGTGTTGACAGAGATCGGTCGCCTGTTATTAGGAGTCTAGTATTATATCGTCGTTGATCCCAGCAGTGGGATCTTCTCACCTGACAAGTTAAGCATGTACATCCAGTAGAAGCTCTGTCGGTGGAAGGTTTCAATCTGGGTCAATGTGCCAGCGTCCAGGTCTTTGCGAAGAGTTCGTCTTCCACCTGACTTGTCGGAGATGAGCGCTTCCAGCTGAGTACGAACCATGTACAGCTGGGTTGATGAGGGACCTGGGGGAGAAGGTGGAATTTATAGCTTCTAAAACTAACACTGGCTTAAGGGGGATGCTCCAGCCAACCGCCGGGCCCCGCCGTCAAGCAAGCACGTGTTGGCTACGAATGTTACCGAACGACGCACGAAAATGCATGAACACTTGAGTTTCGTCAGGTTTCGATTTCGGGAAAGTTTAGGCTATATTTTGGCCGAAACCGAAACCGAAATTTCGGTCGGTCACTATAGAAAAGGTGCATCATGTTAAAATCTCCGAAATCTAACTACGACGCACCTTTTCTATGTGAGAGCTGATGGAGCGATTTTTTTGATATTTTTTATATTTAAAATTATACTTGTTATTACCGCAACTCATATATTTATAAAGTTACAAAATGTCCCTGGCCTGCAAATTGCAAAAAACGTAAAAAAAATTGAATTTCGCGGGCTACATCGACGCATTCACCTTAAGTTTATGCATACTGACACAAACTGTACTATAATTATATACAACATGTAACATAATTAACGCACCTCCTGAAATTAGTTTGTTCAGAATCGTTTACTGAATCGATTTCTATCATTTTTAATATAGGTAATTTTTTACCAAAAATAATTAAAATACGAAAATTATCAGTCACATTACCCCTGTACAGTCAAAACAAACTAAGATAGACCGTAAATCAAGGCAACAAGACTTAAAAGTGCAATTTTATTTGTACAAATTCCATCATTCGATACAAAATAAAGAAAAATAAACCTCACTGCAAAATAACTAATTTAGTTAGTAGAATCAATCCCATCCCATCCCTTTCCTTAATTTTAATATTCGACGTTTAAAAGTGCCTCACTGATGGCCTATTTAAAATAAATGATTTGACTTTGACTTTGACTTTGACTTTGTTAATAACAATGCATTTACATGTTAAATTAAAAATTCAATATATGTATTATGATTATAACATAATATTCTAATTGGGGTGTCTGAGGGTGTGCGTTAATTACGTTACATGTTGTAAAGCTTCTAAAAAAGTTTAGAAAAACAACCGGCCAAGTGCGAGCAGGACTCGCCCATAAAGGGTGCCGTAGCAGCAAGTAACTTAACATTAAAGTTCTTGTTTGATTTATAACGTATTAAAAAAAACTATATACTCGATCTCGTTCAAACCAATTTTCAATTAAAGTTTGCTTGGTAGTGTACATCATATTTTTTTTAGTTTTATTATTATTTTAGAAGTTACAGTGGGGGACACACATTTTACCACTTTGGAAGTGTCTCTCGCGCAAGCTGTTCAGTATAGAAAAAAAAAGATGTTTGAAACCTCAATATCTTTTTTTATTTCTTAATCTACCCAGAAAACTTTTGAAAAAATTAAACCGACCGACTTCTAAAAACAATATGGCATAAAATCATAAAAGTCACCGACTTCCGAAAGACAGGTTATTTTTATTTTTTTTGTTGAAACGCACTGCTCTATCGTGGCCCAGTGGTTTCGGTCCCGACTTACGAGTTGTAGGTCGTGGGTTCGAACCCCGTCAGGCGCATTACTTTGCGTAATTTATTTCATCACCACTGCTCTCAAAACGGTGAAGGAAAACATCGTGAGGAAACCGGCATGTCCTAGAACCAAACATTCTAAGACATGTGACATCTACCAACCCGCACTGGACCCGCGCTCCTCTCACAGAGAGGAGGCCTGTGTCCCAGCAGTGGGAACATTATAGGCTGATGATGCACTGTTCTACTCAAACAGTCATGTTTTTTTTCACTCACCAACATTCCTCCTCGGCACTTTGATGGTGAAGCTGGCCTCTCCATCCTTCTTCCCTCGCAACGCCGGGTCCTGCTGAGGTTCACAGCCTCTCGCCCAGTCTCCGCAGGTTTCACGAACTGATACTATAATACTGTGGGGAAAAGAATAATTATACTGTACATTGAAAATTTATTTATTATTTTTGTATCCAGGTAGCCAGTTTTTGGAACGAAGTTCCTTATCGCGCGTTGTGAAAGAGGGCTGGACGGAAAAAAATCTTAAAAGTTGTCACGACTCTTTTATCCGACTGCGCGACGCAAAAGGAGGGTAATCGGATCGGATTGGATCGGAACGGATCGGATCGGATCGGATCAGAGTGGAGTGGAGTGGAGTCGCGACGATTATTTTTGTTGAGTGTATACAGTAACTTCGTTCCATCCGGGTGTCCCTTGACACCTCTCAAGTTTTTTTTATTTCCTTTTAAGAAAATAGTCGTTGAACTAAAACTATTCGAACCAGCACGCGTAGCATGGCGATTCTATCTCTATTCTACCAAGAAAAGACAAAGTTTTTTTTTTTTTCATAATTTCTTTTTATTTAATTTCTACGCAAATCGACTGTTTTTTACTGACTTAAAAAAAAGGAGGTTATCAATTCCACCCGTATGTATGTATTATTATCAGAACTGCCCAGTTTTCGTATATGTTAGTCTATATCAGCGTCTGAACAAATGTACCAAATTTCATAAGTGTATGTATGTATGTATGTTTTTATGTTTGTGCACGCATATCTCCGTAACTATAAGTCCGATTTAAGTAATTCTTTTTTTTGTTGTACTAGGTATTGTTCAACTTAGAATACACTGCAAGTGTCATCGAAATCGGTTCAGTAGTTTTAGAGATATGGATTTTTTCGTTGTGACGGATTATAAGATTAGTGCACATCATGTAAGAAAACTTTGTATTTCACAAGAATATGGGTTGAATAAATAAACTAAAAACTGGCCAAGTGCGTGTCGGGCCACGCACAGTGTAGGGTTCCGTAGTTGCCCATCAAAATACTTATGCGAACTAACTAAACTGATTCGCTGAATTTAATTTTAAAAAGAAGAATTTTCAAAATCGGTCCAGGAGTCTTTGAGAAATCGGGGAAAATACATAAGAAAAAAGATTAGGAAGAGTTTAGAACCTCCTCCTTTTTTTGAAGTTAGTTAAAAATAGTTGACGATAAAAACCTACCTATCCCCAAAAAACATACCTATAAAAGCTGTAAAAATAAAGTTGACAAACTTACATTTGCAGTTGTCTCCGATACATTTTGTTTAGAAAATATGATGTCCAAGTACATTTTATAAGTTGGTCGACTATTACTCGTAAAGTTGTAAAGCCTACTTAGTCATGATAATTTTCTTTTAAACTTCGTTATATATACTACTATTGTGAATTTTTTCACACCCCCAAACATAACCGTTTAGCTGGTAGAGGGGGGGGGGGACACTCGAATCGAGCAAAATTTAGCACTTTAAAGCCCCTCAATATTGCATGCTCATTGTTGCCAAGTTCCTACAGAAAGTCAATGTAAGTGTCCTAATATTAAAAAGACTGACAAAATAAAATACCTAGGTATAGTATTAGATGAAACCCTTTCATTTAGATACCACATGGAAGCATTAAGTAACAGAATTCGTAAGTTGATATTCGTATTTAAAAACTACGAATTATTGCAGATGTAAAAACAATTAAGCAAGTATATTTTGCTCTTTGTCAGTCAATTTTGACCTATTGTATCACTGCATTGGTGGAGCGAGTAAATTACTGTTATTGACCATTGAACGAGCTCAAAGAGCTATTCTCAAAGTGGCTACTTGTCGGCCTTTCCTGTTCCCAACTAACCTCCTGTATAAATCCTGTGGAGTACTAACAGTTCGACAGTTATTTATAATGAGCACTGTACTAAAACAACACGCAGCTCTTCCTTATAGCACTGAATTTACTAATAAGAGACGGAAAGATATAGTTTGTCCTCAAAAAAGCACAAAGCATGCTTTCACAGCCAAATTTTATATGTACCTTGGACCCCTACTTTATAATAGGCTAAATGGAAAAGTAAAAATCTACTCCGTAAATCTCAGTAACTGCAAGAAAATCCTTAAGGAAGCTTTACAATCACTGTCCTACGAAGATACAGAGAAGTTGTTACTTGTTCATAAGTAAAGTTTTTTCAATATTATTGTATTTTTATATATTTGTAATTAGTTAGCTAAGCTAAGTACCATAATTTTAAACGTCTTATATTGTATACTCTATAGATTATTATGCTTATTATGTGATTATTTAATAAATTATTGATACCTACCTTCGCCTGAAACACAGGAATACCTAGTTCAGGCATTGATAATTTCTGGACTGTACATAGATTTAAGGAAAATTGTGTTTTTATTTACCTCATGTTTTTTGAATAAATTTATTATTATTATTTATTATTATTATTTCACAAAAGAATGTTTTTATCAAAAAAATGTTAATGGAAACTATCATTATTTTTTAAAGACCTATTTAATGATACCCCACACTAAGGGGTACGCGAGAAAAAAAAAATCCTCACTTTACGTGTAAGTACTGGAGGTACCCTAAAAAAATATATTTTACGAGATTTTATTTTACCACTTTTATGGCACAACTAATCTGTATATTTACACCAAATTACAGCTCTCTAGTACTGTGCGTCTCTGAGCTAAACTGCGGACAGACGGACGGACGGACGGACGGACATGGCGAAACTATAAGGGTTCCTTGTTGACTACGGAACCCTAAAAAAGGTAAAATAAAAACTTTTTTTAATAAAGTACCGGCTTCAAAAACAATTAATACAAAAAAGTTTAAAATAACCTTTCTTTCAGAAGTCAGTGGCAATAGTCAATGAAATAATAAAAAAATCAAACCCACCGACTTCCGAAAGAAAGTTTATTTTAAAGTTTTTTGTATTAATTGTTTTTGAAGTCGGTACTTTTTAAAAAAAAGTTTTTTTTCAATTTTTTTTTTTAAGTAATTTTTTTTTATTTATTACACAATAAACAAATAACTTAAAAAATATCGCACGAATGGGGCTGGCAACTGGGGAACTAATGGCGCTAGTATAACTTCCACCAAGCATCGTCATTGGTTCAAATCAGTTCAAATCTTAAAGTTACTTCAAAATAGTACTACCTCATTGGTCGGATTGGGACTAAGCAGTGGTGGCGCCATCTACAATTGGCTTTGACTTGCCTGCCCCCAACGACGTTATAATACTAGACTCCTAATAACAGGCGACCGATGTCTGCCAACACATTAGACAAAAAAGTCTTATATTCGTCTCAATTCGACCAATCCTGTGAGCCGTAAACATACGTTGAGACAGAACAGACCTTGAGTTAGCCAATCACAACGCAGTACCCCGTCCCCCTCGCTTACGTAGTACCTCAGCGAGTTGACAGAATAGTTTTTGTTCCTTAGATCGTGCATGCGGAGTGTAGTATTATATCGTCGTTGACATAGCTTATAACTTACCTCCGTATTAGATCCTTTTTATTCTTAATAGCTTTACGCAGGGGTTCCCTTAATAGAATCTGCACAAAGTCCTGCAGCTCAGCATATATGGACCGCCTGGCAGCGTCAGCGAACACAGTCTCCATACGAGCCATGAGCACTTGTAAACCTTTGATCATGGCTATCACTTCGATCATGGCGAATTTTTCCTCTGAGGTGTAATTGTAGCGGGTTGCCTGAAACAAAATGCGAATTATATACAGCTGTAATTGTATACGTAGTTATTATATAGCGTATAATAGATTTGAGTCTCTAAGAAACGATTTGTTTAGGGCAGCGTTTTTCAACCTGTGGGTCGTGACCCCCTGGGGGGTCGTGAAGCTTTTCTAAAGGAGTTGTTAAAAGTTGAGAACCTTACATTTATCAAGCTCTATTTCAATTTAATATGCTAAAATTTTTCTGGCTCGCTACGCTCACCCATTAATGAAGGGTGTGCTTGTGAAGGTAAAAAGAAGTCAACTTTTTTAGGTCACTTTTCAATGAAAACTTGTCTTATGTTGGTGCAGAAATAGTAGATTTACTGTCACACGCCGCTACCTTTACCTATTACTTCCAGTCCCTAACATTGTCACCAGACCCTAATATTGCCACCAGACCCTAAGATTGCCACCAGGCCCTAATATTGCCACATGCGCCTAATATTGCCACCAGACCCTAAGATTGCCACCAGGCCCTAATATTGCCACCAGCCCCTAATATTGCCACCTATACCTAATATTGCCACCAGGCCCTAATATTGACACCACACCCTAATATTGCCACCAGTCCCAAATATTGCCAACTTACCCTCTCATACTCCTCAGCGTCAGGTGGGCAGCGTGGGTTACTAGCGTGGTCTGTAGGATGCAGTAGTTTCCAGGAACATAGTTCAGTCAGTATGGAACACCATGAGGATACAAGTTGGAGGCCTCGAAGACAGAGTTCTGTGACCGTCTTGTTTTCAGTGTCCGATCCTGCTTCTTTGAAAGTGGTTGTTACCTGAGAAAGAGGAATTTATATATTATTATTAATAATATTCCACAACTATCACACAACGCCATCTAGTCCCAAGCTAAGCAGAGCTTGTGTTATGGGTACTAGACAACTGATAAACATACTTATATATTTCTAAATACATATCTATACTAATATTTATATTGACTTAGTGTCGACTTCCGAAAGTGCGCGTAGCAAGAGACAAAGAAAGAGGGTAGACAGATTTGTCTGCTCTTAACAATTTATTTCCATCCACCCTCACTCTCCAGTCAACCCGCGATAATGGCGCTTGCAACAGAGTCGAAATATCGGGAACTCAAAATAATAAACAATCACGGAATATATACCGTAAGGCCGAGACTCCACCAAAGCTGTGTCGAGCGAGACGTGTTTTGAACAACCAATAGAATTGCGTTATTGACACAGCTCCACTCCGGCAACGCAATTCTATTGGTTGTTCAAAACACGTCTCGACTCGCACAGCTATGGTGGAGTCTCGGCCTAAGTGACATTTTAAATTGATCCAAATTATTGTCAACATTTCGATGCAAGTACTAAATAAGTCTACCTATTTCCGACCTATGATAACAACGACGATATAATACTAGACTCCTAATAACAGGCGACCGATGTCTGCCAACACATTAGGCAAAAAAGTCTTATATTCGTCTCATTTCGACCAATCCTGTGAGCCGTAAACATACGTTGAGACAGAACAGACCTTGAGTTAGCCAATCACAACGCAGTACCCCGTCCCCCTCGCTTACGTAGTACCTCAGCGAGTTGACAGAATAATTTTTGTTCCTTAGATCGTGCATGCGGAGTCTAGTATTATATCGTCGTTGTATGATAATATTTTACCTCGTTGCTATATCTAGCCAGTTCAGAGATATAGTTTTGATGCTCCTCCCTGATCTGAGGCAGGTGGACCATCAGGTCAGCCTGAGGAGAAGGTGGGTTTGTGCTCGATGATAGAGGCCACCTGTGACGGACATATAGAATAGAATAGCGTTTCATCATCGTCCTCAGCCTATTAATGTTCCCACTGCTGGGACACAGGCCTCCTCTCTGTGAGAAGGGGTGGGCCATAATCCACCACGCAGGCCCAATGCGGATTGGTGAATGTCACATGTATTCGAATGTTTGGTTCTAGGGCATGCCGGTTTCCTCACGATGTTTTCCTTCACCGTTTTGAGAGCAGTGGTGATGAAATAAATTACACAAAGTAATGCGCCTGCCTGGATTCGAACCCACGACCTACAACTCGTAAGTCGAGGCTGATACCACTGGGTCACCACTACTCGAATAGCATTTATAATTATAAAATATTTCACAACTATCACACAACGCCATCTAGTCCCAAGCTAAGTAGAGCTTGTGTTATGGGTACTAGACAACTGATAAACATAGTTATACATTTCTAAATGAATACATATTATAGATAAATTACACCCAGACACAGAACAAAATAATGATCGTGCTCATCACACAAACATTTGCCCTGGGTGGGAATCGAACCCACGACCTCTGGTATAGCAGTCAGGTCACTAACCACCAAACCAACAGGCCTGTCAAAGAACTATATTTGTAGTGCACAAATATTTTTTTTAAATACCTTTTATTTTTATTTTGTAAATGTATTGTTTACGTGATTTTGCGTCAAATCAATGGTTTTTATTTTTTGTGTTCTTTCTAATAATAATTGCAAACTTACTTGCTGGTATCGTAATGTTTGGACCTCTTGATGTAGTTGAAAGGTGCGATTTGCATGTCGCCGAACAATGGAACCACTTCCAAATTCTGCAACACAAAGTATTTTATTGACTTACTGAATTTTTACCAATTTATTGACATGCTAAATATAATCAAAATCAAAGCATTTATTTTAACTAGAGGGCCAAAGCCGGGGTCGCGGACTTATCTCATTACCGTGACCCCGGAACATAAAGGGCTATTGAAGGACACCGTGGATTTAAGTCAGTACAAGTCTGACAGTCCCTCCCGCCCTGCCCGGGGCGAGAGGACTCATTTGATTATTGGAACGAAGTTCCTTATCGCGCGTTGTGAAAGAAAAAATTCTTCGGAAAAAATTCTTACGAAAAGTTGTCACGACACTTATTTCCCTCGCCCCGCACCTCGCGCCTGCACCCCGCGCCCCGTACCCCTCACTCACCCCCCGTTCCTCGTGACTCTTGTCGTATTGCGGCGTGCACATGTTTCTCTGTCTCTCTCTCTAATAGAAAGCAAGCCAGAGATTTTCGTTTCGTCTTTCCATTTCGCATTGAACAGTGTGGTGTTGCGACGATTATTTTTGTTAACTTCGTTCCATCCGGGTGTCCCTTGACACCTCTCAAGTTTTTTATTAAAAAAAAGCGTGTTACCTTAAAAATCCTGTCAATTCTGTCTAGGCGAATCTTTTTCTTCTGATCTAGGCGATTGATGTTACACACTTCAGAATCCATTAGGAATAGACCGAATCCCATTACCTGAGAACAATTAAAAAAATAATATACAGCTTGGCAAAAAACAGTAGAAATCCGGAAGACGCCACTGTGCTCCCCCTACCAGCACTTTGAATGATTTTATTTTATTATTTTTCACTTATTACGTCAGTTTTATGGCACAATAATAAATCAAACAAACCTGCGTTCTTTGCTTACATCAAATATCAAAGATTTTAAATGTTATCAACAAACAAAAAGATTAGTTCCGTTTCAAGACGTTCTGGCCAAGCTGTAAGCTTTCCTATTTGGTGCCACGATGGGCGCAATGGCTGAGTGATCAACTACAGCGCAGCGTGTCGCAGGTGCGATCCCGCACGGATCAAACTTTTTTTTTTAATAGCCTATTCACTGTCAGCAGTGCGACAGTGAATAGGCTACCAAGTTTCAACAGGATAGCTCTTATACTTTCGAAGAAAAGTGGCTGTGACATACGGACGGACAGACAGACAGACAGACATGACGAATCTATAATGGTTCCGTTGTTAAAAGCCTGGTTCTTGATCAGACGGCGAGCTATTATACGCTTACCTTGACAAGCATATGTTTCTCAGACGGAGTGAGGTACATCTTAGTTTCAAACATATGCACGCATATGTTCACTACGTCCGCTAATAGCTCTTCATAACCTGCAAAATATATAATTATTAAGCCGGAAACACATTATTAACACCCGACGCCACCCGATGAAACGTGATGCGTGTTGGGTCAAATCAAATGTATTGTTTTCTATGACCAGAATCACACTATGTTCATAGTAAACCGACGCGACGACACGCGCTCACTGCACATCGGGTGTCGACACGTTGCGTCGCGTGGCGTGTTAAATAATGTGTTTCCGGCTTTATTTATAACAACTTCATATAGAGCAGTGGTGGCCCAGTGGTATCCGTCCCGACTTACGAGTTGTAGGTCGTGGGTTTGAAGCCCGCCAGGCGCATTACTTTGTGTAATTTATTTCATCACCACTGCTCTCAAAACGGTGAAGGAAGGAAAACATCGTGAGGAAACCGGCATGTCCTAGAACCAAACATTCTAAGACATGTGACATCTACCAACCCGCACTGGACCCGCGCTCCTCTCACAGAGAGGAGGCCTGTGTCCCAGCAGTGGGAACATTATATATATATTAAATAAGGTATAATTTTTTCAGATTTTAGCCGGTTCGATTCCCGGATGTGGGAGAAGAGAATTTTCAAAAATCTATGAATGCAGTTTGCTTTCTATTCAAAAAAAATAATAATAATATTCCACAACTATCACACAACGCCATCTAGTCCCAAGCTAAGCAGAGCTTGTGTTATGGGTACTAGACAACTGATAAACATACTTATATATTTCTAAATACACAAATATTATAGATAAATAAATTACACCCAGACACAGAACAAATGATCGTGCTCATCACACAAACATTTGTCCTGGGTGGGAATCGAACCCACGACCTCCGGCATAGCAGTAAGGCTACGTCCGGACAGACAAGCGCCTTGCTTAGCGACTAGAGCCTAGTAGCTTGCGCTCTGGCTACTTGCTAGGATACACGCTGGACGCATTACAGGTGGTTTGCGAGGTGGGTCGCTACGTTTACGAGATGTCACTTTCAAAAATAGCTCTAAAACTGCTACTTACAGAAAATTCACATTTGAAATATACCATTTCACGGCCTTATCCATCATGTTGGGTTCATGACATAAATAAGTCACGGTCAAGTCATGGGGAGTTTAATGTTGTGTTGTTTTTTTAAGATAACAGCATTTTTATGGAGTTCACTACCCGGATTCCACAGAGGTTCTCTTTTAAAAACTGATGCAATTAATAATTCATCCATTTTATTCTGTTAAAATGCCTCGCGCCTCGTGACAAAAAACCAACACGTTTGTTTACTTCGATACACGCTAAGCGACTAGCTAGGCGCCAAGCGCGCAGTGCGGCCGGTCGCGAACATTCTAGAACGTTCGTTTTACTAAGCTACTCGCTAGGTGACTCGCTAGGCTCTAGGCGCTAAGCAAGCCGCCTGTCTGTGCGGGCGTAGCCTTAGGGTCACTAACCAATAGACCAACAGGCCAGTCAACATATTGGAAATCGCGGGATTCTCATGGGGCCTTACCGTTAATCTTTTCCAGCGCATCTTTGACGGTATCTCTAATCTTGTTCTGCGTCGCCAGGAACATAGAGAGATTCTGTGACTCCTGAAGACTTTGACTATCTGACATCACCTTCAGGAATTGTGCGGCTCTGGAACAAACATACATGTTTTTGGAACGAAATTCCTTATAGCGCGTTGCGAATGGGGACTTTTAGCGTGGTAAAATCATCAAATGAGTCCTCCCACCCCGGGCAGGGCGGGAGGGACTGTCAGACTTCTACTGATTAAAATCCACGGTGTCCTTCAATAGCCCTTTCTGTTCCGGGGTCAAGGTAAGGAAATAATCCCGCGACCCCGAAATACTAGGATGACTTGTCAATAGTTTCAAGTTTCACTTGGCAATAATAGTCATAGCGGGCAGTATTAGGTCCATTTGGCAATATGGATCGCAGTGGGCAATATTAGGGTAAATTGGCAATGTTAGGATGGCTTGGCAATATTCGCCGCATTGAACAATATTAGAGTCACTAGGTTGGCATTATTAGTCATTAGACACAGAGAAAAATATTAGAATCACTATTATGAAGGCTTGTTGACAATGTTAGCCTGAATTGGCAATATAAGGGTCACTTGGAAATATTGGGGTAACTTAGAAATATTAGGGTCACTTGGAAATATTAGGGTAACTTGGCAATATTAGTCATTGCGTGCAATATTAGGTCAATTGGCAATATGGATGTCAGTGGGCAATATTAGGGTAAATTGGCAATATAAGCCGCATTGGACACACTTGACAATTTGACCAGCATGGCAATATTACACCAGGTTGGCAATATTACCCATTAGTTACAGTGAAAAATATTAGAAGCACTTCGCAATGTTAGCCTGAATTGGCAATATTAGGGTCACTTGGAAATATTAGGGTCACTTGAAAATATTAGGGTAACTAGGAAACATTAGGGTCACTTGGAAATATTAGGGTAACTTGGAAATATTAGGGTCACTTGGAAATATTAGGGTCACTTGGAAATATTAGGGTCACTTGAAAAAATTAGGGTAACTTGGAAATATTAGGGTCACTTGGAAATATTAGGGTAACTTGGAAATATTTGGGTCACTTGGAAATATTTGGCTCACTTAGAAATATTAGGATCACTTGGAAACATTAGGGTCACCCTTATATTTCCAATATAAGGGTAACTTGGAAATATAAGGGTAACTTGGAAATATTAGGGTAACTAGGAAATATTAGGGTAACTTGTCATTTTTAGGGTACACTAACCTCCTATAAGTCGAATAATCATTCTTGACAGAGCTTTTCATGTTCTTGAGCTCATCTAACACGGCGAACATGTTCACAAACTTGCCAAGCGTCAGTAAATAGGCCTCCGAGACGAAGTCGCGGCGCTTCTCTGCATGGCAGAGGCGACGGACTTCGCCACAGAAGCGCTCGATGGCTTTGCGCTGTGGAAGAAAAATATGGATGAAGAGAAAATAGAATAGGCTAGTTTCCTAAAAAAAAATTAATTAGTCCGTCTTTTAGATTATTCAAAAATAAGGGACGCGTATAAATTAGACCAAAAATGACAAAGATATAGCCTATTAAAGTTACGTGTGACGTCACGATGCGTGGCATTTTTCGCGCAGATTGACGTCACAGGTAACTTAAATAGGCTATTATCTTTGTTCTTTTTTGTTTAATCGAAAAAAGAAAAAATACGTGTCCAATATTTTTTTATAATCTAAAATATGGACTAAATAGAATGTTATTATTTTGACCCAGGAAACTACCCTATTATCATTCTTTTCAGGACAGGAAATTTGTTGTTGTAGTTAGGGTGCTTGTACACGGCGCATGTAATCCGCGCAAGTGCCTCAACATGCTCAAGCTACATGCGCCGTGTACACATACCCCGCGGGTAGCTTGATCAAGTAGCTTGCGCATGTTACTCGCGCGGGTAAATCGCAAACCCGCATCTTTACTTGCGCGAGTTGCATGCGCCATGTACAAGCACCCCGCACCTTTACTTGCGCGGGTTACATGCGCCGTGTACAAGCACCGTTAATTTTAAATATAAAAATGATCAAAACATTCGCTCCAGCAGATCTCACATAAAAAAAGTATAATGGGTTAAAATCTCCGAAATCTAACTTACATGCCCTTTTCTATGTGATGATCATTTTTATATTTATAAGCCGGAGCATTGAAGAAAGGATTCTAAAATGGCGGCTTGTATTTGCGTTGACAGATAGTACAGTCAGTATATAAGATTTCTAATGAAAGTTTTTTTCAAATTATAAATAATAAAAACAATACTAGGTCACAATAATTTCTCAAGCTTAACCTAACAATAAAACAAAATTAAAACAACAATAATCAACAGGTAACAACGGAAAAATGACAGACAACTAAAGTAAATGTTCTTAAAAAAGATCACTGAGCGCATCAAGACAGTCATCTAGACCAGCCATACTCAACCAGCGGCCCGCGGGCCGCCTGCGGCCCGCTGCGCTTTTTTTTGCGGCCCGAGCCACGTTAAGGGCCCAAAATTACGTAAAATTAACGTATTTATTAATTCACGCATTTGCTCATGTTTTCTCCCTTAATGCGTACACACAGATCACACTTGAGTTTTACACGCACATTTACTCTTGACATTGTTTGCATCAACTTACCTATGTGAATCCTCATATTCAAAAATGAAATATGCAAAAAATGTCTACAGATCTCGGCTTACCGATTCGCATCTAGACGACGTCTTGAGAGT
Source organism: Agrotis segetum (assembly GCA_036375495.1). Lineage (NCBI taxonomy): Eukaryota > Metazoa > Arthropoda > Insecta > Lepidoptera > Noctuidae > Agrotis > Agrotis segetum. The sequence goes on from JAQSVV010000142.1 coordinate 3,953,414, forward strand.
AGCATGCAGTAACTATGTGCCTGATTTATCAAAAATTGTCAAAAATTTGTTACAATGTCAAAAATCACATTAATTTTTATGATAGAAATAAATGCTAATTTTTTTATTATATAGTTTTATTTAACTGTCGCATAATCTTCGCTTCATCACTAGTAACAAATGCGAAAGAAACCCAATCTGTCTATTACGCTTTCGTGAATAAACCACTGAATCGATTCTGATGAAATTTGGTACATAGATAGACTATTCGCTGATGACGTAGGTGACATAGGTATGTAGGTAAATTACTGCGGCCCGCAAGGTTAAACAGTAGCAATTATGTGGCCCAGGGTAAAAAAAGGTTGAGTATAGCTGATCTAGACCAATTTTTGTTATAAAAATTATACTTGTTATTACCGCAATTCATATTTAGATAAAGTTACAACATGTCACTGGCCTGCAAAGTGCAATTTGAATTTCGCGGGCTGGTTGGAGCATTACCTTTAAGAACAGAATCTTACCTGAAAGTACATAAACTGCAACAGCTTATCAACTTCTGGAGCCAACACCTGGACTGTTCTCTCATAGATGTGGACCCTGTCCGGCTGTTCATTGGAACGTGGCTGAGGGATGGCACGGCTGCAGCATCTCCACGTGTACAGCATTACTGCGTGAGCGTTACCTTCTTCTAGGAGTTCGTTCTGGAAAGAAAAAGGCACTTATTTTTACCCGACTGCGCCAGGAGGATTTTTTAAAAGCGCTGACGTGTGAATATATCCTACTACTATTATAAAGGCGAAAGTTTGTAAATATGGATGTATAGATGTTTGTTACTCTTTCACGCAAAAACCACTGAACGGATTTGGCTAAAATTTGGTACGCAGATAGTTTATAACCTGGATTAACACATAGGATAGTTTTTATCCCGATTTTATGTTCCCGTGGGATAATTTTCGAGTTTTAGCGGGTGAAGCCGCTGGCAACAGCTAGTATAGGATACATGGAAAAGCATTTGTTCTATTTCGAGTGCTTTTTACCCGACTGCGCAAGGAGGTTTTTCGAGTGTATGCATGTATATATGTATGTTTCTGTGTGTTGCTCTGCAGCCTAAACGGCTTGATGGATTTTAACTTGAGAGGTGTCGTTAGATTCATCTTGAACGTGAGAGTGTCACTGGGTACATAAAACTGGCCAAGTGCGAGTCGAACTCGTGTGCAAAGGGTTCCGAACTAAAAATATATTTTTTTAAATCTCTCACCTATCAAGTGGGGTATCAAATTAAAGGATTTTAAAAATGGTTTACCAAAATATATATAACTTATATGTTTCAATTTAATTTGGACTGATAAATGCTAACAAAAACTAAAAATAGTAAAATAAAATAAATATTTTTTTTTTTACACAGTCGGGTTTTTTGTTTTTTAATTCTACACACATACACATACACTTATGAGCAGTGCCATATTATCCATAAGGCACTATAGGCCAGTGCCTAGGGACCCACTATGACCAGGGGCCCAGCACTCCCAATAAACACATTACCCTCCTTTGCGTCGCGCAGTCGGGTAAAAAAAGGGGATTGTGTGGTTTTACGAGTATGAAACCACAGTAAAAGTGAAGCTTCTTTTCACATTACGGGGGAGGCTTCCCCTCTCCCTCTCACCCCCCATCCGCCTGCCCCCTAAATATCTTACCAAGTTAGCATGAACAGTAGCCTCTTCAATATACTTGGCGATGCCCGTGACAAAGCCATTGCGGTCTTCGAAGTTGGTGTCAAAATTGGCTTGGTACAAGATAGAGCATGGTGCTGCCTCGATGCAGGGCTGTTCATCTGGAAAAGAGGGAGACATATTTATTTACTTACATCATAGTTCCCGGCAAAGTTAGAAATAATTAACTGACAGTTGGCAGTAAACCTACTCGGGGCTATCCGCTGAACTGTGGCGGCCATTTTCCGCAATTCGCAAAGTTTGGGAAGGTCACTTCTGGGTGGTCCGCGAGAAATTGGTGCGTTTGATTAAAATGACAATATCTCGGAAGTTTTGTATGGGAGCTGTATAACTAATATCTCGTTGAAATTGTTATGAATTAAGCTATTACATTCAAATATATTAGTCCAGTTTTGCATTGAAATGTAATACTCCTTATCGTTTAAAATCAGTTTGAGCGATTTTTTCCCCGTTTATTGTGTCTAAGTGGTAATTATTCCAAAAATACACCATTCTTTCAAAAAGTTTTTGTTTTATTTACATAACTATACATTATTTTTTATTAATCAACAAAAAGAACACACCTCTCCTTTAATTATTTTCAAACCACAAGCTTTACGAAAAAATGTCGATGATAATATTATTAATAATTAGTATAGATTGGAGCTCGTAAACAGAAGACTCAACTTGAATTAGTTTGTAAGCTAGTTTAATTTAACATAATAAAAATAACTTGGTTACTCTATGACTCATTGAAAACCAGTCTTAACAACTGAATGAGGTTATATTTGTGTGGAAAAGCATAGTTAAACACTATAAGCTGTCATGAAATAACCAGAACAAAAACTTTGATGTTTACTAACTTTAACAAAAATAAATAAACATACCAATAAATATTACGTACAAAAAAGATTCTACATTATTTTAATGTTATAGAAAACCATTTTATTTATTATATAGAACTTCATAACTTTGTTTATTACCTATATTCCTCGACATGAGAAATATAATAGCAATATAAAGTGCCCCACCTAACTTTTATCAATATAAAATACATCACATTTATTAACATAAAATAAGTACTTACCGGGCAATGTAAGCTCATCCAACACATCCACATTGCTCAAGGCATCGGATAAGGATACTTTTTCACTCACAGACATGTTTTTAATTATATTAAAACACGGGAAAACCGAACGGATACCTATTTGTAACACAGGATATGAGTAATTACAGTTTAGTACCACATAAGTTTGGGTTTATTGTCACTATAGAGATAATAGAACACCTAGAAATAGCTTTGGAAAGCCGAAATTGGATATATAATGTTTATTTCATAAATTATTTCAATAATTTCTCAACTATTCACAAATTCACAATAATGGCGTTTGACAGCTAAACACCACTAGTGTGGCTCCGATTTGCTTTAAGACCACAGATAGAAAATCAAACCGTTTTACCGGTTTTCAACATCCGGTTTATCTATTTGCTAGGTATCGATCATGCGCCGCTTAACCTCCGTGGGAGGAGGTAGGCGTCGATTATTAATGACGTGACATCTATTTTGCTGAATTGGCTATGTCCTATGTTCTACATTTGCCATAACCCCCGAGTGGGGCAAATAAAAGAGTACCTTTCTTTTTATTAACTTCTTAATTCGAAACGTGATGTTAAAAAGCTTATGTAAAACCTTCTAGGCTACCAAATCTATCTTTTCTATCCTCCTTACATAATAAAAGGGCCTAATAAGACACCAATCTAATTATCTACTAGATTTTTTTTAAATGTGCCAATCTTTCGCCACCCCTGACATCCGGTTCTTGAAGCAGACGCCAACATATCTAGGTGGGAAAAGTTGCTACTGTTGCTAGGCAGATGATGATGATGATCATGGTTATTAAGACAAGATAATTGATTGATCTTTCAAAATTAGACTATTAGAGGTCTTTGTCCGGTTAGATTAGAACCGACTAGAACAGAAGCAGACGCCAATGTAGGTGGGAAAAGTTGCTACCGTTGCTAGGCAGATGATGATGATAATATTTTCATGATGATGATGATCATGGATAATAAGGCAAGGTGATTGATAGATCTCTCAAAATTAGACTGGTCTTTGTAAACTGAAAAATAGCGTCTGTCAAAGATATAATTATTCATTTGCATTTGGCAACAAGGCCGGCGCCGTATTTTCTCATTATTAACGTTATTGTCATAGGAATATTCTTAAGGAAAGTATGCATAAAGTCACAATATGGCGTCAAAATCATCTTACACATAATTTTACAGATTCAGCATAACTGTAAAAAAACTACAAAAATCAAATTATGTACATTATTTTATTATATACTTCCATTGAAAGCTTGCTATTACAACTGTGTACATATACCGTCGTACCACAAAAAGTTAAACACCTGTTGAACACTTGTCAAAAAAAAGTGTAATTGCAAAACGAACCTTATTTTGTTCATCACAACGTCAAAAACCATTTTATAGTTAGGTAACAGTTTTTTTGGACAAGTTTTCAACAGATGTTTATTTTTTTAACCAACTTTAAAAAGGAGAATTTATTTGTAGTAAGATGTATAATTGTTTCAGGCTTGTTGGATAGATAATTATAATAGTTATATTTATTATTATTAAACAGTCATTAACAAAAACAGAATATACAACGGTTCTAATGCTACAGCACCACTAACAGGTATTGCCGTTAATTAACAAAATGATGGACATTTCTCACGACTCACGACCAGTGGCGGATTTACGTATAAACACTACAAGCATAGTGCTTGGGGCCCCTGTTCTCCAGGGGCCTCCATCCTCTGCTGGTGTTTAATTTTTTACCTACATTTTATCGAGGTTCATCTACATTTCCGAAATCACAAGGCGAAAGCGGTCCGTGTAGGAAGGGGTCACTCTTTTCATGCACCCCCGCAGGGCCCTGCGGCTGCCCCCTGAGCGTTTCCTCTGAATAAGGCAAGGAAAAAAATGTTTTGAGTTTTAAATTACTATACCTACTTTCTAATTTGATGAAAACTTTCTACCTTTCTACCTTCCCAATTTAAGCAATAGAGGGCCTACACAGGCTCCTGTGCTTAAGGCCTCGGAAACTCTTAATCCGCCACTGCTCACGACCAAAGACTTATCATAAAAATCAATGGGAAACGCCATTAGTGTGGCCCAGCTATAAGAGATTACTATGACATTATTTGCAAAACACAAACTTATCTATAAAACGAGAAATCGAATACTTAATTATAAATGACTCAATAATATTTTTTCGTTTCAAGAACTCTAGCTTGTAAATGCACACAGTTGAAACAGCCACCCTAATTAATAGCTTATAAAACAGTGATATTTACATCAATGTCTTAATTATAAACTCAAAAAAAGAAAAACAAATCAACAGTTTTTATTATAACTTAATGATAGAGTGATCCTTGATCTTTCGCACAACATAATAACATAAACTTGACGCTAGGGCCTACTATCTAAGCGCAACGCCCATACTTTCGGTCGAAGTTTCGGGTGGGCAATAAGATGGCTACTAACTAAAAATAAGTGAGAACACAATTTGACAGTCGGCCTCACTCCCTATGTGTTGTCCAAATTGATAAATTAAAAATCATTACAGTCATTATCGTGCCGTAAAACTAACGTGATAAGTGCTGGTAGCAAGAGCACAGTGGCGACTTCCGGTTTTCTACTGTTTTTTGCCAAGCTGTATCTTCATTGATCGACTTAGAGAGTAGACCCTCAGGCTCCACTCCAACTAGACTCATAAATTGCCACGGGCAACAGCTACCAAGTTCTATTTAGTCCTCACCTTTGAATACTTTGGTCGGGCCAGATTGGAGTCGATTTAAGTATTTTGTACGGAGGCCTTAAAGATTGCCCCTAAGGCCTTTATTATTAAACCACGAGCTCAAACTCTAATAATGTACTATTTTTTTCAAACAGAAAGTTAAAACTAAATAAAAAAAATCAGTTTTATAAATAAAACTACAATAGTTTTCGACAAAAATTGTCATAACTTTAACGTAAACTTCTTATGTTAAGTCGTTATGAAATATAAACTAATATATAGTCAGTATGTACTTATGAACAACAACTATTACGCGTGATTTATATATTATTAATACAATCATGTACAGTCATGAGTAATCAAATGTTTACATTATGGCAGCTAAAGATGGGTGTGAAAATAAGCTAAAGTTTAGCCGACAAACTTTATTTATTTAAAAAATGTTTTTGACTTTGAATTTTTTACCTACGACTTTGATTTTATTTTCTTGAACGTAGCATTTTCTAAATCATGCTAGAAGTAGTCTTATCTCAAAGTAAAAACGGTCATTATACGTGAAAATTGCTTGTTATTATTGCTAAGTGTGTATTTCACTGTTCGTGATTGTATATTTAACGTGTATTATGTAAATTGAATATATGATTGTGTAAAAAACTAATTCTACTGAAATATTTCAAGCATAAACTTAAACTTTAAGACAAGTACCTATTTTAAATATTGCTGTCACAATAATGTTCTTTGAAAAATCTGAGACTACCTTACTTTTAAAAATATACAACATTCAGACATTACAATAATAAGAAAATCTAACGCGAGCGGTCAAAAAATATTTCAAAAATTTAATTTTTATCCAATTTTAAGTATCAACTACGAATTCTTTTAAAAAAATGACTTATTACTAAAAAAATATAGCAATTTTTGCTTCAAAAACGTCCAAAATTATTAACAGTATGCATCAACTTTTATATTTTAACTTAATAAAATTTGTTTACGTGTGTCAATTATAACTACTTTAAGACTCTCATAGAACCTAATAACCTAGGATTATTATATTTTTAGCCTTTAATTTGAGGGCTTGATCATGTGCATTGATATATTACAAATATGTACTTGTTCTTAATTATACATGTACTTGGGCAAATATTCAATTTTTGGACTTCCGTTTAGGATAATGACGCCCGATCCTTTTACTGCTGGTGCAACCATCCATTGACAAAACACGAAAATACATATTATTTTAATTTCATTTTAGTTAAAAGTAATTAAAGTAATTTATATTTTTGTTTTTTTCAATGGATGGTTGCACTAACAATAAAAGTATCGGGCGTCATTATCCTAAACGGAAGTCTAAAAATTGGAGATTGACCCACTTATTTTTAACAGAAGAAGGCGCTCATTGGGAGTTGGAAACCCGCAAATACTAGTTAAATATGGTGATTATTTTGAATTTATAATAAACTTGTGACTTGTACTGGCTTTGCACAAGTGCAAATTACTTTTGTCTCATTAAAAAAAAACTTTTCCCTGACGTACACAAAAAAAAAAAAATTAGCTTATTCGCGCGATTTATTCCGTACGCGCATGTTAATTCGCGTGCTGCTTTTATTTTCGAGCGATTTCTTATTCCAAGTGCGTGTTGTTTTATATAATTCTACAAAAAAAATGGCGACGGTAGTTGGAGTGTGTGCTTGGCATTACGCAATTGCAACCTTCGGAAATTGTGCGCGCACAAAAATATCTGGATTTCTGTTTTATTTCTACATATAGAAGACAGATTACCTGCCCGCCTCTGCTATGCAAGGCACCAGCAGCTATTTGAGATTTGGAACTTTTATATACATACTTCTTTTTTTTTTCATGTCGGGCAGTTAATATAAATGGTGAAATACTTAACAGAATTCGCAGCGTTTCCATCTTTTTATACAACTTATATTTCCAAGGGGCATTCAAACATCACCAAGAAACGTGGACTTATAATTAGCATAAGTCTAATATGGCCAACTCTTCTTGAGCAAGCGAGGCGATTAATGCTGGTGCCTTCTCTGTGCAAAAAGAGGGCTTTGCCCAGCAGTGGGACAGTGGTAGGCCGGTGATATTATTATTATTATATTATACACACACATTTATGAAACATGCTACAGATATACGTGCGACATTCTTATATAGGGTGACGGGTAATTAGTGTACGATACTTAAACACGTGATTGTGCTCATGATAACCAACAACTTTTACTATGGGAATAAACCTGAAAACTCGAAAAAATAATCAGCAGTTCAGTACATTTATGTTTACTTAATGTACTGACCAGCTGATATTTTTTTTCACGATTTCGGCTTTGCTTCCATAATAAAAAATGTTCGTTATCATGAGTACAATCACGTGTTTATGTATCGTACACTAATTACCAGTCACCCCTTATATTATTATGTGGAAGAAAAACTAAAATATGTAAAGAAAATGCGTCAAGGTCAGTAAAGTTTTTACACATTACACATACTTACTCGACATCACTAATTCGACTTTGAGAAGAATAAAAATGTAAAAAATAGAAAGTAAAAACTCTATTGCATGCCATTTCATCGCATGCAATAGAGTGCGACTTTCAACTATATTTAAATAAAGAAAAAGGTTATGTGATTACTTGGAAAATTTACCGGATATAATTTGAATTAAAACTTATTTTGACATGTTTTATGCCGGATCCACACGCTTGCTGTGATTGCCAAACAGAAGGGGACGGCGCTATAACAGAAAGCAAGACGCACGTAATTCTATCTCGTTTCTTAGTATAGAGCCGTCTCCTTCTGTTTGGCAAACACAGCAAGCGCGTGGATCCGGCATTACTGTGCGTCGAGTCGGTAATGAGCATAGGTCGGAATTAGGTAGAGTTATTTTGGTACTTCCATCGGAATTTTGATATTGATATGTATCTTCCCGGGATTTCTAAGAGACAATCTCGTGTGGGAAACAGTATTACAAATAAATAATAATAATAAAAACAACAGAGAAAGATTAGACAAATAAATAGCTTGAAAGTAAATAACTTTTTAAATAATAAATCACAGTATTTTTCTGCTCTTAAAAAATAATTCTGAGATTTCGGGCTTATCCACTTTATTCTTTCGCAGCGTAAGTACATGAATAACTACCTAATTCCGACCTAAGGTCAACTCGGCCAAGACCGTCTAGAAGGTAGGACCGTACAATAAGCAATACAACAAGGTCTGAATAACCACAGCCAGACAACCCGAACTACAAAAAATTAAGTTTTAACAGTTCAAATGAACCATTTTTTTAATTTAATTGCTGTGGTTATTCAGACTTCGTTTATTGCTTATTGTACGGTCCTACCCGCCAGACGGTCTTCGCCGAGTTGATGGTAATGAATGTAATAATAATACAAAGCCCTTAAATAGGGTTTTCTGATATTTATAGAACTATATAACCAGCCTCAAAAAGTAATCCTATGATAACTAATATAAATAATACATAAAAAACATGTCGTAACTAACTTAATTATATGGGAAAATGGCGTGAGCTACCCATGTACTGTTTATTATGTAGGTAGCCCCGAAACGGCTTGAAAATAGATATATATATATATATATATATATATATATATTATATATATATATTTTAGTTGAGATAGATTATAAATATTTACAACTACCCACATTGTACGTACTGAGCTCTTGTATTAATCATCAAACAACATAAAATATAACAGGAGAAAGTTAAAAGGTATTTTATTTAATTCCTCAAAACAGTCACGGTTTACCAACAGCTATTAAAGTTGGCTAACCAAAGGTAAAACTTAAATTAACCTTACATCCAAGGAAATATCATTAAAAAGACTTACATCAACAACAGTTTCCTAAAAATCTTCATAGCACTACACACAGAAACATCAATTATTTCAGTTCACTTCAAAACTCAATCGGGACTTCTTGCATCACCAACTTGTACCCCAAATTCTGCAACGGCGCAAACTTATCCGGTGGCGGATTAAAACCGTTAATTTCCACCAATTCTACGATAGGAGCCGGTATTTCAAAGTCTACGGTATTCAAATAATCGTCATTTTCCACAATGTTTAGGTCATCGAAGCCATTTTGTGAGATTTCGTGGAGGTTGTCAAAATGGATCTCTGGTCGGGCGTCTTCGAATGGCATTTCTGGGATTTTCAGGCGTATGCATTTGTGGGATCGGAGGAGTGAAGGCCAGACAAAGGTTTCTTCACAGACTTTACAGCGAAGACTGTCGTAGTCTGAATGTTGGGTCTCAATGTGCCTGTTTAGGCAGAAGTTCGAAGAGTAGTACTTGCCGCATGTCTGTAAAAGAGAGGTCTTGGTTTCAGTTACAACACTTGCGTTTCATATAAGAACAGGACTACTGCGGCGCCATATTTTTTTCTCAAGCACGCTTTTTTAAAGTTTACACGATCTTAAATAAAAAATAATAATATGAAAACAAATAAAAAGATATTACGATAAAATTAATTGGTATCAGTTATTCATTTGATAAATTAATGTAGTCTTAATAATGCAGCCATTAGTTGATACGAATCAATACTAAATATATAAAAATTCGCCGGTAGATGCGCTAGAGTAGCGTGAGGCTATCAATCTTTATATTTTATTTATTTATAGTTGTTAATATTTTGTCTAATAAGTGTTACGGGTTAATGAATCTAGCTATCTATCTAATATCTTTAAACGAGCAATTCTTGTATATTCTTATATAATCAGGATCTCGGAAACAGCTCTAAGGATTTTCATGAAAGTTACAGATTAGAGGTTTTTTGGCTCAAGGAATCGATTTATCAAGGTCTCATTTTCGAGAAAAGCTCGGTTCCTAAGATATAGACATTTTAAAAACCGAACGAAGCTCGTTCAACCAGATATTAAAAGTGCTTTACAAAGTTGAAGCTTGGGCAAAGGGACTCTTTTGTTTTCAAGGCAAAAAAAGGCGACGGCGGGCGCAACACTGCGGCATGCTCAATTTTTTCAATTTTACTATGACATGACATTTAAACGTAAATTAGTTAAGACAATAAAAAATAATAAGTTAAGTTAAGTTAGTAAAGTATGTTAATATAGTAACTAAACTGACGTATTGTAGTGAGGTCCCCAAATATAGCCATTAGGGCCACCTCCTAACGGCTATTTTTGGGGACCTAACTCAACAGTGGCGCCAATGGTGAGACCAAAAACCGATAGCCCAGTCCTCTTTGCATTGTTATCATAGTTATAATTAAAACACGTTTTCTTTTAAAATTAATATTATTTTATTCATTTAACTATGTTTAGCCAACATCTCTGGAATAGCACAAGCTTTAAAAATCAATAAGCCATCACAGATTTTGGAAAAAGTGGAGTCAGAAAAAAAAATGGTAAGGGTGCTCCCACATCTATCGACGCGGAATCGGATTTTTCCGTCGCCCTTTCTCTTTCTGTCGCTTAGAACTGCCATTTGCTAGACCGAGACAATGCGATAGCACGTGGCCGCGTCGCGAATTCCGCCGCGTGCGATCGCATTATGCTTTCTATCTCGGTCTAATCCGATTCCGCGTCGATAGATGAGGGAGCACCCTAATACTCTAAAATCCTTTTTTGCATATTGATTGATTGATCTTGTTAGTATGTGTGTAATAAAAGTTCAGTGTTACAAAAATTGCAAATAAGCCTATACAATATGTAGATTATAGTAATAATATTTTAAAGTTCAATCTGACACAAATGCTTTTTTGATGGCTGGCATTGAAAAGTTCCTTTTGTAAAATATTAATAAGCTAACCTGAAAATTGTATCCGACACCTCATGCTGCTAGGCACTACCAATGTGAATAATATTTTAACAAAATACCAACCTGGCACTGATGCTGAGACAGAATTGTCTTTTTACTCTTCGGATCAACGAGGGGTTTCTTGAGCATTCCACTTTTGACATCAAAATTCTTTGTATTAATGCATTCACCGGCATCCAGTAGAGCTTTCTCCTCAATTTTGATCCTCTTTAAAACCAATTTTGGAAGCATGTGCTCCGGTATTGGTTCTCCAATCTTATATGTCATCTTTATCCGTTTTTTCTCAACCTTTTCCCGTACTTGTGAATTGTCACTGGTTTTTAGAAAATGGGTCCACTTATGTTGCAGCATATCGGTTTCTGTGTCAAACTTTTTGAAACACTGATCGCAGAAGTAGTAATCTTTGTACCCGGTCATGGCTTTGTTTGATAAGTCTGGTAGTAATTCGACATGGCGTTCTAAAGCATCTCGTTCTACTGAGCTTTCTTCGCAAAAGTTGCAAAGATAGAGTCTCTCGTTACCCAAGTTACGCATTTCATATAAGTTTGTCGGTCTGTCATTAGAATGAAGGAACGCTATATGATGAGCTATAGCGCATTTAGTTGTAAACTGGTCTTTGCAAACGTCACAGACATAGCAAGCAGTAGCATGTTCATAGCTATGATCTTTTAAGTCCATAATACTGAAGTATATGTCATCGCAAGTCTTACAAGAGTGCAGTTTTAGTACTCTGCATACGTTCCGACGATGATCAGTAAACTTGACTTTATTCGGTAAGAAAAGACCGCATACATCACAATGCAACTTGATGTGAACTTTAAAAAAGGTTCGATCAACGAACTTCTTGTTGCAATAGTTGCAAATATAGCATTTCCGTTTCTTATGTTCCATCTTTGTATGAGATTTTAATAGATGGTATTCTTTGAAGATTCTCGGACATTTTCTACACTTATGGTATTCCTGGACTTCGTGGATGATGACGTGGTCGGAGAAGGAGACACGCTTCTGTGGCTTGCAAACAATCATATGTTTATTTTCTTGGTGCTTGTGCAATTTTTTTACATTGGAATACCTTTTTTCACATATTTTACACTGTAGAGTAGCCATATTTGGGTCTTTTTCGCTATCAGAACTTGATTCAGAGAGCTTTTCCTCCAGGGACCTCTGGAAATGCTCCTTCAGCTTAGCTAAGTCCTGTCTCTCCAAATTGATGAAACATTTTTTAGAAAACTGGTTTTCTATCGATACCTTAGGGCCCGTCGGCTTCATACGAGGTTTCTTACGAAAACCTTGGGTTTTCAACTGCTGCAAGTAAGGACTTATGTCATAACGAGGAAGAAGAACCCGAGGCACCTTCTGGAAACCTCGAAAGCCGCATCCAGGAGAGATTTTCTTTCCAATTTCGTCAGATTGTCGTCGAAACACCACTTTATCACCACAACTGTTGGATTCTCGTTTATCTCCATTTCTTGTGGACATCAGAATTTATTAGATACGCGGGAAAATAAAATAATAAAAAGAAAAAAATTAAGTTAACGCTAAAAACGTCAACAAAGCTATACGTCATGCTAGATTGCAGAGGTGGCCAACCGCCAACATTCTTCAACGTCGCTACAAAACCGGTAAAAGCCATTTTATTTGTTTAGGATTAATTTATTGTTTAACACTTATAAGAATATTGTTGGAATGTTTTGAAATGATAAGTAACACACATTATATATTTTACAATAACAATATTTTTTGTTATAAAACTTTTTATCAATTTTAACATTTCAAAAACCGGAAAATGTGCTTTCAAAGATTTAAGTTAATCTGTGGAAAGTGTGATCGAAAACTCAATCTAAATATTTCAAATCACTTTTTTACATTTTAAAAAATACGGTTTCAATACTGTTTGTGATAGCAAAAACAAAGTTATTTCATTACTTTTTGTATAAAACTTGGTTTTAAAATGTCTTGTGCAATAAAAAGAACAAAACTCTACGATTTTATTGTTTGAAATTCGTCAATAAAACTGTCTAGTTCGTATTTCAGAACGCATTCGTACAACAGCCCTACCTATTGGTATATTTTACTAAAATATCTTTATTCTATTTTATGCATTACTACATAAAAAATACGGACTAAATTCGCATCATAAAAAAAACAACATTACATAACATTGTCATTACTGTTTATCTAATTTGATTTTTCCTATCCGTTTCTAAGTACGTCCTCCAGTACAATAACGAGCACGCAAAATAATCAATTCGCGTAATTTTACGTAAACAATTTATTTTTAAGCCGCCGCTGTGTGCGTTTACCAGTTAAAATGTTCCCTCCGACTCGTATTAGAAGTTGTCTTCCTGTTATAAATCCTATGTTTAGACAAAAGTTGCGTCCCCATAGGCCTTTCCGTCAGACATCTACGCTCCATAGTCAGCAAACAAAGACATTACAGAAGAATAAATGGATGAGTTTTCGTTCTATAATTACGAGATGGGTGCCATTAGGCAGTGCTATTTACGTGGGCTGGTGTTACATACGTGCTTCGATAAACTACGAAGTGTCAAAAGTGGAGATTTTATTTTACGAAATGTTTCCCTTCCGTGTAACAAGCCGAATTTGGGGGAAGCTAGCTGCTTGTGAGTTACCAACCTCTATGAGAAGTTTTGTATATGGTACGTACATTAAAATGTTTAATGTAAATCTCAATGAGGCTGAATACACTGATTTGAAGTCCTATAAGAGTCTGTCTGCTTTTTTTACGAGGCCTTTACGAGATGGGGCGAGGTATATTGCCCCTGCACCCTGTGTATCTCCTTGCGATGGTGTGGTATTAAACTGCGGGCCAGCGGACACAGATAAAATAGAACAAGTGAAAGGAGTTACATACAGCCTTGAAGAGTTCCTTGGTCAAAATAAATGGTCGAAAAAAAAAGAAGATAATTACTATGACTCTTTATTAACGAACAAAGACAATATACTACATCAATGCATCATTTACTTGGCTCCCGGAGACTATCATCGCTTCCACTCCCCCTGCGATTGGACCGCATCATTCCGGAGACATTTCTGCGGTAAGCTGTTATCCGTGAATCCGTGGTTAGCGAGATTAATACCAGGCCTGTTCACAATCAACGAACGTGCAGTCTACATTGGCGAGTGGAAACATGGTTTCTTCAGCATGACCGCTGTTGGAGCAACAAACGTAGGATCCATAGAAATTTATAACGATCCTGAACTAAGAACAAACACCAAAGGAAGACGAAACCGGATCAACGAGGCCGATTTAGGCCAAGTATCGTTGAAGAAAGGGGAACTATTTGGCCAGTTTAACATGGGAAGTACGATTATTTTACTATTTGAAGCACCAAAAGAGTTCAAATTCGAGATGAGTTCCGGAGACAAGGTGCTGGTCGGTCAAGCGTTGACGTCAGCAGCAAAGGAGCATGCCAGGTGACCTGTTCGTAATGGTTTAGTTGAAATGGCCAAGGTAGCCGTTATCATTTACGTGATGTCTGTATTTCTATGAGTTTTTGTATTAATTTTTAAGCTTTTAACCTCCTTTTTTGAGCCAGTGCTGGTCATAGGCATTGATTTTTTTATCAGTTCTCGTCTTATATGACAGATATAATATATGACCACACGATTTGATCACAAACTGACTTACATATTAGCTGTGCATTGTGGTTTCACCCACTGCTGGGCTCCCGAGTGTTGTGGAGTAATGTTATATAGCCTATAGTCTTCCTCGATATATAGACTGTCCAAAACATAAATAATTTCTCATTTTGAAATAGTTGTTCCTGAGATTAGTGTGTTCAATCAAACAAACAAGGCTTTAAAATATAAAAGATAGAAGGTAATGCTAAAGCTAATGTATGAAGAGACTGTTTTATTTTCATGACTTCCACGTTTTTTACTCAGATCAAAGAAATAGGGAGATAGAGCACTCAGAACACGCGAATGGGTCCACCAAAGTTAATACAAAATCAAAATCGAATACAAAGTCGCGACAGTAGCAAGCTGCGCGTCGTTGTTGTTTTTTGCCAAAATATGCCGTCTCGTGTCTTTAACCATCGTAAAAGTTGTTCTCAAAAACAAAGAAAACATTATGGAATGTAATTCTATTTGATTTTGTATTAACATTGGTGGAGACACTCGCGTGTTCTGAGCGTTCTATCTGCCTATTTCTTTGATCTGAGGTTTTTTTTTTAAAAAAAAATAGTCTATACTAGAAAATAATCATCTAATTTGAATGCGACACGGTTGGCACAGTGACTGAGCGATCGACTGCTGTGTAACATATTGCAGCTTCGATCCCCGCACGGATCAAATATTCTCAGACCTGGTGCCTTACTGAGAGCTCTTAACGCGATCCAATTTAGGCTGTGGGAAAGAGACAGAGCTATACATGTCGTCTAGCGCCATCTCTTTCCCACAGCCTAAACTGGATTGCGGTAAGAGTTCATGATAGGCTACCTGGAGACCACTCAGACCATGAGACCAAATGTGTAGTTCGACTCCAAAAATACTAGGGATTCAGTGAGGCAGATGATGTTCTAGTAAAATTGCCGCCAACTGTATGCAAATATATGGCCTTACTTAAAAAAATGGTCAAGATCAGCAGGTCACACTGTGACCTATTCGCTTTTGTTTTGATTTCAAAATCAAATGCCAATACCTTCCGTTGAGGTTGGCGTCCGACGCCGTAGGCGTCTACCACGGAAGCTGGTGTGGAAGGAGGGCCCGCTTCCTCCTTCGAGAGCATGACTGCTTCGCAGAAGGAGACGACGACAGTCCTGCAACGTATGCTCCACCGTGTCCTCCAGTGACACCCAGGAGTTCCCTCCTTATTAGACACAGGTACCTCCCGAAACTTCCGTGTTCGGTAAGGACCTGCGTCATGCGGGAGGTCAGGATGCCGTGATGCCTATCCATCCACTCCTCAAAGAGGGTCTTACCGCCGCGATTGCGGCGTGCCCGAATTGAGAGATGGTTGTCGGTGTTGTATAGAATATCAATTAATTTGTTTCAAATAAGAAAATGATATTTCCAGTGAAAGACAAGTTGAGATGAGGATGCTGAGATGGATGTGTGGAGTAACAAGAATGGATAAAGTAAGGAATGAGTATTTATGGGGAAGTTTGAAAGTGGCGCCTGTTACAGAAAAAATTAAAGGGAACCATAAATGGGCATGACACACATATAATAGGCTCATCATCATCATCATCCGCAGCCCGTCTTCACCCACTGCTGGCATATAATAGGCTAGTTGCCTAAAAAAATTTAATTAGTCCGTCTTTTAGATTATTCAAAAATAAGGGACACGTACCTATTTTTTTATTTGTAAATTAGACCAAAAATGACAAAGATATAGCCTATGTGTGACGTCACGATGCGTGGCATTTTTCGCGCAGAGTGACGTCACATGTAACTTAAATAGGCTATTATCTTTGTTCTTTTTTGTTTAATCGAAAAAAGAAAAAATACGTGTCCAATATTTTTTTATAATCTAAAATACGGACTAAATAGAATGTAATTATTTTGACCCTGGAAACTACCCTATTATGTAACTAAGAGTGATTGGTATGAATGTTGATGGATGGAGAGGAAGAGGAAGGCCAAAGAAAAGATGGATGGATTGTCTAAGGAATGATATGAAAGAAAAAGTAATAAATGATACTGTGACGTCTGATAGAGGAGAATGGAAAGAAAACCAACGTGTTGCGACGACCACAAGTAAAATGGGAGGAAGATGATAATGATTAGGGCAATGCCGCGGGTATTAGCTAATACTTACTATAAAGGATGCTGAGCAAAAACCTACAATTCCTTGATACCTTTGATACCTAGTTCCTATAACCTAGTAACTGGTTAAGGTGACTGCGTCGATGTAGCCCGCTAAATTCAAATTTTCTTACGTTTTTTGCAATTTGCAGGCCAGTGCTAGGTTGTATGTTGATAAAAATATTATTCGCGGCTGTAAGACGTATGTAGCTACAGAATTATAATCAACAAAATCATCAATACAATGCTGTAAGTTCATAAAGCTAATGACTTTTTCTGTTTTTTTTTTTGTTCGTACGCCTTTGGGAACTGCAAAAAGCAGTTTCTTCGCGTTAATTACTGGTTTTCAGCTGCATCCGGTAAAACTGGAAGCTTACCCAACATAGTTGGCAAATGGCTAAGCAGGTGATGACAAAATGGTGGTTAAAAGTTTAAAAAATAGCTATCTAGATGATTTTCTTTAATGGGGATGGCAACTAAGAAACGAATGGCGCTAGTATAGCTAGTTCCAACTCCAAGCATTGTCATTGGTTGAAATCTTAAAGGTACTTCAAAATAGTACTACGTCATTGGTCGGATTAGGACTTAGCTATTGTGGCGCCATTTACACTTAGCTTTGACCAGCTTTCCCCATTGAAAAATGTAGCTTTTTTTTTGTAAGTAATAATTTTAAATATAAGGAGCTTGAAATGCTATTGTATTATTTATATTTAAATGCTATCGTATGTATTATATTATACTTTAATTAAATCGACTTGCAAAATGAATATTGCAAATAGAGATGTCCTATAACGATCTCGGTGTATTATCGACAAGAAAATTAGGTTGACTATCTGACTAAGTTTTGGGTACGTCACTATTTTTGAAGGAGGGTAATTATACATATTCACTTTATGGCACTTCACTATTTTAAAATTGAGGGCCCCACTCTTCGAAGTTAAGAGCGCTTATTCTGAAAGTTGGCAACGTCGCAAATATTTGTCAAATATTAATAGGTTTTGATAAATTTTCTATACTACACTAAAAAGTTGATTAGGGAATGTAATAATTAATATCGTAACACCGAAAACATAGTTTTACACGTAAAAAAAGCATTTGGAAACTTTCCAAATGCCTTTTATACACCTGAAACGGTTATAATATTTAAGATCAAATTCACTGTTTTAATTGCATTCCTAAATCAATTTTCTGGTGCACTACAGAGCCATATTTTTTCATTCCATACAGTAACTTTGCCAAATTAATTAAAAGTTGTAAATATTTGACAGCTATAAGCGACGTTGCCAACTTTTTGGTTATGCGCCTTTAAGTATTAAAAAGTAAAATACAGGCTGATTTATATTATAGGGTCAATCAGGGTAATTGTAAACAGGGGTGATTGGAAACGACTCCCATTAAACTTTTAATAATGTATTTAGGTTGACGGTTATGAAACAGAACGTTATTTTAATCTGTTTTCCATTACTACAAAGAGCAATTTATTCATTTTTCAGAAAATTAATCTCAATTTCAGCGTTACGAAAAGTTCTCTGCAGAAAAATTGTTTTCAAGTTTTTGCACAAAGTTGATAGTAAAATATTTTGTAAGAAAAGTTGATAGATAAGTTGTTGATTGTTTTTGTCGCTTTGATTTAATGGAATTATCTTTGCATTTTTCAAGCTTTCCATCAATAACATCAATGTAACAAGCAGCAAAGTACTGTTTACATTTTCCCATAAGATATACTGGGTGGAGGTAATTGTAAACAGGTTAGGGGGTGATTGTAAACAGTGGGGTAATTGTAAACTCTTATCATTTCTGCTACTAACATAGTGATGGGTAAAAGTAAACATTTCTTTTCAAGTACTTTTTCAATATGCCACGCGTTTACATCCAAAAAAGAGACAAAATAAAGGTAAAAAACGCTGTTAGGATGTAAAGGAAAACAAGAAGATTTGCCAAATTGCCAGCGTCGCTATTGTCGCGTGGAAGAACACATACAGTTTGGCCAGAACGAATTGAAACGGAACTAATCTTTTTATTTCTGACAACGTTTTAAAATATTTGATGTAAACAAAGACCGCTGGTTTGTTAGATTTATTATTGTGCCATAAAATTAACGTAGGTAATAAGTGAAAAAAAAAATAATTCAAAGTGCTGGCAGCGTGAAGACAGTGGCGACTTCCGGTTTTCTACATTTTTATGTCAAGCTGTAGCTGCTTGCCTTAAAACTCGGGCACAAATGGGCCTTCCGGCCTTCCCGTTATAAAAGAAGAACTTAAAAACCTCGTTAAGGAGTTTTTTGACACTATACCAGCTACTATGATTGTGAAAAACGTAAATTTGTTTACTTTGAATGAAAAAGAAACAGTTTATATTGATGGATGATAAAGACTATGTTTTCTTTTGATTACTAAGGCATTATGTAACATAACCATCTCATGGTTGCAGTTAATTTAAAAACAAATAATAGACAGCGCTCCTACATATTTTGTTTTCTTTTACCCCCTTTATAAATGTATGGGTTTCCATAATTCGTTTACAATTACCCGTAAAACAATTAAATGTTTCCAATCACCCCGTAATTTAGTCAATGCAAAATATCGAATCTATATGATTTGTTTACATTTACCCCTGTATATTGGTAGACGCTCAGAACAAAATCTATTGCATTTATGAGACTCAAAACAGTGAAAACGAGTTAGCGGAATTATAATGCTTATCACGTAGGCTTACCTTTGATGTTCACATTTACCCCAAAATATCATTTTTTGTTTTAAAGTCAGGGTAAAATGTAAACACTTAATTTTCAAAGCCGCTAATGACGCAGTTCAAATGGTTGATGTTGCAGCTCTTAGATAAATTACTAAACAATCAAGGTAATTAACTCTTCTTTTCTAACTACCAATATTTTTTTTTACAAAGCCAAAAGTTTATTAGTTTAAAAGGTATTTTTCAAAAACGTTTACAATTACCCTGATTGACCCTAAAGCCGTTTTACTGTACTTATTAAATGCTAAACAAATGCGGGTATTGTTCTTTTTTCAGTGGGGTTCTCAATGATTAAGAAAATAGGGTATTTCGAAGTCGCCGATTCCATTTTTAAAGTCGGGTAGCCAACTAAATACTTTCGACCAGTTTTGCTATAGATGTAAACTAACATAGTTTATTTGTATAGATTTTATTGTAGATTTTTATGCGAACAAATTTGTTTAATGTTGTAATATGTGACAGATAAGAAATCGACTGAGTTGTCGAAAAAAAATGTAAAGTGCAATTTTTGAGGGATAAAATTTTTGAGTGGGTAATATATTTACAAGATAATTATATGGAAGCTATAATATAAAATGTATGTTAATAACTATTGTTTTGTATTTTGCCATTATTATGAAGGGAATTTTAACCTTCAATTTACCGCAATTTGCATAATGCTTCCTGTTTTTAGGTCGCACTTTAAAGCCTGCTCTACACTACTCGCGAAGTTGGTCGAAGTTGACCGAATGCGATTGTGTAGGTAGGCACTTGACTTCGCTTCGTGCAACTTCG
Organism: Agrotis segetum; assembly: GCA_036375495.1. Taxonomy (NCBI): domain Eukaryota; kingdom Metazoa; phylum Arthropoda; class Insecta; order Lepidoptera; family Noctuidae; genus Agrotis; species Agrotis segetum. The sequence continues at coordinate 3,974,007 of JAQSVV010000142.1, forward strand.
GCTCGCTTCGGGCGACTTCCATTTTGTTGGTTTTTGCGACCGAGTCAAAGGGCACAATGAGCTCGTCCCGAAGTTGCACGAGTGTGTAGTCACATAGTTCGAGGACTTCGACTTCGACTTCGAGGACTTTCGGGGACTTCGATCAACTTCGACGAGTATTTCGTCGAGGCAACTTCGCGAGTAGTGTAGAGAAGGCTTAAGCATGCAGGCCTCACTAAAGCATTACAGTCCTTACGCAGTTATTAACTTACCTCCAAAAAGATGTTACCACCAGATTATAGAACCCCGATTTTGAAATCGTTACGAATCAGATGTAAATCAAATAACTAATGGACTGTATCTTTAATGTTGTATTCACAAATAGTGATGCCAAAACACCATGATCTGCGCAGTGCTTTAGTTTTGTTCTATATCGACCGTTATAACATGGAAAACCATCATAATTTACATATTATGTAAAGTCTGTTCAATAAATGTGGCTATAACTTGCGTCACTGTCAACGACGATATAATACTAGACTCGTAATAACACATTAGGCAAAAAAGTCTAATATCCGTCTCATTTCGACCACTCCTGTGAGCCGTAAACATACGTTGAGACAGAACAGACCTTGAGTTAGTCAATCACAACGCAGTACCCCGTCCCCCTCGCTTACGTAGTACCTCAGCGAGTTGACAGAATAGTTTTTGTTCCTTAGATCGTGCATGCGGAGTCTAGTATTATATAGTCTTTGCTTAGCGTCCTTCCTTACTCGTGAAGCGATGCGATGCAATTTGACTGATTTAAGTCTTTCGACACTGTTACATTTAATCGATAGACTATTTTATATATTTAATTTGATCAAGTAGAAACCTTGCTAAAACGAAGAAAAATCTGGAGAAAATTGTCGTTCAATCCTAGTGAAAAGACATTGCAGTTTGAACTAAATTGCTAAAAAGATTTGCACCACTGAAAAAACTAACTTGTTTTGAAAAATTTACTGAAATAAAGACGCTTCCCGAATCGTGGCTATACCCGCGCGGGTCGCGGGGTTTACTACCTAAAGTGCAGTGGATGTGTCTATAATAAAACCCCTTCTACACGATCAAACCCGACCGCCCGACAGAGGTGACCTTGGGCCGATTGGTGTGAAAATCTACCGTGTTGACGTTGGTCGGCTGACCTGAAATGGGCGGAATAAAACGACCTTGGTCGGGAGCGCATCCATCCCGACAGGCTGCTTCTGTGGTCGGCCGACATCACGGTTACGGGTACGGTTGACGCGACCAAGGTCACCTCTATCGGCGGTCGGTTTGGATCGTGTAGAAGGGGATTAAGTAGACTTTCTGTTACTAGGTTGTGGAGGTCTAATAAGCAGTTGCTCCATGTAAAATAGATATTCAGCTGCATCTGGTTGGACTGGAAGCCGACCCCGATATAGTTGGAAAAGGCTTCGCAGATGGTGATCCATTCCGATTTTTCAGCGGTGTAAAACTTTTTAATTAAATACCTCTTAAATTGCGTATGTATTGCGAATATACTAATTACATATAGTTCTTGTATAATGTGCTCGGAAAAATGAATGTTCGTAAATAAAAGAAAATTAAATAAAAAAGATGTAAAATTTTAAAATGTTTGATTTTACATCCTCACTGCGATCCAGAATTTCCAGCAAACGTTGCTCAAAAAGCCGCGAAGCTTAAATAGGACTAAGCTAGACAGGTTTGCCTTTATGCCCAATAAGCTGCGGGTTAAAGTACCCACTATGTGGAGCCCTGACCAGAAACAACTCCATGGGCGTAGCCACGGTGGGGCAGGGTGGGGTGCTTGCCCCACCCTGACTTCGAATTGTAAGGTGTCCTCTAACCAAAATTAAATAATATAGGAACTTACCTAATACAATATCTACTTAATATTCGTAAGAAACCTTACACTCGACAATCCTCAGACGACACAAAAAATTCTAGAATTTTGCCCCACCCTGAGCACACAAATCTATAATTTTGCCCCATCCTGTGCACATGGCTGGCTACGCCCATGAACAACTCACAGTCGAAGCCTTGTAGTTCCATCGTTCAGACAACGTTCTGCTCATTTCGATTTGCAAACGCCGTACGTTTTTAAACCGCCTGTTTCCTATTAGTTACGGTGTTAACTTAGTGATTATATTTAATCTTTGATTACATTCAGAACATTGCTCTATGCGAAGGGAGCAAAGTCAAGGTCATAATTTCTTCTATTATTGGAATCCAGCTCACAAAGGACCCATAAAATATTAGTAGCATATATTTTTATCCGTGGTGCTAGGTGCAATGTCCCTTTGTGCCTATTGGCCTTGTTTTTGTTCTGTCTCCTGCTTGATATGAAGGAAAGTGGAAACATATTTTTCCTACTCCTGCACTATTCTGAATAATGTCGATACTGGATCCAAGATGGGTTAAGTCATTCTCCGGACACGTCGAGCTTTATTGTCTCGGCTCTTTTCTGTTGGTTGTTACTAGGTACTACCCGACTACGGCAAAGCCAAAAGGATGGTTGCCACCTAGCCATTAGAGATTTTGTGAAACAACTGCCGGTAGCATACGTTACGAGCGCGATGTCTGTAACACGGATTGTTCAGTGCGCGATTTTTTTGTAGTCAGGTTTTTTTTTCTCGTCAGCTATTTCGAGGAAAATAAAGTGAATACTGCATTATCTTTTTATTAAAAGACTATCTAAACCGTAAAATGCCTAAAGCTCAAAGTGGATTAGTGAAGCTACACTTTTAAAATCCACATGATAGTATACTTCTCGCAAAATCTCGAAAAACCACCACAAAAAAAGTTTAATAAGTTAGTTTCATTGATATGGTTGTTTTACACTTTTTTTACCCGACTGCGCCAGGAGGGTTATATAGGTACACATATGTATGTTATGTATGTATGTATGTATATTTCTTTGTGTTGCTCTGCAGCCTAAACGGCTTGATGGATTTTAACTTAGAGGTGTTGTTAGATTCGTCTTAAACGTGAGAGAGACACTGGGTACATAAAACTGGCCAAGTGCGAGTCGAACTCGCGTGCGGGTTCCCTTGGGAAGATTTGATTGATATAATTTGAATGGGCCCCGACTGTGAGTGTGAATGAGTGAATTCTAAACTACCGGGCTTGTTTCTCTCTTTTTATTTTTTTTCGCAGTCGTGTTTTTTGTTTTTTTTTTTTAATATTTTTTTTTAACACCAGCTCAATTCATATTCTTGTCAAATACGATATACATGAGCCTACGTGAGTCATCGGATTCTAATATTGCCAATTTTTATCAAGAGATAGTTGATACCCTGTTAACATCGAGATAAAGAGTTATTTAATGTAGGTACAACGTCATTTATCCGTGTTATCTATTTATGGAAATATTACTTTTTGTTGTGTTGCTTAGCGTGCCTACAACTGCATTATGAATCAACCAATAACAGGAAACTAAAGCTAGATATAAAAATAAATAAAACTATGTATAGGTAATTATAATTACAACTAAACTAAAACTTAAACAAAATACCTAATAAAAAAAACACACACCAAAAGGCAGAGACATTTTAGGTACTCCTCCGCATCGCTGTCATCTGGAAACGTGCCCAGAAGACTGGCAGCATTGCCACGTTGGATGGCAAATGCTTATTCTTTGACAAAAAAGGAACCAGCCCTCTGGTCACGCGAGCTGTCGATCAATCGGCGCGAAATTTCCTTAAAAGGTGATGCGCAGTGCGCACTCCATGACCCGAGCGTTTCGACCCCAAACCGCTCAAAACTGAAGCAACCATTAAGGTAACAGTATTTGCGCCGCTTGAGGTTCTCAGCAGCCGCAGCAGCCCGCCGTCCTTGCAACGTGGGATGGCGCAAGGGTATCGACACAAGTAGCGTCCCACACCAGAAGCCTACCCACCTTCCAAGGCACCAACGTCTACAGGAAGGTTGGAGCAAATCATCATCATCATTTCAGCCATAGCATGTCCACTGATATGTTCAGCAGTGGACAGCTTACCTCCAGGTAAAATACTCGTAGGTCCGGTGAAAAGCGGCTTGCATCCAGCTCGTGATTCTGTGGTCTTCATAAGATCGTCTGCCCACCTAGTGGGTGGACCTCCCAAGCTGCGCTTGCCGGTGCGATGGTCTCCATTCGATAACCTTATCGGTCATCATCTGTGCTGCGTGCGTGGCCTGCCTACTGTCATTTCAACTTGCTCATTCGTTGGGTTATGTCGATAACTTTGGTTCGTTTATGAATCTCATCATTTCGGAGTCACACGCTCAGAGACACTGAGCACAGCCCTCTCCATAGCTTGTAGACCTGCTATGTCGGAGGTCGTGGGTTCGATTCCCACCCAGGTCAAATGTTTGAGTGATGAGCACGATCATTTGTTCTGTGTCTGGGTGTAATTTATCTATATTATGTATGTATTTAGTTAGAAATATATAAGTATGTTTATCAGTTGTCAGTACCCATCATAACACAAGCTCTGTTAGCTTGGGACTAGATTCCGTTGTGTGATAGTTGTGGAATATTATTATTATTATAATGAGGCCTATTTATTATAATATTACTAGCTTCTGCCCGCGGTTTCACCCGCGTTATGTTAGGCGTTGGCCTTATGGTCCCGTCCCCATCAGTTCCCTTAGGAGCGCGCCGTGACTCGGTTCTTGTCCTTGGTCATACGGCGAGCTACCCATTTCTCCCTGTCCGCAAGCGACTATGACCCCCGATTTTCTGGGCGTCTTCAGCAGTGGCTAGGTTGAGAGGTAAAGGATGCCCTTTCCCTCACGCGTTCTAACTGCTCCCCATTTCCCTATCCTGTTGCCGAATCCCTGAGGTACTTCCCGAAACAACTGTGCCCGTGAGGACTTGGGACTTCCGTCAGGTTGAAGGTGAGGACGTCGTAGCGCCTATCCAACCACTACTCAAAGAGCGATCTTACCGCCGAAATTATGTCATGCCCAGGCAGTCATTATTTTGTTGTGGTATTATTTTGAAACTATGATATCTCCTAAGAAGTTCATTAAAAAAACCATGTCAAGGGCAATTTTGTTCAAAATTAATAACGAAAACATCTCCACAAATAAAAATAAAATTTTAACTATTTTGAAATATTTATTTCGCAGTTAAACTGTTTGTCAGCTCATCTAACCTGAAAACTACTACTCATAATATTGTTATTAACTGTTATAAAAAAGTGTGTATTTAATATTCTACGTATAATTTGTAACTTACCTAATGTAATAATGGGGAAGGCAAGTGTCAAAGTGAAAAGTGACAGTTTGGTCCCCAAAGAACTGTCAAATCAAAGGAATTTTCAGAAAAAAAAACGATTTATTGATGTAAAATGACTAGATGTTGTGTAATAAGTTGTAAAAATGATGGAACATACAAATTTACGACTATTTACACTATCAAGAAATAATGGGTAGCTGCTGTGACTGCTGTGAGAACAAAAATTGTATTAATATTAAGGGGGATGCTCCAACCAGCCCGCGAAATTCAAATTTTTTTACGTTTTTTGCAATTTGCAGGCCAGTGACATGTTGTAACTTTATAAATATTTGTGTTGCGCAAATAACAAGTATAATTTTAAATATAAAAAATATAAAAAAACTCGCTCCATCAGCTCTCACATAGAAAAGGTGCATCATGTTAAAATCTCCGAAATCACTACGATGCACCTTTTCTATGTGAGAGCTGATGGAGCGAATTTTTTGACAATTTTTATATTTAAAATTATACTTGTTATTTGCGCAACACAAATATTTATAAAGTTACAACATGTCACTGGCCTGCAAATGGCAAAAAACTTAAAAAAAATTTGAATTTCGCGGGCTACATCGAAGCAATCACCTTAAGGAAAAGCTATATAATAAACAAATATCCAGCCTTGCGAAACCAAGACAGGCCGTTAGTTGAGTTTATTAATGAAATTCTATGATTATACCTTAACAAAACAATCGAATACACTTTTCAAAATAATATCTACTTTTCTTTTGGAGGTTAAGTACCAGTATTGCATCGCTCTATAAATCATGAAATGGTTCGTCTGGCGGAAGAATTATCACCTGGAACGAGTTTTGTAATAGTTGTGGTGTTAATAAATTAAACATATTGTGATATTTCTCGAATCTAAATAGAAAAAAAGGTTAAAATTACTGACTTAAGACATTATGTAATTTTATCAAAATAGAAAGTCAGAAGCAGCATTATATTCTTGTTATAGGAGAGGAATGGTAAAACATACCTAAACTCAAAAATTTAAACCTCAACTACAAGTAATGGGGATGGCAACTCAAAGCTAATCGTAGACGGCGCTGCGATAGTTGGTCCCCACGTCTACCTTGTACAAAAAAACAAACAAGATTATTTGTTATAAAAATTGAGTATAAATACAAAACAAATATGGAAAATTATTTGTCCATGCAAGTACTATATAATTAAAGAAGAATTAAGACGCCGCGGCGCATCTACAAGAGGAAAAAAGTGATTTAATTGAGTGGTTATACATTTGATTTTACCGTAATAAATCCACAATTACTTGTAGTTGAGGTTTCAATTTTTGAGTTTAGGTATGTTTTACCTGTCCTCTCCTTTATCAAGAATATAATGCTGGTTTTGACTTTCTATTTTGATAAAATATCATAACGTTTTAAGTCAGTAATTTTAACCTTTTTTTCTATTTAGATTCGAGAAATATCACAATATATTTAATTTCTTAACACCACAACTATTACAAAACTCGTTCCAGGTGATAATTCTTCGATTTTCGAGCGATGCAATACTGGTACTTAACCTCCAAAAGAAAAGTAGATATTATTTTGAAAAGTGTATTCCATCATTTTTACAGCTTATTACACAACATCTAGTCATTTTACATCAATAAATGGTTTTTTTTCTGAAAATTCCTTTCATTTTACAGTTCTTTGGGGACCAAACTGTCATTTTCACTTTGACACTTGCCTTCCCCATTGTGGATTTATTACGGTAAAATCAAATGTATTACCACTCAATTAAATCACTTTTTTCCTCTTGTAGATGCACCGCGGCGTCTTAATTCTTCTTTTAGTATAAGTACTTGCATGGACGAATAATTTTCCATATTTGTTTTGTATTTAGACTCAATTTTTATAACAAATAATCTTGTTTGTTTTTTTTTACAAGGTAGACGTGGGGACCAACTATCGCAGCGCCATCTACGATTAGCTTTGAGTTGCCATCCCCATTACTCATTCATTCGACTGAAAGACTCGTATCCATGGTCTTGAAAAAATATTATTAAAAAAAAATCTGTTGTCATCTTGTTATCAATGTCAAGTTTGAAGTTGACAGTTATATACACAACAAAGCTTCACTGCTTCAGTTTTGTGAAAATTCGATCAAATTTTTACCAAAAAACAAATAAAAAGAACTAAAATTGACAAAAAAATAAACGTTAAAGTTTAATTTATCGTATAAGTGTAAAACTACATTCAAATGAGTTCTATACAGGAGCGTTTGCAACTAAAAAGAGTACCTTTAGATACATGGAATGTCCGTGAGCAACTATGCCTTGCTTCTGCAGTAGTCAGGAGCGGAGATCAAAACTGGATGTCAGTTTCCCGAGCTCTGAAGACTATTGGAGAACCAAATAGACCACCAGACTGGTACTCACAAAAGAGGTTAGTGTTTTTAAAAAACTTTTTTGGACCTAACCAAAAAAATCTTGTGTTTTTATTGTTGAATTTCGAGTTGTTTTGTTGTTGTTGTAGTTAATTCGCATATTTGTGTTACAAGTCAGGTTCTAGTGTACTTTTTTCGCCTTTTGGCCTCATATTTTTCAATAAAATTTTCTTTATTGTTGTTTTCATAGGTTTTTTCAATCATAAAGCCCAATTCCCATTATTTTGACCATAGATTAGCCAGACCACGTAAAAAATTGTTTCAAAATGTGAGTTTGAATAGTATTCCAATATTCTTACCCTCAGAAATGGCACATTATATCTATTTTCTTGTATAATTACCTTCATGTCAGTGAAACCTCTTTTCGATCTAACACAATCTCTTTTTGGAGTGGTAACATTAATGAGTCCTCCCTCCCTCAGTGGTGCGAAAGGGACGGTTCATGGAACAAATTTTTGTATGATCGATGAGTAGTTATTCCATGTCTCGTGTCTTTGTGTTTGTGTATGTTAAATTACTTATTTGTAAACGCACCCACAATACAGGAAAAAATGCCTAGGGGCGGGGCAACATGCGTACGCAATAAAATGGAATGATTAAACACTATGAACCCATCTTCATATAATTATATAATTACTTACTATAACTATCGTCAAACGGGGTGAATAGGGACGCAGGGGTGAATCTGGATGAAACTTTAACAGGGATTTTAATATTGAATTAATATGATAGGTTACCAACAATTACTCAATTTTATTTATTGTATAATACAACATTATTTTGAGACCTAGTTGGCAACATACCATCCTTTTATTGTTAAAATGGCTTTCAAAGTTTTGTCCCGATTCACCCCTGCGTCCATATTCACCCCGTTTAACTATACTTAATCTCCTTTACAGCTGCGCCGCTCAATATGGAGCCCTACTGGAACACGTGGAGACTCCAAAGCGCAAGAAGCGCAGTTCTGAAGGAGCGGTGGAGACTCCTCAGGAGAGCATACTGAAACGGTTGACACAGGAACGTATCGGAGAGATTCAGAAGACATTAGTTGAAATGAACCAGCAGTATGAACAATTGAAAGTGGGTACCTTTTTTATTATTTTTAGGAAAAGCCACGCTTGCTGAGGTTGGACTGTTTATTGTTAGGGGCTCCCTTTTCCGCATTTAGACTCGTAGGTGGTCCGTTATTCGTGAGGTGGGATGGTTGGCTATATGAGCCAACCCAGCTCCTTCCAGAAGCTCAGAAGTCTCCTGGGACGTTCACAGGCTTCTTGGAGCGACCTTGGAATGCCAAGGTTTTGTGCCCATTGGTTAGCAACGCCCTCGCCGTCCAGGATTATGTGGGTTGACGTTTCATCCGCGTTCAGGCAGCCCCTGCACAACGGGCTGTCTGTCGCGTTGATGGTAAACAGATGTTTGTTGAGTGGGCAGTGACCAGTGAGCATGCCCACCACAACTCGTAAGTCTGTTCGTTGAAGACTGAGAAGTCTGGTGGTCAGTCGCGGTGTTAGTGCAGGTACCGCCTCTCTAGACTGTCTACAGTCGGTTGTAGATGCCCATCTGGCATTGTGTTTTTTTTGGGTTTGCAGACGTACCAGGTACAGAGGTTGGACTGTGAATAACCATCTGTCATAGCGAGTTTCCTCCGTACCTCGGAAAGCACGTAAACCCATTGGATCCAGCTGTCATTTGTAGATCTTTGACAGTCGTTACTGTTAGTCAGAAGCTCTAAAGTCTATCTACTAGTCTTACCATGGTTATTGTATTACCCAGTTACTGGGTTGTGGAGGTCTGAGAGGCAGTCGCTTCATGCAAAATACTTATACAATGTGTAACGTTAATAGCGCAAAACCTCTCGTGGTGTAACTCAGCCCATGTTACTGAACAAAGTTTGTTCTAAGATTTCTGAAAAATTCGCAAAAAAAACAATTGATTTTGTCATTCTGATGGGCCCGATCAATTTCTCATTTTCAAATTTCTGAAAGTCTTGGAACAAACATTGTTCAGTAACATGGGCTGAGTTTACCCCACGAAAGGTTTTGCGCTATTGGGTGCTTTTATAATTTACCGTGCCACGGCACGGCACGATATTACCGTGGACGTGAAGCAGAATTTTGTGGCCGTGGACAGCATGCCGTGCCGTAGGGTGATTTTATAATTCGCCGTGAAATTATTAGGGTTTGCGCGTCTTCAAAGTGCAGACATGTTCTCGAAGAGACAGCGACTACTTATCCTCTATTTGTTATATTTAAAACGTAAAAAAAGACATATGACTAGAAAGTATTGGCAACATCCGCTTTTAAAAGTAAAATATTCAGAAGGGTCATACTACACGCTATTTGATAAGGTCAAGGAAGACCTAAATAAGTTTTTCAATTATTTTCGGATGTCAACAAAATCGTTTTATTACATACTTTTTCCCTTACATACTTTCGCCCTGCCACCCGCGCCTCTTGGCTACGCACGCACACATACAAATTTCTTGTACGCACACACTACACTCTCAACAATGCCGCGACGATTTCATAGGGAGCGCAGTATGCTACGGCAACGGCACGGCAGATCGTTGACCTTCACGGCGTGCCGTTGCCGTGGACGGTAAATTAAAAGCGTTTGCATACAAATGCATACATTTTGCTTTCCTACTTTACCGTGGCGATAAAAACGTGCCGTACCGTGCCGTGGCACGGTAAATTATAAAAGCGCCCATTAACATTACACATTGTATTCAGCTGCATCTTGACTGGAAGTGGACCAATATATATATAGAAAAGGCAGGCAGATGATGAATTTTTAGCAATTGATCAGCGGCAACCTGTTGGTCTAGTGGTTAGTGACCCTGACTGCTATGCCGGGGGTTGTGGGTTCAATTCTCACCCAGGACAAATGTTTGTGTGATGAGCACGATCATTTGTTCTGTATCTGGGTGTAATTTATCTATAATATGTATGTATTTAGAAATGTATAAGTATGTTTATCAGTTGTCTAGTACCCATATCACAAGCTCTGCTTAGCTTGGGACTGGATGGCGTTGTGTGATAGTTGTCAAAAAAAAACATGCTTATATTTTAATTAAAATGTTCCTTATACCACAACAGAACGAAATAACAGAGGTACGTAACCCGGCCACTTCAGAGGAGCGTCTCCGGGAAGTATGGAATACCATAGAAGCAAGAAACAGAGCGAGGGAAAGAGAGGCAGCGAGACGGGCCGCCTGGTTGAAAGAAAGGGACGAGAGGAGAGCCAGAGCGGACCGAGCTTGGAAACCGATGTTGAATACTAGTCAAGCACAGCCGGTGACCAGTAATGGTAAGCATCATCATCTTCCTGACCTCAGATCAAAGAAATAGGCAGATAGAGCGCTCAGAACACGCGAGTGGGTCCACCAAAGTTAATACAAAATCAAAATCGAATACAAAGTCGCGACAGTACCAAGCTACGCGTCGTACCAAGCTGCGCGTCGTTGTTGTTGTTTGCCAAAACCGTCACATGTCTTTAACCATTGTAAAAGTTATTCTCAAAAACAAAGATAACATTATGGAATGTAATTCGATTTGATTTTGTATTAACTTTGGTGGACACACTCGCGTGTTCTGAGCGTTTTATCTGCCTATTTCTTTGATCTGAATTCCTCCCCTTACTCCATTTTACTTGTGGTCGTCGCAACACGTTTTCTTCTTCCATTCTCCCCTATCAGACGTCACAGTATCATTAACTCCTTTTTCTTTCATATCATTTCATAGACAATCCATCCATCTCTTCTTTGGCCTTTCTCTTCCTCTCCATCCATCAACATTCATACTCATCACTCTCTTAGTCACATGAGTGTCATCCCTCCATACTAAGACAAGACTATTTACTTATATTTCAAATTTCTCCTTATAAATGCCTTACTTTATCCATTCTTGTCTCTTCACACATCCAAAAAAAAAAAATATATAAAACTAAAAACAAAAAATAACCAAATTAATAATAAATGTAAAGACACTCCCTCACCGCGAGCATTCAGCTTTAATATAAAAGTGCGCAATTTGATGCTCTATTGTCTTCGAATGTTCGAATCTGTAACGTTACATTACAGGTGAATGCTCGCGGTGAGGGAACGCCCTAAAATAACTTTTTACTTTTTTACGTTTTTAGGGTTCCAGATGGCAAAAAAGGAACCCATAAAGATTCGTCATGTCTGTCTGTCTGTCCTTCCGTATGTCACAGCCACTTTTTGACGAATGTATAAGAGCTATCCTGTTGAAACTTAGCAAGTAGATGTATTATGTGAACCGCATTAGGATTTTCACACAAAAATAAAACAAAAAACCTAATTTTCAACATTATACCCCAATGCATAAAGTTGAAAATCTAGTAAAGACTACTGAGCGATAGCGAAGGAAACAAACGAGCTGTAATCTTTGTCAGATTTTCAATTTTATGCAATATAAAGTTGAAAATCAAATTAAATATACCTATAATTAATTATAATAATTTTATTATGGTAACAGCCACGATCCCCGCTCCGCCAGCCTCCCCGCTGCTCACATCACTACTAAAGTCCTCGCCGGTGGTCACAACTCCGCAACATATTTCACATCCCGCCAACTGCGTTGGTAAGTAATATTATAGTTCATCTAGCTGCTGCCAGCAACTTCACAAAGAAAAAGATTTTTCATACTGATGGGCTCGATTAATTTCAAGCCTCCTCTACACAATCGGCCATGATGGCCGTGTTTGCGTAACAGAAGAAGACGGCGCTATACTAAGAATCGATATAGAATTATTTGCATCTTGCTTTCTGGTATAGCGCCGTCTCCTTCTGTTCGGCAAACACGGCCATCATGGCCGATTGTGAAGAGGAGGCTTCTCATTTTGTATGAAAAACCATTTTTTTTTTTGCGAATTTCCAAAAGTCTTAGATGTTCATTTTGTTTTTATATTTTGTTTTAATTTTATAATTTAATTTAATTTTGATTTTATATTTTAATTTAATTTTGAATTTTAATTTGAATTTGATTTTATTGACTACCTACTTATACTTATATGTTCACCTAATTATTATGGATTTTTATCTGAAAGAAATAAATTTAATTGAATTAGAGCAAACATTGTTCAGTAACATGGGCTGAGTTACCCCACGAGAGGTTTTGCGCATTTAACGTTACACATTGTATATTTAGATTTAATAATATAATATTTTTCCACAGAAACCCAGTCCCCATCAGTAACGGCGCCTACACTGTCCATGCTACTCGAAAAATCAGCTTCGGGTACAAGTCAACACGAGAGCAAACACGCGGCCATAGAACATATCAAGAGCCAGCTCGTGCAGATTGAACAACAGCTTAAAGCTAAGGACGGTAAGGTTCAAATTGGTCTGACATTAAAAGTTGACCGAAGTAGTGCAAGGGAAATAGTGCTTTATTTTAATGGTAATAAGGTTAAGTTATGGAGAGGGCTATGCTCGGTGTTTCTCTACGTGATCGAATTCGAAATAAGGAGATCCGTAGACGAACTAGTCACCGATATAGTCCACCGGATTAGCAAGCTGAAGTGGCAATGGACAGGCCATATTGCTCGCAGAGCAGATGGACGATGGGGTCGAAAAGTATTAGAGTGGAGACCACGGACTAGCAAGCGCAGCGTAGGACGTCCACCAGCAAGGTGGACAGACGACCTTATAAAGGTCGCCGGAAGACGCTGGATGCAGGTCGCTTCCAACCGGTATATGTGGAGATCTAAAGGGGAGGCCTATGTTCAGCAGTGGACGTCCTACGGCTGAGATGATGATGATGATGATGATGAAGGTTAAGTTCAGCTCACAGAGGCTTAGGCCGAAGTGTCTCAGCAGTGCGTACATTTCCGTTGCAATAGGGTAGTTTCCAGGGTCAAAATAATTACATTCTATTTAGTCCGTATTTTAGATTATAAAAAAATATTGGACACGTATTTTTTATTTTTTCGATTAAACAAAAAAGAACAAAGATAATAGCCTATTTAAGTTACCTGTGACGTCACTCTGCGCGAAAAATGCCACGCATCGTGACGTCACACGTAACTTTAACCACTTCCCTGTCCGATGAATCACATGTGACTCACGACTATTGTTTAGGTATTGTGTCTGCTGCGCGGACAGTGAAAGTGTTAATAGGCTATATCTTTGTCATTTTTGGTCTAATTTACAAATAAAAAAATACGTGTCCCTTATTTTTAGGGTTCCGTAGTCAACAAGGAACCCTTATAGTTTCGCCATGTCCGTCCGTCCGTCCGTCTGTCCGCAGTTTAGCTCAGAGACGCACAGTACTAGAGAGCTGTAATTTGGTGTAAATATACGGATTTGTTGTGCCGAAAAAGTGGTAAAATAAAATCTCGTAAAATATTTTTTTTTAGGGTACCTCCTGTACTTACACGTAAAGTGAGGATTTTTTTTTCTCGCGTACCCCTTAGTGTGGGGTATCATTAAATAGGCCTTTAAAAAATAATAATAGTTTCCATTAACAGTTTTTTGATAAAAAAATTCGTTTGTGAAATATTAAGCTTTAAAGTGCTAAATTTTGCTCGATTCGTGTGTCCCCCCCCTCTACCAGCTAAATGGTTATGTTTGGGGATGTGAAAAAATTCACAATAGTAGTATATATAACGAAGTTTAAAAGAAAATTATCATGACTAAGTAGGCTTTACAATTTTACGAGTAATAGTCGACTAACTTATAAAATGTACTTGCATAATATGTTTTCTTAAACAAAATGTATCGGAGACAACTGCAAATGTAAGTTTGTCAACTTTATTTTTACAGCTTTAATAGGTATGTTTTTACGGTATGTTTTTTGGGGATAGGTAGGTTTTTATCGTCAACAATTTTTAACTAACTTCAAAAAAAGGAGGAGGTTCTAAATTCGTCGTAATATTTTTTCTTATATATTTTTCCTGATTTCTCAAAGACTCCTGGACCGATTTTGAAAATTCTTCTTTTTAAAATTAAATTCAGCGAATCAGTTTAGTTAGTTCGCATAAGTATTTTGATGGGCAACTACGGAACCCTACACTGTGCGTGGCCCGACACGCACTTGGCCGGTTTTGAATAATCTAAAAGACGGACTAATTACATTTTTTAGGGCAACTAGCCTTTTTGATATAACTCCCAAGACGTGAGAGAGTTGACTATAGTCAGTACGAGTCTGACAGTCACCAGTTTCTAATACAATTTTTTTCCCCAGCCAACACCCCCCCGGTCCTCTCCTCCCCCGCACCTCCTCCCCCCGCGCCCCCCTCCCTCTCCCTGGACGACATCGAGATCAAGGCGGAAGACGTGTACGCCTTTCGGGACATCGATATACATATACCACCCGTGCAAACCATGCATAAGCAGAATAACAGGTAAGTGGAATAATAATTAATTCTTTATCTACTCTCATATCGTAAAATTCGAAATACAAAACTCAAAAAGAGTTTATAATGACATACTTTATACCATAGAGTATCGTAATGAAATTAAAAAAATAAATTATAACACTGTTTCTCTAACAAAACAATGTTATAATTTAATTTTTTTTCATTATGATACAGATTACTGATCATAGATACATCTATTTAATTTTTTATCTGTGGCTGCGCGCGCTTTATATGGGAATGTTGGAATTTTGAAATTTGTATTTCGGTGGATGAATATTATTGTTTATTAATTTTTATCTTTAAATAAAAGATATGTTCGCGTTCAATGAGAGTAGATAAAGTAGTGTATGTAACTGTACATAACTAGGTATTATACCACTCGTGTGATACTATTAAAAACCTCATTATGTACCAGTTACATAAACTACTATTACATCTCTCATATTCGGTAAGTAGGTCCTTATTACCCCCAAATGGGGCTTGTAAAGTAACCAATTAGCGCTCTAGGGTAACAATGTAGCTAGACAAGCCTTATGGCGGTTCGGCCCTCGCTGCGCTCGTGCTCCTAAATATCTCTGGCTGCAATTGATGCCTTCCAGCCCTTGGCTACTAATCTACTATTGACGAAGGTTCTGTAATAACCATAGGTTAGGTAGTTATTCATGTACTTACGCTGTGAAAGAATAAATTGGATATGCCCGAAATCCAGGAATTACCAGGAATTTAAAAAGTGTGAAAGTACCGTAGGTGCTTATTCCAAAGCGTAGATCTCTATGGAGAAGAATAAGCAAGAAACTCCATGGACACTCTTTTTCAATCGCCAAAATTATTACAAAACTTTTGTTACATCATTCATCATCAGATGGTCATGGGGGAACCTCGCTAACCGACATCCTGGTAACTCGGTGTCGATGATCACCTTCAACGACGATATAATACTAGACTCCTAATAACAGGCGACCGATGTCTGTCAACAGATTAGGCAAAAAAGTCTTATATTCGTCTCATTTCGACCAATCCTGTGAGCCGTAAACATACGTTGAGACAGAACAGACCTTGAGTTAGCCAATCACAACGCAGTACCCCGTCCCCCTCGCTTACGTAGTACCTCAGCGAGTTGGCAGAATAATTTTCGTTCCTTAGATCGTGCATGCGGAGTCTAATATTATATCGTCGTTGTTCACCTTCCTTCCACTTGACACCACCTAAACGACACCACCGGTGGTGTCGTATGGAATCTCTCGTCCATATAACACCACCGACTATTAGTGAGGTTACATATAAAGTTCTTGAAATGAAAACTCCAATAAAGTTCAAGCATTTTCATGAATGAGGTACGTCATTTGACAAAGTTTATATTTATCTGTCACTTATATGGTGGTCATAAATTATCGTTTAACTATAGATAACTCAAAATAATGAATAGGGTAGTTTCCAGGGTCAAAATAATTACAATCTATTTAGTCCGCATTTTAGATTTAAAAAAAGTATTGGTCACGTATTTTTTCTTTTTTTGATTAAACAAAAAATAACAAAGATAAGAAAAATAAGAGACACGCATTTTTTTCATTTGTAAATTAGACCAAAAATGACAAAGATAATAGCCTATTTAAGTTACCTGTGACGTCACTCTGCGCGAAAAATGCCACGCATCGTGACGTCACACGTAACTTTAATAGGCTATATCTTTGTCATTTTTGGTCTAATTTACAAATAAAAAAATACGTGTCCCTTATTTTTGAATAATCTAAAAGACGGACTAATTACATTTTTTTTTTCAACTAGCCTATTGGGAGCTGTTTGTCAAAAACACGCGTTTCTGGACATTACTGGGGTGGTGTCATATGGACTAGAGATTCCATACGACACCACCGGTGGTGTCGTTTTGGTGGTGTCAAGTGGAAGTAAGGGATGTTCAAGGCTCTGGAGTTACATAGCATACCTGAGTTATGATCTCCGGCCACCGTAGGCGCGGGCATGCGGGCAGCGAGTAAAGGGCAACTCGCTGCCCGACCAAGGACGCAGCCCGGGTCGACGGCGCGTTGTGTCCCACGCGCGCCTCAAAGAGCGTCAGCATAATGACAGGGCCCCTCTCAGAGGGCCAAAGCCTGCCGGGGTCGCGGGATTATTCCCTTACCGTAACCCCGGAACTTAACAGGCTATGAAGGACACCGTGGATTTTAGTCAGTAGAAGTCTGACAGTCCCTCCCGCCCTGCCCGGGGTTGGAGGACTCATTTGATGATTTTACCATGCTAAAAAAAAAAAAGGTTGGTGTCATATGGACTAGAGATTCCATACGACACCACCGGTGGTGTAGTTTTGGTGGTATCAAGTGGAAGTAAGGGATGTTCAAGGCTCTGGAGTTACATAGCGTACTAAGCTGTTGATAATTTTTTCATAGGACATCAGAAAAATCAGCGGGTCAGGTGGCGAACAAAGAGGACGGTGACGTCACTGCCGCTTCCGTGCCCGAAGACACACCTATCATAGTCGACGAACAAATTATTAAGGTATGTTCTAATCAGCTAATTAAGAATGGTATGAGGTTTTTCCACAACGACGATATAATACTAGACTCCGCATGCACGATCTAAGGAACAAAAATTATTCTGTCAACTCGCTGAGGTACTACGTAAGCGAGGGGGACGGGGTACTGCGTTGTGATTGGCTAACTCAAGGTCTGTTCTGTCTCAACGTATGTTTACGGCTCACAGGATTGGTCGAAATGAGACCAATATAAGACTTGTTTGCCTAATGTGTTGGCAGACATCGGTCGCCTGTTATTAGGAGTCTAATATTATATCGTCGTTGGGTACAGCCAATGAAGAATGGTATGTTTTTACATATTAATGAAAGTTGGCAGCGTGAGGGAGAGGACAGCGTCCACCTCACTTGACAGCCTGCGCGGGTGACGCACGCGGCGTTGGAAGTAGCGAGGCAATATCCACCGGACGGCGAGTACTGGGTGACTCGCCGTCCGATCGTGGACCCATGCCCTGGGACATGCCCTGACATCGCGTTGTGTTCCATGTAATTTTTAAATTCCGTGATCCTGGAACACGCAGGGGAGAAGACTTGTATTATTATTGATTGATTTAGACTGGTCTGTTGGTCTAGTGGTTAGGGTGCTTGTATGTACACGGCGCATGTAACCCGCGCAAGTAAAGGTGCGGGTTACCCGCGCGAGTAACATGCGCAAGCTACTTGATCAAGTTACCAGCGGGGTGCTTGTACACGGCGCATGTAGCTTGAGCATGTTGAGGCACTTGCGCGGGTTACGTGCGCTTAGTGACCCTGACTGCTATGCCGGAGGTCGTGGGTTCGATTCCCACTCCCACCCATTAGATTGTAAATAATCGTTTGTTTCAGGTGGAACCTGAACAAATTACAGTAGAGCCAATTGAAGAAGAGGTCTTACAGGAAGATGTTGAAATGGTAAGGACTTGTTTTATTTATTTATTTTTCTATTTATGTACTATCGACAAAGTTGAATCATGACCCATTTTGACAATAAATCGTTTGAATCTTTCAAATTGACAAAGATCAAAGTCGTTGCCATGGATATGATATTTACGCGAATGTGGACCTAATTGTATTTTAATGTCTGTAAGAAAATAAGCTTATGGTGGGTCATGATTCAACTTTTTCGACTGTACATACAAAATACAACACAGAATAATTACAACATAGAACTCAGTACAAGGGTACTGCTTATTTCTATAGAAATTTCTGCCAGCAGACCCGCGAAAGGAGAAAAGTAATGTAGACTAAAGTGTGTGAGAGGAGGAATAAAAATCATCAAAAAGTGGATGTTAACCTAACCTATAACATATGATTGCATACATAATAATAAATTTATTTACTAGCTGTTGCCAGCGGCTTCACCCGCTACGACTCGAAAATTATCCCACGGGAACATAAAATCGGGATAAAAGCTATCCTATGTGTTAATCCAGGTTATAAACTATCTGTGTACCAATTTTAGCCAAATCCGTTCAGTGGTTTTTGCGTGAAAGAGTAACAAACATCCATACATCCATCCTTACAAACTTTCGCCTTTATAATAGTAGTAGGATTTATTTTCTCTTCACAAAAAAGTCCTTTGTTATGCTACTAGCGACCCGTCCCGGCTTCACACGGGTGGACATAATGATTTTCGTCCTCTATAACCTAGTCCTGATGGTTACAAACACAACAAAAAAAAGAATTATCCGAATCGGTCCAGCCGTTTGCAAGTTATGGGCTTAGCAACACATTTAGCGATCCATTTTTACATCATAGAAGAAGAAGATGAAAGAGCAGTGGTATCAGTCCTCGGCTTACGAGTTGTTGGTCGTGGGTTTGAACCCCGCCAGGCGCATTACTTTGTGTAATTTATTTCATCTGTCCACATGATTCCACTCTCATTGTACAAACGGTGAACGAAAACATCATGAGGAAACCGACATGTCCTAGAAACAAACATTCTAAGACATGTGACATCTACCAACCCGCACTGGACCCGCGCTCCTCTCACAGAGAGGAGGCCTGTGTCCCAGCAGTGGGAACATTGTAGGCTGATGATGATGATGAAGATATATTTTTATGTAATATACGATTTTTTTATTTTTTTCAGGAACCTGAACATCCGCCGGTGCAGGCAGCAAGAATCACTAAGGAGTCTACGCCGGAAACGGAAGTCAGGATCGCGTTCCCGGAAGTCAAGTTCCCAACCACTGAAATTAAGGTTATACAACCGGAAGACCAGAAGGTATGCCCTATAGCAGAGATGCCCATACTTTTTACTAAGATGATCGACTTTTTTTTTTTTTTTATCGTGGTAAAATCATCAAATGAGTCCTCCAACCCCGGGCAGGGCGGGAGGGACTGTCAGACTTCTACTGACTAAAATCCACGGTGTCCTTCATAGCCTGTTACGTTCCAGGGTTACGGTAAGGGAATAATCCCGCGACCCCGGCAGGCAAGAAGATCGACTTGAGAAAAAGTTAAGGGTTTAAGATCCACAGCTTTATTTTTATGTAATTTTAGTTACACAGTTTCAGCAGTTTTACAGTTTCTTACTCTGTAAAGTTTAAACACATTTTTATAGATCAGAATGCTCGGTAAGAAATTTTTTTTTTTTCGAAAATAAAATCTTGTAGGTACTAACTTGCTTAATCTCTAAGATCGACCATTTGGGCACCACTGGCCTATAATTTTTTGCATGACGATTTCCGGCCAGTGTAGGCTTTCGGGCGGCGAGTAATGGGCGACTCGCTGTCCGACCATGGACCATGCCCGGGTCGACGGCGCGCCTCAAAGAGTGTCAGCATTGTGACGGGGGGCCCGTTAGAGGGCCAAAGCCTGCCGGGGTCGCGGGACTCAAGAGTAACCGTAGCCCCGGAACATAAAGGGCTATTGAAGGACACCGTGGAAGTCTGATAGTCCCTCCCGCCCTGCACTGGGTGGGAGGACTCGTTTGATGATTTTACAACGATAAAAAATAAGTGCTCTCTAGATTATGGAAAACAAATTACCAGGAAATTACAAATTTTAAATAATTTACAGATAAAAGAAGAAATAAAAGAATCAGAGACACCGCCGGAACCGGAAGTGATTGAAGAAGAGATTGTGGAAGAGACTCCCGAAGTCGTTGAAGAAGAGAAGTGAGTAAATAGTAATAATATAATAATAATATTTCACAACTATCACACAACGCCATCTAGTCCCAAGCTAAGCAGAGCTTGTGTTATGGGTACTAGACAACTGATAAACATACTTATATATTTCTGAATACATACATATTATAGATAAACTAGCGACCCGCCCCGGCTTCGCACTGGTGCAATGCTGATATTAAATACACTACAGAAAAACTGTGAACGTTGTATATAAAAACATAGCAGCCCGCTCCGGCTTCGCACGGGTATAAATTATATAGCCTATGTGATTAAAATCGATCCAGTAGTTTTGATTTATTCATTAATGCCCGTGGCCCGCACGCGTTTATATATTATATTGGGAGTGAAACAATCCCGCTTTCCCTATACCATGAAGATTTCCTGCTATCTTTGGAATATCTAAATTCATACACTACATTTTTACTTATTTACTTTTTACATCTTTAACTATTTATTTTATTTTTACAACATATTACAGAATCACTACATAGTATAAAACAAAGTCGCTCTTGCCGCACCGGGCGGCCGGCCGGTACCGCCGCAAACGCTACGTCCCGCAATTTTTAAATCTGTAATATCTTCGAAAATATTCACTTAAATCACAGGGTGTAAAGGGCCATATAGATCTATATTAAATGAACAATGTATTCAAGGTATTTAATTGGTTAAGGATTAATGCTGTATTGGTTAAAATCGCTTCGAAAATTAGCCATTATTTGTCGTAAAAAGTAAATGAGAAAAAAAAGTTATTGTGGGTTATCCATAAGAGATAGACAAATACCATCGCGGACTTTTCTGTAGACCTTTTCAATGTGTACAATACTTAGTACATTATTTTGATAAAACTCGTAGGGTTCAGCCTGCGTTTGCAATGTAAGCGGAAAAAATGTAATTATTTACGACATCACATTAGAAACCTCAAAAATAACAGTACTTCTCCACTATTTAATGGATGTTATTATACATATAAACCTTCTTCTTGAATCATTCTATCTATTAAAAAAAAACCGCATCCAAATCCGTTGCGTAGTTTCAAAGATTTAAGCGTACAAAGGGACATAGGGACAGAGAAAGCGACTTTGTTTTATACTATGTAGTGATTACACCCAGACAGAGAACAAATGGTCGTGCTCATCACACAAACATTTGTCCTGGGTGGGAATCGAACCCACGACCTCCGGCATAGCAGTTAGGTTCACTAACCATTAGACGAACAAGCCAGTTATAACAAAAATTATATCTTCCATAGCGTAATACAAGAGGAACCAGTAATTCAAGAGGAGGTGAAGGATGAACCGTCTTTGGAACAGCCCCCAGTGCCTGAAGAACAGGTATCTTCTGAGCCAGCAGTGGAGATACCTCCGGAGACCATACCCTTACCACCGGAGCCAGAAGTGGAAGAACCACAACCAGAACCTGCCGTGGTGGAAGGTAAGGGTGCTCCCACATCTAACGACGCGGATTCGGATTTTTCCGTCGCCCCTTCTCTTTCTGTCGCTTAGAAATGCCATTTGCTAGACCGAGACAATGCGATAGCACGCGGCCGCCTTGAACATTCCGTCGCCTTGAACATTCCGTCGCATGCGATCGCATTATGCTTTCTGTCTCGGTCTAGCAAATGGCAGTTCTAAGCGACATAAAGAGAAAGGGCGAGGGAAAAATCCGAATCCGCGTCGTTAGATGTGGGAGCACCCTAAGTGTCAAACAACCTGTTTTTAAGAGCACATTTATTCTGAAAGTTGGCAACGGCGCAAATGGCTGTCAAATATTTACAAGTTTTAATTAATTTTACAAAGGGGTTTGCAACTTTTAGTTCGGACCTTGGCATCATTTTTTTTTTCTTTCGCCAGTGATGAAACTTTGGCCATAATTAGACTACTATCTAAGAAGTCCATAGAAAAAATAAAAGTTTCTAAACCGTAACCAACCAGAGATATGGTGGTTTGTATTTTGTACTACCTACTAAAAGTAACTCCAGATTAGAACAAAATAAAGACCGTCATATCTCTGGTTAGTTACGGTTTAGAGTTTTTTTATTATTTTTTACGAACTTCTTAGGTTATGGTCTACTAATGACCAAAATTTCATTACCGGCAAAAGAAAAAAAAAAATTGATGCCAAAAAATTGCAAACCCCTTTACTGTATGGAAATAAGAAATATGGCTCTGTAGTGTACTAAAAATTGATTTGGGAATGCATTTAATAATACACTAGCACCGAATATAAAACATTATTTTTAGTATATGCGAAACCTGAATATAGTTTGTTCAGAATCAGTAACTGATTCGATTCCAATAATTTTTTACACCATGTTATATATTTTTTTATTAATATTTTAATTTAATTTTCATCATCATCAGCCTATAATGTTCCCACTGCTGGGACACGGGCCTCCTCTCTACGCGCGGGTCCAGTGCGGGTTGGTAGATGTCACATGTCTTAGAATGTTTGGTTCTAGGACATGCCGGTTTCCTCACGATGTTTTCCTTTACTGTTTTGAGAGCAGTGGTGATGAAATAAATTACACAAAGTAACCACGTTCGTGGTAAAATTACCAAAAAAAAAATGAGTCCTCCCGCACACGACGGGGCGGGAGGGACTGTCAGACTCGTACTGACTAAAATCCACGGTGTCCTTCAATAGCCCTTTACGTTCAAGGTCACGGTTACAGTACCGCGACCCCGGAAACACACTTAACCCCTTTTTATGACTTACAGAACCACAGCCCCCACCCCAAGTCCAACCAGAACCGGAAGTGCCCACTCTACCGGAACCAGTACAAACGGACACCATAGAGCAAGAACTAGAGATGATGGAGAAAGGACCGGAACCAGCGAGAATAGAGAGAGTGGAAGAAGCGAGGATTGAACCGGAAGTTAACAAAGAAGATGAAAATGAGGTATTTATTAAGAAAAAAAAATAGATTAGCTATATGAATGTTGGAACTCAACAATTTTTTTTCTTTAAAACAAAGTAATTTTTCTAAAATAAAAGTAGCCTAGCACTTTTCGACACCTCTCGCGCCCGGCATTTGTTGCGGCCATGCTGCGGGGCGAGACGGAGTGGGAAGCGGTCAGCTCCTTCTGCGAAGCAGTAATGCTCGTGAAGGAGGAGGAGGCCGCGAACGAGAGAGGACAGCGTCCTCCCTCCGCCCCAACCGGGGTGATAGGCGCCCGCGACGTCGGACGTCAGCAGACGATCTCCGGCCACCGTAGGTAATGCGGGCAGCGAGTAAAGGGCAACTCGCTGCCCGACCATGGACCATGCCCGGGTCAACGGCGCGTTGTGAGCCACGCGCGCCTCAAGGAGCGACACTTGGCCAATTAGAGTAGAAAACCGGAAGTCGCCACTGTGCTCTCGCTACCAGCACTTTGAATGATTTTTTTTCACTTATTACGTTAGTTTTATGGCACAATAATAAATCTAACAAACCTGCGTTCTTTGTTCACGTCAAATATCAAAGATTTTAAAACGTTGTCAGCAAACAAAAAGATTAGTTCCGTTTCACGACGTTCTGGCCAAGCTGTAGGAATTAATTTTAATGTGTTTAAAAGTTCTTTTTGGAACGAAGTTCCTTATCGCGAGTTGTGAAAGGGGGCTAGACGGAAAAAAATCTTACGAAAAGTTGTCACGACACTTTTTGGAACGAAGTTCCTTATCGCGCGTTGTGAAAGGTTGTTAGAGCTCAAAGAGAGGAGTGGAGTGGTATGGAGTCGCGACAATTATTTTTGTTGAGTGTATACAGTAACTTCGTTCCATCCGGGTGTCCCTTGACACCTCTCAAGATTATATTTATTTTCTCTTACAGGACATCCCTCTAAAAGAGATGCTGCGAGAAGAGTCTCTTCCCGTCGCACAGGAAGCGGAAGTGAAAGAAGAAAGAGAGAGAGAGAAAACGGACGTAGAGGACACGCACACCGAGACAGATGACGATACTCCAATGGAGGTGAGTGTACGATCTCCAGCCACCGTATGCGCGGGCAGCGAGTAAAGGGCAACTCGCTGCCCGACCAAGGACCACGCCCGGGTCGACGGCGCGTTGTGTCCCACGCGCGCCTCAAAGAGCGTCAGCATAATGACGGGGCCTCAAAGGCCCAAAGCCTGCCGGGGTCGCGAGATTATTCCCTTACCGTGACCCTGGAATATAAAGGGCTATTGAAGGACACCGTGGATTTTAGTCAGTAGAAGTCTGACAGTCCCTCCCGTCCTGCCCGGGGTGGGAGGACTCATTTGATGGTTTTACCAGGTTAAAAAAATGGTTATTATCATCTCATGTAGCTGAGTTTTATTGCATCTAGTCCTTGGTCGGACGGCGAGTAATGGGTAGCTCGAGGTAAATGACAATACTCTTATGAAGGTGAGTGTATCACAACTAGCCCTTGATCGGACGGCGAGCGAATGGGTGGCTTGCCATCCGATGAATATTCACCATAGTTGATTATATTATGGAAAGATTAAAGTCTGTGCAAGCATATTTGTTATTTTTTAACCGACTTCAAAAAAAAGGAGGAGTTTCTCAATTCGACAGCACTTTTTATATTTGTTACAAAGGGTAAAAAAAAACTTAAAAAAACAAGGCCACCGACTTCCGAAAGAAAAGTAATTTTACATTTTTTGCGGTAGTTTTTATTTATTAAAAACTAGTGTTTGCCCGCGGCTTCGCTTGCGTTATTTTAGAATTTGAGAAACAATACGGATCATGTGGCGCCATCTGGAATATGAACGTAATTGTTTTCTCGGAAACAGCTTCTGTTATTCGGGATGTAAGATACCCTATATCCGTGTCTATACTCCTGACAACGTATATGCAAAATTTTGGGACGATCGATTCAGTAGGTAGTAATGCGTGAAAAGGTAAAAAACAAACAGAATTGCATTTTTATTATTAGTGTAGATCAATAATGTTATATCTAGGTGCATAGTTTGCATAGGAAATTTGAGCGATATTAATTTTTTTCAAAGAACCGTGTTTATTTAAACATTAGACTATCATTTTTGGGTCGATTTACAGTATCGCTGCAAATTGAACGTACATACGATAGCATTGCTCTTCTCCCTTTAGCATACCGCGTGATACCTAAAAAATAACTAATTATCTGACTCGATGAATACAACTTGTCGTCGTTTAAAACAGAATCTATGCACTGGTTTGAGCACCAATTCAAAACATAAATAAACACAAATTATAGAAACCCTGATTTTTTTCTAATCTTTAAAATTCCACACCTCGAAACAATTACAATTAAAAAAAATATCCAACTTACTACCTACAATTTAAATCGGTGTAGATTTATATCCTAGAGAAGTATTGAAAAAAAATAGTAATTATTTTAAATCGCGAATAATATTGAAATAAAAGTATGCACATTTTTTTTTAATTATTTAAAACTCTCAGGACAAATAAAAAAAACTCAAAAAGAGAAAAAAAAAAACTGCGAGATTTGATCCAGAGACCCCTTGCACGAAAGTCAAACAGGTTACCGACCGGACTGGCTAGTACGTTGACAGTGGTTTTCAAATAGCCGTTCTTGTACAAATGTCAACAATGACTGAAAATCAACATATTATAAAATTGCTAATCCCCCAAGGGGAATAGCGTAATTATACATATCCCATTAATAGAACAGCAGTTTAAGGAATATTTGAGGAAAAATTGACTAAATAATATCCAGTGGTTTAGCTTCCAACTAAAAACAAACATCTAAAAACAACAAAATTCAAAATTGCTTATTTCCCAGGAAAAATAGCGTAATAATACATAGCATATAAACAGAAGCATATTATTAGGAATATTTGAGGAAAATTTGATCGACAACTTTACAGTAGTTTCGGAGATAGATCAAATAAAAAAAACATAAAAAATTTCGAAAAAAAATAAAAGTTGATCTGGCATCAGAATCGATCCCTTATCTCGAAAAAAATACAAAAAGAAAAAAATATTCAATGTACAGGAATGACAGCTCTACGATTTTATTATATGTAAAGATAAAGAAGTTGTTATTGTTTCAGTTGAGTCGAGAGGAAGAAAAAGACGGCAAAAAGAAGAGAGATTACTCTCGAAAGAAGAAGTCAGATTCAAGAAGTAAGTAAAGAAATATGTGATGGCCAACGACGATATAATACTAGACTCCGCATGCACGATCTAAGGAACAAAAACTATTCTGTCAACTCGCTGAGGTACTACGTAAGCGAGGGGGACGGGGTACTGCGTTGTGATTGGCTAACTCAAGGTCTGTTCTGTCTCAACGTATGTTTACGGCTCACAGGATTGGTCGAAATGAGACTAATATAAGACTTTTTTGCCTAATGTGTTGACAGACATCGGTCGCCTGTTATTAGGAGTCTAGTATTATATCGTCGTTGGTGAAGGCAGTGGTCCGACCACCAAGAGCAGTGGAGGCCGACTGGTATCGGTCCCGACTAACGAGTTGTAGGTCGTGGGTTCAAACCCCGCCAGATGCATTACTTTGTGTAATTTATTTCATCACCACTGCTCTCAAAACGGTGAAGGAAAACATCGTGAGGAAACCGGCATGTATTAGAACGAAACATTCTAAGACATGTGACATCTACCAACCCGCACTGGGCCCGCGCTCCTCTCACAGAGAGGAGGCCTGTGTCCCAGCAGTGGGAACATTATAGGATGATGATGATGATGTGGTCCGATCGCCGACGATGAACGAGTAACGAGTAAAAGTATATACTCTAAGGCCGAGACTCCACCAAAGCTGTGAGAGTCGAGACGTGTTTTGAACAACTATTGACGTAGACGTAGACGTGTTTGAGTAGTTTTTATTGTATCTTAAGAGTATAGAATAGCTGCTGCCATTTCAAAAAATAGGTATTTAGAAAAACTCCTACTGTCCCTCTCACGCTTTGAAAAAACCCCGATCGTGCGATAGAGAGTGTTGCAGCTCGCGACTGACTGTAAGTATTTTTTATATGAAATTTGTCTCTCGGGAGAAAACGTTTTTCACATACTAAATCACGACCAATCTCTTAGATTCTGATGTCAATCGTTTCAGCATATTATATTCTAGGTTTGTAGGTTTTGCTTTTTTTCTTAAACTTCTTTGTTTTTTAAATACAAAGGTTTTACTTCAATGAAGATTTTGTCATGAAAATAGTAACTTTTAGGCGCCTGTAACTTTCAAACTATAATAAATTTTGAAAAAAAGAAAACCTATAAACCTAGTTTTTTACTGTGTCAGATACATTGTAAAAAATCATTGAGATAGGATAACATCTAGGGGGAGGAAAACATTTTCTCTTTTTGTATGAACGAGAGCTCGGTAGACGATAGTCTTAAGAGGAAACAGCAAGGGCTGGAGAATTGAAAAATAGGTATTTGTAAAATCTATTGCTGTCGCGCAGTGACCACAACAGAGTTACAGAGCGCGATAGAGACAACAGCAGCTTGGACCGAAAATACCTTATTAAATGGCACAAAATCAACGACTCGTAGTCCCCTGATTACTCCTCCAAAACTTAACCGATATCACTACTTTTTTCTTTAAAAAATAAAGAAAGACATTGACCGTGTTCCTATATTTTCCTTTTTTTATATAATCTCGTCAAATTTGTTTTCTGGATATTTGAACACAGCGGAAAATCTGGCTATTTTTTTTGGATTTTGAATGTTCATATCTCTTTTAATAATTAATTTATGGAAAAAACGAAAACATAGAGACATGCCAATAGTGGTCATAGATTTTTTGTAAAAAAATTATTGCTCTACTGGCATTATCCAGGGAGAAAACAGGGGACTACGTTTGTATGGAAAAACGACCGTGCTGTTTCCTCTTAATAGC
This sequence comes from Agrotis segetum, assembly GCA_036375495.1. Classification (NCBI taxonomy): domain Eukaryota; kingdom Metazoa; phylum Arthropoda; class Insecta; order Lepidoptera; family Noctuidae; genus Agrotis; species Agrotis segetum. Next base: position 4,002,510 of record JAQSVV010000142.1, read on the forward strand.
GTGTCTTCGATGTACCTACCAGTAGTGACCCTCCGTCCTCCCGCAGCATGTTCTGGGTCGGAGAGCGCGGCGGAGGCGAGTGCGCCGGACTCTCCCAGCGGGAACGACGCCGAGAGACAACATCGACTGTGGAGGAAGTCTGTCATGCTCGTCTATAGCAGGTCGGATATTATATTTTCAACACATTTGCTCGAAAAATGCATTTACAAAGCCTGTATACATTGTTCGAAAGTTAAAAATTACGCACCATACCACGGAGCGTGCGGTAAAATAAACTTTCGTCTATACAACATGTTACATAATTAGCGCACCCCCTGAAATTAGTTTGTTCAGAATCGTTTACTGAATCGATTTCTAGCATTTTTATTATAGGTAATTATTTATCAAAAATAATTAAAACTACAGAAATTATAGTCACATTACCCCTGTACAGTCAAAACAAACTAAGATAGACCGTAAATCAAGGCAATAAGACTTAAAAGTGCAATTTTATTTGTATTAATACAAATTCCGTCATTCAATACAAAATAAAGAAAAATAAACCTTACTGCAAAATAACTAATTTAGTTAATAACAATGCATTTACATGTTAAATTTCAAATTCAATTTGTCTAATATGATTATAACATAATATTATAATTGGGGTGTCTGAGGGTGTGCGTTAATTACGTTACACGTTGTATATAATACTAGCTGTGCCCGCGACTTCGTCCGCGTGGGTGTCGGAACTCAACAATGTATTTTTTTAAACAAAGGATTTGTTCTATAATAAAAGTAGCCTACGTAATTACATCAGCTACCTGCCAATAGTAGTCCCTTCAAAATTGGCTCAGCCATTTCAGAGATTAGCCATTACAAAGAGACAGACAGATAAAAATGGTTAAAAATTTGGTGTGGGTACCGTATGCATGTAATATTAAAAACGTTTATTTTAATATTACAAACATACACCAATTTTGTTTATTAATTACGTACAGTCACGAGCAATAACATGTATACAGTTAACAAAATTCAAACGCAAATTATTTATTTATTTATACTTCATGTACAAATCAATGGTATATAGGCGGACTTAATGCCACAAGGCATTCTCTACCAGTCAACATTTGGGTGTAAAACAACACTGTGGTACGGTACAACAAAATAACTAAATTACTCGTGAAATACCGGTTTCCACTTTGAAATAACACCTATTTCGTATTAGTATGGCTTCCAAAATAGAAGTCTAATGAAAAGGCAAAAGTGTAATAAGTATGGTAGCAGAAAATCGCTTTTGAATACTGCTTAGTGATGCTCGACATGCTCGTGACTGTATGTATAGATTATAGTTTAAAAATAATTATTAATTTTCCTTACAGGCTATGCGCCCACAAATACGCTTCTCTATTCTTGCGTCCCATCACCGATGAAGAGGCGCCCGGGTACAGCCAGGTGGTGAAGAGACCCATGGACCTCACCACCATCAGGAAGAATATTGACTCCGGCGTTATCAGGTACGTCCCACAGCTGGGAAACGGCTAGGTAGTCCAGCAACTGCGGGCAGCGAGTAAAGGGCAACTCGCTGCCCGACCATGGACCATGCCCGGGTCGACGGCGCGTTGTGTCCCACGCACGCCTCAAAGAGCGTCAGCATAATGACAGGGCCCCCTCTCAGAGGGCCAAAGCCTACCGGGGTCGCGGGATTATTTCCTTACCGTGAGCGGAACAGAAAGGGCTATTGAAGGACACCGTGGATTTTAGTCAGTAGAAGTCTGACAGTCCCTCCCGCCCTGCCCGGGGTTGGAGGACTCATTTGATGATATTACCACGCAAAAAAAAAAGGGAGTCCAGCAATATGGATACCATACCACTCCATACCATCAGGAAAATCATTGAATCCCGGTGTTACAAAGTACGTTCCACCAGCCATGCTTTTTTTTAAACCGACTTCAAAAAGAAGGGAGGTCATTCGACAGTATGATTACTCCGCCAATGGGGATGGCAACTGCGGAACTAATGGCGCTAGTATAGCTTGTTCCAAGCATCGTCATTGGTTCAAATCTTAAAGGTACTTCAAAATAGTACTACCTCATTGGTCGGATTTGAACTTAGCTATGGTGGCGCCATCTACAATATCTTTGCGTTGCCTTCCCCATTGTGGACCTATTTTCAAAATTATTTTTTTGTTCGAAAGGAGATATTTCTGAAGTGGTCCCATTGTCACCATGTCAGGATCTGATGATTGAATCCTGGAGAAATCGAAGGCAGGACATCGCTTTTCGCAAAGGGGTTTGCAATTTTTTGGCATCCATCTTTTTTTTTTCTTTCGCCAGTAATGAAATTTTGGTCATTAGTAGACCATAACCTAAGAGGTTCGTAAAAAATAATAAAAAAAATCTAAACCGTAACTAACCAGAGATATGACGGTCTTTATTTTGTTCTAATCTGTAGTCATTTTTAGTAGGTAGTACAAAATACAAACCAACATATCTCTGGTTGGTTACGGTTTAGAAACTTAATTGTTTTTTCTATGGACTTCTTAGGTAGTAGTCCAATTTTGCCCAAAGTTTCATCACTGGCGAATGAAAAAAAAAATGATGCCAAGGTCCGTACTAAAAGTTGCAAACCCCTTTATGAAGTAATTTAAATATTTGCGTATGGTAATGATCATCTCATGTAGCTGAGTTTTATTGCATCTATTCTATATCTCTCTATTTATGTAGATACAGATAGAAGCTTAAAAGGAGCATGAAGAGAGGAGAGCAAAGGACGATTCATAGCCGCGCGCTAGGGGCACGGCAACTGATATTTAGCTGCGCGGTTAATAGATTGTAGATTGAAATCGTGTAACCACAAAAAATAAACATCGTCTATTGAACGCTTGTCTAAAAAAAGTGTAACTGTAAAAAAACCTTAGTATCAAGGAGAAAAATGTCGTTTTGACGTTGTCAATTTTTTTAGACAGTTGTTCAAAAGATGTTTTTTGCGGTAAGACCAATGAAATTTCAGTAAACAGATATTTTATGAGCGCGCAAAACGTAAAGACCAGAAAATGTCCTACGTGGGACAATTGCAAGTCTATGACGCCGACCTGCGAGGGGATTGATGACGCGTGGCGCTGTTTGTTTATCTAGCTGTCACTTTTTTTCTTATTGCGTTGTATCAAGCTATCCTTTTTACTTGTAGTGAAATGGTAATGTGTGAATAAAAAGTGTGTATGTGTGATGCCGCTTGGCGCGGAACAGTTTTTCTCTGTGGTTTTGTACGTGTATAACAAATATGTATATTAGAATATCATTGGGTAAGTGGGATAAAGTTTTTGTTTTATTTTCAGAACCACAGCTCAGTTTCAACGTGACGTGCTACTAATGCTGTCCAACGCGTTGATGTACAACAGTAGTGAACACAGCGTCTATACCATGGCCAAAGAGATGCATGGAGAGGTAACAACTGTTTATCTTCTTTTTCTCTATAATATAAAAATCAATTTTTATTCGTTAGTCTCACTAAAACTCGAGAACGGCTGGACCGATTTGGCTGATTTTGTTTTGAATATACATCAACAAATACATGTCACATTTGTAAAAATAACATAAAATAATAATATTGCCATAGTCATACCTTAAAACTGAAATATCTTAAAATAATAATGTAGTCATAAAATAAAAAAATAAAATAATATTGCCATAGTCATACCTTAAAACTGAAATAACTTAAAATAATAATGTAGTCATAAAATAAAAATAAATAAATTATATTGCCATAGTCATACTTTAAAGTTAAAATAACTTAAAATTATATTGTTGTCATCTCAGATCAAAGAAATAGGCAGATAGAGCGCTCAGAATACGCGAGCGTGTCCACCAAAGTTAATACAAAATCAAAGTCGAATACAAAGTCGCGACAGTACCAAGCTACGCGTCGTACCAAGCTGCGCGTCGTTGTTGTTGTTTGTCAAAATACCGACACATCTCTTTAACCATTGTAAAAGTTGTTCTCAAAAACAAAGAAAACGTTATGGAATGTAATTCGATCTGATTTTGTATTAACTTTGGTGGAGACACTCGCGTGTTCTGAGCGTTCTATCTGCCTATTTCTTTGATATGAGGTTGTCATAAAATAAATTAAGAGATCATACAAAGCGAGACCATACGATACACTGGTCTTGTACAGCTTGATGTATGGCCGTGTGTACAGACGCCAGCAGGTCAACCTACCCGAATCTGTCAGATTTTACCAATCAAACATTAACCTTCTACTCTTGTGATAAGGTTGAAATTCTATTAAAGAAATCTGACAGATTGTGGTAACTTGATGTGCTGGCGTCTGTACATCTACTCTTATTATAATACTAGTGTTTGCCCGCGGCTTCGCTTACGTTAATTTAGAATTTGAGAATCAATACGGACCGTGTAAGTGGCGCCATATCTGGAATATGAACGTAATTGTTTTCTCGGCAACAGCTCTCTTCTGTCTCTCTCTCTTCTACAATTACGTTCATATTCCAGATATGGCGCCACGCCATATCTGGAATATGAACGTAATTGTTTTCTCGGCAACAGCTCTCTTCTGTTATTCGGGATGTAAGATACAGGCCAAGCGGCAGATGAAAACAGAGAGATTTTATAGAGGACACGATCCGCCTATGCGAAAGGAAGTTGCAATGGACGGACCGGGATTCCGACAGCGCGTCCACTACCAGACTTATTGTTGTGCACACGTGCCTTGCCTTCGCTAGTGACGCATGCACCCACGCACCCCTGAATGCGTACGCTTTTGGAAGATTACGGAAATACTATAGGGGGACCACGGACAACGGAAATAATAAAAAGCCAATTTGAAGAGTTCACTTTGAAGGCTTCGGTCTTCTTTTAGTGATGTTTCTTCTTCGGTGGCTCGGCTGCGAGTGAACGCAGTGCCGGCCGGTCGTACCGCCTTTTATACCGCCCGTCCTTACCTTAAAGAGGCACACGTATTTTGACCCCGTTTTTCCTTGTGATTTTTATTAAGACCGAGGCCTTCGTAGCCTTTATTTTCTTATTAATTTAAACCTTATAACTATGTATTGTACCTTTCTAGATTCCTTATTAACTCTATTTTTATATAAAACAAAATGTACCTATAACTAAATACAAAAAAGTTCCTAGAACATAAACTACAAAAATTGCACAGGAACAAAAGTTTGATTATACAAAAAGTACAATAACTTAAAAAGTGCTGATCCGATTTACATTAAACAACTTGTGCAATCACTTTTATAATGAAACACACCCCTTTTAAATAATCTAATTGAATAATAACCATAAACAAAAAAGTCACTTTTCAACTTACGTAATTATTGAAGAAATTCTAAATTATTTACAATTTCCCTTTTCAAAAACCGGTGACGTTTGTCCGGCAGTAAAGTTTGGCGGCCGAATTTAGAATACGTGTTTTCTTGCACTAAGCAATAGAAAAATGACCTTTTTCATTTTGTCGTATTGCATTCATCTAACTAAAATAAATAAACACAAATTATAGAAACCTAGATTTTTTTCTAATCTTTAAAATTCCTACACCTCGAAACAATTACAATTTAAAAAAAAATCCAACTTACTACCTACAATTTAAATCAGTGTAGATTTATATCCTAGAGAACTATTGAAAAAAATATTAATAATTTAAAATGGCGAATAATATTGAAATAAAAGTATGCACATTTTTTTTTAAATTATTTGAAACTCTCAGGACAAACTAATAATAACGAGAAAAAAAAAAAACAAAACGTGTAAAAGAAAACTGCGAGATTTGATCCAGAGACCCTTGCACCAAAGTCAAGCGGGTTACCAATCGGACTGGCTAGGACGCTGACAGTGAGTTTCAAATAGCGGTTCTTATACAAATGTCAACAATGACTGAAAATCAACATATTATAAAATTGCTAATCCCCCAAAGGGAATAGCGTAATTATACATATCCTATTAATAGAACAGCAGTTTAAGGAATATTTGGGGAAAAATTGACTAAATAATATCCAGTGGTTTAGCTTCCAACTAAAAACAAACAGATAAAAACAACAAAATTTAAAATTGCTTATCTCCCAGGAAAAATAGCGTAATGATACATAGCCTATCAACAGAAGCATATTATTAGGAATATTTGAGGAAAATTTGATCGACAACTTTACAGTAGTTTAAGAGATAGATCAAATCAAAAAAACATAAAAAATTTCGAAAGAAAAAAAAAGTTGATTTGGCATCAGAATCGATCCCTTATCTCGAAAAAAATACAAAAAGAAAAAAATATTCAATGTACAGGAATGACAGCTCTACGATTTTATTATATGTAAAGATAATATTTTTTTAACTGTTTATTTTCTCAAATCAAATTAAGATAAGTTGTTAATCATTTTCTTTCACTCTGACATTTATAACTTTCCTTTCAAACTTTTTTATTTTCTTTATCTCTATAACACTGTAGGTACTACCTGTTGTCTCTGTCACTTAATACTAAAGAACACATTACAAACACATTATATATATATATTTAATTATAAAAAAAAAAATGTATTTAAGATATATGTAGGTATATGTATCTGTTATTTATTGAACTAGATATATAATATTGAATTATTTAAGTAAGTATTGTTATTTATTTAACATCCATATGTTTGTAAATGAATTATTTAGAAATACAGTGCGCCAGTGGCTACCTCCACCTTTTTAATTTAAGTTTGTACAGTCCATCCAAAGGTTGTCTGGAAGATATCGCTATTAGCGATAAGACCGCCATTGTAACCATAGAATTAGTATTATATATAATAGTTGTGTAACAATTTTGGTGTACAATAAAGTATATTCTATCTATCTATCTATAAAATATTTTTTCTCCCTCTCAGGCACAGAACCAGCTGGGTATGTTACTAGCTGCCCAAGCGCACGCAGGGCTCGTGGACAGTGCGCCGGCCAGACGGAAGAGACGCCGGGAACACTCACCACGACCCACACACAAGAGACATCACTGATGTACTTCACACGCTCCGTGGACAAACATGAGCACTATAGTCACCAAATAATAATTATTGTGAAATAATAGGGTAGTTTCCAGGGTCAAAATAATTACATTCTATTTAGTCCATATTTTAGATTATAAAAAAATATTGGACACTTATTTTTTTCTTTTTTCGCCTATTTAAGTTACCTGTGACGTCACTCTGCGCGAAAAATGCCACGCATCGTGACGCCACACGTAACTTTAATTATAGGCTATTGTCATTTTCGGTCTAATTTACAAATAAAAAAATAAGTGTCCCTCATTTTTGAATTATCTAAAAGACAGACTAATTACATTTTTTTGGGCAACTAGCCTATAATAATAATATTCCACAACTACCACACAACGCCATCTAGTCCCAAGCTAAGCAGAGCTTGTGTTATGGGTACTAGACAACTGATAAACATACTTATATATTTCTAAATACATACATATTATAGATAAATTTACACCCAGACACAGAACAAATGATCGTGCTCATCACACAAACATTTGTCCTGGGTGGAAATCGAACCCACGGCCCCTGGCATAGCAGTCAGGGTCACTAACCACTAGACCAACAGGCCTGTCATCTATATCTATCTATCTATACATTTAAATAAAATTGGAGTGTCTGTTTGTATCTAATATTGAAATAACTGTTTTTTTTTCTACGTGCATACGAATACAACATAATTTTTAGTATATGCGAAACCTGAATATAGTTTGTTCAGAATCAGTAACTTTTTCGATTCCAATAATTTTTACACCGTATTATATTTTTTTCGAAAATATTTAAATTGAATTTTATTACCAGTTAATTACAATACAATCACCGCACGGTTAGGTACCTATTGCCAAACTATTATCACGAGTGTATAACACAGGAGACGCGGTTTACGCGGGTGTACCGCGAAATGAGCATGTTTTTGAACGGACTACCAGGTAATATACAAGCTTATAACTTTTGTGATTTTTTATTATAAGGTTTTAAAATTTTGTACATAGATTCTTTACACAAAAATATTGGACAGGTGTATCGGGCAACGACGAAATAATACTAGACTGCGCATGCACGATCTAAAGAACACAAACTATTCTGTCAACTCGCTGAGGTACTACGTAAGCGAGGGGGACGGGGTACTGCGTTGTGATTGGCTAACTCAAGGTCTGTTCTGTCTCAACGTATGTTTACGGCTCACAGGATTGGTCGAAATGAGACGAATATAAGACTTTTTTGCCTAATGTGTTGACAGACATCGGTCGCCTGTTATTAGGAGTCTAGTATTATATCGTCGTTCGTATCGGGTTTCGCATAACAAAAAGACATAGTGCTCATGTTTGGACTAAGAAAGTTTTAAAGTGTATTATGTATAGAAAAGTTTTAAAATAATCCGTATTCAGAATTAATAATGTTTTTAGTAGTATCGACCTTCGGCACTGGACTTAAGGTTGCAAATTCAATAAGGTTTTTATTTAGATCAAGCGTCAAATTCTGCCTTTGTGTGTTTTTTTTTTTTTTTTTTATTATTTCATATCAAAATGGTTAACAATGGGGATGGCAACTAGGAAACGAATGGCGCTAGTATAGCTTGTTCCAAGCATCGTCATTGGTTCAAATCTTATAGGTACTTCAAAATAGTACTACGTCATTGGTCGGATTAGGACTTAGCTATGGTGGCGCCATCTACAATTAGCTTTGACCGGCCTTCCCCATTGCAAAGAAAGAGATGACGGTAGTGTTGTCTCAGTCGCTCGAAGCGTAGTGTGTGAGAGAGATAGCGATCCACGAAGTCGGTTGTCTCTTTCTAAAGGTCGATTTGCAGTTTTTTATCATTAGTACTATTATGAGCATGTAAGCCGAACTACATTTAATACAAGATTTTAAGAGGCCTTATTTTTGGAAATTACTGAACCGATTTTGATGAAATTACATACACATAAGTAAGATAGATAGGGGAGTTATTAAAATAGAAAAAATGTAACAAAAAAAATATTACTACTTTTCCAAACAACAAAAATTCCAATAATCTTATTATTAAATGTTTTCTACCGACTTTTTAAACCTATAAAACGTGTAACATTAATAGCGCAAAACTTCTCGTGGGCTAACTCAGCCCATGTATTGAACAATGTTTGTTTTAAGACTTTTGGAAATTCGCAAAAAAAAATGATTTTTCATACTGATGGGCCCGATCAATTTCTCATTTTGTATGAAAAAGCAAATGTTTTTTTTTGCGAATTTCCAAAAGTCTTAGAACAAACATTGTTCAGTAACATAGGCTGAGTTACCCCACGAGAGTTTTGGCGCTATTGACGTATATCCTGATGTGTGTAAAATTTCACTAAGATCGGTTCAGTCATTTCGAAAAATAAGTATTCGATAGTTTGTATGAAATGAACGCTTTTCATATTTTACCAATGGCTTATATCTTTCTAGCAATAGCAAACTAAAAAGTACAACGTTTTTAATGTGTAATAGATATATTTTGTAATGGAGTAGTTGACTGTACCTTTTTCTTCCTTTAGCGCCTTTAATGTCAGATAAATAAAAAAAAACTTGAGAGGTGTCAAGGGTCACCCGGATGGAACGAAGTTACTGTATACACTCAACAAAAATAATCGTCGTGACTCCACTCCACTCCGCTCCACTCCACTCTTTGAGCTTTAGCACCCTTTCGCAACGCGCGAAAAGGAACTTCGTTCCAAAAAGTGTCGTGACAACTTTTCGTAAGAATTTTTTCCGTCTAGCCCCCTTTCACAACGCGCGATAAGGAACTTCGTTCCAATTAATGTCGTATTAATAAGGGTGATTTTTTTAGTTCGATTACTACCATTTTTAATTGGTCGGTGAGATTCGAGGATTACCGAAGCTTGCCCAGGGACACCGAAATGTTACAAGTCTTGTTTCGTTCTATCTACGAGACCATTATCATTGAAAATTCAACTTTATTATGTTATATCTTAGTTATATAGGGTGACTGGCAATTAGTGTACGATACTTAAACACGTGATTGTGCTCATGATATCAAACAATTTTTATTTAGGGAGCAAAGACAAAATCGTAAAAAAAATATCAGCTGTTCAGTACATTAAGCAAACATAAATGTACTGAACAGCTGTTTTTTTTGTGTTTTCAGGTTTGTTCCCATAGTAAAAGTTGTTGGTTATCATGAGCACAATCACGTATTTAAGTATCGTACACTAAGGGTGCTCCCACATCTATCGATGCGGAATCGGCTTTTTCCGTCGCCGAGACAATGCGATAGCACGCGGCGGAATCCTCGAGGCGGCCGCGTGCTATCGCATTATGCTTTCTGTCTCGGTCTAGCAAATGGCAGTTCTAAGCGACAGAAAGAGAAAGGGCGACGGAAAAAGCCGATTCCGCGTCGATAGATGTGGGAGCACCCTAATTACCAGTCACCCTATATTCTTAGTAAATCCATGCCGTGCTTATTCAAGACGGACTTCTGTCAACTACTCTAAACCATAATACGCTTTGTGAATTGTATCTCGAAAGTATGTGTAAATACGTACAATTATGTATTATTTGTGAGCTAAATAAAAATGACAATAATGTAATGTTTTTTTTTTCTTGCCTGAAATTTCCTTTCAGTACGATTGGCCTAATTGTGCCGCGAATTGGACCAATTGACCATTATGGTGGGATTATAGTCCACTTCCTCACATAGAGGGAAGGCCTGTGTCCCAACAGTGGGAACATAATAGACTGACTACTTCAGCCGCTACAACTCGATAATTATCCCACGGGAACATGAAATCGCGATAAAAAACTATCCTGTGTTAATCCAGGTTATAAACTATCTGTGTACCAAATTTTAGCCAAATCCGTTCAGTGTATTTTGTGTGAAAGAGTAACAAACATACCTACATATAACCTGGGTCAATGAAAGGATTCTAAAATGGCGGCGCTTATAAGCAGAAAAAAAATTGTCTTGATGTCTTGACGCGCTCGGTAATATTTTTTAAGAATATTTTCTATAGTTTTGTTATTTTTCCGTTGTTACCTGTTGGGTTGTTTATTATGGTTATTGAATTTTGTTTTATTGTTAGATTAAGTTTTAGAAATTATTGTGATCCAGTCTTGTTTTTTTTTTTTTTTTTTTTTTTTTTTTTTTTTTTTCAATAGCCTATTCTGTGTCCCACTGCTGGGCAAAGGCCTCCCCTTTCTTCTTCCAAACCTCTCTATTTTGGGCAATTTCTGGCCATGTCTTGTTTTTATTATTTTTATTTTCAAAAAAACTTTAATTTGAAATCTTATATGCTGTCTGTAGTATAAGCCGCCATTTTAGAATCCTTTCTTCAATGCTCCGGCTTATACACATATATCAACACAAACTTTCGCATTGATAATATTAGTAGGATAGTCAGGATTTTGTTATTAATTCCTGAAAAAAAAAACTGTACAATTACTACAACAAAATAAAACAAATATTTCATCTATGATAATGTATGTATTTCACTTAAGTTTTACATCATACAACCAACTGAACTCACGTAATCGACAGAATACTATATATTATATTTATATAATGTGGTACACCGTGATACTGTTTATAAACGTCTATACCACACTTCTTATATTAAAGTCAAGTCCTTTTATAGTTAAACATGGTTTTTTTAGCGACCATCTTCTTTTCATTTGCCACTTTCCTCCCTTGGGTTGAAAGTGACTGTCATTCTTATTAGATCAAAAATCCACTCTGTTTTTTGCGTTAGAAGTTTTTCGATGTTCACGCGACAACTGTGCTACATTGAGCATTATAAAAGAGTAAGTATGGAGCTTGAAAAAGCTGAAACTACCCTCGCGATATCGGTGTCGAGTTTTTTCTTACTTTCAAAAGTTTACCGACTTCCTTTTACTAGTTTTGACTTCCAGAATATACAGCCAGTGACCTGTTCGCTGTTACCAACAATATTCGTGGAAGTTTTGAGTCAAAAGAAATATATTCATATAAGTTCTTCTTACAATATCTTTGTGCAAAACGCTAAAAGAACCATTTTTTACTAATAAAACACAGAGTCATTAAAAAAAATCGATAAAAATACCTTTTTTCTTTCTTTAAAATCACATTTTTTTATCAAATCACTTTTCAATCGTAGATTAATATCAATTTTCATTCGTAAAAGGTACTTTTTATCGATTTTTTCAGTATCCGTTTATATTATAGAGTAATAGGCGAAATGTTCAAGTTATAACATTATAAAACTTGGTAGAAACTGCTCATTTCTTGATCATCCTTTTCGCAACTATGCCACACTTTAAGTTCAAAAACTTGTCAATTCTTCAATATTTATTCTTAAAAAACATGAATTAAAAACTCAAGCAATTTCACCTATTACGCCACAACAATAAGGTCTATTTTCCAATAAACCATGTCATTTTACACCCATATTTTCCTATTTCACAGTTTTTATAGTCATTCCGAGTTTTAGTCATAATTTATTACAAGTATAAAAAATCCGCTAGTTTTTTTTACAAGCCATTTTGTCAACATCTAATAAATTCTATATGGCAGTATTTTTACATCCATAATTTTGAAGTGAAAACTTTAGGCGCATGGACTTCTTGCAATTTTGTAAGTTTTGAAAAAGATTGAGCAATTACGGTCGTTCGGGAAAAGTCGGGAAAGATCGGATAATGTCGGATATTTTCGGGTTACTTCGGGCAAAAGACGAAGAGGAAGCGCCTTGAACAAGTTTTCACTTCTGTCGTACAACAATATTTTATCATCATAAAGATAATAATTGTCTTATATCAGAATATCTGTCTTAGGGCTAATTTTTTAAAAGTCAGATAACCTTTATCTGGGTCATTCTTCAATTTTTGGACTTCAGTTGAGGATAATGACGCCGATACTTTTACTGCTAGTGCAACCATCCATTGACAAAAAAAAAACAAAAATATAAATTATTTTATTATGTTTAACTAAAATGAAATTAAAATAATTTTTGTGATTTGTCAATGGATGGTTGCACTACCAGTAAAAGTATCGGGCGTCATTATCCTCAACTGAAGTCCAAAAATTGAAGATTGACCCATCTGAGGAATTAAAATAACGGTTTGACATATTTGCCATAGATAAGTTGTCAAACCGCCATTTTATTCCTCAGAAAAAAGTAAATCTGACTATTAAAAAATCAGCCCTTATTTACATATAATATATCTACTAGATATATTATCCACTAAGTTACTTAACCAGCTCTAATGTCAAAACACCCTATTATGACGTCTTAAAACCACGGGTGTTCCAAGTGAGTGAACGAGATAACGCTAGACGACTTGTATAAATCCGTCTCTTTCACTCACTGGAATAAACCTGGATTCAAGAATACTGTCGTAGGGCTTATTCAATCGCTTATTGTAATTTTTTGAGATAGTATTGAGCAAGCGCGGTGATCAATACATGTATCTTCTATTTTTCAGAAGAGATGTTAGCCCTACTTAGGAACAGTCTAATTCAGTATTTTAATTTCTAAGGGTCAATGTATACTAGCGCAGAGTCGAAGCCAACGACGATATAATACTAGACTCCTAATAACAGGCGACCGATGTCTGTCAACACATTAGACAAAAAAGTCTTATATTCGTCTCATTTCGACCAATCCTGTGAGCCGTAAACATACGTTGAGACAGAACAGACCTTGAGTTAGCCAATCACAACACAGTACCCCGTCCCCCTCGCTTACGTAGTACCTCAGCGAGTTGACTGAATTGTTTTTGTTCCTTAGATCGTGCATGCGTAGTCTAGTATTATATCGTCGTTGGTCGAAGCGCATCGAAGCGTCTTTCTAAAACTGAACATAACAATTTCAACCTTAACTCCACAGCGTAACGCACACATTACTTCTGAGATTTCACCATTCACGATCAGCGTTGTTCACGCGCAGACGCGCGTCTTCTAAAGAATGCGCGCGGCTTTTTAAAATCTTAGAAGTAATGTGTGCGTTACGCTGTGGAGTTAAGGTTGAAATTGTTATGTTCAGTTTTAGAAATACGCTTCGATGCGCTTCGACTCTGCGCTAGTATAAATTGACCCTAAGTCAAAGTTTTCGAGAAAACTTCCCATGTCAGTATTTCTTAAATATCTTCGTATCGATATTAAGTTGTTATAATTTTATTATATGTATAGACTTTTGACAATTATGTAAATAATTGTGAAAAAAAAAACAAACGATTCTAGCTACCAAATTAATAATTTTATAATATTTAAGCGTTAGACAGTTTTAAACCATAAGAAATTAGCGTTTATAAATAATTTGAAATAAATAAATTGCTTTTGTTTAATAAAATACGATTTAAAGTTGAATTTATACAAAAGTTAAAAATTAGTTTTAAAAACAATAATATACATGTACAGTCACGAGCAATAGTATGTATACACTAAGCAGTATTCAAAAGCGATTTTCTGCTACCATATTAATTAAACTTTTGCCTTTTCATTAGAATTCTATTTTGGCAGCTACACTATTTCGAAAAAGGGCCTTATTTCAAAGTGGAAACCAGTATTACACGAGTAAATTGCGTTTGAATTTTGTTAAATGTATACATGTTATTGCTCGTGACTGTACGTACACACACGTAATGAGATGTATCGTGCTATAATGTACATCTTTACATTATAGCTGCTGTGTGTGAAGCCCTTTAACGTAGACGTTTAGTGGGATATTAAAATAAAATTACATGAAAAAGTTGAGAAGAAAAGTTTTAAGAAGATAAGGAAACATTAATTATTATTTTAGGCTGATTTTTATTGTGTTAGTAATTTGTTAGTACTAAGTTTTTTATGTGGGGATTTTTTTTTTGTAAATTTCGCGGCAAAACACGGATTTGAGAGAAATTTTGTTAAGATATTTGTTTATTTCGTTAGTATTTTTTTGTTGTGAGAAAAACCGTGAGTAAAAAGCTAATTGGCTTTCAATTATATCTACTAAGGGGTCTTTAATCAAAATTGAAATCAAAATAGTTGTTTTTTTAACGCTATTTAATTATGGTTTTGCCTAAGCGCAACGAAACTGTATTTTGGCGGTAGAAATATTATTTTTGTTGTCAATGACCTTAGCTTATTGATTTAGCATTGACCCAAAAAAAAAATATCAACTTCTATAATATAAAAATTAAGCACAAAATGTGTTGAGCTTATAAAACGACGATATAATACTAGACTCCGCATGCACGATCTAAAGAACACAAACTATTCTGTCAACTCGCTGAGGTACTACGTAAGCGAGGGGGACGGGGTACTGCGTTGTGATTGGCTAACTCAAGGTCTGTTCTGTCTCAACGTATGTTTACGGCTCACAGGATTGGTCGAAATGAGACGGAAGAGATTTTTGTCTAATGTGTTGACAGACATCGGTCGCCTGTTATTACGAGTCTAGTATTATATCGTCGTTGAGCTTATAACTCGAAAACGGCTGGACCGATTCGTCTAATTTTTTTTTGTTGTGTTTGTAAACTCTATATCATATGTCGTGGTGATAAAGATGGTTTTCACTTGTAGTTAAAAACGTGGAATCGCGTCGAGTTTGTTAACAATCAATATTCATCCTAATAAGTCTATAACTACAACATGTAACGTAATTAACGCACACCCTCACTCAGACACCCCAATTAGAATATTATGTTATAATCATAATACATATATTTAATTTTTAATTTAACATGAAAATGCATTGTTATTAACTAAATTATTTATTTTGCAGTAAGTTTTATTTTTCTTTATTTTGTATTGAATGACGGAATTTGTATTAATACAAATAAAATTGCACTTTTAAGTCTTGTCGCCTTGATTTACGGTCTATCTTAGTTTGTTTTGACTGTACAGGGGTAATGTGACTATAATTTCCGTAGTTTTAATTATTTTTGTATAAAAAATAACCCATATTGAAAATGATAGAAATCGATTCAGTAAACGATTCTGAACAAACTAATTTCAGGATGTGCGTTAATTATGTTACATGTTGTATAGTACATTTTCTTACAGCGTCTTTTTCCATTCACTTTTGGTTCTGTCTCAAGGCAGCAGCTATGTCCCTCACGTCGAGTTGGACTTTCGGTTTGTGTTGTGGCGGTTCAAAATAGAAGTCGAAACGTTTGAAAGACTCTATCTCTCGTTCAGAAACTTCCAGAGAGGATAGATTTGTGATGCTCGAATCTGGGAGGAACACACTCGATTCTGTAATAAAAGTGATGTTAATTTTATTTCTGAAAAGGCTATTTTTATTAAATAAAATAGATTACAATAGTAGTTTATGAAACTGGCTGGTATGTACAGTTTAATACACTACTTTATCTACTCTCATTGAACACGAACATATCAAATAAAAGATAAACGGCTTCACCCGCTACAACTCGAAAATTACCCCACGGGAACATAAAATCGGTATAAAAACTATCCTGTGTTAATCCAGGTTATAAACTATCTGTACACCAAATTTTAGCCAAATCCGTTCAGTGGTTTTCGCGTGAAAGAGTAACAAACATACCTACATACAGCTTGGCCAGAACGTCTTGAAACGGAACTAATCTTTTTGTTTGCTGACAACGTTTTAAAATCTTTGACATTTGATGTAAACAAAGAACGCAGGTTTGTTAGATTTATTATTGTGCCATAAAACTACCGGAATAAGTGAAAAAAAAAACATTCAAAGTGCTGGTAGCGAGAGCACAGTGGCGACTTCCGGTTTTCTACTCTGATTTGCCAAGCTGTAATGTACAGCTCGACATAAAAATGTAGAAAACCAGAAGTCGCCACTGTCTTCGCGCTACCAGCACTTTGAATGATTTTATTTTAATTTTTATCACTTATTACGTTAGTTTTATGGCACAATAATAAATCTAACAAACCTGCGGTCTTTGTTTACATCAAATATCAAAGATTTTAAAACGCTTTCAGAAATAAAAATTTTAGTTCCGTTCCTACATTTTTATGTCAAGCTGTATGTTTTATTCATTATTAGCTATTTGTAGAGGTGTCATCCATCTTCACATAGTCCACTCTGTGTGGTACCCACCTCTGTGCGGCTGTCCGGTCCTGGCGCGAGTCCCCACGGGTCCAAACCGTCTCTCATCGGACGGCAGGTCGTCGGCGCGCGGACTGCAACCGGACGGAGCGGAAGATCCCGTGGGGGAGCTCCTGGCTGACTGTACGCCTGGTTATACATTATGTTGAGTTAGATAACTTAAAAACAGGTTTATGACTAAGTTAAAAAAACCTGCCTTAGGCTGCTTTTCCACCAGAGATGCGCTATGCTACGTTGCTAAGGATGCGTTTGATATCCACCAATCATTTTCAAAAATGTTTTTAACAATGTTATGAAATAACAATTTAAAAAATAAATAAATACAGGTTTATGGCTAAGTCCGCCCGATCTCCAATGCTCCCCATGGCACGTTTTTGTGCCACCAAACCCCGACCGATATAAAGCCTCATTTTTTGAAAAATAAGTCTTAAAATCGATCAGTATTCGGTGGGAAAACATTTTCCTCGGGGCTCAAGAGGTCGAAAAGCCTGCCAAAGTCCATTTCGTAAAAAAAAAAAACAATACAACGTGTAACGTTAATAGCGCAAAACCTCTCGTGGGGTAACTCAGCACATGTTACTGAACAATGTTTGTTCTAAGACTTTTGGAAATTCCCAAAAAAATAATTTGCTTTTTCATACAATATGAGAAATTGATCGAGCCCATCAGTATGACGAAATCATTTTTTTTTGCGAATTTCCAAACGTCTTAAAACAAACATTGTTTCTTTTATTTATTTGACCTGTATTGTTCAGTAACATGTGCTGAGTTACCCCACGAGAGGTTTTGCGCTATTAACGTTACACGTTGTATATTTCCGTGCCGTATTCTCGAGGCTGTATCCCTCTAAGAGAAGCCACCCATTACACCGTTCGCATATCCGTACATAACGATAATGTGTTAGTAAAAGGCTATCTTCGGCAGGAGGACTATTATCATAATATTTTTTTTAATATTCCACACCTGTCACACAACGCCATCTAGTCCCAAGCAGAGCTTGTGTTATGTATACTAGACAACTGATAAACATACTTAATTATATTTCTAAATACATACATATTATAGATAAATTACACCCAGACACAGAACAAATGATCGTGCTCATCACACAAACATTTGTCCTGGGTGAGAATCACACCCACAACCTCGGCATAGCAGTCAGGGTCACTAACCACTAGACCAACAGGCCTGTCATATTAGGCCAGTATTAAAAGGCTATACAGAATAGGGTAGTTTCCAGGGTCAAAATAATTACATTCTATTTAGTCCGTATTTTAGATTATAAAAAAAATATTGGACACGTATTTTTTCTTTTTTCGATTAAACAAAAAAGAACAAAGATAATAGCCTATTTAAGTTACCTGTGACGTCACTCTGCGCGAAAAATGCCACGCATCGTGACGTCACACGTAACTTTAATAGGCTATATCTTTGTCATTTTTGGTCTAATTTACAAATAAAAAAATACGTGTCCCTTATTTTTGAATAATCTAAAAGACGGACTAATTACGTTTTTTTAGGCAACTAGCCTATTGAACAATGAACGGACTTACCAGTTTTATTGGGTACGGGTGGTCCATAGAGCTGGTCGGGCCACGCGTGGGCCGGTGGTCTGCTGAAGAGAGACTCCTCGCCCTGCAGGCCACACTCTAACGGGAGGCCTGGCTCCTGGAAATAATGTTTTTTTAAATAATAATTAAATTATTTTTATTTTTGCAATGAGGGATTTTCTTTTTATGTTTTCCCTAGTCAATGGATAGATGGCGCTGAACTTGATATGTTACTGCAATGAACGGAACGTCACGTCATTTTTTGTTTTTTTTCACTTGGATGTAACTTTGAGATCGTAAAACAAAAAGTACATGTCATGTCATTGTCAGTCACATCTGTGGTCACATGACATCACACAAATGGCATTTTGAAAATAAATAACAACAAGGAAAAAGAAAAAAATATTCATTTACCAGACTTTTTAATTTATGAGTTTTCCACGCCAGAAAGAAAATGTCCCAAAAGAAAAAGAAGCGAAGTCTGTGCCTCGTGGATTTGTGCAAAAATGAAGGCATACATCTTTTTCCTAGAGTAACGCCGTCAGTTCAACGCCATCTATCGAGTTCTTGGAAACTACTTTTTTTTTTTTAAACTCCAAAAAGAAAACCTCCCATTACAGCTTGGCAAGAGTCTGTTTGTTGTGAACACTATTAAAAAAGTCAACTACTCCATAAGATGCAACGCGGTGGGTCGACAAATTAACATTACAAATTCGGAAGAAAGGGCTTTGTGCCTTTTGCACCAGTTCCTTATCCGCCATTTTGATTTTTTTCCAAAACGGCGTACACGAATGAAACATTGATAAATCAATAGATCAAATCGATACAAACATGAAATGTCAGACAAAACCTCGTAAACCGTCACGTTTCCAAGTTATGAGTTGTCAAAACTGTACAATGAACGACACATTTTTTAAAAATATAATATACTAGCTGCTGCCCGCGGCTTCACCCGCTACAACTCGAAAATTATCCCACAGGAACATAAAATCGGGATAAAAACTATCCTATGTGTTAATCCAGGTTATAAACTATCTGTGTACCAAATTTTAGCTTAATCCGTTCAGTGGTTTTTGCGTGAAAGAGTAACAAACATCCATACATCCATACTTACAAACTTTCGCCTTTATAATAGTAAGTAGGATTTTGATGTCATTGATCAAAAAAGTTATTTCCGCAATAAAACTAATTGAATATTAGTTTTCACGCATTTCAAATGCTTTTAGATAGGATTATTTCGTTTAACGCAATTTCAGCATTTAAAATGACTGGAAAAACTAATATTGAATTAGTTTTATTGGGGAAGTATCCTCACCAAAATGGCGGATGGCATCCATACAAAAAAAGTTCAAACCCCTTCTATACTTTTCACACCTAAAATGCAGTTAGATTTTTTATAAAGTTTGTTACAGAGATTGATAAGACGAGCAAACACGGAAGCATACGCACAACGACGATATAATACTAGACTCCTAATAACAGGCGACCGATGTCTGCCAACACATTAGGCAAAAAAGTCTTATATCCGTTTCATTTCGACCAATCCTGTGAGCCGTAAACATACGTTGAGACAGAACAGACCTTGAGTTAGTCAATCACAACGCAGTACCCCGTCCCCCTCGCTTACGTAGTACCTCAGCAACTTGGCAGAATAGTTTGTGTTCTTTAGATCGTGCATGCGGAGTCTAGTATTATATCGTCGTTGCATACGCAAATTATAAATATAGTTGAAAAACACTCACCTGTCCTTTATAAAACTTGGACTCAGTAACATGATGTATCGTAACCTCACTGTTTAACTTAGACCCAACCCTCAATCTCTGAAAATACGGCAACGAATCACCATTAGCCACATGATTGACCCCCAATTCATCACCCTTTAAACCACAACTATCACTTTTATCACTGAACAACGCATTTCTGAACACATTCCTATCTTCTTGTCCAAATGGGGTGTACAACCCTGTGTAATCAACTCTTTCTTCTTGCTTTAAGGGCGTTCCAATGGGTTCTGGTCGTTGAATTGGATTCGCGAATAAGGAAGTGTCCGACTCAAAGGACCGGTTCGTTTCAACCGGTCTCGTACCAATCGGGTTCGGTGATACGACCGATTTTGGGCTCTGATTTTCGTAGTACTCCGGAGTTAGAAAACTCCGTTGTTGACTGTCATCTGGGGTCTTAAATAAGGAGTATCCTTCGTCATTTTTCTGAGTGAAAGAAGCTAAATTCATTATTCTTGTTTGGAAGTCGTCCGGTTTCGGGGAAGCTCTTGCTTGCTCCATATACTGGTTAGGTGTTGGGGGCACGGGATTGTACTGATTCGGGTTAACATAGTTGAATTGTTGTCCATACATAGGGTTAAGTTGTGGACTTTGTGTCCTAACCCCCATTAAACTTTGTTGGTGCATCATAGTCATAAGTGGGTTCCGTATGGTGTACATTCCGTTTGACGTAGGGGTTATTGTCGCTTGGCAAGCGTTCGGAGGCATCGGTATTGGATCAGGGATCCTTATTTGTTCCTGCTTCTTTTGCGTCGGTTGACTTGTGACTTGGACTGGTGGTAAATTAGGATGGAACATTGGGTTCCGTAGTGTGACTATCTTGGCTCCGTCTGGCTTTGCTTCCTCGGCGGCTAAAGCTGCCTTTTTGGCTTTTTTCTTTGCTTTTTTTGATTTCCCGACCGGTGGTGGCGGGTCGGCTATTATTACTGGTTTTGGCGGTTCTGTGGGGATTTAATAGAAATAATGTAATTTATTAAGTATCAAACTAAGTGGTAATTTTAATTTATTACGAAATAAACTTCAAAATAATGGATTTTAACTTTTAATCAAGAAAAAAAAAAATGTTTTATTTAGCTTGTATTTTACCAAAATAGTATTTATTATTTTATTTAACTCCATTAAAAAGTCAAATAGCATGTTTTTAAATATTAATTGAATGGATATTTCTTTTTAATCCGGTCAAACTATGTCCAGTCAAGTTTATAATTTGGTAAATTTTGTTTTCATTTCCAAAAATAAAAAATTATGGAAGATTGTTCAGTTTCGTCTTACTGAGCAAGCCCTGAAATGGGTTTGCAACTTTTAGTACGGACCTTGGCATCATTTTTTTTTTCTTTCGCCAGTGCTGAAACTTTGGCCATAATTAAACTGCTACCTAAGAGGTCCATAGAAAAAAAAAAACTTTCTAAACCGTAACCAACCAGAGATATGGTGGTTTGTATTTTGTACTACCTACTAAAAATAACTCCAGATTAGAACAAAATAAAGACCGTCATATCTCTGGTTAGTTACGGTTTAGAATTATTTTATTATTTTTTACGAACTTCTTAGGTTATGGTCTACTAATGATAAAAATTTCATTACTGGCGAAAGAAAAAAAAAACATTGATGCCAAGAAGTTGCAAACCCCTTTGTGGTTTGTCCCTTACACCCAGTATAATATAAGACAGTGTTCATCTTACCGGGATGTGCAGTAGTGAACATAACGTTGGCCGGGTCTGCATTGATAACAGGCGCGGGCCGGGCCACGGGCGTGGGGGCGGCCGGCAGCTGGCCCGCCTTCCACAGCGGCTGGAGAGGACACCATCATAATCATTACCATATCGAAAACACAACTGAACTTGAGAGGCTCATGGCTAAATAATGAGGAAAGTCGGTCAAAGCTAATTGTAGATGGCACCACCATAGCTAAGTCCTAATCCGACCAGTGGTAGGTGCTCACGGTGTCAGACATCGCAAAACGACCTCCGGCCGTAGGCGCGGGCATCAGGGCGGCGAGTAAAGGGCAACTTGCTGTCCGCCATGGACGCAGCCCGGGTCGACGGCGCGTTGTGTTCACGCGCGCCTCAAAGAGTGTCAGCATTATGAGCAAAGCCTGCCGGGGTCGCGAGAAGTAACTCATTACCGTGACCCCGGAACATAAAGTGCTATTGAAGGACACCGTGGATTTTAGTTAGTACGGGTCTGACAGTCCCTCCCGCTCTGTCCGGGGTGGGAGGAATCGTCCGACGATTTTACCACGTAAAAAAAATTAAATTAATTATAGCTAGCTACGGAACATTACGCTACGATCAATATCAACCGAGCAGTGTTGGTAAAGCTACGGAGAACAGCGACATTAAGGTCAAACAAGTCAACATTTTTCCATAGAAACTTCGTTGGGGTTTTACTCCACTATTTGACAAAGTACATCCAAAATTAAACATGGGTATCGTTTTGTCTCATTATGAATTTTGTCTGTACGGAAGCAGAATTTTGAAATAACAAACCATTAAAAAGTTACGAGCTTCCAAAGATTCGATTTTATTGCTAATTTTAACACAACTTTGGGCGTAAATTAGAAATTAAAGAAGCATCAAATTTGTCGAATTTATCGATTTTAAATTAACGAAGTCCGTACCGACACAGCAAATTTATCGAAAAATTTAATAAATTTTATTTGAAATTAATTGGTGCAGTGGTTTTTTCGTAAAACCCCAACAGCCAAAGGCTTTTTCGTATTTTTTTTCGCGCGCCTTTTACTCTGAATGATCGTGCATGTCACTGAATAAGTTTTCCCCTGTTTTCTCTACGGGGGGATGACGCTCGCGCACACATGAACAATATGGCTCAATTTCCGGTGAAATATCAGGGTTTTTGACCATGCCTGCCAGTGAGTTCGAGGTCGCGACAAGCGGCGCCTTAAGATGAGAACTAAGACATTGATCTGTATTTCTATAACAATAGGGTTCATAATCAACTCACCACAGACTTGATCGGCGGCGGTTCCTTCTTCTCATTGGGCTGCACCCTGGTCAGAGTGATCCCGGGAGGCAGCTTCAGATCGGCCACCTGGAAAGTTTCAGGGTCACGGACGACGGGTACAAACCACAAGTACTGGGGGCACACTACATTCAGAGAGATGTGGGGTCGCGGTGTAACACGGTAGATAGGTTTATAACAACGACGATATAATACTAGACTCCTAATAACAGGCGACCGATGTCTGTCAACACATTAGGCAAAAAAGTCTTATATTCGTCTCATTTCGACCAATCCTGTGAGCCGTAAACATACGTTGAGACAGAACAGACCTTGAGTTAGCCAATCACAACGCAGTACCCCGTCCCCCTCGCTTACGTAGTACCTCAGCGAGTTGATAGAATAGTTTTAGTTCCTTAGATCGTGTATGCGTAATCTAGTATTATATCGTCGTTGGTTTATAAGGATTCATCTACTTTATAAAAATAAGTCGGGTTTTCCTTCCTGACGCTATAACTCCAGAACGTACGAACCGATTTCCACGGTTTTGCATTCGTTGGAAAGGTCTCGGGCTCAGTGAGGTTTTTTATAGCACAGAAAAAAAACGAAGCTATCATTCTGATGGCGAAACGGAGTTCGCCAGGTTTGCTAGTATATTTATAAATCTGTACCCTTAGCACGAATTTTCAGTATTTGAGACGTAAAGTAAACTGAAACTTTCTCAATTTCAAATTGACAATTTACAAGGAAATAATTAGTTCCTTCTTCGCACACCAGAGGCGCTGTTCCATTTTTGGAACGAAGTTCCTTATCGCGCGTTGTGAAAGGGAGCTAGACGGAACAAATTCTTACGAAAAGTTGTCACGACACTTTTTTCCCTCGCCCCGCACCTCGCGCCTGCACCCCGCGCCCCGTACCCCTCACTCAACCCCCGTTCCTCGTGACTCTTGTCGTATTGCGGCGTGCACATGTTTCTCTCTCTCTCTCTCTAATAGAATACAAGCCAGATATTTTCGTTTCGTCTTTCTATTTCGCATTGAACAGTGTGGTGTTGCGACGATTATTTTTGTTAACTTCGTTCCATCCGAGTGTCCCTTGACACTTCTCAAGTTTTTTTTTTCATAAAAGAAACGCTGTAAATACTGTACAGTAAAAGAGTGAAAATTCGTGCTTAGGGTACTGTTCAAATATTTACATTTTAAAATTACAGCTTGGCCAGAACGTCTTGAAACGGAACTAATCTTTTTGTTTTTTACAACGTTTTAAAATCTTTGATATTTGATGTAAACAAAGAACGCAGGTTTGTTAGATTTATTATTGTGCCGTAAAACTAACGTAATAAGTGAAAAAAAAAACATTCAAAGTGCTGGTAGCGAGAGCACAGTGGTGACTTCCGGTTTTCTACTCTAATTTGCCAAGCTGTAGAAATGTTGAGAGTTGAGGATGCAAAGTAACATCGAGAGTTGGGGGTATGGATCTCAAAGATGAGTGTTGGAATTGCATCCCAAAAGATGATATTATGAGATTTTATTTAACAAGGAGAATTGTGGATGCAATACCACCTCGAGAATTTGTAATGTATGCCAAAGTCGAGGGTTGGGGATGCATTCCAACGCCGAGAGTTGGGGATGCAAACTAACTCCGAGAGTTGGGGATGCAAACTAACTCCGAGAGTTGAGGATGCAAACTAACTCCAAGAGTTGGGGATGCAAACTAACTCCGAGAGTTGGGGATATAAACTAACTCCGAGAGTTGAGGATGCAAACTAACTCCGAGAGTTGGGGATGCAAACTAACTCCGAGATTTGAGAATGCAAACTAACTCCGAGAGTTGGGAATGCAAACTAACTCCGAGAGTTGGGAATGCAAACTAACTCCGAGAGTTGGGAATGCAAACTAACTCCGAGAGTTGGGAATGCAAACTAACTCCGAGAGTTGGGAATGCACACTAACTCCGAGAGTTGGGGATGCAAACTAACTCCGAGATTTGAGAATGCAAACTAACTCCGAGAGTTGAGGATGCAAACTAACTCCGAGAGTTGAGGATGCAAACTAACTCTGAGAGTTGGGGATGCAAACTCACTCCGAGAGTTGGGGATGCAAACTAACTCCGAGAGTTGAGGATGCAAACTAACTCCGAGAGTTGGGGATGCAAACTTACTCCGAGAGTTGGGGATGCAAACTAACTTCGAGAGTTGAGGATGAAAACGATTTTTTTTTTGGGTAATTAATAAACGGAAAAATATTTTTTTCTTTTTAATATTTTTAAATTATCGGGTATAATTAAATAATTGAATGTAGTAAGACCGCAGTACTAGTTGCCCTGTAACCTGTCGTTATACATACCTGTACTCCACAACTGAGCTGTTCCATGATGCTGCACGACGCCGGCTTCTCGGGCTCCGTGGTGCATGGGTTCTATAACGAAAAGAATATTATATACAGGGTGAATTAGGTACCTTAAGGCGGCGCTAGTCGCGAGCTCGAACTCACTGGCAGGCCTGGTCAAAAACCATGATATTTCACCGGAAATCGAGCCATATTGTTCATGTGTGCGCGAGCGTCATCACCCCGTGGAGAAAACAGGCGAAAACTAATTCAGTGAGATGCACGATCATTCAGAGTAAAAGGCGCGCGTAAAAAAATACGGAAAAGCCTTTGGCTGTTGGGGTTTTATGAAAAAACCACTGCACCAATTAATTTCAAATAAAATGTATTAAATTCTTCGATAAATTTGCTGTGTCGGTTCGGACTTCGTTTTGGAAATTTGATGCTGCTTAACCGTATAGTTCGGTAGCGCCCCCAAAAGGGGCGCGACAAGTAAACCTACGCTGGCTCAATAGTGGGTCCAAAAGGGGCAGACGTTGTAGTCATACGACATCCTCATTATAAATTAAAAAAATATAATATTCTCTGCGTAAAATCCTATGAGTGCGCATTAATTAAGAATGTTAAATAAAAATCTGATTTATTCACGAAATTAAAACTTCTACATTTAGCGCCTATTTTCATAATTTACCGTAACAAAATCCAAAAGTGTAAATACGATCTTCGCCATTTTGATGGCAGTGCTGGGTGGGGCTAAAAATCATAAAAAACGTGGTTTTCGGACATCCAACGGATCATTATAGGAGGAATGAATAACTCGTCATTTAGTATTGTAACGAATTCACACGTATTTCAACATAAATTAGCAGTGGTAATGAAAAAATTGATATCTGAACTCGAACTTTCGCGCCACTTTTGTTTGTTTACATTTTTATTTTGCACTTGGATCACACACGCGAGCTTTAACTCCATAATAATAAAGATAAATATCATGCCAAATATTATAAATAACGTAAAAAAGACCAGATCTTGGCGTAATTCTCTAATACAGGGCCAATAACACGTATTTTTCATTACCACTACTCAATTTGTATTCGTAATCGACAACCATGTTATTTTTTTAAATCGTAATGATGTGTGAAAGCGAGTATTCTAATCGATTCCATAATTGATTTTTTTTTCAACTCGAGTGAAAAAAATAAGGAAATTAGGAAATCGATTAATAAAAATTAAAATAAATTTGTTTTATGCTTAGAATACAATTATTATCTATTATAATATGTTTTAAAGCTTATAAAATAATATTACGTACATTGTCATTCCCAAAAAACAATAATAGACAAAGGAACAATGTCAGATAATAAATGTTTGAATGCGCGGCAATTATTTAATTCAAAAATTTTGAATTAGGAATGCACTCGCTGTGGTACTGGATAATCAAAATATTATGTATTATCTTTTAATTTATTAGCTAATTTTTACTGTACATTTTATTTTGTACAATCATATATTTTTTAATGTTGAATGAATATAGAATGCCTTGGATTTTGATAGGCTTATTATAAATGAGTTTGTTTCCTACCAAATAAAAGTTTTTTTTTTTTATCGTGGTAAAATCATCAAATGAGTCCTTCCACCCCGGGCAGGGCGGGAGGGACTGTCAGACTTGTACTGACTAAAATCCACGGTGTCCTTCAATAGCCCTTTATGTTCCGGGGTCATGAAATAACTCCCGCGACCCCGGTAGGCTTTGGCCCTCTAAGTTCTCATTATACTGACGCTCTTTGAGGCGCACGTGGAACACGACGCGCTGTCGACCCGGGCATGATCCATGGTCGGACAGCGAGTTGCCCTTTACTTGCTGTCCGCATGCCCGTGCCTACGGTGGCCGGAGATCGTCTGCCGACTTCCGACGCTGCGAGCGCCTACCACTATGGTTGGGGCGGAGGGAGGACGCTGTCCTCTCCCTCTCGCGGCTCCAAACAAAAGATAGCCAAATTAATTAGTACAAATTTGTTTCGTGAGATTGGTTTGGTCATGTAAGTATTACACGTCAGAAATCGAGCTTTTGAAATAAAAAAAGAAAATGCTAGGTATTATATTTTTTTACACTATTCGATGTCGCTGAGGATCAAATTCGGTGAAGTAATGATAACTTGGTAAAATAATGGACTAATAAGTATACAAACAATAATTTAGTCATTGTACAGCAGAATAAAATCAAAATTCGCGCAAACTCACTTAAAGTTCGAATTTCAAAAAAATCGTTAATGTATTTACACCACGAAGTTATAATAAAAATTTGAAATAAGAACACTATGTTGTGAACATGTAGCGAAACATTATTTAATGGAAAAAAAAAACCTTATACCTCAAGTTTGTCGCATGTTTCTACTTTACAGAATAGGTATTGATAGTTTGATTGCTGAATTTATATTTCAAAAATTTAATTTTTATGATGTTATTTAATTTTTTATCAAATCGGCCTCGAGACTTCCATAAGGATTTTTCGCTATTCCTCATATTTTAAAATTTAGCCAAATACGCCCCGTTGGAAATTCTAATTGTATGTTACTGCAAGGAATCATTTAGAAGTACATACTCCCATCTCTCAGCATTAGAACCCGGTGTTTGTCTTTTCACGTTTTTTAGATCCGTTTTAAAAAGATAAATTGAAATTAATTAACGAAAACACAAAATATAAGTAAAACCATATGATTGAATTTAAGTTTAGAAGACACATAGGTATGTTTAGCCTCCAATGAAACACAGATAAATAAATTATTGCGTAAACGAAATAATACTTGAAAATTTGAAATATTATAAAATGATTCAGATTTAGTTTCATAGACTTATTGCATGGACTGAGCTTTCTATAGTCAAAAAGTAGATAAATCAGTCCATGCTCTATGTCTTGTTTTACTTTTTTTTTCATGTTCGATTATGTTGCGAGTATCGATTAGGCTGAATGACGGTTTTTAATCGTTTTGTGAATATTGGGTTTACGGTCAGCACTAAAAAGAGTCATGTTGCAACATAGTTTTTGCAAATTTTTATCCAGTCTTTGATCGTTATTATTTATGAAATTATGTATGAACACAGGCAAATCTAGTAATGTATATAGTAAGTTATTTTATTTATTTCACTGTTTAACCATTATTATCATGTGATAAGCTTCTTTATGTACATATTTTTCAGCACATCTAAATTACCTAGTTTTTGGAATGATGTAGCATTTTGTATGTTACACATATTTTACAACAGAATGAGGCAGTTTTATTGACCTCAACATGTTCTTAGAGATATTGTTCACAAACTTATCGCATGAAATAGCTGTAGTAACATATTTTTGATCAAAAATTGGATGCTGAAAGTTGACAAAAAATATTGTGTAATAGCTCAAATTTCGAATCACCCGGTCGACTCAGCTGATGTGTCATGTGTCAAAATATTGTCGTGCAGAGTGGTTAAGCTTCTAATTTACACCTAAAGTTGTGTTAAAATTAGCAAAAAAACGAATCTTTAGAAGCTCGTAACTTTTTAATAGCTTCGTATTTTACAATTCTGCTTCCGTACAGACAAAATTAATAATGAGACAAAACGATACCATGTTTAATTTTGGATGTACTTTGTCAAATAGTGGAGTAAAACCCCAACGAAGTTTCTATGAATAAAATGTTGACTTGTTTGACCTTAAATAATAAATAAATAAATAAATAAATAAATAAATAAATACAAATGTTTTTGTGATGAGAACGACCATTGGTTCTGTGTCTGTTTAAATATTATAGGTAAATTACACCCAGACACAGAACAAATGATCGTGCTCATCACACAAACATTTGTCCTGGGTGGGAATCGAACCCACGACCTCCGGCATAGCAGTCAGGGTCACTAACCACTAGACCAACAGGCCAGTCAAAATGACTAGCTGATTGGCGCTTACCTGCAAGAAGCGCCAATCAGTTAGCGCCCAGATTGGCGCTTCCTGCAGGTTTTGGTGTTAGATTGCTTCTTCATGACTTTATAAACTATTTTAAAGTTAGTAAACTCACCTTTTTACTAACAACTTCTATAGTAGTATCGGGTGTGATGTTAATAACTTGTGGTTGTTGTTGTTGTTTCTTGGCCTCCTTCTTTGTTGTTGGCTGTTGTTGAGGCTGAGACGGTTGTTTTGTTGTTTTCGATTGTGGGGCTGACGCTGTAAATAGTATTATAAAATGTGATGTATCGTTAAAAAAAGGGAATTTATATATAAGGTAGTTTTTGTATCGTGGTAAAATCTTCAAATGAGTCCTCCCACCCAAGGCGCGACGCAAGGGACTATCAGACTTGTATTGACTAAAAACCACGGTGATCCTTCAATAGCCCTTTACGTTCTGGGGTCACAGTTACCACAGAAGACAGTCTCGCGTCCAGAACAGAAGAGAAGAACAGACCTTGAGTTAGCCAATCACAACACAGTACCCCGTCCCCCTCGCTTACGTAGTACCTCAGCGAGTTGACAGAATAGTTTTTGTTCCTTAGATCGTGCATGCGGAGTCTAGTATTATATCGTCGTTGGTATACATGTTATTGCTCGTGACTGTACCTTTAACCAAACACAAATAAAATCCTACCTTTTTCTTCCTTCATTTTCTTCTCCTGTTTCTTCTCGACCGCTTTCTCCTTCTTCTTTTCCTCTTTCTTCTCCTTCTTAGTCGGTTCCGGTTTCTTCTCCACTTTCTTAGCGGGCTCAGGTTTGGGCGTGTCGGGTTTCTTTACTTCTTGCTTCTTAGCTTTGGACTCTTGTTGTAGCTTCTTCCTTTCTTCTTCCTCGGCCTGTGAAGAAGAGAGAGAGAGAGTTGTTTTAGTTTTTGTTGCCTTGTTTAATGCAATGTTTGTATGATTTATACTAATATTATAAAGAGGATATTTAATAATAATAATATTCCACAACTATTACACAACGCCATCTAGTCCCAAGCTAAGCAGAGCTTGTGTTATGGGTACTAGACGAGTGATAAACATACTTATATATTTCTAAATACATACATATTATAGATAAATTACACCCAGACACAGAACAAATGATCGTGCTCTGCCCACAAACATTTGTCTTGGGTGGGAATCGAACCTACGACCTCCGGCATAGCAGTCAGGGTCACTAACCACTAGACCAACAGGCCAGCTTCTGAATTCCTTTCTTTATTGATGAAATAAAAAAATATTGGAAGCTATATTATTCGCTCTCTTTTCGTCCGACATACCTCAGTGCCTCAAGACGAAAGTCTTCAACCAATGTGTGTTACCAGTGATGAGTTACGGCACCGAAACGTGGTCTTTCACTATCGGCCTCATCTCAAAGCTCAAAGTCGCTCAACGAGCAATGGAGAGGGCTATGCTCGGTGTTTCTCTACGTGATCGAATCCGAAATGAGGAGATCCGTAGACGAACTAAAGTCACCGATATAGTCCACCGGATTAGCAAGCTGAAGTGGCAATGGGCAGGCCATATTGCTTGCAGAGCAGATGGACGATGTGGTCGAAAAGTACTAGAGTGGAGACCACGGATGATGATAATACGATGTAATGATGCAATTCAATTGACTAACGTCGTCGTGGCGAGCGTGTTTTGTTTTTCATCTACCCGTTGATAACCACACGTTTTATGTAACGCGGTGTCCTGCTTGAGCGACAAATACGACGCGTCGCGATTCAAGCTATATATATATATATAGCTCAACTACTTTGATAATCATCATCTTCATCAGCCTATTAATGTTCCCACTGCTGGGACACAGGCCTCCTCTCTGTGAGAGGGTGTGGGCCATAATCCACCACGCGGGCCCGGGATTGGTGGATGTCATATGTCTTCGAATTTTTGGTTCTAGGACATGCCGGTTTCCTCACGATGTTTTCCTTCACCGTTTTGAGAGCAGTGGTGATGTAAAAAATTACACAAAGTAATGCGCCTGCCGGGATTCGAACCCACGACCTACAACTCGTAAGTCGGGGCCGATACCACTGGGCCACCACCGCTCCTGACTTTGATAATATTTTCATAATATTTACTTCGTGTTGCGTCGCACCGCGTCGTATTTGTCGCTCACGCAGGACACCGCCTTATTTGTCATAGTTGTAAGGTTGATTTTCACTTGTAGTTGGAATCGGTCGAATTCAACTATTCTGCCAAGTTGCTGAGGTACTACGTAAGCGAGGGGGACGGGGTACTGCGTTGTGATTGGCTAACTCAAGGTCTGTTCTGTCTCAACGTATGTTTACGGCTCACAGGATTGGTCGAAATGAGACGAATATAAGACTTTTTTGCCTAATGTGTTGGCAGACATCGGTCGCCTGTTATTAAGAGTCTAGTATTATATCGTCGTTGGTCGATATGTATCGCATCGCGTCGTCAGTAAGCTCGT
Organism: Agrotis segetum; assembly: GCA_036375495.1. Classification (NCBI taxonomy): domain Eukaryota; kingdom Metazoa; phylum Arthropoda; class Insecta; order Lepidoptera; family Noctuidae; genus Agrotis; species Agrotis segetum. The sequence continues at coordinate 4,034,572 of JAQSVV010000142.1, forward strand.
TAATTGTTACCTGTTGTTTAGCAAGCTGCTTCCTCTGTTTCTTGGAGAGGGTCTGTGTGTCGGGGAGGGAGTTGGACCTCTGTACCTCCTTCACCTCCTTCGCTTTCTGTTCCGGCTGAGGAGTTTTCTCTTTTGTCTCTTTGTGTTTCTTCTGTGAAGGAGAGAGAAGGAAAACATGTTAGAAAGAAAGAGAGAAAACAGTTACTGTTTATTATAGTAACTAGCACTTTGCCCGCGACTTTGTCTGCGCGTGTTTCTAATTTCGAACTCAGTGAATTTAATTTCCGCTCACCCTCCTTATAAGAAAATCTAAAAACTCAATACAAACAAACAATCAGTCGTAGTAGACAAACTGATTTTCCGATTTACACCCCGTTAGGGGTTGATTTAAGAAATGTAAATAATAATACGCATCCTTTATTCGATTGAGAGATAATTTATGCCCAGTTTAGAATTAATCGAAGCAAGCAGTACTTTTCAAAATTTAGGGGGTGATTTTCGAAAAACCCAAATATGGAGGGTAGTTTTGAAAAAAAAATTGTGTCCATCTTTTTTATTTACTTATACTCACATTCGTACCAAGTTTCAAGTTTATAAACCCAAAGAATAAGATTTTGCATACAAAGGTTTTCACCCCTTTTCACCCCCTTAGAGGTAGATTTTCGCAAAATCTTTTCTTAATGCTTATTTACATTATAAACTGCAACTATCATCCAAAATTCAGGTTTCTACTTTTAGTGGTTTAATATCCCCCCTTAAAACTTGAATACCCCTTTTCACCAACTTGGGGGGTGAATTTCGAAAAATCCAAAAACACGTATTTGATTAATTCTTATCTAGTATATAAATACTGATTTTCAAATTCATCAGCTCACGCGTTATGATTTTTCCATACAAACTTTAACAACCCCTAGATTACCAATGGAGGGTAGTTTTAAAAAAATAATGGTGCTAATCTTATTTACTTACTTGTGTTCTCATTCGTGGTAAGTTTCAAGTTTATAAACCCAAGGAATAAGATTTTTCATACAAATGTTTTCACCCCTTTTCACCCCCTTAGAGGAGGATTTTCGCAAAATCCCGTCTTATTGCCAATCTACATGGTAGACTGCAAATGCTGTCCAAAATTCAAGTTTCTGCGTTAAGCGGTTTCGGATGTAGTCGTGTCAAAAGAAAAACCCCTGTTCTTTTATATATATAGATTATCTGGTTGACCGAACTTCCCTCGGTTTTTAAAATGTCTTCTTGGGAACCGAACTTTTTTCGAACCTGGGACCTTGATAAATCGATTCTTTGAGCCGAAAAACCCCTAATCTGTAACTTTCATGAAAATCCTTGGAGCCGTTTCCGAGATCCTGATTTTATATAAATAAATATACATGAATTGCTTGTTTAAAGATATGAGATATAAGAAACATAATCATCATCATCATAAACTGTCATTATGCTGACGCTCTTTGAGGCGCGCATGGAACACAACGCGCCGTCGACCCGGGCTGCGTCGATGGTCGGACAACGAGTCGCCCATTACTCGTCGCCCGCATGCCCGCGCCTACGATGGCTGGAGATCATCTGCCGACGTGCATGCACTGCGGGTGGGACTTAGGGAGGACGCTGTCCTCTCTCTCACAGGTCAGTTATTAAATCTATATACTTAAAAGAACAGGGGTTTTTCTTTTGACTCGACTACAGCCGAAACCGCTTAACGCAGAAACTTGAATTTTGGACAGCATTTGCAGTCTACCATGTAGATTGGCAATAAGACGGGATTTTGCGAAAATCCTCCTCTAAGGGGGTGAAAAAGTTTGTATGACAAATCTTATTCCTTGGGTTTGTAAACTTGAAACTTGCCAAGAATAAGAACATATGTAAATAAATAAGATTAGCACCATTCTTTTTTTTAAACTACCCTCCATTGGTAATCTAGTAAATAAATAAAACCCAACGACGATATAATACTAGACTGCATACACGATCTAAGGAACAAAAACTATTCTGCCAACTTGCTGTTAGGTACTACGTAAGCGAGGGGACGATCAAGGGTATCAAATCGTTGCTGCAATTGACTAACTCAAGGTTCTGTTCTGTCTCAACGTATGTTTACGGCTCACAGGATTGGTCGAAATGAGACGCATGATATAAGACGGGAGTTTTTGCCTAATGTGTTGGCAGACTTAGATCGGTCGCCTGTTATTAGGAGTCTAGTATTATATCGTCGAAAATGTGATAGAAACCGCTGGCTTCTTTGAACTAGTTGTCGCGAATACAATGCTATTACCTTCTGCTTGTTAGCTCCTTTAGCGAGCTGGTTGATATGTGCCAGTGCTTGTTCCCAGGTCTGCTTGCGACTGTCCATGAACTTGGCGGCGGCGGGGGCCGGGGCCGCGGCGATGGCCGCTACGGCTTCCTCGCATACGTTTAATACTGAAAATAGAATAAATCGTCATCTGCCTGCCTTTTCCCAACTATATTTAGGTCAGTTTCCAGTCAAACCAGATGCAGCTGAATATCAGTATTTTACATGGAGCGACTGACTATCGGACCTCCACAACCCAGTAACTGAGTAATACGATACTCCATGGTAAGACTTCAGAACTTCTGACTTTTAGTAACGACTGTCAAAGATCTACAAATGACAGCCGGGACCAACGGCTTTACGTGCTTTCCGAGGCACGGAGGAAACTCACTATGACAGATGGTCACCTATCCACAGACCAATCTCGGCAAGCGCGGCTTAACCCGGAAGATCGGCCCGTGCGGCTGTAATTATTTAGCCACAAGGTCCTCCATCATTATTATACATATATTATATCTCTAAAATCCCTTTTAAAGTTTTGTCCCTATTCACCCCGTTTGACCCGGTACCATTACCATGATGCGTAGGGTTGGGATTCCAGTTACCGATTTGCTTGTATTTGCGTTGACAGAAAGTACATTCAGCATATAAACTTTCAAATTAAAGTTTTTTTTTCAAATAAAAAATATTAAAAACAAGACTGGATCAAAATAATTTCTCAAACTTAACATAACAATAAAACAAAATTAAAACAACAATAATCAACAGGTAACAACGAAAAAATAACAGAAAACTATACTAAAATATTCCTAGAAAAGATCACTTAGCGCGTCAATACATCAAGACTATTTTTTTTCCACGCTACGCGCGGGAGTGAGTATAGACGGCACTAGTGTGCGAGCGAGAGAACACGATAAGCGCGCATTAAAGAATACTTCCTTCAATGAAACGGGTTATATCATCAATAGTTTGTAACGCACGATAATCGAGATATCGCCTCTGCAGCTCAGCCTTGGCCAGTCAGCCATAGCCAGTTAGCAGGAGCCAGCTAGAATGTAACGCCTAGGCAAGATATCGCCTCTGCAGCCCTGCAGCCTTGGCCGGACCGCCATAGCCAGCCAACCAATGCCAAAAGCCTTTTAGCAAGCCTGCTAAGCCATGCCGTCACATCCTTCCACGAGATCAGGCCTGATCTTGTGAGAGGATGTGACCAAAGAGTCTTATTGACAGGAAATGATGTGACAGTTGCTGTCACAGAGAATGTAACTTTATGGTTGTCTGTCTGACAGCCGTCAGCCATGGAAGATACGAGTTGTTCCTATCATGAGATTCTTCATATTATAATTTGTCAAAGCAAGGAAATATAACTGATTGCATTTATACCGTCTACAATTATTTACCAAGCCATTATTCCTGAGTGTTACGAGTTATAAGTTCTTACCAGTAACATGTTTGTTATTGTGCAGTAGCTGCGCTCGTGTGGTGTCGCTCCTCTGTCCCGGCAGCGACACGGTGACCGCGCCGTCACCCGGGGAGCGACGGACACACACTATACCACCGCCCAGACCACCGTCTGAGAAAGAACACAACGTAATCAGTAAAAAAAAAATAGAGACACTCGCAGACTGCCGCGGTGAAGCTGTTGCATATTTTTTTTATATTAAAAAGAAAAAAGGATAAAATTTAAATGCGCATCAATAATTCTTTTTGTATACCAAATATACTGAATGTGCACCAACTCTATAACTCGCTTTAGCAAGATTTCAGGGACACCCCGAAGTTCGGTTTGGTTAACCCCTTATGTAGATTTTTTACACCTCGTTATGACATATTTTAATGAACATATTTTGGTGCAAATTCAGTATATTTGGTGGAACACAGGCAAAATTAGGTAAATGAAATGGGAATAAATTGAAGTACTTTTAAATACCATCCGAAAAAAAAATCGCCTACCGCGTATATTTTACGAGAATATAATTTACTTAAAATATTTGTGGTGCACTACTGAAAACTTATATTATATTATTAATGGGTCTTAAATTGTGAGCTGCTATTATTGGAATCAAATATAGCAACTCACAATTTAGGGCGAAGTCATCATCATCATCCTATAATGTTCCCACTGCTGGGACACAGGCCTCCTCTCTGTGAGAGGAGCGCGGGTCCAGTGCGGGTTGGTAGATGTCACATGTCTTAGAATGTTTGGTTCTAGGACATGTCGGTTTCCTCACGATGTTTTCCTTCACCGTTTTGAGAGCAGAGGTGATGAAATAAATTACACAAAGTAATGCACCTGGCGGGGTTTGAAGCCACGACCTACAACTCGTAAGTCAGGACCGATACCACAGGGCAACGACGATATAATACTAAACTCCGCATGCACGATCTAAGGAACAAAAACTATTCTGTCAACTCACTGAGGTACTACGTAAGCGAGGGGGACGGGGTACTGCGTTGTGATTGGCTAACTCAAGGTCTGTTCTGTCTCAACGTATGTTTACGGCTCACAGGATTGGTCGAAATGAGACGAATATAAGACTTTTTTGCCTAATGTGTTGACAGACATCGGTCTCCTGTTATTACGAGTCTAGTATTATATCATCGTTGTAACCAGTAAAGTAAATAAAGTCATAAATTGTGAGCTGCTATTATTGGAATCAGATATTGGTCACAATTTAGGGCAAAGTGCTAGTCTTAAATAAAACTTACTAATAAACGTAGCCCCCTGTCTCTCCTTCTCAATCTCTGCTCTCTCTAACTCCAACATCTCCACTTCCCGCTGTGATTCCAACTTCAGTTGTTGTAGCCGTTGTAGTTGTTCCAGTTGTTGTTGCTTCTGTATGGCCTGTTGTTGTTGTTGTAATGCTTGTTGTTTCGCTAGTAACGCTGCTTGCTCGATCTGTTGATGGAAAATATTAGATAAATATCGAAAAGGGTAGTTTATCTAATCTAAATATATATATAACTCAAAGGTGACTGGCTGACATAGTGATCTATCAACGCACAGCCCAAACCACTGGACGGATCGGACTGAAATTTGTCATGCAGGTAGATGTTATGACGTAGACATCCGCTAAGAAAGGATTTTGATCAATTTTACCCCCAAGGGGATAAAATATGGGATGAAAGTTTGTCAATTTTGTAAAAAAAATACATTGTAAAGTTCCAACATCCACGCGAACGAAGTCGCGGGCACAGCTAGTTCAAAATGTGTTTAGTCCATCAGAATATTAAAAAAATAATGAACACGTTTTCTTTTACATCAATAATGAATATTGACAAAGATTCGGGAGTGGAGGCTTGTGACGTCATAACGCCTGTAAAATTATACCGACCGAGTTACGTATTGTGATTTTCAGAAGCGTTGAATCTTCGTCAATTTTGGTTTACGTTATAAACGAAGAAATACGCGTCAAATATTTTTTTGCCTCGCGAGACATATGTTGACACAGCCTCGCGAGCCATATTTTGATACTGCCTCGCGAGCCGTATGTTGATACTGCCTCGCGAGGCATATGTTGATACTGCCTCGCGAGCTATATGTTGATACCGCCTCGCGAGCTATATGTTGATACTGCCTCGCGAGCCATATGTTGACACTGCCTCGCGAGCCATATGTTGATACTGCCTCGCGAGCTATATGTTGATACTGCCTCGCGAGCTATATGTTGATACTGCCTCGAGAGCCATATATTGATACTGCCTCGCGAGCCATATGTTGATATTGCCTCGCGAGCCATATGTTAGTACTGCCTCGCGAGCTATATGTTGATACTGCCTCGCGAGCTATATGTTGATACCGCCTCGCGAGCTATATGTTGATACTGCCTCGAGAGCCATATATTGATACTGCCTCGCGAGCCATATGTTGATACTGCCTCGCGAGCCATATGTTATTACTGCCTCGCGAGGCAAATGTTGATACTGCCTCGCGAGCCATAAGTTGATACATCCTCGCGAGCCATATGTTGATACTGCCTCGCGAACCATATGTTGATACTGCCTCGCGAGCCAAATGTTGATACTGCCTCGCGAGCCAAATGTTGATACTGCATCGCGAGCCCGTACTTCCAAACCCTGTTAGTATGTATACTTACTTGAGCAACTTGAGCATGGTTGACAGGTCTATCCGGTTTGCCCTGCACCGCTCTAGACTCTGCCAACTGCTGTTCACATTTCTGTAGTCGCCGTGAGAAGTCTAAGACTTGCTTCTCGGCTGCTTGCATTTCCTACAATATAAAAATAAAAAAATATTTCACAACTATCACAACGCCATGTTGTCCCAAGCTAAGCAGAGCTTGTGTTATGGGTACTAGACAACTGATAAACATACTTATATATTTCTAAATACATACATATTATAGATAAATTACACCCAGACACAGAACAAATGATCGTGCTCATCACACAAACATTTGTCCTGGGTGGGAATCGAACCCGCGACCTCCGGAATAGCAGTCAGGGTCGCTAACCACCAGACCAACAGGCAAATATCATTTACAATATTCAATAACCGCGGATCGGACGGCGAGCTACCCTAGACTCGCCGTCCGATCAAGGCTACAATATACAGTAAAACGTACCTTAGATGTAGTGTTCATTAGTGTAGTTAATTCTCCTAGTTGTTCGGCCACAAGTTGCACTTTAGCTTGCTGAGCCGGGTTCAATTTCTGTTTTTTACCTGTACCAACATAAAAAACTAAATTACGATCATTTTAAAGATGGGAAGTGTTTGTTGTTAAATCCAGAGCGCAGCGAAGAACTCGAGTGGAAACAAACAATTGTGTTGAATCTTAAATATTAAGACAATGGAACTTCCATGATGGAGCCCCGCTAAGCAGGGCTCCTTTTTGCTGCTAATAAGCTGTAATTCCTCACCTTTCCTCTTGTTACTCTAACTGTACTGCGTTAATATTAAATAGTTCTGGCACTTCAACGACGGAGCCCCGCTGCACGGGACTCCTATCTCCTGCTAAGCTCACCTTTCTTCTTGTTAGTCTTGCTCTGCGCCTGCAACATCTGTCGGGTGTGCTCGAGCCTCCTCTTGGCGGCGGCGTGCGCTACCTGCAGCGCGTCCATCTCGCGCCGCGCTCTGTTCAGCTCCGTCACTACCGCGTTACGCTCCTCTAGGAGGCGTGACTCCATCTGTAGGAGGAAGAGGCAGTTTGAAGGAGGTTCAAAATATTGGGTGCGACTCATTTCATTTAAAGTTATTTGATATTTTTCATTTCAATAACGTTCACATGATATAATCAACGTGAGATATACCAACGATTGATATAATTTCTTTACACATAATAATTTGTGTTAGGGTGCTCCCACATCTATCGACGCGGAATCGGCTTTTTCCGTCGCAGTTTCTCTTTCTGTCGCTTAGAACTGCCATTTGCAAGACCGAGACAGAGAGCATAATGCGATCGCACGCGGCGGAATCCTCGACGCGGCCGCGTGCTATCGCATTGTCGCGGTCTAGCAAATGGCAGTTCTAAGCGACAGAAAGAGAAAGGACGACGGAGAAATCCGATTCCGCGTCGATAGATGTGTGAGCACCCTTACTCTAAAATTCAATTCATTTATAATTTTATTTCATATAACGTTTATTTAAGCAAAAATCATTACGTTAACGTTTGAAACGTACAATTTAACGTTCAAACACTTTGACTTTGATTGTTTGCCTTCACGATTACTATTGATATTTGAAAAAAATTGTATCCAAGAGCGAGCGAAGCGAGCTCGGGACTTGAGACACCCCCGACACGGACAGGTTTGGTTCCTTTAAACCGTGTGTTAGGTTACCTTAAAACCTGTACGCAGAAATAGGAGCCCCACTCTGCGGGGCTCCGTCGACCATTTATGGCAGATGATAATAATACCTATAAACTTTTATGTACGCGTAAAAAAACATTTTACTAATTGCCAATTCTACGAACGGGACATTCGACTGGCCTGTTGGTCTCGTGGTTAGTGACCCTGACTGCTATGCCAGAGGTCGTGGTTTCGATTCCCACCCAGGACAAATGTTTGTGTGATGAGTACGATCATTTGTTCTGTGTCTGGGTGTAATTTATCTATAATATGTATGTATTTAGAAATATATAAGTATGTTTATCAGTTGTCTAGTACTCATAACACAACGCTCAGCTTGGGACTAGATGGCGTTGTGTGATAGTTGTGGAATATAATATTATTATTCTGTCGCCTAATCTTCAAGGACTGTTCTTTATCAGACAGCGAGTTACCAATTACTCGCCGTCCATAAATGTTAACTGTGAGTTACCTTCTTAGCCTTCTGCCTCTGTTTCTTGGCCCTCTTCTTCCCTCTGTCCACGTGTCGTGCGGGGCCCTCTATATACTGTAGCAGGGCATCCAGGTCGCGGGTGTCTTCGGGACGAGAGCCGCGCCAACACGAGCCGCTGACCAGAAAATGAGTAATAATGATTTTTATCTACAGCTTGGAAAAAAACAGTAGAAAACCTGAAGTCGCCACTGTCTCTGCTCTCGCTACCAGCACTTTGAATGATTTTATTCTATTTATTTCCACTTATTACGTTATTTTAATGGCACAATAATAAATCTAACAGACCTGTGTCTTTCATCAAAATCAAAATCAAATCGTTTATTTCAACTAGGCCAATTACAGGCACTTATGAATTGTCAAAAGACATAAAATAAAACAAGTATAAAAAAAGTTATGGTGCTACGGTCCCAGACACAAGACATAAAAACTGTGAAAGTACCGTAGGTGCTCATTCCAAGGTGTAGATCTCTATGGAGAAGAATGAGCAAGAAACTCCATGGACACTCTTTTTCAATCGCCAAAATTATTACAAAAAATTTGGTACATCATTCATCATCAGATGGTACATTATGTGAGACGTACATTATGTGTACTTTGTTCATATCAAACATCAAAGATTTTAAAACGTTGTCAGAAAACAAAAAGATTAGCTCCGTTTCAAGACATTCTGGCCAAGCTGTACTCTCATATCGTCAAGGGCGCATAACCAGAAAGTTGGCAACGTTGCTAATAGCAGTCAAATTTTACAAATTTTAATTAACTTGGCAATGTTACTGTATGGAAATAAGAAATATATGGCTCTGTAGTGCACTAAAAACTGATATAAGAATGCAATTAAAACACTGAATTTGATGTTGTAACCGTTTCAGGTATGTAAAAGGCATTTGGAATGTTTCCAAATGATTTTTTTGAGATCTGACACTCATTAAAAACTTTTTGGTCTCCAAAAGTTTTTTTTTAATAATAAATAAAAAAAAGCTATTTTATTCCTCGTAAATAGGCGTATTACCTTGTGTAATGTAATAATAATGTAACTTTCATCACCACTGCTCTCAAAACGGTGAAGGAAAACATCGTGAGGAAACCGGCATGTCCTAGAACCAAACATTCTAAGACATGTGACATCTACCAACCCGCACTGGACCCGCGCTCCTCTCACAGAGAGGAGGACTGTGTCCCAGCAGTGGGTATATTATAGGATGATGATGATGAATCAAACTTACCCAGAACAACCACTAGACGTTGAGAAAACACTAGTATCTCGACTAGATAGAGACACAGTGCTTCGTTGTTGTTGCGCTCTGCTCTGACGCTGTTGTTGAGCTTGTTGTTGTGCCTGTTGTTGAGCTTGCTGAGCTGCCTGTTGTTGGGCGGCTTGTTGTTGAGCTGCCTGTTGTGCTTGTTGCTGATTTAACCGCTGTTGTTGTTGCTGTTGTTGCTGTTGTTGGTGGTGCTGTTGGTGCTGGAGTTTTTGTTGTAGTAGCTATGCAAATAGGAATGAATAATTAGGTAGGTTCTCTCTTAATTATAGATGCAAAGTTACTATGTTATTTTATTTGATACCGTTGAGCGACATGATATATTTTTTGGTCCTATTTCACAAAGGGGTTTGCAACTTTTTGGCATCAATCTTTTTTATTTCTTTCGCCAGTAATGAAATTTTGGTCATTAGTAGACCATAACCTAAGAAGTTCGTAAAAAATAATAAAAAAATTCTAAACCGTAACTAACCAGAGATATGACGGTCTTTATTTTGTTCTAATCTGGAGTTATTTTTAGTAGGTAGTACAAAATACAAACCACCACATCTCTGGTTGGTTACGGTTTAGAAACTATTTTTTTTCTTCTATGTACTTCTTAGGTAGCAGTCTAATTATGCCCAAAGTTTCATGACTGGCGAAAGAAAAAAAAAATGATGCCAAGGTCCGTACTAAAAGTTGCAAACCCCTTTTTGTGGGCAAATCAGACTTGTCCAATAAAATAATGTGAAAAAATTGTCAACATCAAAAAGAGCTAAAAATTCTTTCAACATAGTTTTTTGATATCTTGGATATTGATTTCCTCTTGTTGTCCAACTTAAAAGTATAAACCTGTATACTTTTTAATTATTTTATACATTTTTGTTCCTCTAGCTAATTAATAAATCCTTCAAATACAAACCTGTTGCTGTTGTTGCCTAATCTGTTGTTGTTGTTGAGGCGTGAGCGTCGGCTTGTTGTGTATAGGCAGGTCGTAGATAGGCTCCGGCTTCTTCGGGTTGTTGTTGTTGCGCTTGTTGTTGAGCTTGTTGTTGCTGTTGTTGAGCTTGTTGCTGTTGCAGCTGTTGTTGTTGTTGTTGCTGCTGGACTTGTTGTTGTTGTTGGTGCTGATGTTGAGCTTGGTGTTGTTGTTTTAGATGCTGTAAGAAAGTTTGGAAGTGTTTACTATGTCCTGCCCACAAATACCACTGGTTTACAATGGGCAAGTGTGAACGTGGGGCCAACGGCAAATGGGACCAAGTGTGAACGTGGGACCAACAGCAAATGGGACCAAGTGTGAACGTAAGACCAACAGCAAATGGGACCAATTGTAAACATGGGACCAACAGTGAATGAGACCAGTATTGTAAACGTGGGACCAACAGAAAAAAGAACCAAATGTCAACGTGGGACCAACAGCAAATGGTACCAAGTGTGAACGTGGGACCAATAGCAAATGGGACCAACAGTGAATGAGACCAGTATTGTAAACGTGGGACCAACAGAAAAAAGAACCAAATGTCAACGTGGGACCAACAGCAAATGGGACCAAGTGTGAACGTGGAACCAACAGAAAATGGGACCAAGTGCGAACGTGGGACCAATAGCAAATGGGACCAATTGTAAACGTGGGACCAACAGAAAAAAGAAAAAAATGTCAACGTGGGTCCAACAGCAAATAGGGCCAAGTATGAACGGGAAAGGGACCAAGTGTGAAAGTGGGGCCAACAGCAAATGGGACAAGTGTGAATATTCCTTACCTGAAGTCTAATCTGCTCCATCGCACTGGGATTGACTTTTCCTTCAGTTTTCAGTACCGGCGCTACGTTTATTGTTACAGGCACCGTTCGCTGTAACACCTGAAATTATACAAAAAAAAAATGAATGGAAAATGCGCTCATAGCATCATCATCATCATCAGCCGGAGGACGTTCACTGCTGAACATAGGTCTCCCCCTTAGACCGCCACACCGAACGACAATCCTCCACTTGCATCCATCCGTATGACGTCATCGGTACGCATCGCATGTAGGCATTGCCGATGAGCCGTCCGTACGATGCGGATCAGTGGACGCAGTTGTATGAGTTTTCATACAAGGCAAACTAGAATCCGTTACGTACGATACGTCCGATACGTGCGATGCCGACCTGTGGACGTGTTATTTATACCTTAGGTTTGTTGTTAGTCGGAGCGGCAACAGTCGGCTTGTCGGACACGGCCATCTGCGCCATCTTGTCGGCTAGTTGTTTCTGTTGTATGTCTATTGATTGTTTCTTCTGCTGCACTTGAGCTGGTGTCAGATTGGGAGGCTGAGTTTTTGGTAGCGCCTGTGGAATACACAAAATATTTGTTAATATAGACACCAACCCGTGAAGAAGCGGTATTTCCACCAACAAAATTATTGTGTTGAACGAAATAGTGGAGTGCCGTTAATACTAGACTTTACGATCGGAAACAAAAACTATTCTCAATGCTCTTCTATAAGCGAAAGATTGAAATGCGTTTCTATTGGCAACATACGTAGAGGAATGTTAAAAAAAAACGTGCCCGATGTCAATTTTTTTTAAATATTTTTTCAAACAAAGTGTATGAACGAAAAAAAAATTTGCGTTTTTTAATTGTTGGCTAAAGATTAAAGAATATTAATTACCGGTGGCTTACTCTCTGACTGGTGTCACACTGCCGGCGACGACTCGTTTTACCTCGTGGGGAGGTTGCTGAGCGACGAGTTTCACTAAAATTAACTCGCTCAACGATACTCGTTCAGCGATGCTCGCTCACTCGTTGCTCGCGTTCGGATGAAAATGTCACATAAAGCGACCGCGAGCGAGTAGCGCGAGCAATCGTTCGTTGCACTTGAACACTCGCTTTCGCCCGGCGACAAAACTATCGAAACTACATTCTTCGATCGCCAATTTTTTTTAGAGTGTATAGTTCTACTCGTTATTCGTTTATCGTCGGCGGTCGAACTACTGCCTTAAGAGGAAGACTTTGCTCACAGACAGCAGACGTCTTCCAGCTGATGATGATGATGAAGTGAAAGTTTGAATATTAGGATGCATAGTTGATGAGTTTCTACAGCTTTTGCGAGCAAAATTATGGATGTTTTGAACCTGTAAACCGAGTTCTAAACAGTAATAAATGAGTAGTTACCGGTGGCTTGGGCGCGACGGGCGGCGGCTTAGCGGCGCTAGTGTCGGACGGAGGGGCCGCGGGGGGGGCGCGGGGGGACGGCTCCGGGTCCACCTGGGGGGGAGGCAGGACACATTGTTACATGACACATGTTATCCTATCTTTTAGATTTATTATACATGCGAAAGTTTGTGAAAATGTAATGTATGTGTGTGTACCCAATGTTTGTTACTCTTGTCACGCAAAAACCACTGAACGGATTTGGCTAAAATTTGGTACACAGTTTATAACCTGGATTAGGAAAGTTTTTATCCCGATTTTATGTTCCCGTGGAATATCAAATCGGGAATTTTCGAGTTGTAGCGAGTGGAGCCGCTGGCAACAGCTAGTCTTATCTAAATATAATATACAACATTATTTTTTGTTTATGCGAATCCCGATACACCGGCGGATGACGTAGGCATCCGCTAAGAAAAGATTTTGATCAATTCTACCCCCAAGAGGATAAAATAGGGGATGAAAGTTAGTATAAAACTTTGACAATTTGATAAAAAATACATTGTTAACTGACATCCACGCGAACAAAATCGCGGGGACAGCTAGTTTTATTTATAATATTAGTACAGGTACTCACATTAGCACTTTTACACTGTTGTTTCTTCTTATTGAGTATGGACCGAAGTCGCTCTCTCGTTTCGTTGAAATTCCGAGGAACGGGCGTCGTCATGGGCGGCCGCTGCTAACAATGAACTTCTAGCAAAAAAAAAGAATAAGAAAAAAAGGGCGACGGAAAAAGTCTTGAGATCCGCGTCGTCAAGGGACACCCTAAATGGAACGAAGTTACTGTATCACTAAACAAAAATAATCCGTCGCGACACCACACTGTTCAATGCGAAATAGAAAGATGAAACTAGAAGAGAAAATATCGTGGCTTGCTTTCTATAAGAGAGAGAGAGAGAGAGAGAAACATGCGCACGCCGCAATGTGACAAGAGTCACGTGGAACGGGATTTGGGTAAAGGGCAAAGAACGCGGGATGCAGGAGCTAGTAATATTATATGGTATCCCTTTTCGTCACCTAAAACTGTTTGTCCGAAAATCATTATCCATAACACGTTTTGCGAAAATTCAGTAACCATAAAATCAAAAGGGTACAGACGTTTCAGGTCTTCGTTTTGACGACCTCGACTGCTGGTATAAACAACAGGATTCGCATACGAAGTCGCGGGCAGAAGCTAGTAATATTATATACTTACAGCATGTCCGAACACGGTGCAGTAACAGCAAGTACATGGCTGTTCTGTTCCTTCACCGGCACACGCCACGCCGCCGTGGCCCACTGCGAAACAAACACATAATAATAATAATCATTCCACAACTATCACACAACGCCATCTAGTCCCAAGCTAAGCAGAGCTTGTGTTATGGGTACTACTGATAAACATACTTATATATTCCTAAATTACATATATAGATAAATTACAGACACAGAACGAATGATCGTGCTCATCACAAGAGTCAATATTACTTGACCCATCTAAATTTAAAACTCAAAGGTAGCGAAGCGAGCTCGGGACTTGTGGGCACCCCGACACGGACAGGTTAGGTTCGAAGGGGGGATGGCATAATGATCTATCACGCACAGCCCAAACCACTGGACGGATCGGGATTAAATTATGGCATGCAGGTAAATGTTATGGTAGACATCCGCTAGAGAACCATTTTGATCAATTCTACCTCCAAGCATGTCCGAACAGGGGATGAAAGTTGTATGCAACTTTCGTACATTTTTTAAATAATACATTGTTAATTGACGATATCCACGCGAACGAAGTCGCGGGCACAGCTAGTTTTAAAAGGCTAGTTGCCTAAAAAAATGTAATTAGTCCGTCTTTTAGGTTATTCAAAATTAAGGGACACGTATTTTTTTATTTGCCTAAATTCCCAATGATAATGGCCAAGATATAGCCTATTCCAAAGTTACGTGTGACGTCACGATGCGTGGCATTTTTCGCGCACCATTTGACACTGTCACAGGTCCAAACTTAAATAGGCTATTATCTTTGTTCTTTTTTGTTTAATCGAAAAAAGAAAAAATACGTGTCCAATAATGTTTTATAATATAAAATACGGACTAAATAGAATGTAATTATTTTGACTCTGGAAACGACCCTATTATTATTCAAAATCAAACAATGTCAAAGTTTGCTGCGACCATAGCAGGATTTGGCCCTCTTAGGGAAGCGCTGTCATATAGCGCATGGAAAAAAGACGCGCCGTCGACCCAGGCATTGTCCATGATCGGCCAGCGAGTTACCCATTGCTCGACCGCATTTCCGCAAATAAGATAGGTCAATTATAATGATGAGCAGTTGGGCACTGACAAACTATGCGATAAACAATTGTAGGGAAGGTGTAATTACACAATATTGTAGCTGGATAGCAATTTTTTATATAGAGCGACTGACTATCGGACCTTCACAACCCAGTAACTGGGTAATACAATACTCCATGGTAAGACTGGTTGTCAGACTTTAGAGCTTCTAACTGTGATTAACGACTGTCAAAGATCTACAAATGACAGCCGGGAAAACGTACAGTCACGAGCAATAATATGTAAACACTTGACAAAATACAAACGCAATTTACTCGTTAAATTCTGGTTTTCACTTTGAAATGAGACCTATTTCTTAATAGTATGGCTTCCAAAATAGAAGTCTAATGAAAAAGCAAAAGTTTAATCAATATTATTTATAGCAGAACATCGCTTTTCAACACTGTTTCGTGTATAAATACTATTGCTCGTGACTGTACGTGCTTTCTGAGACACGGAGCAACAAACTCGCTATGACAGATGGTCACCCATCCACAGACCAACCTCGACAAGCACGGCTTAATCCGGCAGATCGGCCTATTCGGCTGGAACAACGACGATATAATACTAGACTCCTAATAACAGGCGACCGATGTCTGTCAACACATTAGGCAAAAAAGTCTTATATTCGTCTCATTTCGACCAATCCTGTGAGCCGTAAACATACGTTGAGACAGAACAGACCTTGAGTTAGCCAATCATAACGCAGTACCCCGTCCCCCACGCTTACGTAGTACCTCAGCGAGTTGACAGAATAATTTTTGTTCCTTAGATCGTGCATGCGGAGTCTAGTATTATATCGTCGTTGGGCTGGAATTATTAAGCAAATAAAAAAAACAATGAAAAACTCACCTTTACAAACATGCTGCTGATGATTGACATTCTCGCACGCCTTCGCCACCGGTTTCGGTTTCACAACCGGTTTTTTAACCTCTTTCTTCTTTTCGGTTTTCTTATCACCGTCGTAACATTGCTTTACAATCTCTCCTAAGCACACACTGCTGTCGTTATCTTTACAAGAATTACAAACACAGTCATTAGTCCATTTGCAATCCGTTTTTGGGGTATCACAAACATCACTTTCCGACTTCGACTGTCCGTTTCGCAAGCTGATTCGTTGAAACGCGACTGCGTTCAACGTTTGTTTCGCGTTTCGCAACGCTTGCGCCGAATATTTCGCTAAGTCTTCGTTGTTCGTTGGCGAAATCGGCTTTTCTTTTTCATCGACTTCCTTATCAGATTTCAGACTTTCTTCCAAGTCTTCGTCTAGAAGTTTCGCGTCAATAGATGAGCATATAGATATGACGTGTTTTTTGTACGTCTCTGGGACTGGTAGTCCTTGAGTTATGTATGATTTTATAGTGTAAAAACTGTCTAATAAAGATTTTTCACCTTTAGATGTTAAATCGCTTCACATTTGGCTAACAGCGCATCATTTTTACACTTTTTATCATCGTCCTCGACTTTTTCTACTGGTTTTTCATCTTTTTTCTTCGGTGGGTCCGTTTTTTTGACAACTCTAATACTAGCTTTGCCAATAATCTTGCTTAAACCCTTCGCTGCAAGAATTTCAGCCTCGCTAGCGTTTTGCGTCGTTTTCACAGGTTGAGGAACAGATTTACTAAAATTCTCTTTTAATTTTTCTTCGAACTGTTCTAATTTATAGAGCATAACCAACCATTCGTCTCCCGAAAGATTTTTCTTAGGCAGAGTTTCTATATATTGTTTATTGACATCTTTTAGTCTAGTAAGGAAATAGTCGCGTCGTTTTTCGATCGACATTGTAGAAAAATCTGGAACGTTCTCGGCTTTTTTAATTTGAAATTCGCTGAGATCTTGTATAACGTTGATCGCGGTTTCCGGATCAGTTAAGATCCAGTTAGCGAGAGGTTGTGATTCACAGCATCTCCTTAAAACGTTGAAATATTTAAATTTTAAACCTTTAACCATGACTTTTTTATCATGAGTTAATTTTGGGAACTTCATTATTAATATATCTAGAGTGTTACCGACGGAAGTTGTTAATAGAATCTGTCTAACAGATTCCCTTGAGTCAGAATCTGAATCTCTAGTTTGCAAATCATGTTGTTTTCTCAATTCTTCTAACTTTATATTCATGCCGGGTTCGGGAACGTAATTCTTCCCGGCTAGATCTTGGATGTAACTGTAAAACTTATCCAGCATCGCTTCAATTTCATTTTCTAGTATCTCCACTGGTATTCCCTTAAATTTTGATGCTACGTAATGTTTCCATGAATTAAACCGCGATTTGACTAATTCTCTCAACTCTTCCATGCTTAATGCGTCTTTCACTGAGTTATCAAATAATGTGGACGCTTTCGAATACATTTCGGAGTTTAAACTATTTTTAGGTAATGAAAATAGATCTTTATCTTCTTCCAAACATTTAGCTAAGACCGGATTTTTATTCTGCTTCAAGTATTCAAAGACTTTGTTAATAACGACTTGAGCGGAGATTGAGAAAAGGAGATCTTTAAAATCTTCCCTGTTTTTATTTTTCATGAGAGCTTGTAGATCTTTTCGTCCTTTAGAAGTTCTACAATGTCCTTATTGTCTAATTCAAAAGTCATTGTTCCTATAATGTCATTAGTTTCCATTGTATTCTTAGGTCTACGTTGAGTCTTACGTTTTGCCGTATTCTTAGTTACTTTAACACTATCTCTAGTTTATTCAACTTCAATTCTCGAATTTGTTTCAACGTTTCCGGGGTCAATTGAGCTTCGTTATTAACTTCCGGTAGACTATTCATTATGGACGCGAATTCTGGTAGCTCGAATGACGCGTTTGCGAATTCGGATAGTTTGGACGCTATTTCGGGCATGTTAGCTAGGATTTGGGGCATATTTTCAACGAGTTCTGCTAGTTTTGTGTTAGCAGTGTTAATGTCTATTGGGTCTTCGTTTTCTATTTTGTCTAAGAATTCTGCTGAATTTTTGTCTAACGTCATCATAACTTCACAAATTTGTTCCAAAGACAACTGGCCGTCGTCCTCTTTCTTACCATCTTTAATACTATTATAAGAGTTAATAATATTTTGACATTCCTCCATAGCTTTTTTAATTTCAAGCCCAAAAGACACGTACTTATAAATGTTGGGGTCTTTATCATTTTCTATCTCTGTCACACTTTCATTTTCTTCTTTTACCAAAATAGGCGTTCGTCTAGCATTGAGAGGTATGTTTAAAACTTCTGGTGTTATCTGGGAATTAAATTCCGTTTTCTCGCTATTCAAAAACTTATTGACTGACAGTAATCTCTGGTTTGGCTTAGAAGAGTATACCGGCATTGGTTCGGGTGTAGTTGGCGACATTTCCTGTAAAGGTGGACTTACAGATTCGGGATACTTCCCCTCAACTTGAACATGAAATTCATCATTTTCAGTACTAAGAGCAAAGTTGGAAAACTTAGCCAAACATTCCTTCATTTCTTTACACATATCGACCGTCTCTTTCTCGCCAACGATAGTCTCTGTATCACTTATATTTTCTTCTCTTTCTAAAGGGAATGCTTCGGGAGGATCGGCTTCGACTTTCGTGTCTTCTTTTAAATCTTCCGTTAGAAGTTGAGTGGTATTTGACGGGGCTTTATGTTTAAGCATTTGTAATATTTTATGTGGTTTACTAATATCGATGGGGAGGTTGGTTTTAGTTTTCGTTTGGGCGCAGTGGTTAAGCGAGGGACCTTGGGGCTGGCGGTCCGACGTTTACGTCTTGGTAGGTCTTCGATTAACGTAACGTTACTTTCCGGTAAGCTGTTGAGAGAATTTTTTATTAGTATTTGTAATTGGCTATGTTAATCTATGTAGTTTAGAGTTAGGGTGCTCCCTCATATATCGACGCGGAATCGGCTTTTTCCATCGCCCTTTCTCTTTCTGTCGCTTACAACTGCCATTTGCTAGACCGAGGCAATGCGATAGCACGCGGCCGCCTCGAGGATTCCGCCGCGTGTTATCGCATTATGCTTTCTGTCTCGGTCTAGTAAATGGCAGTTCTAAGCGACAGGAAGAAAAAGGGCGACGGAAAAAGCCGATTCCGCGTCGATAGATGTGGGAGCACCCTTAAGAAAAATAAAGAACACGTATTTTTTATTTTCTAAAATCAATGAATATTTACTAAGATATAAGTTGCAGTGGTGTCGGTATCGGTCCCGACTTACGAGTTGTAGGTTGTGGATTCGAACCCCACCAGGCGCATTAATTTGTGTAATTTATTTCATCACCACTGCTCTCAAAACGGTGAAGGAAAACATCGTGAGAAAACCGGCATGTCCTAGAACCAAAAATACGAAGACATGTGACATCCACCAACCCGCACTGGACCCGGGGCCAGGTGTATAGACAAAAATAGAAAACTACTTAAAAAAAAAAGAATTAAAAACTTAAGAGGTGTCAAGGGACACCCGGATGGAACGAAGTTACACTAAAAAAAAACAGAAACAGCGAACGTGCTAAAGGAAAAAACACATTTTCTGGCACAAATGCTAAATTAAATTACATCTTTCATCCACAATTTACAGGACATCCTGTATGATCCAACTCGAAGAACTAAGATTCTACAACATTATTTTTTGTTTATAAGAAACCCGATACACCTTTCCGATATTTTTGTGTAAAGAATCTATGTACAAAATTTAAAAACCGTCGCATGAAAAATCACAAAGTTATAAGCTTTTATATTAACTGATTTTTCGTTCAAAAACATGCTCATTTCGCGGTACACCCGCGTAAACCGTGTCTCCTGTGTTATACACTCGTAATAGTAGTTTGGCAATAGTTACCTAACCGTATGGCGATTGTATTGTATTTAACTGGTAATAAAATTTAGGTAATTAAAATATTTTTGAAAATAAATATAATATGGTGTAAAAATAATTGTAATCGAATCAGTTACTGATTCTGAACAAACTATATTCAGGTTTCGCATATAATACTAAAAATAATGTTGTATATTTACGAATGTAAAGTGCCATTTAGACGGAGCAAGAACTCGTATGCGAGTTTCACTATATTGCGGCATTTGTTTCATTAACTGAATTTGTTCTACCTATAAATTCCGCAATGTAACGCAACTCGCGTTCGAGTTCTTGCATCGTCTAATGATCCCGTCGATTTGTGCAGTTCAGTTTTGTCACCGGAAACTGGATCCGTCGTCCAGTAAAAAGCGGGATCCCGTTTAATGACACAAGGTATTTCTGTAGTAGTGTTCACACGGCTTCCTGCGTATTCACACGGCAGTCCAGTTTTGCGGGACCGGCTTTTTAAAAACTGAACTACCGTGTGATCACAGCGTCCGTTTTTGCAGGATCCATTAAATAGCAGGTCCTGCTAAACTGGACTGCCGTGTGATAGGGCTGTAAGTGTTATATTAGCTCACCTCTCCCGCTCCTGCCTAAGTTGGTCCTCGAGCCACATTCGTAGTCTATGGTAGTAGAGCTGCTGGTCACGCATGTGCATCACTTTGCGTCTCACCTTTAAACGAAATAATAATGTTAGAATTTGAGTAAGAAAAACCGGCCAAGTGCGTGTCGGGCCACGCACAGTGTAGGGTTCCGTAGTTGCCCATCAAAATACTTATGCGTACTAACTAAACTGATTCGCTGAATGTAATTTTAAAAAGAAGAATTTTCAAAATCGGTCCAGGAGTCTTCGAGAAATCAGGGAAAATACATAAGAAAAAAGATTACGACGAATTTAAAACCTCCTCCTTTTTTTTGAAGTTAGTTAAAAATAGTTGACGATAAAACCTACCTATCTCCAAAAAACATGCCGTAAACACATACCTATTCAAGCTGTCAAAATAAAGTTGACAAACTTACATTTGCAGTTGATTCATTGTTTCTCCGATACATTTTGTTTAAGAAAAAATTTAATCAAGTACATTTTATAAGTTGGTCAACTATTACTCGTAAAGTTGTAAAGCCTACTTAGTCATGACAATTTTCTTTTAAAATTCGTTATATATACTACTATTATGAATTTTTTCACACCCCCAAACATAACCGTTTAGCTGGTAGAGGGGGGGGACACTCGAATCGAGCAAAATTTAGCACTTTAAAGCTTAATATTTCACAAACGAATTTTTTCATCAAAAAATTGTTGATGGAAACTATCATTATTTTTTAAAGGCCTATTTAATGATACCCCACACTAAGGGGTACGCGAGAAAAAAAAAATCCTTACTTCACGTGTAAGTACAGGAGGTACCCTAAAAAAAAATATTTTACGAGATTTTATTTTACCACTTTTTCGGCACAACAAATCCGTATATTCACACCAAATTACAGCTCTCTAGTACTGTGCGTCTCTGAGCTAAACTGCGGACAGACGGACGGACGGACGGACGGACGGACGGACATGGCGAAACTATAAGGGTTCCTTGTTGACTACGGAACCCTAAAAAGACCATAACCTAATGTAAAGAAAACTAGATTTAGAGTAATTATGAGATATAATTAGGAAAAACGTTACAAGTTACATGAACTATAGAACGACATCAGCTGACCACAGATTATATAGAGCGGCGCGCGGATTGCTCGTGGAAAAACTTAACGCGGCAACACGTTGATGCGTTTTTTTCGTTGGTTTATGTTCTACTTCCAATATTTACTTTAAATAATTATGTTGCTTTTATTCTTGCACGCATTACACAAACCAAAACTCCTGAGACATTTTCATATTCAAACATAAACAATGTTGCTACTTATTAAATGATACCACAACACAAAAATAAATGTTTCTCATTTAATACTTTTTAACAAATAACATATTTGAATGTTCGGTTGAACGCGATAATCTCAGGAACTACTGGTTCGAATTGACATATTATTATTGTGTTGGATAGTCTATTTATCAAAGAAGGTTATAGGGTATACAACATGTAACGTAATTAACGCACACCCTCAGACACCCCAATTAGAATATTATGTTATAATCATAATACATAATATTGAATTTTTAATTTTACATGTATATGCATTGTTATTAACTAAAAACTAAATTAGTTATTTAGCAGTAAGGTTTATTTTTCTTTATTTTGTATTGAATGACGGAATTTGTATTAATACAAATAAAATTTCACTTTTAAGTCTTGTTGCCTTGATTTACGGTCTATATTAGTTTGTTTTGAGTGTATAATGGTAATGTGACTATAATTTCCGTATTTTTAATTACTTTGATATTAAAATTACCTACATTAAAAATGATAGAAATCGATTCAGTAAACGATTCTGAACAAACTAATTTCAGAATGTGCGTTAATTATGTTACACTAGCTGTTGCCAGCGGCTTCACCCGCTACAACTCGAAAACTATCCCACGGGAACATAAAATCGGGATAAAAACTATCCTATGTGTTAATCCAGGTTATAAACTATCTGTGTACCAAATTTTAGCCGAATCGGTTTAGTGGTTTTTGCGTGAAAGAGTAACAAACATCCATACATCCATACTTACAAACTTTCGCCTTTATAATAGTAGTAGGATGTATCAAGGAAGGTTATAGGGTATACAGGATGAAATTTTATTAATGAGCAATATTTTAAACTTGGGCATTACTAACGATATTAATCGTTATAAGGAACTCAAAAACATTACTAATGCAAGTATTATTTGATGTTTGTTTACTTTTCGTTCCGCGCGCGGCGTAATGCCCTATAATATGTTGATAATCTAAGACTTTTCGGGCTATGATGTATTTTTTTATTACTTTTAGTGCATATTTGCAATAATAAGCCTTTGCAATGTGACATAAGTACTCATACTACATTTTTAAAGGTATCCATAATTGCATTAATATTATTTTTGATTTGCGATTTATTAGCCGTAATGCAATCAGCATCGTGAGTAGAGCCTCCGATTAAAATATTGCCCATGATTTTGATTACACCCTGTATAACATCACGTTACCACCAAGAAGATACGAGCAGCGGAGGTGAAACGACGGGCAGTTGACGAGATATTTGCATTTAAGTTTGTTAAGAAAAAGCAATTGGATCGAAAAACAAATTGACAAGGAACGCATAGAATAGAGGAATATGGAAAATGTATGTAATGTATGAAAAACAGCTTGCGGGCGGGGAGTAATGGGTGACTCACATACTGCCGGGGTCGCGGGACTCACGAATTATCGTGCCCCCAGAACGTAAGGGGCTATTGAACTGAACGGGAGCTGCCCGCGCCCACCAGCTGCATACACACCTGGGGGGAGAGGGTTGCCTACCTCCTTGAACCGCTGCAGATGGTACTCGGGACAGAGCGCGCGGCAGGGCTGGTGCGGGGGGCTGCCCGCGCCCACCAGCTGCATACACACCTGGGGGGAGAGGGTTGCCTACCTCCTTGAACCGCTGCAGATGGTACTCGGGACAGAGCGCGCGGCAGGGCTGGTGCGGGGGGCTGCCCGCGCCCACCAGCTGCATACACACCTGGGGGGAGAGGGTTGCCTACCTCCTTGAACCGCTGCAGATGGTACTCGGGACAGAGCGCGCGGCAGGGCTGGTGCGGGGCGGCGGGCGGGGGGCTGCCCGGGGGGGGCGGCGCCGGCGCGCGCCCGCCTACCAGCTGCATGCACACCTGGGGGGGGGAGGATACATTACTTGAAGGTGCTACAAAAAGCTGAGTCAGTTGGAGCGACAATACGACATATCGCTGTCTGCCCTTGATCGGACGGCAAGCTACACACGTTTAGTGTACTGGCCGTCCGCAAGCCTGGGCTTACATCAACAATGAGAAAACGTGCACTGCTGATCATCTCTCCTTAGACCACCGTCCACCACACCGAAAGACAATCTGGGACAAACCCACCACACTATTCCCAAACCACTGCAACTCCTGTGCGCCAGAATCAACCACCAGAAAAGCGCCGAGACAATGAAGCTCGACGTGTTCCGGAGAATGAGCGCCTGACAGCCCTAAACGAAGTTTTAAGACGGTTCGAGAATGTTCTGGTATGGAACCGCGTAGATGTTCAAGACTATTTCCAATAAGTTTTAGAAACTTTTAGTAAATCCAACGACGATATAGTACTAGACTACTTATAACAGGCGACCGATGTCTGCCAACACATTAGGCAAAAAAGTCTTATATTCGTCTCATTTCGACCAATCCTGTTAGCCGTAAACATACGTTGAGACAGAACAGACCTTGAGTTAGCCAATCACAACGCAGTACCCCGTCCCTCTCGCTTACGTAGTACCTCAGCGAGTTGACAGAATAGTTGTTGTTCCTTAGATCGTGTATGCGGAGTCTAGTATTATATCGTCGTTGAGTAAATCAAAGTATTCTAGTACAGAGATTTAAATGGAAGATTCTAGAAGGAAAAGCTCAAAAACAGAATAAAAATAAAACAAATCCGGTGCTTACAATAAAACTCACCGTAGACAATTTCTTCTGTTTCCTATATACTTGCAGCTGCCTGCGGTGTACTTCCGGTAGTCGTCGGTACATCGCCATCAACTTCCGGTCTACCTCGGACAAGCCCATGTCGACACGTTTCCTACGGTTTAAAAAAAAAAGAATTTGTCAGTTATCGTGAAGCTCAACTTGTAACACAAGGAGCTTAGCAACACGACGAACAATACCAAAGAAAGGACTTGTGTAGGCCGGTTATGTTACCTAAACTGCCAGACAGTCACTATAATAGGCTAGTTGCCTAAAAAAATGTAATTAGTCCGTCTTTTAGATTATTTGACTGGCCTGTTGGTCTAGTGGTAAGTGACCCTGACTGCTATGCCGGAGGTCGTGGGTTCGATTCCCACCCAGGACAAATGTTTGTGTGATGAGCACGATCATTTGTTCTGTGTCTGGGTGTAATTTATCTATAATATGTATGTATTTAGAAATATATAAGTATGTTTATCAGTTGTCTAGTACCCATCACACAAGCTCTGCTTAGCTTGGGACTAGATGGCGTTGTGTGAGAGTTGTGAAATATTATTATTATTATTAAAAAATAAGGGACACGTATTTTTTTTATTTGTAAATTAGAACAAAAATGACAAAGATATAGCCTATTAAAGTTACGTGTGAAGTCACGATGCGTGGCATTTTCGCGCAGAGTGACGTCACAGGTAACTTAAATAGGCTATTATCTTTGTTATTTTTTGTTTAACCGAAAAAAGAAAAAATACGTGTCCAATATTTTTTTATAATCTAAAATACGGACTAAATAGAATGTAATTATTTTGACCCTGCAAACTACCCTATTCATCATCTACCTGCTTTCTACCAACTATATTGTGGTCAGCTTCCAGTCAAACCAGATGCAGCTGAATATCAGTATTTTACATGGAGCGACTGACTATCAGACCACCACAACACAGTAACGGGTAATACGATACTCCATGGTAAGACTGGTTGTCAGACTTTATGCTACGTTCACACGCGCGCCGTGCAGCCCGGCGGGCTGCCTGGCGGGCTGCGTGGCATGCAGCCGCGTGCGAGCGCGCGTGTAAACAGTCACCGGGCGCCCGCACATTCATCCTATGAATTTTGCTTAAAAACCGACACTTACCCGATTCGCGGCATTCACGTTCACAGGCGCGTTCACGGGCTCGGGCGTACCGTTTACACGCTCGTGAATGTGAATGTGCACGTTGAATGTAGAGTTGAACGCGAGCGTGTGAACGTAGCATTAGAGCTTCTGACTAACAGTAACGACTGTCAAAGATCTACAAATGACAGCCGGGACCAACGGCTTTACGTGCTTTCCGAGGCACGGAGGAAACTCGCTATGACAGATGGTTACCCATCCACAGACCAACCTCGGCAAGCGCGGCTTAACCCGAAAGATCGGCCTGTACGGCTGTGATTATTTAGCCACGAGCTCGATTGACTGTAAGTATTTTTATATGAAATTTGTATCTCGAGAGAAAACGTTTTTCACATACTAAATCACGACCAATTTTTTAGATTACGGCGTCAATCGTTTCAGCATATTATATTCTAGGTTTGTAGGTTAAAACTTCTTTGTTTTTGAAATACAAAGGTTTTACTTCAATGAAGATTTTGTCATAAAAATAGTAACTCAGCTCAGGCGCCTGTAACTTTCAAACTATTATAAATTTTGAAAAAAAGTATACCTATAAATCTACTTTTTTACAGTGTCCGACTCAAAAGCATTCTAAAAAATCTTTGAGATAGGATAACATTTAGGGGGAGGAAAACGTCTCTTTTAGTATGGACGAGCGCTCGGTAGACGATTTTCTTAATAAATAAAAAAAAAAATAGTAGATTGCGCACCAAGGGAATAAAGCAGTGCCTTATTCCCTATTCTGACGGATCCAGAATCCTTAGTGTCGCTTCGGGATTCAATACGCCCGTGACGTAAGGCACTGCTTTATTCCCTTGGTGCGTAATCTACTATTTAGTCTTGAAAATTATGATCTAGTGGACTCACCTCGCTTCGTGGTCGTTCCTGGTGGGCGGCGCGGGCCACTCGTCACAATGTTTTAGAACACGGTCCATCAGCCTTTCAATTGAAGCTATCGAACGCATCAGGTGCCTGGCGGAAACGAAACAAAGAGAATATGTTTAGTTTTGACAAAAAAAAAAACGTTGAGCAGTCGCTGATACATTTTCAACTTTATCATCATCAGCCTATTAATGTTCCCACTGTTGGGACACAGGCCTCCTCTCTGTGAGAGGGGGTGGGCCATAATCCACCACGCGGGCCCAGTGCGGATTGATGGATGTCACATGTCTTCGAATTTTTGGTTCTAGGACATGCCGGTTTCCTCACGATGTTTTCCTTCACCGTTTTGAGAACAGTGGTGATGAAATAAATTACACAAAGTAATGCGCCTGCCTGGATTCGAACCCACGACCCACAACTCGTAAGTCGGGGCCGATACCACTGGGCCACCACTGCTCCAACTTTATAACCCATCGCATAAAGTTGAAAACCTTGTAAAGACTGCTGAGCGATGCGAACGAAACAAACGAATACGATCTGTAATCTTTGATAGATTTTCAACTTTATGCAACGGAATATAAAGTTGAAAATGTATTAGCGACTGCTGAAAGTTAGCGAATGTCGCTTGCCATTTGGCTAAGGGCCTGGTTAGTGACGTCACACTTAGGGTGCTCCCACATCTATCGACCCGGAATCTACTAGCAAATGGCAGTTCTAAGCGACAGAAATAGAAAGGGCGACGGAAAAAGCCGATTCCGCGTCGATAGATGTGGGAGTACCCTTAGCTATGACCATAAAAAAACTTATTAGAGAATCGCGTTTCGAAAAGAAGGTACATACCTGACAGTGCGACACAGTTCCCCGGGCGCGGCTTCGCCCTCGGAGCCCCCGGACTCCACAGCAGCCGCCGCAGCCAGGAGCAGTTCTGATGCTGAGTCCAACGAAGAGGAAGTGGAGAGACCTAGAGATCCGGTACCGGAATTGGCATCTGAATCTGATACTGTAAAGAAATGATACAATGGAATTTGAAGTCGAGCCGTAGGCGAGCGCCCCAGTTGTATCCGTGTTTTTGGTAAAATCGTCTAATGAGTCCTCCCACTCAGGGCAGGGCAGGAGGAGGGACGCTAGTATGCCAGCAAGAGAACACGATAAGCGCCGCCATTTAAGATTCCTTTCTTCAATGAACCGGGTTATAAATAAGGTTAGACTCATCATCATCTGCCTGCCTTTTCCCAACTATATTGTGGTCGGCTTCCAGTCGAATCAGATTCAGCTGGATATCAGTATTTTACATGGAGCGACTGACTATCGGACCTCCACAACACAGTAACTGGGTAATACTATACCCCATGGTAAGACTGGTTGTCAGACTTTACAGCTTCTGACTAACAGTAACGACTGTCAAAGATCTACAAATGACAGCCGGGACCAACGGTTTTACGTGCTTTCCGAGGCACGGAGGAAACTCGCTATGATAGATGGTCACCCATCCACGGAATGAACCGGGTTATAGTAAAATGGTCCTATTTTTCAGTAAGGAAGACTTACAGTCGTCCAGGTCGCAGGTGGTGTTGGAGTCGCTGTCCTTCTCTGCGGGAGGCGCGGGCTGGCCCTCCGCGCACTCCGCTCCCTCGCCACTCTCTCCTGAAACAAACGATAACAATGATATTCAAACTGCCTCATCGACCTCATTAAGGCAGTGGCCCGACCGCCGACGATGAAAGTATCGCTGAGAGAGTTAATTTTTGAAAGCTCATCGCTCAGCGACAGAACGAATAAAACGAGTTGTCGCCGGCAGTGTGAACAGTCAGAGAGCAACTGTTAATATATGCGTCTCTTTCGTTTACACGGAATGTACAATCAATCAATCGACAGGACAATTCATGTTATTTTTATTCTGTTTTTTTTTTTTCGTTTAATATCTTTTATTTTGTATGTATAATTTAGTTTTTGCTTTGTGTTTCTTTTTTCTTATCATTTTATCTATGTATAAATTACTGTTGTTCTGTCCTGTATACGTGTCAATAAACCTTTTTTCTTTCTTTCATAAGCTTATTTTCCTACAGACTTTCAAATACAATTAGGTCCACATTCGCGTAAACACACATTCGCGTAAACATAAATATCCATGGTAACGACTTTAATCTTTGTCAATTTGACGGATTCAAAGGAATTATTGTCAAAATGGGTCATGATTCAACTTTGTCGATTTCTTACATTTATTGTGCGTTTCTTGAGAGAGAAAATCGCTGAGAGTTACTCGTTCTCTCGCCGTTGGTCGGACCACTGCCTTAATGTTGGAAGAATCCTATTTTATTCTCTATTTAAGAATAATTCAAAATACCGGAATAATTATGTCGAAATTCCTAGTGTGGGTATTTTTTTTTAAGTAAAATAGTCGCGGGACTTATACAAGTTGACTTTTCAACTTTTGTTTCTAGTAATAAATACTAAGTCCTTGTTTTTTCTACTACTTCACCATCATCATCATCTCAGTCATAGGACGTCCACTGCTGAACATAGGCCTCCCCTTTAGATCTCCACATATACCGGTTGGAAGCGAGCCGCGTCCAGCGTCTTCCGGCGACCTTTTTATAAAGACTACTACTTACTTAGTATTTATTTTTATACAACATTATTTTTAGTATTATGCGAAACCTGAATATAGTTTATTCAGAATCAATAACTGATTCGATTCCAATAATTTTAATACCACATTATATTTTTTTCAAAAATAATATAATTTTAATTAAATTTTATTACCAGTTAATTACAATGCAATTGTAATTAACTGGTAATAAAAATATTGCCAAACTATTATCACGAGTGTATAACACAGTAGACGCGGTTTACGCGGGTGTACCGCGAAATGAGCATGTTTTTGAACGGACAACCAGGTAATATACAAGCTTATAACTTTGTGATTTTTTATGATACGGTTTTACACAAAAATATTGAACAGGTGTATCGGGTTTCGCATAAACAAAAAATAATATTGTATTACTAGAAATGTAGTCAACTAATGAGTCTTGCTGTCACGGTTGCATTTAGACATTTTTTTTTTATGTATGTAGGTAGTTATCTAGGTATCTATATCTGTGGTTGCCGACCGTGTATAGTTTTTTTTTTGCGCAGATAAAACTGTGGTAAAGCTTGAGCGTATGGTAGGCTCATTAGACGTTTGTGTTCAAATTATAATTATTAATAATTGTGACATAGCACGTACCACTGTCGGCGGTGTCAGCGCTCTCAGCGCTGTCAGCGCTCTCTCGACTGGCGTGACTCTCAGCGCTGCCCGTGCTCTCCACGCTGTCAGCTCCATCCTCCGGTGGTCTGGGAAACAAGATATTATTATAACCCGGTACATTGAAGCAAGGAATCTAAAGGTAAGCGTCCACAGGTCCGCATCGTACGTATCGGACGCATCGCATCAAACGGATTTCTGTATCGGCAGCGATCGGATTGCCGACGCGAGTATCAGCAATCGGATTGCCGATGACATCTTCATCGCTTCTACTAAGACTTTTGAAAAAAAACAAAAATTTTTCATAGTGATGGGCCCGATCAATTTCTCATTTTGTTTGAAAAACCGATTTTTTTTTTGCGAATTTCCAAAAGTCTTAGAACAAACATTGTTCAGTAACATGGGCTGAGTTACCCCACGAGAGGTTTTGCGCATTTAACGTTACGTTTTATACGAGTGAACGAATATCACTGAATGGCACTGACACTGATGAGTGTGGTTGGAGTCGTACAAAATGTATTGTACAATATCATATTGCACTGACACTGATCGATATGGCACAGATCACGTCACGGAACGGTACGGTACGGAACGTGTCGGCACTGTTGTGTGCGGATAGGCCTTTATGATACTTACTTAGCGCCCGTCCCATCACCCTGCTGCAGTTCTCTACTCGTTGTTTCTGCTTCCTGTTCGTTTGGAGGCTGTAAAACAATATCCAGTTAATATCTTAAACAATCATCATCATCATCATCATCAGCCGGAAGACGTCCACTGCTGAACATAGACCTCCACTGTCATCGCACGGCAACGACGATATAATACTAGACTCGTAATAACAGGCGACCGATGTCTGTCAACACAGTCATTAGGCAAAAACGTCTTATATTCGTCTCATTTCGACCAATCCTGTGAGCCGTAAACATACGTTGAGACAGAACAGACCTTGAGTTAGCCAATCACAACGCAGTACCCCGTCCCCCTCGCTTACGTAGTACCTCAGCGAGTTGACAGAATAATTTTTGTTCCTTAGATCGTGCATGCGGAGTATTATATCGTCGTTGTCGCACGGTGTCCCGCGACCCTCTCTCTCTGTGTGGTCCACCTAGTGGGAGACCTACGCTGCGTCTTCCAGTCCGTGGTCGCCATGAGAGAACTTTTCTTCCCCATCGGTTGTCAATTCTACGAGCGATGTGGCCTGTCCATTGCCACTTCAACTTGTAAAGTTTATGAGCTATGTCGGTGACTCTGGTTCTTCGCCGAATATCCATGTTTCGGATTTTATCCCGCAAAGAAACAATCAAAAACTATACTAGCGAGCAAACGTATGGAACCACTTACTTGATCCGGGATAGCTACTTATATAATGTCGTGATTCGAATGAATTTGATATCAATTTAAAGTTAACAGTTAAACCTTTAAAATGGTACCATTTTTAGGGTTCCGTAGTCAACAAGGAACCCTTATAGTTTCGCCATGTCCGTCCGTCCGTCCGTCCGTCCGTCTGTCCGCAGTTTAGCTCAGAGACGCACAGTACTAGAGAGCTGTAATTTGGTGTAAATATACGGATTTGTTGTGCCGAAAAAGTGGTAAAATAAAATCTCGTAAAATATTTTTTTTTAGGGTACCTCCAGTACTTACACGTAAAGTGAGGATTTGTTTTTCTCGCGTACCCCTTAGTGTGGGGTATCATTAAATAGGCCTTTAAAAAATAATGATAGTTTCCATTAACAATTTTTTGATAAAAAAATTCGTTTGTGAAATATTAAGCTTTAAAGTGCTAAATTTTGTTCGATTCGAGTGTCCCCCCCCTCTACCAGCTAAACGGTTATGTTTGGGGGTGTGTAAAAATTCACAATAGTAGTATATATAATGAAGTTTAAAAGAAAATTATCACGTCTAAGTAGGCTTTACAACTTTACGAGTAGTTTTAGAGAGTAGTTTTCTTAAACAAAATGTATCGGAGACAACTGCAAATGTAAGTTTGTCAACTTTATTTTTACAGCTTTTATAGGTATGTTTTTTGGGGATAAGTAGGTTTTTATCGTCAACTATTTTTAACTAAATTCAAAAAAAGGAGGAGGTTCTAAATTCGTTGTAATCTTTTTTCTTATGTATTTTCCCCGATTTCTCAAAGACTCCTGGACCGATTTTGAAAATTCTTCTTTTTAAAATTTTATTCAGCGAATCAGTTTCGTTAGTTTGCATAAGTATTTTGATGGGCAACTACGGAACCCTACACTGTGCGTGGCCCGACACGCACTTGGCCGGTTTTTATTATTCTTAACTAATTATTAAGTACTCAAATTCGCGAAGAATCGTAGTAAGTGATTCCACACTTTTGCTCTCGAGTCTAGAGGCTGCCTCGCGAGCCTAAGCGACAGAAAGAGAAACGGCGAGGGAAAAACCCGAATCCGCGTCGTTAGATGTGGGAGCACCCTAATTCTTATTAGAAAATGATTTAATATGACAATTTAATGCATCGTTTTTTTTTTTTCAAAAGCGGCGTTGATGATTGATACCTAATGCCTTCCTGTATAGCGATACTAGATGAAATATTAATAACATTACCTTATCGCTCTCCGTACTCGTCTCGGGTCGCGTGCCATAATACTCCGCATCGTCCGTCATACCGAAGAACGCCATGCTATAACAAACATATAGAAATCAATATCATTGCGATCCAGCCTGTCCTTTACTGTCCTCCCTCAGTGACGCCCTAAGCCAAGGTTCGTATCCCACAGGGGGTGAACTTTTTTTTAACGTGGTAATTTCATCAAATGAGTCCCCCCACCAAGGCCGGGACGGGTGTGACTGTCAGACTTGTACTGACTAAAATCCACGGTGACCTTCAATAGCCCTGTACAGTCACGAGCAATAACATGTAAACACTTAACAAAATTCAAACACAATTTACTCGTGAAATACTGGTTTCGACTTTGAAATAAGACTATTTCGTAATAGTATAGCTACCAAAATATAAGTCTGATGAAAAGGCAAAAGTTTGATCAATATGGTAGCAGAACAGCGCTTTTGAATACTGCTTAGTGTATACATACTATTGCTCGTGACTGTACGTTCCACGATAAGTCTTGCGACCTCAGTGGGTGCCCTTAGCATGAGTGGTCACTTAGTTTGTAGTATTTTAGTTTTTTTTTTCTTTTTCTTTTTTTTTTTTATCTAAAAAATTGATAGGGGGTTTTTATCCACATGGATACGTCAACCCCATTGTACCTTATCCCTACTATTACACCACTAAAATCAACTACATAACAAAGTTGTTACAACTTTCCTATAAATTCTTATTATTTAGCTATTCATTGATTAAGTTGTTGTACTAGACCACACAGTTTTTTTGCAACATTTGATTTGGGACTCGCTAAAATAGTGAAAATAACCCCAAGATCTAACATATTTAACCGAAACTCCCTAATCAATGAATCTCTTTCATTTCTGTCTTCTATTTTGTTGCATACTTCGCAGTTTGGGTATTTTAGTTGTACGCCCTGGCTGGAGGCTCTAAGAGTCATTTAAGGCATCCACAGAAAAGTCCAGTTAAGCAGCCCACAACCTCCTCTAGGTTATATCAGTATTTTACATGGAGCGACTGACTATCGGACCTCCACAACCCAGTAACTGGGTAATACGATACTCCATGGTATGACTGGATGTCAGACTGTCAGACTTTCGAGCTTCTGACTGTGACGAACGACTGTCAAAGATCTACGAATGACAGCCGGCCGATACAGAGATGGTAAAGCCAGAAACACATTATATAACACGCCACGCGACGCAACGTGTCAACACCCGATGTGCAGTGAGCGCGTGTCGTCGCGTCGGGTGTTCATAGTGTGATTCTGGTCATAGAAAACAATACATTTGATTTAACTCAACACGCATCACGTTTCGTCGGGTGGCGTCGGGTGTTAATAATGTGTTTCCGGCTTTAAAATAAAACAGAAAAAGATCAAATAAGTCCTTGAAAAAAATTGGGTTATTCTACTTGATTCTATACCAGTTCAGAGTTAGTTGTAATGTTATGACAATTATACGTACATAGCAGCCTTCAGATGTCCAGCACTGCATACCGGTCCACCCCATATACCACTGTAACAATGCATACAATATTACCTATATTGTTATTTTTTACCGACTTCAAAAAAAAGGAGGTTATTAATTCGACCCGTATGTATGTAATATTATCAGAACTGCCCAATTTTCGTATATGTTAGTCTATATCAGCGTCTGAACAAATGTACCAAATTTCATAAGTGTATGTATGTATGTTTTTATGTTTGTGCACGCATATCTCCGGAACTACAAGTCCGATTTAAGTAATTCATTTTTTGTTGTACAAGGTATTGTTCAACTTAGGGTACACTACAAGTTTCATCAAAATCGGTTCAGTAGTTTTAGAGATATGGATTTTTCGTTGTGACGGATTACAAGATTAGTGCACATCATGTAAGAAAACTTTGTATTTTACAAGAATTTGGGTTGAATAATAAATAAACTAAAAAGGGTAAAATAAAAAACTTTTTTTAGAAAAGTACCGACTTCAAAAACAAACACGAAAAAGTTTAAAATAACCTTTCCTTCGGAAGTCGGTGGCAATAGTCAATGAAATAATAAAAATCAAAGCCACCGACTTCCGAAAGAAAGGTTATTTTAAACTTTTTTGTATTTGTTTTTTTTTAAACACTCGCGAGTAAAAGTATGGAAATATGCGTGATTTTATGTATGTGTTAACAGAAATGTGTTAAATCCGTCATTGTATAAATTTCCTGGGAAATGTATGTTTTTCCTACAATCGGAGTGCCCCTGAAGTCTTATTCCAAAGGTATCAACAACTCTTCGGCACCCCTAGGTTCGGTTTCTTTAAACCATGTACGCGCATATAGGAGCCCCGCAACGGGGCTCCGTCTACCTGAACACACAAATCACTTTTTAACCCCCGACGGAAAAAGAGGGGTGTTATAAGTTTGACGTGTCTGTCTGTCTGTCTGTGGCACCGTAGAGCCCGAACGGATGAAGCGATTTCAATGTAGTTTTTTTTGTATTAAAGGTGATTTACGTGCGAGTGTTCTTAGACATGTTTGATGAAAATCGGTTGAGCCGTTTAAAAGTTGTGGGGGTAAAAGTGAGAAAGGGTAGCCGAGGGTTTGCAAATATACTCGAGTGGGGTCTTAAATCAAAGCAAACTGAAAGGGAATATCGATCACTTAATTAAGTGTGTACCTATAAAAAGATACAAATAAAAATTAAATTAAAAATTTAAAAAACCCCCGACACAATAACCAAGATCCCTTTAAAAAGTACTAAATAATAAAAAAAACTCAATCTTAAAGTACCTAACTATGTATTAATAATTATTAAAAAAATACGTCACGTTGGGGGACCGAAAAAAAACCGAGATAATAAATAATTTGGACCGGTCCGGTAATTTTTTAAACAAAAGTTTTCATTTTTAAGCAATAAAGCCTGCGTCGAATTTTATCACATCTTAAAAATCTACGCTTCGGAATTGCGTTTCCATGCATCTCATATGAATTGTTTACAATTACATACATTTCCGGTAATATTATGTAACAGATGTTCGTTAACTTACGTGAGCAACTGCTTCCTCTGCTGAGCACACAGCGAGCGCGGCGTGAGGCAGTCGCATCGGTGCTTGTAACCCGACCACATGTTCACTGGCAACAAATAACACTATGTTATTGACTAAACAATGTATTTAAGTGTTCCCACAGTTGGGACACAGGACTCCGTTCTGTAAGAAGAGGTGGGTTGTGATCTACTACGAGGACCCAGTGCGGGTTGGTAGATATCACACTCACTCGTGTAATCTTGGCAACGTGGGCCCAGGGCGGGTTGGTAGACACATCTCCCAACGTATAATCTACCTCACAGGCCCAGGACGGGTTGGTAGATGTCACACCCCTCGTGTAATCTACGATGTGGGGCCAGGGCGAATCGGTAGATGACAGACACCCTTCGTGTAATCTACCTCGCGGGATAAGGGCGGGTCCGTAAATGTCACACACCTCTTCGTGTGATCTACCTCGCGGGATAAGGGCGAGTCAGTAAATGTCACACACCTCTTCGTGTGGTATACCTCGCGGGATAGGGGCGGGTCAGTAAATGTCACACACCTCTTCGTGTAATCTACTACGCGGGATAAGGGCGGGTCGGTAAATTTCACACACCTCTACGTGTGATCTACCTCGCGGGATAAGGGCGGGTCAGTAAATGTCACACACCTCTTCGTGTGATCTACCTCGCGGGATAAGGGCGGGTCAGTAAATGTCACACACCCCTTCGTGTGATCTACCTCGCGGGATAAGGGCGGGTCAGTAAATGTCACACACCCCTTCGTGTGATCTGCCTCGCGGGATAAGGGCGGGTCAGTAAATGTCACACACCCCTTCGTGTGATCTACCTCGCGGGATAAGGGCGGGTCAGTAAATGTCACACACCTCTACGTGTGATCTACCTCGCGGGATAAGGGCGGGTCAGTAAATGTCACACACCTCTACGTGTGATCTACCTCGCGGGATAAGGGCGGGTCAGTAAATGTCACACACCTCTACGTGTGATCTACCTCGCGGGATAAGGGCGGGTCAGTAAATGTCACACACCTCTACGTGTGATCTACCTCGCGGGATAAGGGCGGGTCAGTAAATGTCACACACCTCTACGTGTGATCTACCTCGCGGGATAAGGGCGGGTCAGTAAATGTCACACACCTCTTCGTGTGATCTATCACACGGGCCCAGGACGGGTTGGTAGACATATCTGGTATCATATATACTTACAGTCGCTGGGCGTGGTCCGCACGGCCATGTCCGCGAGGCGCGCGCGTGTCGAGGCCCGCTGGTGGGGCCGCAGGTAGCGCGCCAGCCGGGCGCGGGCCGCGGTCACCCACGAGTAGTTGTCACCCGCGCTGCCTGGGATCATGTCCACCTAGCACAAAAAAAAACTTGTTTTAAGCAGTGGTCCGACCAACGGCGAGAGAAAGAGTAACTCTCGGCAATTTCCTCTCTCAAGAAACGCACAATAATTGTACATTCCATGTAAACGAAAGAGATGCATAATAGGGTAGTTTTCAGGGTCAAAATAATTACATTCTATTTAGTCCGTATTTTAGATTATAAAAAAATATTGGACACGTATTTTTTCTTTTTTCGATTAAACAAAAAAGAACAAA
This sequence comes from Agrotis segetum, assembly GCA_036375495.1. Taxonomy (NCBI): domain Eukaryota; kingdom Metazoa; phylum Arthropoda; class Insecta; order Lepidoptera; family Noctuidae; genus Agrotis; species Agrotis segetum. Next base: position 4,071,787 of record JAQSVV010000142.1, read on the forward strand.
GATATTTTTTAAGATTCCCGGGTGGGAGAAGAGAATTTTCGAAAATCTTTGAAGGCAGTTTGCTTTCTATTAAAAAAATAAAGGAATGTTTCCTTTGAGTAAAATTTTCTATCTGCAGTATTAAGAGCAAACAAGTCAACATTTTTTCCATACAAATTTCGTTGGGGTTTTACTCCACTATTTCACAAAGTACATCCAAAGTTAAACATGGTATCGTTTTGTCTCCTTATAAATTTTGTCGGTACGGAAGCAGAATTGTAAAATATGAAACCATTAAAAAGTTACGAGCTTCTAAAGATTCATTATTTTTTGCTAATTTTAACACAACTTTGGGCGTAAATTTGAAATAAAAGAAGCATCAATTTCCAAAACGAAGCCTGTACCGACACAGCAAATTTATCGAAGAATTTAGTAAATGTTTCTTGAAATTGATTGATGCAGTACAAAAATAGTGGTTGTTTCATAAAACCCCAAATTCCAAAGGCCTTTTTGTATTTTATCACGTGCGCCTTTTACTCCTGAAATATCGTGCATCTCACTGAATAGTTGCCTTCGGTGCGGTGCGGGAGGGTGACGCGCACGCACACATGCATACTATGAATGACATGGCGCCGCGCCCGGCTGTCTCCGTATGACGTGTACGTTGACAACCTATAATATCTATGGTTTACGATAATACTCTTTTGAACCTGGCTTGAATTTTGGATTTTGATTAAGCCGATATTACACAGGTCAATTTCGGTTCAATATTGCTTTCCATTCCATTGCTTCAATGGCATTGACGCATCTAAACACATTTCGATTTGATTGTCTAATATCATTGAAAGTTTAGATTTTTAATTGCCTTTCAATGGAATGGAACCAATATTGATCAATCGAAATGTCGGTTAAAACATGTAAACACGAACATTGAACAATGACCAATCCGCGAACGGCAGCGAAGGAATCGGACGTATAGGATTGTGTAGTTTCTAGCGTGCGCTAATGTTTATAGTTTTAAAAATGGTTTTTGAGTGGCGTGACAATCATGTTCCTCATTTTCTGGAAGTTTTTCAAAAATATGAGTGTTTGTGGAATACAAAATCCAACTATAATACTTGTGACGCTCCTATGGTCGCTCTTCGCTAAATCCACGGACGTACCCACCAACGCCGAGTATTTTTTATTTAGCTCATTCATTAAATACAAATAAGGGAAACACCTGCACGCACGACTTGACGACGCGACATCGCTAGGCAAATGAACATTGAACGTCTTGTTGACTGTTTTGTTTGTAAATAGGAAATATGTGCAATGTTCAATGCTTTTCAACGGAATTGCTGTCAATTTAATTGAACCGTGTAATACCGCCTTTAGACTTACTTTATCTGTTTGACTTGAAATTGTTTGGACTCTGAATTATTATAAATTGGAAATATTGGAATAGCTTTGAATGGATTTTAGTGCCAGTAAGATTGTGTTGGTTCATTGTAGAACACTTGTAAACAAATTAAAATCAACATTGGGTAAGTCATATAATTTGTTACAACTAATCTCTAGGTATTTACATACTCGTATTTGATGATCTTTTATGACGTGGTAAAATCTAGTAATATAGTTCAATGGGTAAAATCATCAAATGAGATCTACCACCCCGGGCAGGGACTGTCAGTCTTTTACTAATCAAAATTCACGATACTGCGAAGATCGCCCGGAGGACACGGTGGAGCATACGGTGCAAGACTGCCCAGCTTGGGCGGAGCACCGACGTGTCCTCACGGCTGCGATAGGCGGAGACCTCTCGCGCCCGGCATTGGTTGCGGCCATGCTGCGGGGCGAAACGGAGTGGGAAGCGGTCAGGTCCTTCTGCGAGGCAGTAATGCTCGTAAAGGAGGAGGCAGGCCGCGAGCGAGAGAGGACAGCGTCCTCCCTCCGCCCCAGCCGCAGTGGTAGGCGCCCACGGCGACGGACGTCGCTCGATGATCTCCGGCCACCGTAGGCGCGGGCATGCGAGCAGCGAGTAAAGGGCAACTCGCTGCCCGACCAAGGACCATGCCCGGGTCGACGGCGCGTTGTGTCCCACGCGCGCCTCAAAGAGCGTCAGCATAATGACGGGGCCCCCCTCTCAGAGGGCCAAAGCCTGCCGGGGTCGCGGGATTATTCCCTTACCGTAACCCCGGAACATAACAGGCTATGAAGGACACCGTGGATTTTAGTCAGTAGAAGTCTGACAGTCCCTCCCGCCCTGCCCGGGGTTGGAGGAGTCATTTGATGATTTTACCACGCCAAAAAAAAAAAAAAACAAAATCCACGATGTCCTTCAATAGCACTTTACGTTCCGGGGTCACTGTTACCTAATAAGACTGTCCCGCGGGGGCGGGGCAGCGAAGCCGAGTTCGGCTGTAGGAACACCAAGGCGATATAAAAGGGCGCCTAGATCGAAGTGACCCACGCAAAAAAAAAAAAAGAGAGCATTGAGTGCATGCAAAGAAAATATTGCTCCTTTATTGGATACGTCTTCCACCGTAAGGATTATTTTGAGTTTATATTAAAAAAAAATGATTTTGTTGGTGCGTAGTTTTGCTTGATAATTTAACCCTGAATCCATGTTTAGATCAACACGAAACGCATTGACATCGATTGATGATTGACATGTTATTGTAAACGAAGAACAGTTTAATTTCACGAAAGCTGAAGGAAGTCTGTAGTCAGCTGAATCAAGCCATAGATTCAGAAGGCAGTTCTCCTGGTCACAGCGCGTATTGTTAGAAGGTTTGTCTGTCTCCGATGTTGATGGGCTAGTTATTTTTCTTTGTTTTTATACATAGTTTAATAAAACTGTTTAAAAATTTAAAGAATAAAAACTAATTCAAAGCCCAAAAATGTGTTTATACTTTTTATTTTCAGTTTAATAAATAATCAACAAATATTTACGAAACAGTTTATTTTGTTTTATTCAATAAATATAGTTATCTTAGCCGTATCCGGTAATAGCGATCCATACTAATTTTCTTCTGTTTCTATAAATAAAAATAAGTAATGCAAGGAACTTTCAGTAATCAACTTAGGTACAACCTTGTAGCAATCTGCATTACTCGCTCTAAGTTTCATAAACATGTTAAAAAAAAAGGTTGCACTCCAGGAGTGCCGGTAGAAGTGAAAACTTTTTGTTCTTTTTATTTTTAATTTGAATGACGTCTTACTCATTTTCGATCAGGGTCACGTGACCCTGACGCGAGTTTTGGTCACGTGACCCTGACGCGAGTTTTAAATTTTTTACCCATTACAGAAAAAGTGTACAACGCCGCTAAAGAAGTTTTCACTTCAAAAACATTTCATGACACACATGTGTCACATGTCACAATGTCATGTGGTGACGGCGAGGCGGACGATGTGTAGTTCGTGTAACTTCGTTTTTATTCGGAACGGATCGGAGCGCTATATGTGTGGGTGCAAAGCAGACGTGCGTGAGGATTAGCGTCTAACTGCTCATCACTGATACTATCTCTTTCGGGCACGATGACAGGTGAGAGAACATGCTTTATGGCCCCGCCTGTCAGTGAGTTCGTGTCCGCACAAAGAGGCACCTTAAGAGTACTTTCCCTCCAGGTGGCATTACAAAATTCCACCCTGTATAATAAACTTACCTTGAATGAAATAAATGAAGCAGCTTTGAAGTTCTCCAATATTTTGCAAAACCTCTCGACTGCATATCTGTTGAACGAATTGTAATCTTAGTATTCTTAGTTTGTTTGTATGGATGGATGTTTGTTACTCTTTCACATAAAAAATACTAAACGGATTCGGAAAATTTTTGGTTCAAAAATAGTTTATAACCTAGATTAACACATAGAATAGTTTTTATCCCGATTTTATGTTCCCGAGGGATAATTATCGAGTGGAAACATGGAATATATTTGAGAAAAGACTTTGCGGGGTTCCTATTTCTGTCTGCAGGGCTCAATGGAAATTGTTGGAAAATCGTAAAATAATATGTTAAATTACGAACTGATTAAGGATGGCTAAGAAACGTTCTGGATTATCGACCACGGACCTGAAGATGCAGCGTAGGCCTCCCACTAGGTGGACCGACGACATCGTGGAGTCACGGGGAACCGTGCGATGAAAGTGACGAATTGTCGTTCGGCGTGGCGGTCTAAGGGGAGGCCTATGTTCAGCAGTCGACGTCTTCGGTAAGATTCACACCAGCCGGCCGGACTCGGCGGCATTTTACAATGCGGTAAAGAACATTGAAATCATAATAAATACAGTTCATATTGATTTGCATGCAACTTAAGGAACACGTCGCTACGTATCGCGGAATGCCGACGAAGATAACTTTGCAAGCAAATATGAACTGTATTTACTGTTGATAGATTTCAATGTTCTTTACCGCATTGTAAAATGCCGCCGGATCCGGCCGGTTGATGTGAATCTTACCTTCCGGATGATGATGATGAATAAATGATAATAATACGTACTCTTTCTCCATGGGCTTGTCAAACGGCCGACACTGGCATATGTCGTGGACTATCTGATGCGTGGTGTCGCTGTGCGCCGCCAGTTTACTGAGCTGTTCGTGAATTATTGCTGCAGCTGTAACAAAACGGTACAAGATTGTAAGTCAGATCGACGTCGTCGGAGGTTTTTTCTGTCTTGTCAGATATTTATCTGACGGGCGGATATTTTTGCTGATTTGTCGTAAGCTTTTTGCTGATTTGACTATTATTTGGTTATTGGTCGGCGGCACTGTTTCAGTCAATGTTCTGCGACGATGCAAAACTACTCGATTTGAAAGTTTCTTTAACCCTTTAACCGCCATGTCATAATTCGCATGGAGTGCACCTAGCGCCAGCAAACTTTAGGTACAATTTAGCATAGTGTTGTAAAATATAGTTATCGATAAACAAAGTAATGAAATAAATAAAACTTACTAATTTGTAATCAAAGGTTTATTTTTTGCCTACGTAATAACGTAATAACACTACGAAATCTGTTGTTATTAATGGTAATAAAGGTAATTTATTTATTTAATAATTACCTACCTACCTAGGCACCTTTTTAATATGAAATAATTCCAGCCTATGAATGTATTATTTCAATGTTGGTTAATATCCATGACGTACCTACCTTAGTAGGAAGGTATATTAAACACAAACACAATTTCTTGCCAAATTAAATTATCGAATTAAACAATAAACTAAACTTACCAAATCAAGATCACTATCTGTGTTAGAACTATCGTCGCTTGTCAATTCATGACTCGATTGCAAAATATTTAATAACTCTTCGTCTTCCAGCATTTTTTTAAACTTTCACACAATAACACGAAAAAGGGCTGTACAACACTAGTTGCATTGGGCGATAAATCTTTCCCGTGATATCACGGTGACGGCGCTAAGGCAACTGACAATACAGCGCGAATTGACCTTGAATCTCATTGGCCGCACGTAATATTACGGTGACGGCGACCGGCGACTGTCTGCACTAGTGAGGTTCCGCGTAATGAGATTTCTATATTTTTGTCGTAAAAATTAAATCATTATAAACTTAAATACATTTTATCGTGTACAAATACTTGTATCAGAGTAACACTATGGTTATTTTGTAATGAAAGTACCCACTTTCATTGCAAATAGTGACAGTAGTTTATATAGTGCCTTGTTTATTCTTAGACAACCTATTAAGTATTTTTCGAATTTGCCCCATCCCTAGTACTCGTAAAATTACGTGGTTGGCGATACAGGTAAGGAGACAGTGATCACAAATGTATTTAAACGTCAAAATTCACAGTATTTATCATTCAAAAGATTGAGAAATGTCCATAACAATAAAGGTTATACCCTACATCTTAAAATTGAAACATTTTATGTGGAATTTGTGCAATATGAGAACTTTTTAAATAAAATAACGTAATTATACGTGTGTGGCGATTCGGGCACAGATTTCAGAGGCCGTAATATTACGGTGTCGGCGCTTAAAGGGTTAACAATGAATCTTACTAATTTTGGCAATAATTTTATTGGCATTACAGTGCGTGTTGTCGACTTGCCGATGATTTTGGACAAAGAACTTACGTATTTATAATTGACTTGTATCATCTGAAATACTCCAATTATTCCTCACAACCTCTTTTCTCTACTTATTAGTGTATAACATTACCATGTGGTGCAGCCAGCGCCCTCCTCAGCAGCGCGAGGTCCCAGTGGTCGGCGTCGTAGTGTCCGCGCGGCCGCAGCGCACGCACCACGCGCGCCGCCGCGCACACCGTGCCCGGGCCTGCGGTACAGGTGTGTGAGCGGCAGACCATCGTATCGGTAGGGGTGAAAGGGTCCAATTTTTTTTTAAACACAATCGGCTTTATTACAAAATGTGGTTTAACTTAGACCAAGCTTTAAATCAAAAATCTATTTTTGAATTTCGAACTTTATTCCAACTGCTATAAAATTCTAAAATGCACATTGACAACTTGGACCGGGATCTAAACTCGGTTTTCGTATTAACAACTTTACGACAGTAGAAATAAAGTTCGAAATTCAAAAAATCATTTTTGATTAAAGCTTGGTCTAAGTTAAACCACGTTTTGTAATAAAGCCGAATATGTCTAAAATAGTTCAAAATTAAGGTGATTGCAAATTCGCATATCAGTGACAAATTCTAACTTGATCAATTTACCAATTTTGCACAAATCTATGAGATCCGCATTTTCGCGTTGCTCGCGAGGCACATGCACACGCGGCAATGACAGCCGAACCTCTCACTGAGTAGAGCACTGTGCCTGTGTCCCAACGGTGGGAACATAATATAAAATAATGGACTGGCCTGTTGGTCTAGTGGTTAGTGACCCTGACTGCTATGCCGGAGGTCGTGGGTTCGATTCCCACCCAGGACAAATGTTTGTGTGATGAGCACGATCATTTGTTCTGTGTCTGGGTGTAATTTATCTATAATATGTATATATTTAGAAATATATAAGTATGTTTATCAGTTGTTTAGTACCCATAACACAAGCTCTGTTTAGCTTGGGACTAGATGGCGTTGTGTGATAGTTGTGGAATATTTATTTATTATACTCACAGTGCGCGAGCGCCCACACGACGTCGCGTATGAACGCGAACAGCGCGTCCGCGTTGCTCGCGAGGCACATGCACACGCGGCAGTGACAGCCGAACCGAGCGCGGTACACCCACTCTTCTGCCACCATCTCTAAGCTCCTGTGGGAGAGAGACACAACTTTATAACAAAATATATGCTAGTGTTTACCCCAAAGACGATATAATACTAGACTCCGCATGCACGATCTAAAGAACACAAACTATTCTGTCAACTCGCTGAGGTACTACGTAAGCGAGGGGGACGGGGTACTGCGTTGTGATTGGCTAACTCAAGGTCTGTTCTGTCTCAACGTATGTTTACGGCTCACAGGATTGGTCGAAATGAGACGGATATAAGACTTTTTTGCCTAATGTGTTGGCAGACATCGATCGCCTGTTATTAGGAGTCTAGTATTATATCGTCGTTGGTTTACCCACTGGAAGAGGCAAGCGTCCACATTATGACGCAGCCGCTGTTGTAAACACCCGCAGCGATGGACGTCGCAGGACTATCTCAGACCACCGCAGGCGCGGACATGCGGGCGGCGAGTAATGGGCGACTCGCTGTCCGACCATAGACCATGCCCGGTTCGATGGCGCGCTGTATTCCACACGCGCCTTAAAGAGTATGAGGAAAGACGAGGGCCCCTTCAGAGGGGCAAAGCCTGCCAGGGTCGCGGCGCGGCGTGGCTATCATTTCTTGGAACTCTTCATGCAATAGAGTAACTATAAATTAGAGCGTCCTACATAGGAACATATATAGTTTTTTTTTACAGTTGACCATTCCAAAGCGTTGATCTCTAAAGGTGTGCGTCCACAGGTCGGCATCGCACGTATCGGACGTATTGTACGTAACGGATTTTAGTTTGCCTTGTATTAAAACTCGTACAACTGCGTCCACTGATCCACATCATACGGACGGCTCATCGGCAATGCGTACCGATGACGTCATACGGAATGCCGATCAGTGGTGGACGCGATGAAGGTGGCATCGGCAATCCGATTGCTGATACTCGCGTCGGCAATCTGATCGCTGCCGATACAGAAATCCGTTTGATGCGATGCGTCCAATACGTACGATGCGGACCTGTGGACGCTTACCTGTAGACTGGCCTGTTGGTCTAGTGGTTAGTGACCCTGACTGCTATGCCGGAGGTCGTGGGTTCGATTCCCACCCAGGACAAATGTTTGTGTGATGAGCATGATCATTTGTTCTGTGTCTGGGTGTAATTTAATGTAATTTAATATGTATGTATTTAGAAATATATAAGTATGTTTATCAGTTGTTTAGTACTCATAACACAAGCTCTGCTTAGCTTGGGACTAGATGGCGTTGTGTGATAGTTGTGGAATATTATTATTATGGAATATTATTACCATAAGGCGAATGGGCAAGAATTTGTCCAGCAGTGGGATTATCGCTGGTACTAGTATACTTACATGTTAGTCCCTCTGAGAGTGAACATGAGAGCTGATATCTCGCACCACGAGTGGAACACTCCGAGCAGCCACTCTTGCATCGGAGAGAACAACACACCGGGATCGCTTGTTAGACGCTCAGCTTCTGTGGGAGAAGAAATTTGTATATGTATTAATAAAACTACACAAACATACTAACAGACAATAAATAAACTATAGATACGTTGTCCGCATCTAAAATAGCGACAAAAAATGAAGCCAATTGGCCACATTGCGCATAGTTGTGTCTCCCTCCCGCCGTACGGTGTCATATTTTCTTTCTCTTCACGCGTATAACTTTCGAAGAAAAGTGACTGTGACATACGGACGGACAGACAGACATGACGAATCTATAAGGGTTCCGTTTATTGCCATTTGGCTACGGAACCCTAAAAAAGGTTATGATGAGTTAACCTTAAAAGATAGACATATGCTGTCGCGGACTTTATTATAGAACGTTTCATAAGAAACAATTCCGTCATACATCATTTTTGCGTAATATAAACCGTTTACGCAGCGTACACAAGGGAAGCTCTCAAGAAGAATTTCTCGATTTGACAACATTTTTCATTGCTGCTCTGCTCCTATTGGTCATAGCGTGATGCGAAATAGGCTATAGCCTTCCTCGATAAATGGACTATCTATTACAAAAAGAATTATTCAATTCGAACCAGAAGTTCCTGAGATTAGCGCGTTTTTAGCAGTTGGCAAAATTGAATGTCCTGAACTAATCCCACTTTAGTTCTACTATTCGCCACCATGAGCGCTGCAATCGAATAGTACTACTCCTACCGCCTCGAGCACGGTGCCAATAGGACATACAGTAGAATCCGTTTATTATGACTCCGCTTATAATGACCAACCGTTTATTATAACGTATTACACAGCGAAGTTTGGTTTTCGTACAAAATTCTTTAAACAAAGTCGGATAATATAATGACTTCGCATTTAGAGACATGCCGCTTATTATGACCAATTTTTAATAAACTGTGTCCAGTTTATGTAGTTACCGACGTGATTCATAACACCTTCGACAAGTTAGTATTCGGAAGCGACACTTGATACCCGATAATGTCGGCGCATGCATGGTAGTTTTGAGTCTCAGTGGATAATTATTATTATTAGCTTAGTTCTTTAATATTTCGATTAAAATAAATACATACTGATAAAAACAGGAGGTTGTTTATTTTATAATATACAAAATGCTTTGTATGACGTCCGCTTATTATGACGTGTTTGTTATTTCCCTTCGATGTCATAATAAATGGATTCAACTACAGTATCAAAGTAGTATACAGACCCATTCCGCAGACATAGTGGAGTAAGGTGGCCTCTTCCTCCGCAGTGACTGCATCGTCTTCGCAGTCCAGTACTTCACTGCTTGACAACCTGTGGAAAATAATACAGCCTTATATACCACTGAGATTTGACACCAAAAACATCATCACGCACCTTCGGTGCAACAAAGTCATAACAGCTCATTTTTAAATTTTACAGGAGAAGACTTTAAAATATTTTTTTGCATGTTTTTCCTCAGTTCTGGATAACTATATAAAGAAGGTTTGAAATCTTCACATAATTGTTTATTTAGTTGGCTATAGTTATACGTAAAAATCTTGTATTTCATTACCAAAGAAATCCTATTAAAAGACATTACAAAAAAAAGTGTCCCGAATTGTGACTTTGTTGCACCAGAAGTTATTTAGTTTTATGACTATTATGTTTTATGCCTTTGTAGCTCCAAGATTTTGAGCGAAAAAAAGACCACAATATGAATAATGTTGAGGTCTTAAAAACAGATACGTTTTTGTTGCTCCAACATTACATCAAACAGGCGCGGGTGCGGGGGCACTACTTGCAATGAAACGTTGTCGGCCCAAAACGCATGGAAAAATCGCCAATAACCATAAAGGCACTTCTGCCGTATAGTATGATTTCGAGATACTTTCGCGGATGTCTTTGTTGCCCCAAGTAAAGGCATGGTTTAGAAACAATTTGGCATACTTAGGTCGAATTTGAAGTTTTGGCTATTTGTGACTTTGTTGCACCGAAAGTGCGTCTGCCTGCCTTTTACCAACTATATTGTGGTCGGCTTCCAGTCGAACCAGATGCAACTGAATATCAGTATTTTACATGGAGCGACTGACTATCGGACCTCCACAACACAGTCACTGGGTAATATGATACTCCATGGTAAGATTGGTTTTTATGCTACGTTCACACGCGCGCCGTGCAGCCCGCCGTGCAGCCCGACGGGCTGCACGGCGGGCTGCACGGCATGCAGCCGCGTGCGAGCGCGCGTGTAAACAGTCACCGGGCGCCCGCACATTCATCCTTTGAACTTTGCCAAACAACCGACACTTGCCCGATTCGCGGCATTCAAGTTCACAGGCGCGTTCATGGGCTCGGGCGTACCGTTTACACGCTCGTGAATGTGAATGTGCACGTTGAATGTAGAGTTGAACGCGAGCGTGTGAACGTAGCATTAGACTTTACAGCGTCTGGGGTGCGTTTAAATCCTTCGGCGGTATTTCGCCGGAAAAAAATTAAACTAGCGAGGTTTCGCTGAACGGAGTCGTAAGTTTCTGTCAATGTTAGTTGTCAAATTCAATGGACAGCTCAGCTTATTGAACAAATAATCAATTTGCCGGTGTAATATTAATTAAATCCATAATCCACAAATAATATTCACTCTCTAAAATAAAAATATTTGTTTTACGGCGCGAATGCATCAAAACAACAAAACTTAATGTCAATCTGACAGCAGGATAAAATTTTGCGTGGTAAAAAGGTCGCAAATATTTATTCCTTTCAGTAAAAACTTATGCTAGCGGACGACCATAAACGGGGCAGATTAAATTTTAGTTAGCTTTATTTTTCACCTCGCGGTGTACTTAAACGGGGTGTTTGACATTTAGTCCGTATAAATTTCAACTGGATAAAGGATTTAAACGCAGCCCTGACTAATAGTAACGACTGTCAAAGATCTACAAATGACAGCCGGGAACAACGGATTTACGTACTTTCCGAGTCATGTTGTAGGTGGTAGTTGTTCCGTAATAGTAGGTATGGTACTCACATGTCTGTCTGAGGTTCTAGAGGCGCCTCCTCCTCTACCGGCAGGTCCTCCCGAACGCTCTCCTCCGCAGACGCAAGGAGCTGGGAACAAAAGACATTAAACTATATACGAGCAATAGACGGGACATCACGAAGAAAGTTGTGATTCAAAACTTATTACCAATAGGTAAAAAGTCGCTCAGTCTAGTAGTCGCGTTGCTATGCAACGCTAGATAGTGCTACTGACGCACGGCATCAACAATAGGGAAGGCAAGTCAAAGCTAATTGTAGATGGCGCCACCATAGCTAAGTCCTAATCCGACCAATGAGGTGGTACTATTTTGAAGTACCTATAAGATTTGAACCAATGACGATGCTTGGAACTAGCTATACTAGCGCCATTAGTTCCCCAGTTGCCATCCCCATTTTGTATGACAACTTTCCTAATGCCCGCTCTATCTCTATTCTTCTAAATCTCTTTGGGGAACAACATGATATATTTTACCTTTTTTAAAAATTAAAAACAAGTGAATCAATAGCCTATGTTATTCAAAAAAAAAAAAAATAGCCCGAAAGACAGATTTATCGAATACAATTTGACCAATATTATTTCTTTTGTTACATATACCAAGATTGAAGAACATGCAAAGCTTCTAAAAGTCACAAAACGTCACTCTGTCTTTATAATTTTGCAGTCTTTATGACGTCACACTAACGTAACTTATAAAATGGACACACGTCCTAACAGAACTTATTCAGCCGCAAAATTCAATATACAAACAAGTCAATAGACCAGTGGTGGCCTAGTGGTATCGGCCTCGACTTACGAGTTGTAGGTCGTAGGTTCGAACCCCGACAGGCGCATTACTTAGTGTAATTTATTTCATCACCACTACTCTTAAAACGGTGAAGGAAAACATCGTGAGGAAACCGGCATGTTTTAAAACCAAACATTCTAAGACATGTGACATCCACCAATCAACTCTTGGCCGGCGTGGTGGATTGCGGCCCACTTCCTCTCACAGAAAGGAGGCCTGTGTCCCAGCCATGGGCGTAGCCAGCCATGTGCACACGGTGGGGCAAAATTCTTGAAATGTGTTCAGGATTGGACAAAATTTTAGTTTTTTTTTTTTGTGTCGTCTGACGATTGTCGAGTGTGAGAATTCTTACGGATATTAAGTATGTGGTACACCACAGACTTCAGTACTGTTTCTCCCTTCTCTTCAAATCCATCCAAAGGTTGTCTTGAAAAAAAAACACTTTTAGCGACAAGACCGCCCATTGTGTCATTGTATAAGATACTCTGTACCAATAACTGTGCATAATAAAGTGTATTCTATTCTATTGTAATGTATTAGTTATAAGTATCTACATTATTTAATTTTGGTATAAAGACACCTAACAAGTTGGAGTCAGGGTGGGGCAAGCACCCCACCCTGCCCCACCGTGGCTACGCCCATGGTCCCAGCAGTGGGAACATAAAAGGCTGATTATGATGCAATCAAAGCTGGTATTTTTTCTTTTAATATATTTGTTAGAAGCCCAATAAATCTTCTAGAGCTGGTGGTATACCTGCAAGATATCCTCGTGCCTAATGAGGAAGTGTTCCGGGTGCGGCGCGGGCGCGTCGGCGCTCAGCAGCGGCAGCAGGAACTGCCCCATCGCAGGAGCCTCCGCCTGCATCAGAAATATACATCAACTTATTTATTTACTTCATCCACCTCAAGACCCAGCCGCCACGGGAGACGCCCACGACAATCTCCGGCCACCGTAAGCGCGGGCATGCGGACAGCGAGTAAAGGGCAACTCGCTGTCCGACCACGCACCATGCCCGAGTCTACGGCGCGTTGTGTGCCACGCGCGCCTCAAAGAGCGTCAGCAAAAATTACGGGGCCCCCTCTCAGAGGGCCAAAGCCTGCCGGGGTCGCGGGATTTTATTTCCTCACCGTGACCCCGGAACGTAAAGGGCTATTGAAGGACGCCGTGGATTTTAGTCAGTAGAAGTCTGACAGTCCCTACCGCCCTGCCCGGAGTGGGAGGATTTATTTTATGATTTTACCACGATAAAAAAATGACTAAAGATACTAACCGTGGCTTTATGCTGATAGCCGTTGCAATCCACATCGACGGCTGCCGCCTCTTTCAGCGACGAACTGTCCGAAGAACCGGCTACAGGAAAAAAAAAAAACATTTTCATTCATGCTCTGAAAGTGGGTCATTACCATGCGTTATGTGCTGGTTGAAATTTACATCATCACTGCTCTCAAAACGGTGAAGGAAAACATCGTGAGGAAACCGGCATTTCCTAGAACCAAACATTCTAAGACATGTGACATCCACCAACCCGCACTGGGCCCTCGTGGTGGATTATGCCGCACTTCCTTTCTCAGAGAGGAGGCCTGTGTCCCAACAGTGGGAACATTTATAGGCTGATGATGATGATGAATGAGGCAATTTACATGTCAATTTTCCTACCGACTGAATTCGCACCCTCGATTGTCCAGGAAATAAAATGCCCGAATCTGGCAACCTTGGGGAAGACACAATACACGTATTTTTTTATTTGTAAATTAGACCAAAAATCACAAAGATAAAAGCCTATTTAAGTTACCTGTGACGTCACTCTGCGCGAAAAATACCACGCATCGTGACGTCACACGTAACTTTAATAGGCTATATCTTTGTCATTTTTGGTCTAATTTACAAATAAAAAAATACGTGTCCCTTATTTTTGAATAATCTAAAAGACGGACTAATTACATTTTTTTAGGCAACTAGCCTATTGTCACTTGCCATTTGGCTACAGGGTATGTAGTTGTAACACTTAGTAGGAGCGTTATACTTACAGGCGTCATCAAGCTCGGTCCACTGGTCGTCGGAATCGGAGTCGGCACCGACGTCCGACGCGTCGGACACGACCTCGACGCGTCGGACACGCATGCAGACGGCGCGGCGAGCTGCAGCACTGCGTCGGCGGGACATCTGTAGACAAGGTCACGTTATTAATATTTTTTTTAAGTGGATTCATATATGTGTAATGCATAATGACGAGTTCCTTTTGGAGGGGCAAAGCCTGCCGGGGTCGCGGGACTAACGAATTACCGTGGCCCCGGAACTTAAAGGGCTATTGAAGGACACCGAAAATTTTAGTCAGTACAAGTCTGATATTGCCTCCCGGCTCTGCCCTAGGTGGGAGGACTCATTTGATGATTTTTCCACGATAAAAAAACCAAGTCATTTTGCAACAAGGAGGCTCACTCGAGCAGTGGAAGAAACGCTAGCGAGGTTGTGGGTTTGATTTCCACCCAGGACAATGTTTGTGTGATGAGCACGATCATTTGTTCTGTGTCTGGGTGTAATTTTGCACTTTTTGCGATTTCAAATTCGGTCTTTATAAAAAGCATTCTGACAATATTTATGTTCATCAGTGAGACCTTACCTCCTTCCCCTTGGCGATAGGCCTCCGCCTCGGAGCCCGTTGGGGCCGCGAGTGGCGCCGAGGCCGACCTCCACGGCCCCCGGACCACGAGGAAGATGAAGAACCACTGCCGGAACCACGATGGCCCATCTGTAAAAAAAATAGATTTAGTACTCAACTTAACATCATCATAATCAGCAGTAAGACGTCCACTGCTGAACATAGGCTCTATCAAAGACGATATAATACTAGACTCCTAATAACAGGCGACCGATGTCTGCCAACACATTAGGCAAAAAAGTCTTATATTCGTCTCATTTCGACCAATCCTGTGAGCCGTAAACATACGTTGAGACAGCACAGACCTTGAGTTAGCCAATCACAACGCAGTACCCCGTCCCCCTTGCTGACGTAGTACCTCAGCGAGTTGGTAGAATAGTTTTTGTTCCTTAGATGTGCATGCGGAGTCTAGTATTATATCGTCGTTGGGCTCTATTATTATGAAGGTCATAATAATAGAGCCTATGCTCGCTATGCAAAACATCAAATGATTCCTCCCACCCCGGGCAGGGCGGGAGGGATTGTCAGACTTGTACTGACTAAAATCCACGGTGTCCTTCAATAGCCCTTTACATTCCGGGGTCACGATAATTCACGAGTCTCGCGACCCCGGCAGGCTTTGGCCCTGTCATAATGCTGACAATGAGGCGCGTGTACTCCGTGGCCGGACAGAAAGTCGCCTAATACTCGCCATCCTACTACTATTATAAAGGCGAAAGTTTGTAAGTATGGATGTATGGATGTTTGTTACTCTTTCACGCAAAAACCACTGAACGGATTTGGCTAAAATTTGGTACACAGATAGTTTATAACCTGGATTAACACATAGGATAGCTTTTATCCCGATTTTATGTTCCCGTGGGATAATTTTCGAGTTGTAGCGGGTGAAGCCGCTGGCAACAGCTAGTTCTACAGTAAAATAATAACCTATGATGTGAACTAAATAATGACAAACAGATGCTCTTCATATAATTCCAAGAACGAATAGTCATGGTTTCTTGTGCTGAACATTAACTACTAACGTTTCTTTGGTATAGTCATCAATTCATCATCAATCATCATCATCATCAGCCGGAAGGCGTCCACTGCTGAACAAAGACCTCCCTCTTAGACCGAAACGCCAAACGACAATTCGCCACTTGCATCCATCGGCTGCCCGCGACTCAAAAAATGCCCATTTAATGCGAAATCAATCAATTCTGGTAAAATATATGCAACAATAGAAAAACTAGCCATTATAAATGCAATTACATAATTATGCTAATATGTATTTTCATAAAAACTGGTATTGTTAATAACAAATTATTATTATTATTTATTTTCTCATAATAATATAAACTTATAATTTAAGACCCACAAAACCGTTGTAATGGGTTGACTGTAGGATGCAAATGCACCGATGTGTGGTGCCCCTAGGGTGGCTTCTAGGAGGTAATGCTGTGTTTCAACTATTTTTGAAACAAACAAACCAATTTGAAAGAAACTTAAATTACAGCTCATATTCAAACCTATGTGTGCCATCCTACTAATATTATAAATGCGAAAGTTTGTGAGGATATATATGTATGTAGGTATATATTACTGTCCCGCAAAAATCACTGAACAGATAAGGCTAAAATTTGGTACACAGATAGTTTATAGCCTGGATTAATACATAGGATAGTTTTTATCCAGATTTTATGTTCCCATGGGATAATTTATGAGTTGTAGCGGGTGAAACTGGCAACAGCTAGTCTGTCATATTATCAAGTCCTGGGGGGGTATTACAACGTCTTAAAACCAGGCTTATTCCGGCGAGTGAAAGTGACAGAGCTATACAAGTCGTCTAGCGCCATCTCGTTCACTCACCGGAACAAGCCTGGGTTTAAGATGCTGTAATACCCTCCCTGTGGAGCTTTTAAGCCTTTTGAATGGTTTTGCTTGCATCCGGTTTGATGGCAGTCTATTTGTATGTAAGCACCAACAGCCTGATTGACTTGTTCTTTCAGCGTTGGCATTCCTAACTCCTGATGTTGTTAAACTTTCATGCAGCTCGCACTAGATTACTTGCAGCATCTTAATGGGCCTTTAGTTGTCAAGATGTTTATTTAAGGATGTAATTTATCTATATTTAGAAATATTATATGTATAAGTATGTTTATGAGTGGTGTAGTAGGTACCCATAACACAAGGTCTGCTTAGCTTGGGACTAGATGGCGTTGTGCGATAGTTGTAGAATATTATTATAATAAAAAGAATATAAAGCAATGTTTGTTTATAAAAATAGTGTCTTTTTTATCTATTTATAGATATTACGTTATTTTTATTATAAAGCCTGGATATGCAAGTACTAACTTTGTCTTGAAAGACGTAATTGCGTTATTTTTTCTACTAAAGTTTATATAAGGTCAACTCGGCGATGACCGTCTGGCGGGTAAGACCATCCATTATGCACAGCATGACAACCTGAACTACAAAAAATTAAGCTTTCACACTTAAACAAGTGAACCATTTTTTCATTTAATTGTTCTGGTTATTCAGACTTTGTTTATTGCTTATTGTAGGGTCGTACCCGTCAGACGGTCTTCGCCGAGTTGACTATAATTTTTAAGATGAATGACAAATTATGATAAGAAGTGCAGCGTGTGGGTTCTTCTAACCTTCATTTAAAAAATTGTGTGATTTGATATAAGTATATTTCTATGTTCAAATATATTTTATTATTTACGCCTAGTAACAAAATTTAAAAATAGTCTCTTTTTTTTTTTCATTCTATTTTGAATCAAATACTCAATATTTAGCTAAAACTAAACAAGGATTGTACTAACACAGCCAAAAGTTACCTAAAAACTGAAAATCAATAAGAAAACATGTAATTTAACCAACAAAAATAAAAATTGCAAATTCAGAATTAAAATCATGTACTAGGAAAACAGGTTTGCAGAAGCTATTACCCACCAATCAATAACTTATAACTAAAGGTGATTTGTGCATCTTTGATTGTCACAAAACATACACAGAACATAATACAGGTATTTTTTACCAATTGGAGTTCAATGACATTTCGTTACAGCAAGGATTCAAAGCAGAATCGAGTTGTCAAGAAAATCTACAGATTGGGTTAGTCAGCCATTTTGGCACTCACCGCTATATCGAAGAGTGATGGAAAGTCCTGCTGCGGCTCACCGTCTGCTAAACCAGCCAGCAATCCGAGCTCCGCGCTCAAATCAGCAAGCTCGGCGCCGATGCGGTCCGCGCGATCAGCGTCACCCAGCTCATCTTTGAGGATGTCTCCGATCTCGTCGGACACCGCAGCCACGGCCGAAGCCACCTCGTCTGAAGGCACTCCCTCTTTGCCCAACCCCTCGCCATCGCCGGCAAAGAGCTCAGCTTCTTCTGCATTTCCATTACCACTACGGCCTAAACATTTCTCCATAGAAAACATCATTTAAGAACCGAATAACACAACTCATACGACAAACGTAACATCTAAAGTCACCGCTGGTCCTTTTAGATCACTCGAAAACAGATAACTCGGTAATTAAAAGACTTGAAACCATTTTTTCATCGGCTCCGATATATCCCGAAGTTTTTGACAATACCAATATGGCGACGGTATTTTTAGGTATTTTGTGACCAGTTGCAAGCGGATAACGTGACAATATTGCATATGGCAATTATCTTTGTTGGAGCCTATTTTTGCATTCTCATTTCAAGAAAGACATTCTTGATGCCCATGTTTTGCAAGACTAGACGACGCATTGTTATCTCTATCGTGGCATTAAGAAAGGAGTCTACTGCGATAATAATACACTCTGATAAAGTCATTAAACTGTCCTTGTGATAACGGTATGTAATGCAAATGACAAAGAACTGCATGCTTGCACTCAAAGATCAAGGCTGTATCCAGCTGTATTTATGCAACGCGTGTAATTTTATTTTTCTCAGGGGTTTGATTATAAAAATAATAAAGCAAATTCTTTCCTAACAAGATTAGATCCAGTTTATAAATAAAAATTCATAACCCTATTATGACATGAAACTGGGACATTCATCTTTTTCTTTCGCTGATGTTTAGAAATCCTTTGAAAATCTTAACACCCGTCATATCAGTCAAATCTGAGAGTAGATACCCTGTTCTACGCCTTGGATCCCACAGTCAGTATTCGCAACCATTGCAACCAACGATTCTGAAGCCATCCATGAATGTTCAAGTAATTTAATGTACCAGAATGCTTATCAAACTCGGACTTATGAATAAATTAAAGAACAAATTGCAATATCCCAGCATTTTGTAGTTTATGAAGCTTCTGAAACCAGCTGTTACTCCCCGGGGAGTAACATATTGTCGGTATTTTACAATTTATTTCAGTAGCGTCATCTAGTGCCGAATAGATTAGCAAAACAACTCTTGGATTTTCTTGGCAACACTGGTGACCTAATTGTCAAAAGGTCAAATGTCAAATTATTGACAGGCTTTCTTTGACACAAGTAGATTCTGCGCGAAACATTTACGAAGTTATTTCAAAGATATTTATAAATTGTATATGAAAAACTACAATGCAGGTAAAATGCCGCATTGCGATGCACGCTGAAACAAACACGCTATGATTCAAATATAAATACGACGCTTAGTTAATTAAATTAAGTACACGATCAACCAAACAAATCACCGCATTTATGTTCTTTTTTTAAATCTATAATTAGTGTTGTAATTAGGTCATAGTGAAAACCGGAAATAGTGTTTGTATCTATTGTACTTATATTGTTCTAAATTCAAGTGATGGCGGTACAAAATAAAGTTTTATATGCTTTTCGAGGATGGATCGCATTCGTCGCTTTCATGGATTTAGGTACCGCGGGCCGCTCATATATTGAAAGACGGTCGTTTCTTAGCAACGCGGGAGACGAACACTTGGATGGTAAGTCACTTTTAAACAATATAGTTGACCAAACTCTAACAGAGCCTAAAAAAAAAAAGTTTTTTCATTATGGCCCATTTATCAAAAAAGCCAGGGCTATTCAACCTCAGGCTTGCGGGGTACTGCATGGCCCGCGAACGCACTTGGATTTGCCCATGACCTCTGCTCAGCCAACTATTGAGACGAAAGACTAGGCAATAAGGTTGAAAGACCATAGCCTTCCCATCAGGGTTAAAAAAAAAAAAAAAACAAAAAAGCCAGGGCTATTCAACCTCAGGCTTGCGGGGTACTGCCTGCATGGCCCGTGAACGCACTTGGATTTGCCTATGACCTGTGCTCAGCAAACTATCGTGTTTTAAAAGATTTCAGAAAATCAAACCAAACTTGTTGCAAATCCATTCTCAAAACAGCGAGCTAAAAATGACAGAAAGGAGATGATATAAATTATCTTGTTTTTTTTATTATTATTATTGTCTTTCGCCCTTATCAATAAAAGGAGAAGTAAAGTTATGCCAAAGTTAATACTTAACCCCATTATTAATAAACATGGACTAAAGTTACAACCAGGATAATCCTCGGTTTCAACAACACTGCCTACCTATAGTACTTAGCATGATGTTTAAAGGCTCCTCAATAAATGGACCATGGCACACATACAGAATTTTTCATTATGAATTGGTACTTTCTGAGAGCAGTGGTGGCCGAGTGGTATCGGCCCCGACTTACGAGTTGTAGGTCGTGGGTTAAAACCCTGCCAGGCGCATTACTTTGTGTAATTTATTTCATTACCACTGCTCTCAAAACGGTGAAGGAAAACATCGTGAGGAAACCGGCATGTCCTAGAACTAAAAATTCGAAGACATGTGACATCCACCAACTCGCACTGGGCCCGTGTGGTGGATTATGGCCCACTCCCTCTCACTGAGAGGAGGCTTGTGTCCCAGCAGTGGGAACATTTATAGGCTGATGATGATGATGAGAGCACGTTAAGCCGTTGGTCCCGGCTGTCATTTGTAGATCTTTGACAGTCTATTAGACAGCAGCTCTAAAGTTTGACAACCAGTCCTAATACCATGGAGTATCATATTACGCAGTTACTGGGTTGTGGAGGTCCGATAGGCAGTCACTCCACGTAAAATACTGATATTCAGCTGCATCTGCTTCCTGAGATTATTGCGTTTAATAAAACAAACTCTTCAGCTTTGTAATATTAGTCTAAAGACATTGGTATTTTTTCTCTTATTTCCAGGTGACTTCACAATATCGCGCATGCTTGGGATGTATTCTCTTCTGAAAGCTTTAGCGCTTATACATTGTACCCTGTACATACACTATAGGCCGTAAGTACCTATCACATTTGAGAACTGTTTGTATAAGGGCACAGAGCTCTTGAACACGAATGCCGCCACCGCGCGCCGCCACCGCGTCGCTTTTATGCGTACATCTTCGCGACCACGCCACCGCCGCACCGCTACCGCGTCGCTATTGGGCGTTTTTCCATTAGCCGGCCCGGCAACGGCACGGCACCGGCATGGCGTGTCACCGGCACCGGCGCCGGGGCTTCGTATTTCCACTGCGCCAGTTTCTTTTATATCTACGACGCCAATACCAACGTAGAGACAAGGAATTTTGGATTCATCCAAATGAACCACAAACGAAATTCGAGTCTCTCCCTCAGTTCCGCTTCCTCCTACCCCGTCCCTCGTCCTCCTTACCCACCCGCGCATTCACACGCACTCGGCTACTATTCATATACAATACATATGCAGATTTGCCAAGCCGGCACCGACGGCGACGATGACGGCGGCGGCGCCGGCAGGACTCAACTACGAACCGGCGCCGGCGCCGATAAGTGCTAAAGCGAACCATACGTTTTCATACATTTTAGCTTCCTGCCGGTGCCGGTGCCGCTGCCGCTGCCGGGCTGGCTACTGGAAAAACGCCCATTCGCTATTGTTTGATTTTCAGCGGCGGCGGGCGGCGTGGTAGCGTCAGCGGCATGGTAGCGCCGGCGGCGCGGCGTCGGTGTCGAGTACATGAGCCCTTAGGGAGCTTTCACATGACGCGTTTTTTTGCGATTTGCAGGCCAGTCACATGTTGTAACTTTATCAAAATATGATTAGCGGCAATAACAAGAATAATTTTAAATATAAAATAATTAAAATATTCGCTCCACCAGCTCTCACATAGAGAAGGTGCATATTATTGTTAAAATCTCCGAAATCTAACTTAAGGCGAATCATAATATTTTGATAAAGTTAGAACATGTCACTGGCCTGCAAATTGCAAGAAACATTAGAAAATTTGAATTTCGCGGGCTGGTTGGAGAAGTCACCATAAATAAAACCCATAATTCTTCTATTTTCAGAGTGGTGTCTATGGGTTACTGGTCGCTCTCTCTTACTATAATATTGTATTTCTCAGAAGCGTTCTACTTTCACTCCACGGACCTCAATTTCTACGTGGTTTTCCCATGTGTTTTAAATAGTAAGTTCAATACATTTTTCTTTTCATAATTCTATATGCGACCACAGCTGTAAGGGTAAAGAGGAGGTCGTGGCTAAATAATGGGGTTCGCAACGCAAAGATATTGTAGATGGCGCCACCAGAGTAGTCCTAATCTGACCAATGACGTAGTGCTATTTTGAAGTACCTTTAAGATTTGAACTGATTTGAACCAATGACGATGCTTGGAACAAGCTAGACTAGCGCCATTAACTCCCCAGTTGCCATCCCCATTACAGCCGCACATGCCGATCTTTCGGGCTAAACCGCGCTTGCCGAGGTTGGTCAGTGGATGGGTGACCATCTGTCATAGCGAGTTTCCTCCGTGCCTCGGAAAGCACGTGAAGCCGTTGGCTCGTCAAAGATCCAGATGCAGTCCCACCCTCCCGAGGCTCCCGACCTCATGCATATGCACATGTAGGAAAGGTCCCTTAAGGGTGAGACCTGAAGGAAGGCCCTTGCCTTCATGTGCATATGCATGAGAGCGGGAGGGTGGGATTGCATCGTAGATCCAAGCCTGGATTTTTGTCGCGGATTTAAAATACTTAGCATTTATATTTGTCATGGATTTCCGCAAAGTAACGCTTTTTTCTATATTTTTTTCAGTTCTCACTCTCATCGGCCTAATATATTTGCCATCGAAACTAAAACTATTTGGACAAATACCTGGTACATCAGGCATGGATAGAGAAATTGACGATGAAAACACGCAAATACTCCGCTCTATGGGCAACTTTCGACGACGGAAACCTGGCAACCCTGCTAAGAACAAACATGTTTGATAGTGTTGTTAGTTTTAATAGAAAAAAAACTTTTTCAAAAATATTAACCGACTTAAGTTTTGAAGTCAGTTATTTATTTTTCGAAAAAGTTTCAAAACCACAACAAAAAAGTGCTTGTAGACATTGAGTGAAGATAGGTATAATCAATCTATTTTTGTCTAAAAAAAAAGTCGACTTTTTCTTCCCTTTTAAAAGTCAATTATGAAATAATCTTTCCTGCCTTAATAGAAAAATGACAAATCTAATTGAAAAATAATGCTCACGTGTTTTTTCTCTTGTTTAGGTAGGTAATCATTGAACTAGGTACTAATTTTTAGCTAAGCAACAATAGAAAAATTACGGCCAAAGATATGGATTGATTATACCTCGTGATATACCATGGCGTCTTTTAAAGCGTGTGAACGAGATGGCCCTAGGCAACTTGTATAGCTCTGTTGCTTTCCCTCAACGGAACAACTCATGACGTCATGGTATGCGCCACCTGTGCTAGCAAATTCACTGCATTTAATAATAATTTTCACTTACAATGGTAATTAGGTGCGTCCATACAGCCTCGTATATTGAAATGCTTACAGCTTGGCCAAAACGGATTGAAACGGAACTAATCTTTTTGTTTCTGACAACGTTTTAAAATCTTTGATATTTGATAAATAAACAAAGACCGCAGGTTTGTTAGATTTATTATTGTGCCATAAAACTAACGTAATAAGTGAAAAAAAAAAATGAAACAAAGTGCTGGCAGCGAGAGCACAGTGGCGACTTCCGGTTTTCTTCTCTTTTTTACCAAGCTGTACTTTAAATATTCGTTTAAAAGTCTATCATCGCAGTTATTAACGGTATTTTGTAATTTACCGTTAATGTGGCCCTAACATTGAGAAAGCGCGTTTTTACATAAGTTGATAAAATTAACGACTCGATATCGGTAGGATTGGTAGTTTCATACGCTTCTATGGAAACTGAGCGAGATAGGACGACATTCCAGTGTCGTGGCGTTATCGTCGCACGTGTGTAGATAAATGAGCACCAGAGTATACACGCCGAAAAATACGCTAATCTGAAACTTCTCTTAGCCCCTTCGTACAATAGGCGACGCAATTTTCTGATACCTTACGATTTTGGTATTCATTGACGCGTGCTTGTGTTCGAACTTCTATGGGTTGGTATTGCGATAGCCGCTAGGATACCAAAGTCGTAAGGTAATGGATACTTGCGTCGCCTAGTGTACGAAGGACTTTATAGTTATATTGACGAGTGATTGTAAACTAAGTGCTAGAAACAATTATCACTGTATTTTCCTACCACGCCTTATAAATCTTGCACTGTAGATTCTAAGTTCTGATATTATTTATTTGATATAGCCATCTTACACATCTTATTAAAAATGTGAATGTTTTGTGGATGGATGGATAGGTGGATGTTTGTTTAGGCGCAAAAAGTATACACTGTGTTACTTTAATCGAAATATATAGGGTGACTGGTAATTAGTGTAGGATACTTAAATACGTGCCTGCCGGGGTCGCGGGATTATTTCCTTACCGTGACCCCGGAACATAAAGAGCTATTGAAGGACACCGTGGATTTTAGTCAGTAAAAGTCCGACAGTCCCTCCCGCCCTGCCCGGGGTGGGAGGACTCATATATGAGAACATTATAGGCTGATGATGATGATGTTTGGCTCTGTTCGTTGTTTAGTTCGACAACATTAAAAACGGCAAATGCTTGATGTTCTATTAGACGTGAATGCTCGAGTCTATCAGCACCATAATTAAATTATTATAATTATTTTCCTCTGGGAAAATACAGATTGCGATACATCATGATGTGCCCAGAAATAAATCCGCAAATTGACGAGATGGTACTCAGATCAAAGAAATAGGCAGATAGAACGCTCAGAACACGCGAGTGTCTCCACCAAAATTACCTAATACAAAATCAAATAGAATTACATTCCATAATGTTTTCTTTGTTTTTGAGAACAACTTTTACGATAGTTAAAGACACAAGATGGCATATTTTGGCAAAAAACAACAACGACGCGCAGCTTGGTACGACGCGTAGCTCGGTACTGTCGCGACTTTGTATTCGATTTTGACCCACTCGCGTGTTCTGAGCGCTCTATCTGCCTGTTTCTTTGATCTGAGAGATGGTATATCAAATACATAATATCAAAGATGATCACTTCATTTTCATAGCTCCTTCTGATACATAGCGAGTATGTACCTCTATATAGGGTGACTGGTAATTAGTGCACGATAACGGCTTTGCTTACGGGCTTTGCTCCCATAATAAAAGTTGTTTGTTATCATGAGCACAATCACGTGTTTAAGTATCGTGCACTAATTACCAGTCACCCTATATAATAGTGCCAATAATATATAAAGCATATAATTTTATACATAACACGTTTTTACACGCAATAGACAATTTATTAATAAGTGTTATTAGATTTTAAGGTGGATTTACGCTAGACGAGCCACAACAACAACACAATGGGGTAGGCCGGTCAAAGCTAATTGTAGATGGCGCCACCATAGTTAAGTCCTAATCCGACCAATGAGGTAGTACTATTTTGAAGTACCTATAAGATTTGAACCAATGACGATGCTTGGAACAAGCTATACTAGCGCCATTCGTTTCCCAGTTGCCATCCCCATTAAATTAAAATCTAATTAGTTTATTAGTCCGTTCGTTTATAGTTAAATCAGTGTATTCACAATCACAAAGATAAAAGTATCAAAACTCGAGAGTGGTTGTGACGTCAGGACACTAAAAATGACACCAATTATGGCGTTTTTTTAAATTTCTAAGCGTCACATATTCGTCATTTTTGGTTCACGTAACAAAATAAAAAATACAGGTGAAACAAATCGACTTACATGCTTCGAAAGAGAGCGCTTCGAGCGTTTGGTTCATGAATAATTGGCTGTTTTTTAACGGGCACAGATATTTTCAGTGCGTTAGAGCGTAGATATGCTCAGTTCGTGCTCGCCTCTCTAGCGTAGACCCACCTTAAACTAGACAAGTGATGCACGAAAACGCTCTGTAGGATTTAGGACATAAAGTTGAAAATCTAAAGAGTACAGTCGAGCGTTTTCGATCGTTGTTTTTAATAGATTTTCAACTGTATGTTCTATAGAATAAAGTTGAATACTATTGAAGACTATATAGCGTTCTCGTTTGTCGTTTCTTTTTGATGCTGACATATTGATTTGATTTATTTTCTACACGTTTGATGTTAAAAAGAGTGTTTAGTGATTTCTAGTCAATATATTTAAGCATTTTTATTGTGAGGAGGAATAAAATTATCTGTACGCTCACACTGGGCTGCAATCAAAATTAGGCTTCATACTACAAGGAATAGAGTTGACAGTAATTTTAACAGACATGTCAGTGATAGCAACCGAATAACAACTTTATTTCTACGCCTGTATGGTTCAAGATAGCGACACTATACTAAGCTACATATAGTTTTATTACTCCTTTATAAAAGACAAGTTTTTAAGTATTAAGCTCAACAACAATGTGCTTTGTAGACAATAGATTTTAATTATTAATGCATTTTACCTTTGGAAATATACACAGAAGAGGTTTGAAAGACGTAAACAAAATTGCACTTTATACCTTAGCAAATAAAGTTGAAAATGTAATAAAGACTACAGGCCGTTAACGATCATAACGGACAAGAACGCTCTGTAATCTTTGATTGATTTTCAACTTTATGTGCTCATGTATAAAGTTGAAAATGTAAGTACTACAGGTTCCTCGTTCGAACACGAATGAAAAATAATCTAGCGCTTTTTCATTTTCCATGCATTTTACGTCAGCATTCAGGTCGGAATTAGGTAGAGTTATTCATGATGAGTGCATTGATTTCTTACAGCGAGAGAATAAAATGGATATGCCACAAATCCCTGAATTATTTTTAACCTTTAAGTATGGACGTCATTTTTTCATAACACTACCGTGGACGTGGAGTCTCAGAGGCTCCTATATGCACACACATTTTTTTTGGGAATTTGATATAAGATCGCTTTAAAACTGATTGAATATTAATGTTATGTGATTTAGCAATAAAATAGCGTGCTTTTATAATCAAATTTTATTTGAAGAATTATAGAAATTACAAAAAAACTAAAATAACGGTACTTTTCAGTTTAAATTTACTTAATTTATATTATAGGTATTAAAAATAGCTAAACTAATTACTATAACAAAACGAGTCTTTTTTTCTTAAAGTATAATATATCTGAAACCAAAAACGCAAAACACCTATTTCAGGTAACAAATAAAAAAGTAATTGACAACAGTCTAATAACGTAAATTTATTGGCAGTCGGCGCTCGACGGTGGACGCCATCATGCGCGTGTCACGACGAGGGATGCAGTAGCCCGGGGCAGGGTCGTCTTGGCGGTGACATTTGACATCTCCAATGCCTTCAACACCTGCCCTGGAGTTGCATCAGGGAGGTACTCCGGTATCACCGGGTGCCGACCTACCTATGTCAACATATGTATACCTGACGGACAGAGCCGTCATCTACCCCGGTCACCGGGGAGAGTGGAACCGGCGAGAGTTGTCATGCGGTGTTCCACAGGGTTTGGTCCTGGGACCGCCCCTGTGGAACATCGGACTCGACGTGGCGCTACACAAGACGGAGGCCATGTACAACATAACGGTAGGAGTTCGCATCGGCGTAAGGAGGACGATGAAGTACCGGACGAGGACTAGACCTCGACAGCCGGTGGAACTTCAGGAAGCATTTCCCGAGTTTGGCTCCAAGGCTGAACCGGGCAGCAGCCGCCCTCAGGCGACTCCTGCCCAATGTCAGCGGGCCAAACGCCTCCTGCCGTAGGCTGTACGCCGGCGTCGTGCGGTCCATGGCCCTCTACGGGGCCCCTGTGTGGGCCCTCCCGAGCATCCGGACGCGACCACTAAAGTTGTTGTCAATATTCTCTCGAATCAAACATAATCGCCCTTATAAAATATATTATAGGGCAACAATGGACGTGTAGCCTGATAGGCGTCGGTCAATATTTGGATGGTCATTACTTACGTGATATTCATCGGAAGACGCAACTAACTCCCTCGTTGGTAGTTTTACAACTAATACAAAAGCTACTGAGCCGCTCAATCGCGGGGAGTGGGGGGAATTAGGTGAAACTAAGAAAACGAAAACGTCGAGTAGCCTGTGAGACTCCACGTCCATACTTAAAGGTTAAGAGCAGAAATATGCAGTGATTTGTTAAATAAAAAAGTTATTATCTTGTACACAATTTATTTGCCTTATCTATCTCTGATGTTTTTATTATTACTATTTATTTGTAATTCTGTTGGTAACACGGGATTTTCTATTAGGGTCGATTTATACTAGCGCAGAGTCGAAGCGTATTTCTAAAACTGAACATAACAATTTCAACCTTAACTCCACAGCGTAACGCACATATCCTTCTAAGATTTTAAACAGTCCGTGAACAACGCCGATCGTGAATCGTGAAAATTTTAGAAGTTAAGTGTGGGTTACGCTGTTGAGTTAAGGTTGAAATTGTTATGTTCAGTTTATGAAAGGGCGCTTCGATGCGCTTCGACTCTGTGCTAGTATAGATCGACCCTAACTCACTCTAATTCCGACATAGGGTCATCACATCATACGAGTATGTTCTACTGCCAAATAGCATGCTATGGCTTCTGTATATGTTTTCAAAGTATATAATGTAACCTATTATGTAAACTTAGAAGGACCACAATCACAGTGCCATATCATTATAGGAATTGTTACATTTTGACAAATAAAACACGGTTTGAAAAATAAATATTTTGTTGTAGTTTTATTTGAACTCTTATATAAATAAATAAGATGATATTAGTATTAAAATATTGTAAAATAAATAGGTTTTTTTTGGACGGAAACCAAGTTGGAATGCATTATTAATATTACATTTTGCAGACGTATAAAAAATATTAAAAAAATATTGCTGAGCTTACTAAATTACAAGAGCTTAATCCCATTTTCATGTCTTTTTCAGAAATAAATAAACATGTACAACGTGTAACGTTAAATGCGCAAAACCTCTCGTGGGGTAACTCAACCCATGTTACTGAACAATGTTTGTTCTAAGACTTTTGGAAATTGCAAAAAAAAAACTAATGGGCCCGATCAATTTCTCATTTTGTATGAAAAACCATTTTTTTTACCAATTTCCAAGTCTTAGAACATTGTCGTCAAGATTTTAGACATTGGGTTAAATGACGGAACTTTAGGTCCAAGTTTTATCCAAGTTTTGTAAAAAAGATATATGGAGAAATTTACAGCTTGGCCAGAACATCTTGAAACGGAACTAATCTTTTTATATCTGACAATGTTTTAAAATCTTTGATATTTGATGTAAACAAAGACCGCAGGTTTGTTTGATTTATTATTGTCTCATAAAACTAACGTAATAAGTTAAAAAAATTCAAAGTGCTGGTAGCGAGAGCACAGTGGCGACTTCCGGTTTTCTACTGTTTTTTTCCAAGCTGTAACTTTGATTTTAGCTTGCACTTGATAGATCAGGTGTAAATCAAGTTTATAAAGATTTAATAATGAAACGGTAGGTATTTTTTTGTGAATTTTTTTAGTAATAGTCCGGAACGGGGGCGCAAGCTATCTTAACGAAGTCTTCATATCGCACTGTTCCGGTATTCGTTACATTAGCTTCCCGGAATATGTTGTCCACCTGAAAGCGAAGAATATTCTTATTATAGTTGGTGCCAGTTAAGATGGCAATAGCGGTCATTGACCTTTACCAAATAAGTCCTCGTATAATGACATAAGCACAGGACTACCGTGACCCCGGAACAGAAAGGGCTATTTAAGGACACCGAGGATTTTAGTCAGTACAAGTCTGTCAGTCCCTCCCGCTCTGCCCTGGGAGGACTCATTTAATGATTTTACCAGGTTATAAAAAAGATGGGCCACTTCCATCTGTCAGTTGGTTAGAGAAGGTGCAGTCCATACTTTTAAGTCTACGAAGAAAAATCATTTGTGGTTCTTCCATACAATTCTATTATACTTCGACTCAGCAATCATACTGCAATGTGTTGGCGCAGTGAATGAGCGATCGGCTGTAGCGTGTCGCGAGTTTGACTCCCACACGGTTTTTTTTTTAGTATACTATAATCATAATATTCAACAAGTAAGACAACGCCATCTAGTCCCAAGCTAAGCAGAGCTTGTGTTATGGGTACTAGACAACTGATAAACATACTTATATATTTCTAAATACATACATATTATAGATAAATTACACCCAGACACAGAACAAATGATCGTGCTCATCACACAAACATTCTGTCCTGGGTGGGAATCGAACCCACAACCTCCGGCATAGCAGTCAGGGTCACTAACCACTAGACCAACAGGCCAGTAATCTACAAGTAGTTGTTTCGGGGTCTGGGTGTTTGTGTATGTGAGTTTATATGTTTGTAAACGCAACCACGAAACAGGAAAAAATCCTAAAGACAACGTCTTCTATGTTAGGGGTTTTTGTTTCCGCACTTAGTCCTTCATGTGGACCATTGTGCGTGAGCCATAGTGGCCTTTGGTGGCTTATTGCAACCAGCCCACCTCCCTCCAGAAGTTGATCAGGTTCTTTGGTCTGTGGAGAACATCTGTGTAAGTCCCATTGCCGGATAAAGCCGGTGCGGGGCCCGTAGCAAATGTAAAAATGGGGCCCTAGAGTTACATTGCCTTTTTTACGGTATATCCGAGGTGTCCTACAATAGTCCTTTTCGTTCCGGGGTCACGGTAATGAGATAAGTCTCGCGAACCCCTCAGGCTTTGGCCCTCTAGAGGGGGGCCCCGTCATCATGCTGACACTCTTTGAGGCGCACGCGCGCGCGAAACACAACACGCCGTCGACCCCTGGGCCATGGTCGGACAGCGAGTCGCCCATTACTCGCCACCCACGTGCCCGTGCTCACGGTTTCCGGAGATCGTCTGCCGACGTCCGTCACTGCAGCTGGGGTGAAGGGGGGATGCTGTCCTCTCACTTATTTTGGGCATAGGCCCCCTAAGGCGCGGGGCCCGTAGCATTTGCTGCCTCCTGCTATATGGCTAATCCGGCACTGTAAGTCCTGGGTGTCCCGAGACAACGTCTTACAAAAAGAAAAAAAAATACTATACCTCTCTTGACGATAGGCCTTCGCCCCAGTTCTGCAATAAGTTCCTCAGTTGCTTCGCTGGGATAACACCGTTCTTCTCCGCGTCACCCGCCTTGAATGCATTTACTACCTGAACAAAAATATTGAACAGAATATTATCAAAATTAAATTTTGGAACGAAGTTCCCTACCGCGCGTTGTGAAAGGGGGCTAGACGTTTGCTAGGCGTTTGGTGGACTGGTTATTTAATAATTATGGAAAAACTATGACCCCTGCCTAATCAATGTTTTATATACATAGATACGTTGGCAGGGGGTGACTTGCACACTCAACAAATGGACCCCCAAACATATCGCTAGCACTAGGTGAAGTAGCGACAAGGAAGTAACGTATCCTGAGGTGCTTGAGGAGTGGAGAGGTATTCCACGGTTCTTAGATTCGACCAGGGACCCGGAAATATGGTCGGTCCCTGCAAATACTCTAGCTAGCCGGTTAGGGCGGGCATGCGGGCAGTGAGTAAAGTGCAACTCGCTGTCCGACCAAAGACCACGCCCGGGTCGACGGCGCGTTGTGTGCCACGCGCGCCTCAAAGAGCGTCAGCATAATGACGGGGCCCCCCCAGAGGGCCAAAGCCTGCCGGGCTCTTGGGACTTATTCCGTCACAGACAGTCCCTCCCGTCCTGCCCGGGTTGGGAGGACTCATTTGATGATTTTGCCACGCTAAAAAAAAAAAGAAAAAGGCTGCAATGAGTAACTTTCAAACGGCTTAACAGGCATGTAATGACCTACTTTCAGTGTATGAGTATTGAAAAACTCTTTTTGCATTTGACATCCCAATGGTTAAAACCCAGCTAGTAAATTATAATTAAGTACCTCATTAGGAAGGTTTTCAGCCCTGGAGTGAATGTGCATTACTTCCAAAAAGTCAGCGAAAGACATCTTCCCACCTTTCCCTTTTAAATATCCTGAAAAAAAAAATTACTAAACTCAAAACTAATAAGCTTTGTACAGACGTCCAGCACATCAAGACAGGATCACAATAATTTCTCAAACTTAACCTAAGAATAAAACAACAACAATAATCAACAGGTAACAACGGAAAAAAAAAAAAAACTATAGTAAATATTCTTAAAAAAGATCACTGAGAGCGTCAAGACTTCAAGACTATTTTTTTTTCTGCTTACGATGCGCGCGGGAGTGAGTATAGACGGCACTAGTGTGCGAACGAGAGAACACGATAAGCGCCACCATTTAAGATTCCATTTGTTCAATGAACCGGTTATGAACCGGGTTATACATTGATATTTCAGCTCACCTGCTAACTCCTGGATGGTGGGGCTCATTCCCAATGATCTCATCACCACGGTAAGCTCGTCCAATGACGTGATCTGCCCAGATCGGGCAAACAGATAGAAGCATTCACGGAATTCTAAAAAGATAGGTTTGTTATTTCATATGAGAATATCTGGTTGACCGAGCTTCGCACGGTTTTTAAAACGTCTATATCTTGGGAACCGAGCTTTCCTCGAACCTGGAACCTTGATAGATCGCTTCATTGAGCCGAAAAACCCCTAATCTGTAACTTTCATGAAAATCCCTGGAGCCGTTTCCGAGATCCTGATTATATATAAATATACAAGAATTGCTCGTTTAAAGATATTAGATAGATACAATCAACCATAATCTTTTAGGCTGGCCATTAAACATCAGTTTTCCTGATTCGACATATGGACAGGCTCGTTGGTCTAGTGGTTAGTGACCCTGACTGCTATGACGGAGGTTGTGGGCTCGATTCCCACATAGGACAAATGTTAGTGTGATGAGCACGATCATTTGTTCTGTCTGGGTGTAATTTATCTATAATATGTATGTATTTAGAAATATACAGGGTGAATTTTTCAACTGGGCGTGGATGGCTATCTTGGAAACTACGAGGAATTTCGAAAAACGTTGAAAGGAGTCTCGAGGCCGATTTTGACGAAAACTTAAAAAGCATCGTTAGATTTAAGAAAATTCAATAATCCTGGCCAGGAATCGAACCCGCTGATTTTGAAAAAAAAATCACACCCTGTATTATTACTCCATTCGATAGTGTTGCTAATAAGGATCAATTTCTGGGAAGTAACCATAAACGGCAAACATAAGGAAACAGCATATTTTTATAAAACTGCTATTTTTCTATGTCACTTTACTTCAACTGAGCCATAAATCTATTCCAAATTACAAAATTTCGTTGTTTTTAATGTTTCACTGGATTTGACGCCTCAACAACTGCAGTTTATTCAGAAATACGCAATTATTGAATTGAACAAAAAATATCATTATTTCCAAGAAAAAACGATAAACCTATGTTTCGAATACAGTCATTGCCTTGAGATTGATCAGTTTTTTTCATAATTAGACATTTTTCTTCAGTTTGCCGTATATGGTTACTTCCCAGAAATTGATCCTCATTAGCAACACTATCGAATGGTGTAATAATACAGGGTGTGATTTGTTTTCCAAAATCAGCGCGTTCGATTCCTGGCTATAATTATTGAATTTTCTAAAATCCAACGATGCAGTTTTAGTTTTCGTCAAAATCGGCCTCGAGACTCCTTTCAATGTTTTTCGATATTCCTCTTAGTTTCAAAGATAGCCATCCACGCCCAGTTGAAAAATTCATCCTGTATAAGTATGTTTATCAGTTTTCTTGTACTCATAACACAAGCTCTGCTTAGCTTGGGACTAGATGGCGTTGTGTGATAGTTGTGGAATATTATTATTATTCGGTTTTATGATCAGTGTTCTATCCAAACACAGTGAATTCATACAAATGAGTGTGCATGTCACACACATTTATACAGTCGATAACTTCCCGACTCCCATACAGATTTCGAAAAACGGATCATGACACCAAATCAGGAAAACTGATTTATGTTGCCAGTCTTAGTCTTATAGGAGATAGTTGGAAACCTCCCATTCCACCGACGGTACAGCCAGTGGTATGGTGTGCCTGCAATGAGATATCCAACACTATGTGACATCACAAGCCTGAATTTTGATGCATTTTTTATGACAATATTTTTGTGACAATATAAATCTTGCCCGAAAGTTTGGTGATACTTTCTTTTATGGTTCATCATCATCATCCTCAGGGCGTTAATCCCGGTTGCCACCGTGGCTTCCACCTCGGTGCCCGGGGTCCGCCTTCCCACCTAACCGCCTCCACTTCGCACGGTCTTGTGCATCTCCTGCCGTGAGCCCGTTAGCACGCATATCGTCCCTTACGACGTCAAGCCAACATTTCTTCGGCCTTCCTCGTTTACCTGGACCCGGCGGGGGCGGCATGGCAAGGCATTTGTTTCCCACGTAATCTGCCGGTTTTCGTAAAACGTGGCCATACCAGCGTAAGCGACTTTCTTGCAGTTTATCTGCAATGTCACGGACATGAAGGCTGCCGCGGATGCGGGAGTTTTTAATGCGGTCCTTCCGCGAGACTCCGCACATCCAGCGCAGCATATTCATTTCCGTGACACGCAGGTTCTGCTTATGTCGCTCAAGTATAGGCCACGCTTCACTGCCATACAAAAGGACAGGTCTAATGATGGTCTTATAGACCTGTCCTTTGAGCTTCACCGGCATTTTTGGGTCACAAATAACCCCCGCCACCTCGCGCCATTTTGCCCAGGCCGCCGAGATACGTGACTTGACGTCGCTATCGACGTCCCCGGACTCGTGGAGCACCGATCCCAAGTACCTGACCTGTTCCGTGCGTTCGACTGTATCTTCGCCAATGCGAACAGGAACAGCATTTGTGGTACTGCAGGCCAGGTACTCGGTCTTCGCCGCATTAATTTTCAGACCACCGTTTTCCAGCGACTCCTTCCATGCTGTCACACGTTGTACCAGGCGCCCCCCGTCCGAGTCCGCCAGCGCGATGTCATCGGCATACATGAGCAGCCAAGGCGGCTGCTCATGTAAGTCCCTGATGTGGGTGGACAGCACATCTAACACCACGCTGAACAAAAACGGACTGAGGACAGAGCCCTGGTGAACTCCAACGGTGACGGGGAAGGGTTTCGTATCGCCAACCGCGGTCCGAACTATAGAACCGGAGTCTCGGTACATGTCCCGGATGATGTCAACATAGGTCTCGGGTACCCCTTTGGATCTTAACGCCCACCAGATCATCTGACGAGGGACACAGTCGAAGGCCTTCTGCATATCTAGGAACAAAAGATGCAGAGGCGTATTCTTCGATCTGTATTTCTCCATGACAACCCTTAGGGCAAAAATGGGATCCATGGCGCCGTGACCCGGACGAAACCCATATTGACACCCCGCGACCGTACACTCCTGTCGGATCCGAGAGTCAATTACCCGCTCGAAGAGCTTCATGGTGTGGGACATAACCTTAATACCACGATAACTACCACACTCCTGCACCGTTCCCTTGCCTTTGAAGACTGGAGTGATAATACTCAGTCTCCATTGGCTCGGAATCTTTCCGGTGAGGAGCATGCCGTTAAAAAAGTGGGTTAAGGCGCCCACACCACGAGGACCCATCGCCTTCCAGGCTTCAATAGGGACTCCATCGGCTCCGACAGCTTTCCGGTTCTTCATGCAACGAAGAGCCACATGTACTTCCTCGTGAGTTATCGGGGGCACTAGTCCCAGATTTGGAGGGAGATCCGGTGAAAGCACCTCTTTATGCTGCTTGTTCAGCAGCTCGTGGAAATACGAGCGCCATCTCTCCTTCACCGCGAGGTCCTCGCACAACAGTTTGCCTTCAGGGTCTCTTATACAGCGGCACTTTGTAATATCCAGTGCCGCTTTGACCCTGGAACGTGCCAACTTATATATGAGCTTTTGCCCCTCAGACGATTCCAACTTATCGTAAAGTGGCTGTAAGTGGTCTCGTCTGGCTCTGGCGACGGCTCTCTTAGTGGCACGTTTTGCAGCTCTGTATGCGTTGCGGTCTTCGGGAGATTTGGACGCTTGCCACGTTTTGAAGAGAGCTTTCTTTTCTCTGATCTCCCTCTGGACAGTGTCGTCCCACCACCAAGTTTCCTTGTCACACTTGCGACCGCCCCTGGACAAGCCGAGCACCGATTTAGCCGCTTCGGTGATGGCAGCCTGAATCCTGTCCCAGCGGCTTTGCACAGGTTCGCCATCGGTACCATCGCACTTATTGCCGATGGCCGAAGCAAACGACTGAGACGTGGCTTCATCTAGTCGCCACCACCGTATTTGGCGTTCTCGGCGCTCAATATACTTGTCCCTAGGCTTGACGCGCAAGTCCATAACAAGGAGACGGTGCTGAGCAGTAAGACTCTCGCCGGGTATGACCTTGCAGTTGGCTACCTTGCTGATGTGGTGCCGCCGCGTGAGTAAGAAATCGATCTGGGTAGCGTGCCTCCCGCTCTTGTAGGTGATCAAGTGTTCGGATTTCTTTTTGAAATACGTATTCACGATGGCAAGGTCGGCCGCCGCACATGTCTGAAGAATATTGTCTCCTTCTGCGTTACGGCTGCCGTATCCAAAACCACCGTGAACACGCTCAAACTCCTCGCACCTGTCACCCACATGACCGTTCAGATCGCCACCCAGAACGATTCCCTGTGACAACGGGATGTCTCGAAGCACCCCACCGAGTTGATCCCAGAACGCAGCCTTTTCAGCGTCGCTGCAACCGGCCTGCGGCGCGTAGGCGCTTATTAGGTGGGTTACAACCCCATCAATAAGCACTCCCACGACCATAAGCCGATCACTATAGCGTTTCACCTCCAGAACTGCATCCTGGAACTCCTCAGAGAGTACAACGGCCACCCCGTTCTCCCCACTAGCTACACCCGTGTAGATCAGCTTGTAGCCATTCCCAATGAGCCGGGACCTGCTGCCTTTCCACCGAGTCTCCTGCAGGAACGCCACGGCCACCCTTCGCCTAAGAAGCACATCGGCCAGTTCCCGCGCGCGTCCAGTCAGCGTGCCAACGTTGAGGCTGGCGAAGCGGATTCTTCGGGTTGGGGCTAACCTCTTTAACCGTGCCCACCCCTGACACGGTAGCCCTGGCCCATTTGCCACAGGAGTCGGGCGAAACTCCTGCGCGCCGTTTTGCGGCGGCGCCCTATCTGTGGCAAATTTCCTTTTTCTCTTTTCCATTTTATTTGGCTTGTTTTGACTTTTACGGGAGCGACTGCCGTCTGACCTCCCAACCCTAAAAGGGAAAGCCTGCGCCAGAGCCTCGTCCGCTGTACGGCAGGTGCACCAACTGGCAGGTGAGGTTGACTTGGACCCCGAAGATCTAGGTGGGGCCCCTAAGCACCCAACACCCCACTTTCTTTTATGGTTATTAAGCTTTAAAAATAAGAGAAAAAAAACGTTATAAGTACCTAATATTGAAACGCACCATTTTTCAACTTTCTACAGAAAACTTCGTTACTTATAAGTACCGATACCGTTATGAACTTTCATACCAGTAAACTAAAATTGGAAACTTCTTGTCTCTTATGTTCCAAAGCTTAAATAAAATACTGTCGAATACGTATCGAACAAAATGGATTTTAATTTGTTGTTTTATTTGAAAATAATTAAATTTTTAAGGGTTGATTCATCACGAAAAATCTTATCAAGTTGAGATAAACAAAAGTAGAACAAACCATCGATGTCCTGTTCCTTGAAATAACGAGCCTGCAACAAAGAAATTAAGGTTTAATAGAGTGCAATTATTAAAAATATCACACAAGAAACTAGTTATAAATACCATTTTCTTAGTTTTGACGAGAAAAACAAAATAATATCAAGAATTCTACAAAAGTTGAGAACAGCCAATTTGGAATTTGGATACTTTTTGACAGCAGCTGTCAAAAACTTTGAAACGTTCCAGTCCGGTAACGGGTTTTGTTCATATCTTTAGCACTAAGGAGTCAGCCACCAACCACGCTAACCAGAAAACAGCGATTAGGTAACCCACTTCCACCTGTGAGTTGTGCCTTCACCATATGGAATTGCTTTTCTCCACACATTAGCTCATTATTCTAATAAATAAAGGATCTCCTGGAACCGCCTTCTCATCAAAAGATGTTTTTGAAATGATTTAAGATAAAAAGACTAGTATCCAAATCTTGAAATTTATATAATCTGCGGACCAACATGGGCGACCAATCAGCTGACATTACTGAAGGCATATTTTTCCATGGTGTAATTATCTAAAATTGGGCGAATTATTACATAAAACCTTATCCAAGGCAGTTTTCAGTGATTTACTTGTTATTTATGTGATTTATTTACCTACATCTGTAATGGATATTGAGATCAGACTTGCGTGAGTATTCATACAATAATTTTCGTAAGAAAATAACTTCCGCATTAAATCATGAATGTTACCTTGTACTTTATGATTGATAAGACTACAATTACTGTCCTTTGACCGCCGTGAAACTTATTTCTGTGTAGGTTATTGACATAGAAGATTGTTGTTGGAAAATGCCTATTTCTATTTTAATTTCACGATCAATGTCAACCTAGCTACTTGCGATAGATATAGTACCTATTATTTAATTGAAATGCACGAACGACTATACATTTTTTATTTATTTGTCCTTTTATGACTTACATTGAAGGTTTTTCACGAAATCTGCCGTATTTGAAAAGGGTTTTTCATGAAAACACTGCATAATATTGCATAAAAATCTACAGTATGTTATCAGAAAAGTCTAATAAGATTCTATGACATAAGTTGGGTCCACAAAAATTCAAACAGTAAGTTTCCAATCAGGAAAATTTACTTACTTTTTTTTTTACTTATATTGTCCCACTGCTGGGCAAAGGTCTCTTCCATAACCTTCCAATCTATTCTGTGATCGGCTTTCTCCGGCCAATCCGTCATAAAGGTGTGTAGGTCGTCACGCCAGCTTTTCCTAGGCCTCCTTCGGCAACGACGCCCGTCCGGCACCCACTGTGTTACTTACATAGAAAAAAAATTGTTGTTTAATACAAGGTCTGCCGCAACGCTTCTGGCTGAGTCCCACAGCCCACAGCTCATTGGGAATGCAAGATGTAGCTGGCCAAAGCCCAGTAACTTATACATAAACCCTCTTCTTCCCATGGTGGCAGGCAGGAGAGCACAGAGCGTCCCATACTACAATAATAATATTATAATATTCCACAACTATCACACAATGCCATCTAGTCCCAAGCTAAGCAGAGCTTGTGTTATGGGTACTAGACAACTGATAAACATACTTATTTATTTCTAAATACATACATATTATAGGTAAACAATGCTTACATACTTTTCCACGTCATCCCCATTGTACAGTATGCCTGGACTTGATTGTCCAGGTTTAAATCGAGATTATAAATCTCGATTTTATGTAATAAGACTGCCAAACATTGATATAATATCATTGTGTTAACTTCTTTTCTTTTCTTTCTACAATGAAATTATTCTTACATGAAACAGAGTCGAATGGCAGTAAAAAAAAAATTGGCTCTTACATGAAACAGAGTCAAACGGCAGTAAAAAAAAAAATTCACTAATTTCTGTGGACAACTCACACTTGACCAAAAAAATAAAAACGCCAAAATTGTCAACATCAAAAAAGAGCTAAAGGTTCCTAAGAAAGTTTTCCTGTATCTCTTATGGATTCGGATTTCTCCCTTTTGGCCAATTTAAAAGAAACACCCTATAAATCAATGCTGCAAAGTCTAAATCTATGTCAGAAGCCAAGGCTTCAGTTAAACACCAGATCATAGCCGTATCCTCACAGAATAAAACATACATACATACATACATACATACATAGACTGATAAACACATAACCCTCCTTTGCGTCGCGCAGTCGGGTAAAAAAGAAAATTGTTATTTTAAATTATTCTCATTGATCAAAACATTTTTATTGTATTTTTCTAAATAAAACGAGAAAAAGAATTGTGAGCAGATATTTTAGAATACCATTATGTATAATACATTGTTACTTATGTCATAACATTTACATATTATAATGTGGTAAAGTATGTACATAATATTTATGATAAACAGGAAAAGTTTCTTACAATATTATTAACAATATTTACTGATGAATACATGTTTACAATCCCCAGCTTGCTGAGTGCAACTTTCTACACAAAAAACCTATTACAATAACTTTTCTTTCGGAAATCAGAAACTTTGTTTTGTGACTATTTTTTTGCCACTGACTTTCAAAAGAAAAGTTATATTAGTACCTACCTAAAAAACATTTTTTTGTGATTTTTTTAAAGGCGGTTTTGTATCAGTTTGAAAATATTACCTAACATTTTCAAAAAATTCTAAATTTTTGTCAAATATTATTACCTGCCTCGGGTTCCCGGATTCATTTGATGATTTAATCCAATAAAAAAAGCTCGAAAAGTACCCCTGAATTTAACTTGGGATTTTATATTCAATTAAAAGTATTTGAATCAGTCTACAAAATGATATCAAAATAATCACTCTATGTTAAGTTATTTAGCAATAATTATGCTCACTTTAACAAATTATGCATCCTCTACAATGTGTAACGTTAATAGCGCAAAACCTCTCGTGGGGTAACTCAGCCCATGGAACTGATCAATGTTTTTTCTAAAACTTTTGGGAAAAAAATAAAAATAAAATTATTTTTCGTACAAAATGAGAAATTGATCAAGCCCAAGACCAGTACGATTTTTTTTTTTAATTATTGTTTTCCAAAAGTTTTAGAACAAACATTGTTCAGTAACATGCGCTGAGTTACCCCACGAGAGGTATTGCGCTATTAACGTTACACGTTGTATATTTTCATCACACGGGTCGGTCGTAGTTACATCATTTTGCTTAGGCATAGAATACGCAATTTATGACAAAACTCTTCACATAATATGACCTTGACCAAAGTCTATAGATACTATGATAAGATTGATGATTAATTTAAGCATCATTATTTTTAACTAAATTAACTAAAATCACACCGATTATTACAGGAAAACTTCGTATTTTACCGCGTATTTTATTTCTAGGGTTCCGTAGGTATAAAGTAAAACGGCGGCTTCGCTACCCTTCCATCTGTCCGTCTCTCACGGCTGTATCTCATGAACCGTGATAGTTAGACATTTGAAATTTTTACAGATGATGAATAATTTATGTTGTCGCTCAGAATAATCTATCTATCTATCTAATCAAACCTACTATCTTCGAACTGAAAAGCAAAAAATGAACTTTGTTGCGGCGCCAAACAAACATATAGTAACTGATTTGAAGAGCAGAATAGCTCGTTATAGATACGGCTTGTCGTGGTTGAATAGCTCGTCGTAGCTGATTCGTTGATTGTTTCTTTGGCGCCGCTTCAAAAAATTTTTTTGCTTTTCAGTTCCATGTTTCGAAGGTTTAAAATTTTTTTTTTAATCGTTTCTCATTTGGCGTATCGAAAAGTCCTCGCTTTTTTTTCGTCGGTTAAAAACGGAATATAATGAATATTTAAGAGCAACAAAGGTGATATATTATTTGCACATATTTTGTGCTCGATATTGGTAACGACAACAGGTAGGTACTTGAAATATTCACAGCATATTTATATGTATAGATTCTGCCCGAATTGGAAGGAGGAGGCACAGTGTCGTGAAGAATGGAAGGAGTGGAGGGAGGCCTTAGCCCAGGAGTGGGACAGAGCAGGCTAGGAAAAAATATATATTATAAGTTCAAAAATAGATAGTTAAAAATAAAATAAATATGTAAGGGGCTCGTATATAAACGAAAAACGTGTTTTTTTATTGCTGTTTTTCTAGGTAATGGTACGGAACCCTTCGTACATGAGTCAGGCTCGCACTTAGCCGTTTCTTTTTCGATATTGATAAAGAAAACGAGGTAAACGTTTGAAATATATTCACTTTAAAAAAACCCTACATGCTACGTCGACTCGCACTTGCCTGGTTTTTTATCTATCGCGTCCTGTGTCTACCGTTACAATGATTCATTGACGAATAGTCATGTCGATCGTCGAGATAAAGCCGCGCTTGTCGAGGTTGGTCTGTGGATGGGTGCAGATCATCTAGTATACCGAGTTGCCTCCGTGGCTCAACAAGCAAACAAAGCTTGATTACAAACCCAGTCCAGATTTCGTGTTCGAAAACA
The DNA here is from genome assembly GCA_036375495.1 of Agrotis segetum. Classification (NCBI taxonomy): domain Eukaryota; kingdom Metazoa; phylum Arthropoda; class Insecta; order Lepidoptera; family Noctuidae; genus Agrotis; species Agrotis segetum. The sequence goes on from JAQSVV010000142.1 coordinate 4,114,288, forward strand.
AGTAACTTTTTTTAGTGAAGCCTCTTTTTATAAGTGTGTGAGTGAACGCCACGCTAACATTCCTTGGATATGTTCACTTGTTTTACGTAGGAATCGAACGGCGAGGGTAATTTTTCTACCGTGTTTTTGACTTCAACTCTCAGTGAGCTATAGTTGGTGCCAGTTAAGATGGCAACAGCGGTCATTGACCTTTACCTAATAAGTCCTCGTATAATGACATAATATCAGAATTAGCATTTTCCTGTGATATGATATTGTTTACTTGTGAGTCTTAAATATAAAAATAATATAAAATCTGAGGTATAGGTGAAATGTTTTAACCGTTTTGAATTATCTTATGAATACTTAGATACTTATATCCTTTTTTTTTTTTTACGTAGCAAAATCATCAAATGAGTCCTCCAACCCCGGGCAGGGCGGGAGGGACTGTCAGACTTGTACTGACTAAAATCCACGGTGTCCTTCGGTAGCCCTTTGTGTGCCGGAGTCGCGGTATACGTATGTCCCGCAACAGATACTTATATCCTTACAATATACTTACTTATTTATACGGCATTTTATAAAAAATGCCAATTCTGAGCTTATGTCATTATATGAGGACTTATTAGGTAAAGGTCAATGACCGCTATTGCCATCTTAACTGGCACCAACTATACTAAGATTTTGGTTATTCTTTAATTTAGGGCCGAAATATTTAGATCTTTGACGGTCGTTACTGTTACTCTATAGCTATTATTCTAGCGCCATTAGGGTGCTCCCACATCTATCGACGCGGAATCGGCTTTTTCCGTCGCCCTTTCTCTTTGCTCATTTGCTAGACCGAGACAGAAAGCATAATGCGATAGCACGCGGCGGAGTCCTCGAGGCGGCCGCGTGCTATCGCATTGTCGGAAAAAGCCGATTCCGCGTCGATAGATGTGGGAGCACCCTTAAGCGCCATTTAGACGGAGCAAGAACTTGTATGCGAGTTTCACTACATTGCGGCATTTGTTTCATTAACTGAATTTGTTCTACCTATAAATTCCGCAATGTAACGCAACTCGCATTCGAGTTCATGCATCGTCTAAATGAGGCTTTAGTTCCCCCGTTTTACCATCTCCATTAAAATTATTTTGTGGTGTTTTTTGACCATCAAGTATTTTTTTTTCTTTTTTTCAGGACGTGTGAGCAGCGAGAGAGCTCCGAATAGAAATCATGGAAGAACCTATACTTAGGATAAATCAAAAACATTTGGACATATACAAAATCACTTAATTAAGAAAAAAAAAGAAAAGTAAAATAAATAAATTAAGAAAACAACATTATAGCTAATTGAAGAGATCTAGTCTCTAATAGAAATATTAGTGAAATTAATTATTTAAAGAAAAAAAAATATTATTTATTTTCGTTATTTAATAATAATAATAATAATTAATAATATACAATTTAGTTGACACAGTTAATTCCATTTGTTGATATCCGTATTGAAAATACGTATAGTTAAAAAAAAAAACTATTTATATTTAAATGGTTACCAAAGATAGTGAAAATTAGATTTTTATTGACGTAAATGTATGGAACTCTATAGAGAGGAAGTAGATAAATATTTTTGAGGGTAGCAACACTGAAATGGCTGCCACAATGGTTGAAACTCCACCACCGCAATTAATTACGACCATAGAATGGAGTATGATGGATAAGAAAAAGTTTTTTCCGCTTTATACGTTGAGTAGTTTTTCAGGTAAGAACCCAGTTATTTTCTTCATCATCATCACCTATTTCAGCCGTAAGACGTCCACTGCTGAACATAGGCCTCCCTTCATCACCATCATCAGCCCATAAGGGTGCTCCCACATCTAACGACGCGGATTCGGATTTTTCCGTCGCCCTTTCTCTTTCTGTCGCTTAGAACTGCCATTTGCTATAATGGAGTTTCTTGCACGTTCTTCTCCATAGAGATCTACTTCTTGGAACGGGCATCTACGGTACTTTCACAGTTTTTATGTCTTGTGACTGGGACTGTAGCACCATAACTTTAGTAGTGTTTAATAATATTCCTTTGATTATCTATGACAATTCAAAAGTGCCTGTAACTGGCCTACTCGAAATAAACGCTTTGATTTTGTTTTTTTTTTTTTATTTTGAATAAAAAGTAGCAACCAACGACCGCAAGTGTCGACCACCGGCCACAAATGTCTATCGCATGCTTCAGCTACCTCTGTAGCCGCGTCTAGCTTCTCGTGGAGGTTTTTGTGGCTGTCGTGAGTTGCTCGTGTGTGGCGAAATTTACTTCGAAATTTTACTGAGTCATCTCAGATTAAAGAAATAGGCATATAGAGCGCTTAGAACACGCGAGTGGGTCCACCAAAGTTAATACAAAATCAAAATCGAATACAAAATCGCGACAGTACCAAGCTACGCGTCGTACCAAGCTGCGCGTCGTTGTTGTTTTTTGCCAAAATATGCCGTCTCGTGTCTTTAAACATCGTATAAACATCGTAAAAGTTGTTCTCAAAAACAAAGAAAACATTATGAATGTATGTTTTGTATTAACTTTGGTGGGGACACTCGCGTGTTCTGAGCGTTCTATCTGCCTATTTCTTTGATCTGAGTGAGTCATAGCCATTGCCTAGTTATACGTTTTTTTGCGATATCCCCAGAAATTTTCCGAAAATTCGGTTTAACAAATTATCCATGACACATAAGCCAAGCCACTATATTTGTTGAGCAAGTCTAAAAATTCATAGTTTATACGGGAGATACGCGCCAATACAAGTCACGTGAGAATGTTCTGTAATTAAATTACCAAATCACTTTGTTACGAATATGGTAATCTTACGATAGGTGCTACAAAAGTTAAAATTATCTGCCTATCTTATCACCGGACGTGATTATAAACTCATTATCTAATCCTTTACATTACTCATGTATGATACATTAAAAATTATACGTTTATATGAATTATGACTAATTAAATCACTTTTAATCTTAATTCATAATAATGTCATAAAATAGCTTATGCCCGCGCCGCGGTTTATTTTTTAAAACGAATCTATTAAATATTACCTTTAGTTTATACAGGGTGAATTTTTCAACTGGGCGTGGGCTATCACCGAAACTATGAGGAATATCGAAAAACGTTGAAAGGAGTCTCGAGACCGATTTTGACGAAAACTAAAACTGCATTATTAGATTTTCGAAAAATCGATAATCCTGGCCAGGAATCGAACCCGCTAATTTTGGAAAAAAAAATCACACCCTGTATAAATACACCATTTGATAGTATTGCTAACAAGGATAAAATTCTGGGAAGTAATCATATACGACAAACTAAGGGAATAGTTATTTTTTATAAAATTGTGTTTTTCCATGTCTCTTTACTCCTACTGAGCCATATTCATTCAAAATTATAAAATTTCATTGTTTTCAATGTTAAACTGGATTTGACGTCTCAATAATCCCACTGCATTCAGCAATAATAAATGATTGAGTTGAATAAAAAATAGCAATGTTTCAAAGAAGAATTGAATTGAAATAAAATTGCACTTTTTAAGTCTTGTTGCCTTGATTTACGGTCTATCTTAGTTTGTTTTGACTGTACAGGGGTAATGTGACTATAATTTCCTTAGTTTTAATTATTTTTGATAAAAAATTACCTACATTAAAAATGATAGAAATCGATTCAGTAAGCGATTCTAAACAAACTAATTTCAGGATGTGCGTTAATTATGTTACATGTTGTATATTATTCTTTCTTTCACTTCAGATCATAGTTTTGGAACGAAGTTCCTTATCGCGCGTTGTGAAAGGGGGCTAGACGGAAAAAAAACTTACGATAAGTTGGCACGACACTTTTTTGCCTCGCCCCGCACCTCGCGCCTGCACCCCGCGCCCCGTACCCCTCACTCGACCCCTGTTTCCTCGTGACTCTTGTCGTATTGCGGCGTGGGCGTGCACATGTTTCTCTGTCTCTCTCTCTCTAATAGAAAGCAAGCCAGATATTTTCGTTTCGTCTTTCTATTTCGCATTGAAAAGTGTGGTGTTGCGACGATTATTTTTGTTAACTTTGTTCCATCCGGGACATTTCACATTCACATTCCTTGACACCTCTCAAGTTTTTTTTTTTATTAACAAGTATGAATTTTATTTTTTCGTCTTTCCAGTAAGATGCGCGTTGTATCCACTAACACTTATCAAGACACAGATCCAAGTACAGAGACGGAAGGAGGCATACAGCGGTGTAGCTGACGCCATATCCAAGATATACAGGAACGAAGGTGTTTCAGGACTGTATCGAGGCTTCTGGCTTTCAAGTGTAAGTACCATCATTACAATTTGACTGGTTAGTAACCCTGACTGATATGCCGGAGTTTGTGGGTTCGATTCTCACCCAGGATAAACGTTTGTGTGATGAGCACGATCATTTGTTCTGTGTCTGGGTGTAATTTATCTATAATATGTATGTATTTAGAAATATACAAGTATGTTTATCAGCTGTCTAGTACCCATAACACAAGCTCTGCTTAGCTTGGGACTAGATGGCGTTGTGTGATAGTTGTGGAATATTATTATTTACCATTTCCTTGATCGAGAACCTTATAAAAATGATGATTTGATTTATTTTCCTACAGTTTCAGATAATCTCAGGGATTTTCTACATTACTACCTACGAAGGAGTGCGCTATGAACTGGGAAAACACGATGTCAGCCCTAAAGTAAAGGTAATAAGTACCATATTTCTATACACCTTTAATTTTTGGGGTTCCGTTGCCAAATGGCAAAAAACGGAACCCTTATAGATTCGTCATGTCTGTCTGTCTGTCTGTCCGTCCGTATGTCACAGCCTTTTTTCTTCGAAAGTATAAAAGCAATCCTGTTGAAACTTTGTAGGTAGATGTATTGAGTGAACCGCATTAGGATTTTCATACAAAAATAAAACTAATTTTGAGGGTTGCCCCCGTACTTAGAATTGAAACTCAAAATTTTTTTTTGCCTGACACTTACGTGTGGAGTATCTATGAATAGGTCTTGAAAAATGATATTGAGGTTACTAACATCATTTTTTTCTAAACTGAACAGTTTGCGCGAGAGACACTTCCAAAGTGGTAAAATGTGTCCCCCCCCCTGTTACTTCTTAAAAAGAGAATGATAAAACTAAAGAAATATATGATGTAAATTACCATGCAAACTTCAATTGAAAATTGGTTTGATGATGTGTCTATGGATATTGTCTATGTGTTGTTGTCTATGGATATGCATGTGTGTGTGCGTGCCTGCACCACAACGCCGAGTCAGTAATAAACTAGCATCCAAACGCAATGGTCGGTGGTTTCATTCTGCACCTGTAGTAACGACAGCTCATTTGAACAAGATAAAGTAATAAGTTTTTTTTTTAATACGTATGACGTATTAAAAAAAATAACTAATTACTCGATCTGATGTATGGTGATTTCAAAATGTTGGCACTGTGCTACTGAAATTACTTGAAAGCTACAGAAAGTAGTCATAGTGCGAAGTAGTCTACGAAACCGACAAAATTATGAAACAAAAAGTTAAGACACAGTGCGCGGCAGATATGCTAATTGACATTATTTCAGTCTTTCATAGGTGGCGGGTGTGCGTCCATCGTGGGACAGACTATCATAGTGCCCTTCGACGTGCTCAGTCAACATCTCATGGTCCTGGGCCTTGTGCGGGGACGAGCCAATATGAGAAACCCGGTAAGATATCCATATTATGTTTGAATAGGCTAGTTGCCTTAAAAAATGTAATTAGTCCGTCTTTTAGATTATTCAAAAATAAGGGACACGTATTTTTTTATTTGTAAATTAGACCAAAAATGACAAAGATATAGCCTATTAAAGTTACGTATGACGTCACGATGCGTGGCATTTTTCGCGCAGAGTGACGTCACAGGTAACTTAAATAGGCTATTATCTTTGTTCCTTTTTGTTTAATCGAAAAAAGAAAAAATACGTGTCCAATATCTATATATATAAAAGAACAGGGGTTTTTCTTTTGACACGACTACAGCCGAAACCGCTTAACGCAGAAACTTGAATTTTGGACAGCATTTGCAGTCTACCATGTAGATTGGCAATAAGACGGGATTTTGCGAAAATCCTCCTCTAAGGGGGTGAAAAGGGGTGAAAACTTTTGTATGAAAAATCTTATTCCTTGGGTTTATAAACTTGAAACTTACCACGAATAAGAACATTAGTAAATAAATAAGATTAGCAACAATATTTTTTCAAAACTACCCTCCATTGGTATTCTAGGGGTTGTTAAAGTTTGTATGGGAAAATCATAACGCGTGAGCTGATGAATTTGAAAATCAGTATTTATATACTACATAAGAATTAATCAAACACGTGTTTTTGGATTTTTCGAAAATTACCCCCCAAGTTGGTGAAAAGGGGTATTCAAGTTTTAAGGGGAGGATTTTAACCACTAAACGTAGAAACCTGAATTTTGGATGATAGTTGCAGTTTATAATGTACGTAAGCATTAAGAAAGGATTTTGCGAAAATCTACCTCTAAGGGGGTGAAAAGGGGTGAAAACGTTTGTATGCAAAATCTTATTCTTTGGGTTTATAAACTTGAAACTTGGTACGAATGTGAGTATAAGTAAATAAAAAAGATGGACACTATTCTTTTTTCAAAACTACCCTCCATTTTTGGGTTTTTCGAAAATCACCCCCTGTATTTTGAAAAGGGTTGATGAAGTTTTAAGGGAAGAATTTACTACTTGCTTCGATAAATTCTAAACTGGGCATAAATTATCTCTCAATCGAATAAAGGATACGTGTTTATTATATTTAAAAAATCAACCCCTAGCGGGGTGAAAATCAGAAAATCAGTTAGTCTACTACGAATGATTGTTTGTTTCATTCGTTCAGTTTTTTTATATTTTCAGAAAGTATCCTATAAAGGAGGGTGAGCGGGAATTAAATTCACTGAGTACAAAAAGTTAGAAACACGCGCAGACGAAGTTGCGGGCAAAGTGCTAGTTTTTTTATAATCTAAAATACGGACTAAATAGAATGTAATTATTTTGACCCTGGAAACTACCCTATTATGGTAACATTCGTCCAAGTGTTAAATTGTCCACATGTCATTACTTTAGTATTTCGCGGCAAATGCCTGCTGGGATCGCGGGTTTTTTCTTAACCCAGGATACCGTGACCCCGGAACGTAAAGGGCATCCGCAGGAACACGGGTGGATTTTAGTCCCACCCAGGGCGGGAGGACTCATTTGATGATTTTACCACCAAAAAAAAACACATAATAAAAAAATAGGTGTAATAATAATATTCCACAACTATCACACAACGCCATCTAGTCCCAAGCTAAGCAGAGCTTGTGTTATGGGTACTAGATAACTGATAAACATACTTATATATTTCTAAATACATACATATTATAGATAAATGATACCCAGACACAGAACAAATGATCGTGCTCATCGCACAAACATTTGTCCTGGGTGGGAATCGAACCTACGACCTCCGGCATAGCAGTCAGGGTCACTAACCACTAGACTAACAGGCCAGACAAAGGTGTTCATTATTATTGAATACTCCAACGACGGACTTAACTGATTTCAAATTGTTTATTTAATACAATAGGTACCTAATTAACGTAATTGTTGGTAATTTTGCAGAAAATGAACCCACTAGGTTTGGACCTAGACAAGAAAATGTCTAAAGCGGCCCTTGCGAAGGAGGTAGCAGTCCGTGTATATCAATTACATGGACCTTTGGGCTACTACCGAGGGTACACAGCATCTTTAGCAGCTTACGTACCCAACTCCGCCCTATGGTGGGCCTTATATACAGCTTACCAAGGTAAGTCTAACGGCAAAGAAAGAAAAGAGATTTATTGGGACACACAGGACAAAACAAACAAAATTAAATGAATAAAAGCAACAGAGAAAAATAAAAATTAATTTAAGAAAAACAAACGTTTAAAAGGTACAACAAAACATAAAACAATTTAGTCCTGTGCGAGGCCAAAAGGCTCCTGCCTCAGCTTTTCTCGAACCTGGGACCTTGATAAATCGATTCCTTGAGCCGAAAAACCCCTAATCTGTAACTTTCATGAAAATCCTTGGTGCCGTTTCCGAGATACTGATTATATATAAATAAATATACAAGAATTGCTCGTTTAACGATATTAGATATATCTGTCTATCTACATAAACAGAGAGATATAGAATAGATGCAATACAACCAAACAAAACAACAAAAATCGTAAATGTTCTCTGTCGGATATATCCGACTCTAGCGAAATGGGCCCGAAAATATTTGTCGGATAATATCCGACGTGAGAGCAGTGGTAGCCAAGGGGTATCGGCCCCGCCTTACAAGTTGTAGGTCGTGGGTTCGAACCCCGCCAGGCGCATTACTTTGTGTAATTTATTTCATCACCACTGCTCTCAAAACTTTGAAGGAAAATATCGTGAGGAAACCGGCATGTTCTAGAACCAAACATTCTAAGACATGTGACATCCACCAACCCGCACTTGACCCGCGCTCCTCTCACAGAGAGGAGGCCTGTGTCCCAGCAGTGGGAACATTATAGGCTGATGATGATGATATCTGAAATAGCCGGTTTAAAGTTAAAAAAAACATGTTTTTCCAGATGAAATGTTAAAAATAGCTCCGGGTTGGGTGCCTACGTTGCTCATACAGTGCGCCGCGGGTACGCTGGGCGGGTTTACGACAACGTTTCTTACAAACCCTCTGGATATCGTCAGGGCTAGGCTTCAAGTAAGTACCAAGTTACGACTTAACATCTTCCTGACCTTTTTTATCGTGGTGTAAAATCATCAAATCGTCTTTCATTGGCTTGAATGACTCTGGCAGTTGAGAGTATGTCATGCTCACTCAAAGGTCTCGCTGATGGTGGCGTGTGTGTCGGATCATTTAGTTCCCTTCAAAATGGTTGAGCTGAATGGTGATATATGTGTCATGTTCGTGAACGGGCGCTATCAGTTGGGACTGGTCATCTCTTAGCTGCCACGGTCTATTTTAATTATTAGTAATTTTATTTTGAATTGTCTTTTCATTTTATTATGGACACTATTAACTTGCCACATCGTTCTCACGTAATGTACCATCTGATGACGAATGATGTAACAAAAGTTTTGTAATAATTTTGGCGATTGAAAAAGTGTGTCCATGGAGTTTCTTGCTCATTCTTCTCCATAGAGATCTACGCTTTGGAATGAGCACCTACAGTACTTTCACAGTTTTTATGTCTTGTGACTGGGACTGTAGCACCATAACTATTTTTGTAATTGTTTTATTTTGTCTTTTGACAATTCATAAGTGCCTGTAATTGGCCTAGTTGAAATAAACGTTTTGATTTGATTTGATCAAATGAGTCCTCCCACGCAGGGCAGAGCGGGAGACTTTTTTTTCTATGGGACAAACCTAGACGTTACATATTTTTATTAATGTTTTTTTGTTTCAGGTGGAAGGAGTAGGCACGATGAGGGACATCTTCAAAACACTTTGGGCGGAGGAGGGGCTATCAGGGTTCTACTTCAAAGGCTTGTCGGCCCGTCTTCTACAGTCAGCTTGTTTTTCATTCAGCATTATTTTAGGCTACGAAAGTATCAAACGTGTCGCTATCAGTGACGAATTCAAACCGAGAGTACGTTGGTGATCTAAATAAATTTACGCCATAAAAATGAGTTTTTTTATTTACCCCTTTTTTTCACTAGCTGACCCGGAAAACTACGTACAGCCTCAGAATTTGATTTCTGAACGACGCGAAGGGATAAACTTCAAATGTTTGACAGGTAGGAATAAAGCCGGAAACACATTATTCAACACGCCACGCGACGCAACGTTTCGACACGCGCTCGTTGTAGAGCGCGTGTCGTCGCGTCGGGTGTTCATAGTGTGATTCTGGTCATAGAAAACAATATATTTGATTTGACCCAAGACGCATCACGTTTCATCGGATGGCACCGGGTGTTAATGTTTCTGGCTTTATTCGTAAAAGAAAACGAAATTACACTACAATAATAGAATAGTACACTAGGCGAATTAATATTTTATATTTATTTCAGTAAAATACATAAATATTAATTAAACTATAGGTATAAATAAAAAAAGAGTACCTACGTGTGAGTGGGGGTAAGTTGGAATGAAAATATGATGAGATGAAGTGTTGATTTGAAACTGTTTTCACACAAAGGGATTCAATGCAAATGCATTCTTTTTGTTTTGGGTAAAAAAGCATGGTCAAGTTGTTTCTATAATGTTGAAAAAAATCTTTATGAAACAATATTATATGAAAAAACTGTAATTAAAATTGGTCTTAATGAAGAAAAAATGTAGGGGTAAGACGAAATGCTCAAGGGGTAAGAATGAAATAGTGACTAAAATAGTCCTTATGGTTATCACCATAAAGACGATTTTATTCTTACCCCGCTTGATGGAAGCCTAAAATTTCAATTTTACGCGGATAATGTGTACGTACCGAAAATGTCACAAAAACACACGAATGCTCTCACTTAGCGACTGACGTAGACTTCGGCACAGACTTCGGTGTGGGGCAAGACGAAACGGTGTCTACAATGATTTTGCCAGCATTAAAAGATTTCCTTTATATTCGACGTTATTGTATCTTTTTTATCTTTCCCCGTTTTTCATCTTCACTCACCCTAAAATAAAATACTTTTTTCATAAAAAATATAACCGCCCGATCAAAAACAGGCTTTGTTTTATTATTTCGTTGTCTTTTTTGCCACCGACTTCCGAAAGAAAAGTTAGTTTACCCTTTTCTGTGGTTGTTATTGAAGGAGGTTTTATTTTAAGTTTTTTATTTTACTATTTTTAGTTTAAATATTCAACCCATATTCTTGTCAAAAACATGATTTTCTTACATGTGCACTAGATTAATGTAATCCGTAGCACCGGTATTAACATCGCTGATGTACACAATAAGCTAATAAAATTCCCGAACTCAAAAACTGCTGAACAGATTTTGATGAAACTTGCAGCATTCCCTAAGTTGAACAATCCCGGGCACGCCGCAATCGCGGCGGTAAGACCCCTCTTTGAGGAGTGGCTGGAGAGAGGACGAGCTCCATACTCATAGAAACATAAAGTAAGGAATAAAAAAATAAATAAATTGTAATGGCTCTGGTATACCTCCCTTGACAATATATTAAAGTATGGACGGTATAAGTTACACTAGGCGTGAGAAAAAAAATATTTGTTTTTTTTTTGTATGGGAGAAAACACTAAAAGTACGTTTTCTCGAAACTTCAGTTACTACAAGTAAATTCTACTAAACCACTACAAAAAAAAAACACCAGCCACTGAAAGATTTATTACGCCACCATTGAAAGGGGAGTCGAAACCACTAAGTTGGCAACACTGTATCCGGTGCGCCGCCCCTCCCGTCCACACGATCGAACTTGGTCCGGACCGCACCGCGTCGAGTTTCCTAGCAGTGTAGACATAAAAACAGCTAGGCTTTTTTTTTTTTTTTTAATTGTTTAGTTTTAAGTTCTTTTTCTTTGTTTCTTGTTTACTGTGTGCACTTGTGGCGTGTGCCAATAAATGTTTTTCTTTCTTTCTTTCTTGGTAAAATCATCAAATGAGTTCTCCGGCCCCTACTGTCAGACTTTTACTGACTAAAATCCACGGTGTCCTCCATAGCCTGTTTCGTTCCGGGGTTACGGTAAGGGAATAATCCCGCGACCCCGGCAGGCTTTGGCTCTCTGAGAGGGGGGCCCCGTCATTATGCTGACGCTCTTTGAGGCGCGCGTGGGACACAACGCGCCGTCGACCCGGGCATGGTCCTTGGTCGGGCAGCAAGTTGCCCTTTACTCGCTGCCCGCGCCTACGGTGGCCGGAGATCGTCTGCTGACGTCCGACGCCGCGGGCGCCAACCACTGCGGTTGGGGCGGAGGGAGGACGCTGAGGTTTAAGTATTTTAACTTGAAATGCTTGTAGTTATAAAATAAGTTCTAGACAATCATATAAATTTTAATCAATATTTACTACATGAGACCAAAAACTATAAAAAGAACCTCTATAATACATGCTTATTCGTTTTATTGATTTGCTAAGAAACTGTTTAATTAATTATTTTCTCCCCTGCGTGTTTAAGAACATGCCTTTTTAAGTAACTACTTACAATAAAACTCATCTGACATATTTCACATTTGTAAGGTTTTTCACCAGTGTGAATACGAACATGAGTACATAAACTAAAACTTTGACGAAAACTCTTCTGACATATGTCGCATTTGTAAGGTTTTTCACCAGTGTGTACAAGAACATGTCTTTTTAAATAACTACTTTGACTAAAACTCTTCTGACATATGTCACATTTGTAAGGTTTTTCACCAGTGTGAACAAGAACATGAGTTTTTAAATGACTACTTTGACGAAAACTCTTCTGACATATGTCACATTTGAATGGTGTTTTACCAGTGTGTATAATAACATGGCGTTTTAAAAGACTACGTTGACTAAAACTTTTCTGACATATTCCACATTTGTATGGTGTTTCGCCAGTGTGTATAAGAACATGAGTTTTTAAATAACTACTTTGACTAAAACTTTTCTGACATATTACACATTTGTATGGTTTTTCACCAGTGTGTATAATAACATGGTTTTTTAAATGAATACGCTGATTAAAACTTTTCTGACATATTTCACATTTGTAAGGTTTTTCACCAGTGTGTGCAAGAACATGAGTTTTTAAAGGAATACTATGACTAAAACTCTTCTGACATATGTCACATTTATATGGTTTTTCACCAGTGTGTATAATAACATGGTTTTTTAAATGAATACGCTGATTAAAACTCTTCTGACATATGTCACATTTGTATGGTTTTTCACGAGTGTGAACAAGAACATGTCTTTTTAAATTACAACTTTGACTAAAACTCTTCTGACATATTTCACATTTGTATGGTGTTTCATTAGTGTGAATAAAAACACTAAAACTTTTCTGACATATTTCACATTTGTATGGTTTATTACCAGTGTGTATTCGCATATGTCTTTTTAATGTATTACTCGTAAAACTCTTCTGACAGATGTCACATTTGTAAGGTGTTTCCCCTGTGTGTATAAGAACATGACATTTGAAATCACTACTTTTGTTAAAACTTTTCTGACATATTTCACATTTGTAAGGTTTTTTGCCAATGTGAATTCGAGTAATATGTTTTATTAAATAACTCTTTGTACTAAAACTACGGTGACACACATCGCAATCATATGTTTTTATTCGGTCATTCGCAGCTGTATCAGTATTATTCACAATATTACTGATAGATTGAGAATTTGTTACAAGGTTTGTGAATTTAGAAGGAGCTGCAGACTTGTGTTTCTCGGTGTTCCGGATAATTAGTAAGTCTGGCTGTTCAGTTTTCTTTTGCTGGAATATCATTGTATCTTCTAGTCTTGTCAGTCGTACGTATAGTTCTGGTTTCTTCGCGTCAGACGCACCTGTGAATATGAAACTGGTAAGTAAGGAATGTTTTCCATGATGATGATGATGATGATGTGATCCGACCGATATCAGTCAGGGCGATTGCTTCAGCTCCGCTGTAGTTGTCGTAATACTATAAGGAATATAAATTGTTTGAAAGATCATAAAAAGCTGTTTATAAATTTTGGTGTACAAAAAGAGTTCTATTTATTCTGTCAGCTAAATAAAAATATTCCACAACTATCACACAACGCCATCTAGTCCCAAGCTAAGCAGATCTTCTGTTATGGGTACTAGACAACTGATAAACATACTTATATATTTCTAAATACATACTATATCACTACATAGTATAAAACAAAGTCGCTTTCTCTGTCCCTTTGTACGCTTAAATCTTTGAAACTACACAACGGATTTTGATGCGGTTTTTTTAATAGATAGAGTAATTCAAGAGGAAGGTTTATATGTAATAACATCTATTAAATAGTGGAGAAGTACTATTATTTTTTAGGTTTTTAATGTGATGTCGTAAATAATTACAGTTTTTCCGCTTACATTGCAAACGCAGGCTGACAACAAGGAACCCTTATATTTTCTCCATGTCCGTCCGTCCGTCCGTCTGTCCGCAGTTTAGCTCAGAGACGCACAGTACTAGAAAGCTGTAATTTGGAGTAAATATACGGATTTGTTGTGCCGAAAAAGTGGTGAAATAAAATCTCGTAAAATATTATTTTTTAGGGTACCTCTTGTACTTACACGTAAAGTGAGGATTTTTTTTCTCGCGTACCTATTTTTACAGCTTTAACAGGTATGTTTTTACGGTATGTTTTTTGGAGATAGGTAGGTTTTTATCGTCAATCTTTTTTTAACTAACTTCAAAAAAGGGAGGTTCTAAATTCGTCGTTATCTTTTTTCATAAGTATTTTCCCTGATTCAAAGACTCCCGGACCGATTTTTTAAATTCTACTTTTTAAAATTAAATTCAGCGAATCAGTTTAGATAGTTCGCATATTTTGATGGGCAACTACGGAACCCTACACTGTGCGTGGCCCGACACGCACTTGGCCGGTTTTTTTATCTTACCCCCACTCACCCTAAAATAAAAAACTTTTTACATAAAAAATATAACCACCCGATCAAAAACAGGCTTTGTTTTATTATTTCGTTGTCTTTTTTACCACCGACTTCCGAAAGAAAAGTTATTTCGTAGGTTATTTTACCCTTTTCTGTGGTTGTTTTTGAAAGAGGTTTTTTTTTAAGTTTTTTATTTTACTATTTTTAATTTAAATATTCAACCGATATTCTTGTCAAATACATCATTTTTTACATGTGCACTAGAAATTTGTAATCCGTAGCACCGGTATTAACATCGTTCATGTACACAATAAGCTAATAAAATTCCCGAACTCAAAAACTGCTGAACAGATTTTGATGAAACTTGCAGCATTCCCTAAGTTGAACAATCCCGGGCACGCCGCAATCGCGGCGGTAAGACCCCTCTTTGAGGAGTGGCTGGAGAGAGGACACGGCGCACAGTGGTCTGGAAATCGAGCTCCATACTCATAGAAACATAAAGTAAGGAATAAAAAAAAAAAAAAATTGTAATGGCTCTGGTATACCTCCCTTGACAATATATTAAAGTATGGACGGTATAAGTTACACTAGGCGTGAGAAAAAAAATATTTGTTTTTTTTTTGTATGGGGGAAAACACTAAAAGTACATTTTCTCGAAACTTAAGTAACTACAAGTAAATTCTACTAAACCACTAAAAAAAAAACACCAGCCACTGAAAGCATTATTACGCCACCATTGAAAGGGGAGTCGAAACCACTACTAAGTTGGCAACACTGTATCCGGTGGTCCGACCGCTAAGCGTCGGGTTGCCTAGCAGTGTGGACATAAAAACAGCTAGGTTTAAGTATTTTAACTTGAAATGGTTGTAGTTAAAAAATAAGTTCTAGACAATCATATTATTTTAATAAATGACAATGGGCAAAAGCGGTCCAAGATCCTCCACTTATGACACTTATGGGAAATGAAAGAACCTAGTTGTGACATCATTCTGGCAAAAGATTATCGAAATCTGTCCTGGGGTTCTTTTTTTATTTCGGTTTGAAAGTGGCTACCTAATCTAACCAAATCTAACCAAATCTAACTTTTCATTTAGCTGTAAACAATGCCCGATGCATACTGAACCATCTGTAAAGGCGGTTGGCATAAGTGTGACTTACACGCACTAAAAATACCAAAGAAACCTTAAATAGCTAACCTAACCTAACTTTTGTAGTTCAGCTAAAAATGATGCCCGACGCATACTGAACATCTGGGAAGGCGGCGTTGGCTTATGTGTGACTTACATCCACTAAAAATACCAACGAAACCTTAAATAGCTAACCTAACCTAACTTTTCTAGTTTATGTAAAAATGATGCCCGACGCATACTGAACCATCTGGGAACTGGTTGGCTTATGTGTGACTTACATCCACTAAAAATACCAACGAAACCGTAAATAGCTAACCTAAAATAACTTTTTTAGTTCAGCTAAAAATGATGACCGACGCATACTGAACCATCTGGGAAGGCGGTTGGCATAAATGTGACTTACACCCACTAAAAATACCAAAGAAACCTTAAATAGCTAACCTAACCTAACTTTTATAGTTCAGCTAAAAATGATGACCGACGCATACTGAACCATCTGTAAAGGCGGTTGGCATAAGTGTGACTTACACCCACTAAAAATACCAACGAAACCTTAAATAGCTAACCTAACCTAACTTTTTTAGTTTATGTAAAAACAATGCCCGACGCATACTGAACCATCTGGGAACTGGTTGGCTTATGTGTGACTTACATCCACTAAAAATACCAACGAAACCGTAAATAGCTAACCTAAAATAACTTTTTTAGTTCAGCTAAAAATGATGACCGACGCATACTGAACCATCTGGGAAGGCGGTTGGCATAAATGTGACTTACAAGACTTACACCCACTAAAAATACCAAAGAAACCTTAAATAGCTAACCTAACCTAACTTTTATAGTTCAGCTAAAAATGATGACCGACGCATACTGAACCATCTGTAAAGGCGGTTGGCATAAGTGTGACTTACACCCACTAAAAATACCAACGAAACCTTAAATAGCTAACCTAACCTAACTTTTTTAGTTTATGTAAAAACAATGCCCGACGCATACTGAACCATCTGGGAAGGCGGTTGGCTTATGTGTGACTTACATCCACTAAAAATACCAAAGAAACCTTAAATAGCTAACCTAACCTAACTTTTATAGTTCAGCTAAAAATGATGCCCGACGCATACTGAACCATCTGGGAAGGCGGTTGGCTTATGTGTGACTTACATCCACTAAAAATACCAACGAAACCGTAAATAGCGAACCTAACCTAACTTTTGTAGTTCAGCTAAAAATGATGCCCGACACATACTGATCATCTGGGAAGGCGGCGTTGGCTTATGTGTGACTTACATCCACTAAAAATACCAACGAAATCTTAAATAGCTAACCTAACCTAGCTTTTTTAGTTTATGTAAAATGCTCCGTCTCCGTCTCCGTCTCCGTCTCCTTCTCCTTCTCATTCTCCTACTCCTCCTCCTCCTCCGCCTCCTCCTCCTCCTCCTCCTCCTTCTCCTTCTCCTTCTCCTTCTCCTTCTCCTTCTCCTTCTCCTTCTCCTTCTCCTTCTCCTTCTCCTTCTCTCCTTCTCCTTCTCCTTCTGCTTCTCCTTCCCCCTCTCCCTCGCCTACACCATCTCCTCCTCCTCCTCCCCCTCCTCCTCCTCCTCCTCTTCCTGCCCCTTCTCCTTCGCTTTCGCCTTCTCCTTCCCCTTCTCCATCTCCATCTCCATATCCATCTCCTTCTCCATCTCCTCCTCCTCCTCCTACTCAATCTACTCCTGCTTCTCCTTCTTTTCCTGCGTCTCCTTCTCCTCTACTTACTCCTCCTCCATCTCCTGCTCCTTCTCCTCCTTCTTCTACTCCTCCTTCTCTTCCATAAGCCAACCGCATTCCCAGATGTTTCAGTATTATGTGTCGGGCAATATTTACAACTGAATAAAAAGTTAGGTTAGGTTAGGTTAGGTAGTTACTTAAACCGCCATAAAAAAAGAACCCCAGGGCAGATTTTGATAATATTTTGCTAAAATGATGTCACAACCATATACTTTCATTTCCCATAAGTGTCATCAGTGGAGGATCTTGGACCAAGTTCCATACATTTTTGCCCATTGTCCTTTTAGTCAATATTTACTACATGAGACCAAAAACTATAAAAAGAACCTCTATAATACATGCTCATTCGTTTTATTGATTTGCTAAGAAACTGTTTAATTAATTATTTTCTCCCCTGCGTGTATAAGAACATGACTTTTTAAATGACTGCTTATGCTAAAAGGCTTCTGACATACATTCCATTTGTGAGGTTAATTAGGTGTGTTGAAGAATATGTCTTTTTAAAGAAAAACTTCTCCTGAAACTCTTCTGACATGTTTCACATTTATAAAGTTTTTCCCCCGTGTGTTTAAGAACATGCCTTTTTAAGGAACTACTTACAATAAAACTCATCTGACATATTTCACATTTGTAAGGTTTTTCACCAGTGTGAATACGAACATGAGTATATAAACTAGATTTTTGACGAAAACTCTTCTGACATATGTCGCATTTGTAAGGTTTTTCACCAGTGTGAATACGAACATGAGCATATAAACTAGATTTTTGACGAAAACTCTTCTGACATATGTCGCATTTGTAAGGTTTTTCACCAGTGTGTACAAGAACATGAGTTTTTAAATCATTACTTTGACTAAAACTCTTCTGACATATGTCACATTTGTATGGTGTGTTACCAGTGTGTATAAAAACATGGCGTTTTAAAAGACTACGTTGACTAAAACTTTTCCGACATATTCCACATTTGTATGGTGTTTCGCCAGTGTGTATAAGAACATGAGTTTTTAAAGAACTACTTTGACTAAAACTTTTCTGACATATTACACATTTGTATGGTTTTTCACCAGTGTGTCTAATAACATGGTTTTTTAAATGAATACGCTGATTAAAACTTTTCTGACATATTTCACATTTGTAAGGTTTTTCACCAGTGTGTACAAGAACATGAGTTTTTAAAGGAATACTATGACTAAAACTCTTCTGACATATGTCACATTTGTATGGTTTTTCACCAGTGTGAATAAGAACATGTCTTTTTAAATTACACCTTTGACTAAAACTCTTCTGACATATGTCACATTTGTATGGTGTTTCATTAGTGTGAATAAAAACATGGCGTTTTAAAAGACTACGTTGACTAAAACTTTTCTGACATATTTCACATTTGTATGGTTTATTACCAGTGTGTATTCGCATATGTCTTTTCAATGTATTACTCGTAAAACTCTTCTGACATATTTCACATTTGTATGGTTTATTACCAGTGTGTATTTGCATATGTCTTTTTAATGTATTACTCGGAAAACTCTTCTGACATATGTCACATTTGTATGGTTTTTCACCAGTGTGAATACGAACATGACTTTTTAAATTACTACTGTTATTAAAACTCTTCTGACATATGTCACATTTGTATGGTTTTTCATTAGTGTGAATACGAACATGACTTTTTAAATTACTACTTTTATTAAAACTCTTCTGACATATGTCACATTTGTATGGTATTTCATTAGTGTGAATACGAACATGTTCTTTTAAATGTTTACTTTGACTAAAACTCTTCTGACAGATGTCACATTTGTAAGGTGTTTCCCCTGTGTGTATAAGAACATGACATTTGAAATCACTACTTTTGTTAAAACTTTTCTGACATATTTCACATTTGTAAGGTTTTTTGCCAATGTGAATTCCAATAATATGTTTTATTAAATAACTCTTTTTACTAAAATTACGGTGACACACATCGCATTCATATGTTTTTATTCGGTCATTCGCAGCTGTATCAGTATTATTCACAATATTACTGATAGATTGAGAATTTGTGACAAGCTTTTTGAATTTAGAAGGAGCTGCAGACTTGTATTTCTCGGTGTTCCGGATAATTAGTAAGTCTGTCTGTTCAGTTTTCTTTAGCTGGAATGTCATTGTATCTTCTAGTCTTGTCAGTCGTACGTATAGTTCTGGTTTCTTCGCGTCAGACGCACCTGTGAATATGAAACTGGTAAGTAAGGAATGTTTTCCATGATGATGATGATGATGATGTGATCCGACCGATATCAGTCAGGGCGATTGCTTCAGCTCCGCTGTAGTTGTCGTAATACTATAAGGAATATAAATTGTTTGTAAGATCATAAAAAGCTGTTTATAAATTTTGGTGTACAAAAAGAGTTCTATTTATTCTGTCAGCTAAATAAAAAAATTCCACAACTATCACACAACGCCATCTAGTCCCAAGCTAAGCAGATCTTCTGTTATGGGTACTAGACAACTGATAAACATACTTATATATTTCTAAATACATACTATATTGTAGATAAATTACATCCAGACACAGAACAAATGATCGTGCTCATCACACAAATATTTGTCCTTTGTGGGAATCGAACCCACGACCTCCGGCATAGCAGTCAGGGTCACTAACCACTAGACCAAGAGGCTAGTTAAATATTTCACAAACGAATCTTTTTATCATAAAAATGTTTATAGAAAACTATCAATATTTTTTAAAGACCTATTTAATGATACCCCACATCAAGGGGTACGCGAGAAAAAGAAAAACCACTTTCCGTGTAAGTACAGGAGGTACCGTAAAAAAAATATTTTACGAGATTTTATTTTACCACTTTCCCCTACACTTTGCCCTACAAATCGGTATATTTACACCAAATTACAGCTTTCTAGTACCGGGCGTCTCTGAGCTAAGCTGCGGTCAGACGGACGGAAGGACGGACATGGCGAAACTCCTTGTTGACTACGGAACCCTAAAAAAACTATCAACCCCAAAAACTCCAGGAGTCGAATTTCGCAAAATCTCGTCTGAGGTAAAACCTAAGTCCTAAAAAAACCCATGAGTAAAATTTGAAACTTCTTACTATAAAGAATTAAGTCCCGTCTTAGTAAGCATCTACGTCCTAAAAACCTCAATGCATATTTTGTCACTCCCAACACTAAACTTGTAATAACGAAGTGTCATGCAAAGTAACAACCCCAAAAAATCCCCTTAGGGATAGAATTTCAGAAAATCCTGTCATACGCAGTACCTACGTCTTAAAAAAAAATGCGCGTATGTAAAACTAATGTAAAATTTGAGACTCCCAACTCCAAAAGCAACCCTTTAGAGGTGAAATTCCACAAAATCCCGTCTTAGTGAATACCTACGTCCTTAAAAAAATCCACATGAAAAATTATAAACCTTTATCTATCAACATCAAAAACAACCCTTTAGGGGTCGAACTTCGCAAAACAACGTCTAGTAGTCAGTAGCGCAGACGTCCTAAAAAGAACCCGCACGCAAAATTTGAAACTTCTACTACTATAGTTGGTGCCAGTTAAGATGGCAATAGCGGACATTGACCCCTACCTAATAAGTCCTCGTATAATGACATAAGCTCAGAATTAACATTTTTATAAAATACCGAATAATATAGTAAGTATATTGTAAGGATATAAGTATTCATAAGATAATTCAAAATGGTTAAAACATTTCACCTATACCTCACTTTTATATTATTTTTATATTTAAGACTCACAAGTAAACACTAGCATATCACAGAAAAATGCTAATTCTGATATTATACGAAGACTTATTAGGTAAAGGTCAATGACCGCTGTTGCCATCTTAACTGGCACCAACTATAGTAACAAAGTTTCATACAACCTAATAACCTATCAACCCCTTAGGGGTGGAACAGGCTATTATTATTATTATTATAAGCCTCTATCGTCCCACTGCAGGGCAAAGGCCTCCCTTTCCTCCTTCCACTTTTCGCGATCCAATGCAATTGTAGGCCAATCCCTTAAAAATGAGGAACAGGCTAGTTGCCTAAAAAAATGTAATTAGTCCGTCTTTTAGATTATTCAAAAATAAGGGACACGTATTTTTTTATTTGTAAATTAGACCAAAAATGACAAAGATATAGCCTATTAAAGTTACGTGTGACGTCACGATGCGTGGCATTTTTCGCGCAGATCGACGTCACGGGTAACTTAAATAGGCTATTATCTTTGTTCTTTTTTGTTTAATAAAAAAGAAAAAATACGTGTCGAATATTTTTTTATAATCTAAAATACGGACTAAATAGAATGTAATTATTTTGACCCTGGAAACTACCCTATTTTCCAAGCTAACTCCTTAGCGAGCAAAGGACCCTTGTGCAAAAATTTAAACCACTAGCACTGGTAGTTTCCGAGATTTCGTGTCCTATGAGTGAGTGACACCAATGTTTGTTCTAAGACTAGGAAATTCGAATTTCCTAAAGTCTTGGAACGTTATTCAGTAACATGGGCTGAGTTATCCCAGGAGAGGTTTTGCGTTATTAACGTTTACACGTTGTATAGATACCATTGTATAATCTATGATACATACCACTTTGAAGTTCCTGCTCTGGTTCAATACTCTCATTGTCTTGTTCACAAACATCTCGTAATGCTTCTTTGATATCATGATGTTCCTCCTCGAATTCAAAACTTTCATTTGTTTCCTCAAAGTCATCTTGTAATTCTTCTTTAATATCACGATATTCCTCCTCAGATTCAATACTCTCATTTTCTTCTTCACAATGATGTTGTAATTCTTCTCTGACATCAAGATTTTCTTCCACGGATTCAATACTATCATGTTCTTCCTTACGATCATCTTGTAATTCTTCTTTGATATCAAAGCATTCTGATTGACATTTATCAAGTAGATAGTTAACATGCATTGTTGGAGTTATAATAAACCCATTGAAAAATTCTCTCTCATTTCGGTTTATTCTTAGTGTTACCTGTAACAAGCAGTTAAAATGTTGATCAGTCACTACAAGCTATCCAAATGCTTACTTTACTTTTGACAGCTACATCAGATGTCTTTTTTTAAGAATGTTGCCCCACACTAGGAGTTTCTTTCTGAATCGCGGGTCCATTTACAAACATAGAAAGATGTGACTTTCTATGTTTGCAACATAAAGACGCAGATCCGTAACAACTACTAGCATATCATATTAATTCTGTAATGTTTGGTCCCTACTGCATGTCTACGACTGATGGACACATTGATTCTTGTTAGATTAAAATATTTGTGTTTAATAAAAATCATGGTATTTAATAAAAATAATAGTACCTACACTATAATACCTGTAATAATACGAGTATAATTATTACCTACTTGAGAATTGTTAATTGTTCCTTGCATTGTCAATGTAATTGATATTATATTATGTTGCCGGGCCCTAACCGGGTTTCATGTTGATACTTATACATTACTGTAAGACCTATGTACTACACATGAATGCAATAAAGAATTTGAGTTTGAGTTGGTATAGGCACTGCCTCATCGCAAGCGAGCTCACCTGTAATGTAACGTTACAGATTCAAAGACAATAGAGCATCAAATTGCACACTTTTATGTTACATTACCGGTGAATCGGTGACTGCTCACGATGAGCGCCTTAAAGATTCGCAGCGTGCATTATTTTACTGAACTTTTCTCATTTTAAAATTTTTTTGTTATAATTTTAAGCCCTTTCATAACAACGGAGGTGGATCAAATGCTTTTCAAAATACATGGAGAGAATAGAACATACGTTATTGTTCACCAAAATTTTACAATATTGCTGAAACTATGGTTACAATGGTGGTCTTATCATTAATAGCATGGAGATAAGAGAGGATTGTGGATACCAGCCTGCCATACACAATACTGAAGAGAGCCACACATAGTACTGTTATAATAATTCAAACCTCACCTCATCATCCTCATTCAACATCTGAGTGAACAGCTTCTCTGCTTCCAGACATTTCCTCTGCAATTGACAGCATTGCTTTAGTCTAGTGTAGCAGAAGACACAAGCGAGCATCGGTCTACTGTCTTCAGTTACAAACTGCAACAAAAGTATGAAAAATGAAGAACTTTACTATGAGTGTGATTAAAGAATGGTTTTTGATAAAGATTGCTTAAAAGATGCGTTTCTTCAAAAAGTTCATTCTTCTCGTTTGCTTCACAGTAACAAAGTACTCGTGCTTGAATAATATTATCTTTAAAGATCATTTACTTACTGGAATCTCAGTCAGTTTCTCGAAAAGTTGTTGCAGTTCCAAATTGGTAACCTTAAACATACGAACATCTTCCACTAAACATATTCTACACATTTGCAGCTTTTCTATTTTCATATTGTGAACTAATTTATTGAATTTGTTGCAAAAATCACAGGTGTTAACAACAAAATATTATTATATTTTTATTTAAAATAAATAAAACCATTGGGATTTGGCCAAAGGAAGCATGACCAAAGAGTATAGCGCTATATTCACGATCCAGCACGGCTGTACAGCAGCTCAAGGTCGCGTTGCTGGACGTAGCAAAAACATCGTGAATAGGCTTGACGTACGTCAACGCTTGTCCAGCAACGCGACCTTGAGCTGACGTACAGCCGTGCTGGATCGTGAATATAGCGCTTTTGCTACGTCCAGCAACGCGACGTTGAGCTGCTGTACAGCCGTGCTGGATCGTGAATATAGCGCTTATGTAAAACCTTGAGCATGACCACAGACTACATAGACACTGTAATGACTGGTAATGACAATGACAGCAGCGTTGCCACTTGCCAGTATGATTTCCCAAAAAGGTACGGTTGGCTTTCTGAAAAGGTACGGTTTATAACTTCAAGGTACGGTTGGGTCAGGATACTTCTGCAAGAACTAGATCCCTTTTTTTTCTTCTTCGAGTTGGCTGTCTGTGATCATAGGTTGAAAAAAAAGCGATATGGAATCGAATATTCAAAGGGACATGGTGAAGTAGAACATTACTACCGATTGCGAATGCTATAGTCTACTCATCTTCTACAGAAAAAACAAGGTGTTTGTCAAAAAAAAAAAAAATGTTTTAGGAACTAAGAAAATTCCATTTATGTAATTTGTGCCCATATTTTAGTATCAAATGTGTCAGAAAGTTGAAAAAAGTACGAGTCTCATTATTTTCTATTAGTTTTATTAGTTGCTTTTTACGTTTGTAGTAAAAAATAAATCACAAGTAGGTATAGAAAAGGTATGAAAAAGGTTCGGTCGAGCAAAGGTACGGTTGTGGTCACAGACTAAGTAGAGAGTATACACTGTTGTAGTACGATATTATGACGGATAGTACGGAAAACCGTACTTTTTGGTCGTGGACCTAAAAAAAAAGGCGGACGGAACTTCACTAAGAAACGATTGAAGCACCACAATGGCGGCCGGGTTTATATGTGTGAGTTTGTATAGGGATGCCAGATGAAGGAAAAAATTACCCATTTTTAAACAACATTTAATTAAAATCTCCCTTGAACTTAAGTTTAATTACAATATTTTTGTGACAGATACCTATTTTTAAAATAAAGGTAAAATAATTTAAGCACATTGGATATAAAATATTTACAACTCGTTTAATATTAATAAAGTTTTACAAACCCTTTTGGTTATTCAAATTTTTGTAGACCTGTCTTTTGCTATTGACACATCTAGAAATCCCTTCTAATTTACTTAAATGGTAAAAACGAATGTTTAAGTATTTTTCGCCTATAAATATTTAATTAAAGCTATTTTATGTTTCATTCCTACACGTCTACATTCCTATTCCATGTCTACACTCCCTTATTATTTTTATACAATCATTTTTCCATGCATCATTTGCCGAGTGAAATCTGTTAAAATACAGAAGAATACAATAACGATAAATAGTAAAATAAAATATAAATCTCCCAATTTTAAAATAATTTGAACCTTAAAATAGTTGCAACACTGATTGATTTCGAGATGTTTATAAAATTTATTGACGTAAAATCGAGAAATAAGCTTCAAAATGACATGTTTAACTATGAAAAGTGATCCCCTGGCTTTTTAAATTGAACTACTATGGTTTAGACAACTTTTTGCAACACATGACGGCATACTTTGATTTTTATTAGACAAAATAACACCGTATGAAACCGCGAGTGTCGTTCGGAGCGTAATGGCCGACGGCTGACTTACTATGGTGTGAATGTGTGTGTGCTGGCTTGTGTGGACAAGCGCACTGACTTACTATGGGTGCTTCAATTCTTTCTTAGTGAAGTTCCGTCCGCCTTTTTTTTAGGTCCATGTTTTTGGTACGGTCTGACAACGCTGAATGACAGTTCTAAGCAGTGTTGCCAGTGGCAGCAGGGTTGCCAACTCAATGCCACGGTTAGATGCCACCTTGCTAAGTGACATCTCAAATACCTAGTGCTAAATTGCAAGTTTCAAAAATAGTGCCAAATATATGAATTTAATAAAAAAGAACACATATAATCAGAATAATTATGTTATATAATATTCACTCTCTAAAATAAAAATAATATTCGTTTTTACGGCAAGCATCGAGAAAAACAACAAAACCTCATATCAATCTGACAGCAGGATAAAATTTTGCGTGGTAAAAAGGTCGCAAACATTTATTCCTTTCAGTAAAAACATAGACCAGCGGTCGACCGTAAAACGGGGCAGATTAAATTTTAATTGGTATCATTTTTCACCTCTCGATGTACCTAAACGAGGTGTTTGACATTTAGTCAGTATAAATTTAAACTGGATAAAGTATTTAAACGCAGCCCTGTAGTTCTTCAATAGGCTGTTATCACCTTTTTTAAAGAACAGCACCACCTCACCTCTACTCCATGCTTCAGGCGTTTTGCCCTCGAAGAGGACGGAATTAAAGAGTTTCTGGAGGACTTTAAGTATCGGTGTTCCAGCCGCTCTCAGAAGCTGGAAAAAGTGATTCCGTCCTCGCTCGTTCAGGGCCATCCTAATCTTGTCGGACTGATGTCCGGGATATCTTCGGTATAATGTCGGGACAGCTTGGCTCTGGGATCTCCTACCAAGCGGGTCAACGGGCTTTGCGACCGAAGTGTATAACTGTCCAACGTCGTTCAGCCATGAGGTTTAAGGTTTGCTTGGTCAATTTCTGAGGTCTATCTTTACGGCAGGGTCTAAAAAACTTAGACCCTACCGTGCGGACAGTTTCCACTAGCCTGTTGTTGATCTCGTCCACTGACTCTAAGTTCTCAAGGCGAGCAAAGCGGTTAGAGAATTGAATATCGGGCCGAGTAGGTCGGAGCGTATAGACTTCATCAGGCTGGACCTTTCAAGTTTAACATTGATATTCAGCGAGCCTCTTACGATTCGGTGATCGCTACCGGTTTTTACCCTGTTGATCACAGAGACATCACTGAATATCCGTTTCTTGTCGGTCATGAAGAAGTCTATCTCGTTTCTCGTGAAACCATCGAGACTCAGCCAGGTCCATTTCCTGTGAGGCGGCTTCTGGAAGAAAGAGTTCATCATGAAGAGTTCCTCTTTCTCCAGAAAGTCGGCCAGCCTCTGTTCCCTAGGGTTCCGTTCCCCATACCCAAATTGCCCCACTCTCAACTCATCACCGCTTTTCTTGCCCAACTTTGCGTTAAAGTCCCCCATAACAACAGTGAAGTGGGTTTTTCACCAGTGTGAATAAGAACAGGAGTTTTTAAATTCCAACATAAGGACTTTACTCATGGCACGATGCGACGCACGCGATTCGAACGAATTCCAACAAAAACGCAATTCGATTGACTTCACGTTGTCATGGCCATCGTATTTTGTTTTCATCTATCCATAGATAACGTGTTCTAATGTCATAGTGGTAAGGTTGATATTCACTTGTAGTTGGAATTCGTTCAAATCGCGTCGCATCGCGCCATGAGTAAAGTCCCCTTTATTAATTTTTAAGGGAGTGTCAGACTTCTACTGACTAAAATCCACGTTGTCCTTCAATAGCTGTGCAGCATGTTCTGGGGTCACGGTAAGGAAATAATCCCCATGCCCGCGCCTACGGTGGCCGGAGATCGTCTAGCGACGTCCGTCGCCGTGGGCGTCCACCAGCACGGGTGGGGCGGAGGGAGGACACTGACCTCTCTCGCACGCGGCCCGCCTCCTCCTTCGCGATTATTACTGCTTCGCAGAAAGAGGCGACCGCTTCCCACTCCGTCTCGCCCCGCAGCGTGGCCGCGACCATGCAATGCTGGGCGCGAGAGGTCTCCGCCTATCGCAGCCGTGAGGACACGTCTGTGCTCTGCCCAAGCGGGGCAGTCTTGCACCGTATTCTCTACCGTGTCCTCCGGGCGATCTTCGCAGTGGTGACAACCAGACGTTTCCTCCTTACGCATCAGACACAGGAACCTCCCGAAACTTCCGTGTCCGGTGAGGACCTGCGTCAAGAGGTAGGTCAGGACGACTTCTCTCCAGCCACTCCTCAAAGAGGGGTCTTACCGCCGCAATTGCGGCGTGCCCGGCCATCGGTCGCGACAGTCGTTCCTTCCACACTGCCCTGAGATCGCGCCGGAGCTCTTCCCACCACGCCTCGACTTCTCGAGGCAGCGGGGTCACGCCCCGGCGCTGCGCCTCCACGCGCCGCTCATAGACGCGCTGGAGGGCAGTCGCCTCCAGATCCCAGGGCAGCAATTCGGCAAGGAGGTTGACTGATTCGCCGGCAATTGTGCGGTATCCCCGGATCATCCGGGTAGCCATGACCCTCTGGCATGCGACCAACTTCAGTGGTCGCGTCCGGATGCTCAGGGCACACACAGAGGCCCCGTAGAGGGCCATGGACCGCATACGCCAGCGTACAGCCGACGGCAGGAAGCGTTTGACCCGCTGAGATTGAGCAGGAGTCGCCTGAGGGCAGCTGCTGCCCGGTTCAGCTTTGGTTCCAAAGTTCCAAACTCAGGAAATGCTCCCTGAAGTTCCACCGGCTGTCGAGGACGAGTCTCAGGTACTTTATCGTCCCCCTGACGCCGATGCGAACCCCTCCCACCGTTATGTGGGACTTCGATCGTGGCGCGTTCAGAGGGCCGTGAAAACACATGGCCTCTGTTCAGTGAAGCGCCACGTCGTGTCCCAACTGCCGGATCCTCGGACTTTCCTTCCGCCCCAAGACGAGCGTTTCGTTGGGTTAACATATCACGCCGATGCAGTCAGGGAGGTCGCCATGCACAACAAAGCAATTTGGAAATTTTTACTGTCTGTGAGTTGCTGATTTCAAATTAATATATTTGTCATTTAATAAGCGATTATTTAAGTAAAAAATTAAATAATACAAGTTAACATAATTTAATAAAAGTGTCCAATACAAAAAAAAAAGTAAGATTAATTTCAATACAATTAAAAAATTCAGACATTCACCCTCACTCTTATAGTGTCAATAATGGGGGCTTTTACTTATAATGCGCAAAAAAAAGTTTCACTTTTACCGTGGTTTCATAAAACCACACAATCCCCTTTTTTATATTTTTTTCATTTTTTCATCTGGAGTGCTGGGCCCCTGGTCATAGTGGGCCCTAGGCACTGGGCTAAAGTGCCTTATGGATAATACGGCACTGCCTATATGTATAGTGTATCTATCTTGTATTATATAGCGACATAGCCAGGATTGTGTGAATTCCATGTACTTCAGAGCCATCTTTGACTAGAAACCTAAGTCTTTTATTGACTTGAATGACTCTGGCGGTTGAGAGTATGTCATGCTCACTCAAAAGTCTTGCTGATGGTGGCGTGTGTGTCGGATCATTTAGTTCCCTTCAAAATGGTTGAGCTGAATTGAATGGTACTGATATATGTATATGTCATGTTGGCGAACGGGCGCGGTCAGTTGGGACTGGTCATCTCTTAGCTGCCACGGTCTATTATAAATTTATAATTAGTAAAAACTATATTTTTGAATTGTCTTTTTTGTATTTACTATGGACACATACAACTTGCCACATCGTTCTCACGTAATGTACCATCTGATGATGAATGATGTAACACGTTCAGTTAACATTTTGGCGATTGAAAAAGAGTGTCCATGGAGTTTTCTGCTCTTTCTTCTCCATAGAGATCTACGCCTTGGAATGAGCACCTACGGTACTTTCACAGTTTTTTATGTCTTGTGACTGGGACTGTAGCACCATAACTAGTTTTGTATTACATAGTTTTATTATGACTGGCCTGTTGGTCTAGTGATTAGTGACCAGGGTCACTAACCACGACCACACCTCCACGACCTCCGGCGTAGCAGTCAGGACTGCTACGCCGGAGGTCGTGGGGTCGATTCCCACCCAGGACAAATGTTTGTGTGATGAGTACGATCATTTGTTCTGTGTCTGGGTGTAATTTATCTGTAATATTTATGTATTTAGAAATTTATAAATATGTTTATCAGTTGTCTAGTACCCATAACACAAGCTCTGTTTAGCTTGGGACTAGATGGCGTTGTGTGATAGTTGTGGAATATTATTATTATTATATGATATTTGACAATTCAAAAGTGCCTGTCCAGCTTGGTAAATAAGATTAGAAAACCGAAAGTTGCCACTGTGATCTCGCTACCAGCACCTTGAACGATTTTTTTTCACTTATTACGTTAGTTTTATAGCACAATAATAAATCTAACAAACCTGCGTTCTTTGTTTACATCAAATATCAAAGATTTTAAAACGTTGTCAGCAAACAAAAAGATTACTTCCGTTTCGCGACGTTCTGGCCAAGTTGAAATGGCCTAGTTGAATTGAATACAAGATTCGATTTAAGGTTTTTTACCAGTGTGTATAAACAAATGAGTTTTTAAATGAATACTTTGATTAAAACTCTTCTGACATATCTCACATTTGTAAGGCTTATTACCAGTGTGTACAAGACCATGACGTTTTAAATGACTACTTTTACTGAAACTCTTCTGACATATCTCACATTTGTAAGGTTTTTCACTAGTGTGTTCAAGAACATGGGTTTTTAAAGTCCTACTTAAACTAAAACCCTTCTGACATGTGTCACATTTGTAAGGCTTATTACCAGTGTGTACAAGACCATGACGTTTTAAATTACTACTTTTACTGAAACTCTTCTGACATATCTCACATTTGTAAGGTTTTCCACTAGTGTGTTCAAGAATATGAGTTTTTAAAGTGCTACTTTGACAAAAACTCTTCTGACATATGTCACATTTGAAAGGTCTATTACCAGTGTGTACAAGAGCATGAGTTTTTAAAGTGCTACTTTGACTAAAACTCTTCTGACATATGTGACATTTGTAAGGTTTTTCACCAGTGTGTACAAGAACATGAGTTTTTAAAGTTTTACTAAGACTAAAACTCTTCTGACATATGTCACATTTGTAAGGTTTTTTACCAGTGTGTACAAGAACATGAGTTTTTAAAGTGTTACTTAAACTAAAACTCTTCTGACATATGTGACATTTGTAAGGTTTTTCGCCAGTGTGTACAAGAACATGAGTTTTTAAAGTACTACTTTGATTAAAACTCTTCAGACATATGTCACATTTGTAAGGTCTATCACCAGTATGTATCATTGCATGTCTTGTTAAATCATTTCTCGTTCTGTAATTCTTCTGACACATTTCACATTTATATGGTTTTTCACCAGTGTGTATACGAACATGATTTTTTAATTTACTACTTTCACTGAAACTCTTCTGACATATATCACATTTATAAGGCTTTTTGTCAGTGTGTGTACGAATATGTTTCATTAAGTTACTTTTTGTACTATAAGTACGGTAACATATATCGCAATCATGTGTTTTTATTCGGCCATTCGCAGCTGTATCAGTATTATTCACAATTTTACTGATAGACTGCGAATTTGTGA
Source organism: Agrotis segetum (assembly GCA_036375495.1). Classification (NCBI taxonomy): domain Eukaryota; kingdom Metazoa; phylum Arthropoda; class Insecta; order Lepidoptera; family Noctuidae; genus Agrotis; species Agrotis segetum. The sequence goes on from JAQSVV010000142.1 coordinate 4,145,577, forward strand.
CAAGCTTTGTGGATTTAGGAGCTGCAGACTTGTGTTTCTCGGTGTTCCGGATAATTAGTAAGTCAGTCTGTTCAGTTTTCTTTTGCTGGAATGTCATTGTATCTTCTTGTCTTGTCATTCGCACGTTTAGCTCTGGTTTCTTCGCTTCAGACACACCTGTGAAAATAAAACTAATAAGAAAGGAATACGTCATTATTCGTTAATTATGCAAACAAAACCCGTTACGCCTGTCAATAATTTTTATGTAAAAATATATGTACAAAGAATGTTAGGCTAGTCCCGACCCCGGCAGGCGTTGGCCCTCTAGAGGGGGGCCCCGTCATTATGCTGTCACTCATTGAGGCGCGCGTGGAACACAACGCGCCGTCGACCCGGGCATGGTCCATGGTCGGACAGCCAGTGGCTAATTACTAACCACGCGCATACCCGCGCCTACGGTGGCCGAAAACCGTCTGCCGACGTCCGTCGCCGTGGGCGTCTACCACTACGGCTGGGGTGGAGGGAGGACGCTGTATTCTACCTCACGCGGCCCACCTCCTCCTTCGCGAGCAAGACTGCTTCGCAGTTGGAGGCGACCGCTTCCCACTCCGCCTCGCCCTGCAGCATGGCCTCGACCAATGCCGGGACTAACAAAACTTTTCTACTATGCTATGGGGTTGTGGTGAATGACAAAAGGATTAGACAGATAAGTGTGACAGTTCCTTCGCCGCTACATTCAGAGAAGTTCACCCCAAAAAAGTTACCCAAATTGCTTCAGTTGATTCGTAATTATGTCAACTATCGGCATGTTAGTTAAGCACACAGTGATGATGTATCCGTGACTCACACTACGGTTTTTCTTTTTACAACTTTTGTTTTCTATATTTTCGTAAAGAAACACAAAAATCTATTTAAGTAAGATTAATTGAATTTTCGAACAGAGTGTAAGATGTACACTCAAGTCGAAAACCCGGTTAATTGGATTTTTTTAAATATTTTTTTTGTTTACATTATGAGCTATAAAGTATCATTAAAAATATATATTTCATGTGTATTGGTTACAAGTACGACAAATGTATTATAAAATCGCAAAGTTTTAGCTTGTTACGTTCTCTGAAAACATGTTTATTTCGCGACGGTCTGCGGTACTCCCGCAACACGCGCCTCATCATCATCATCAGCCGGAAGACGTTCACTGCTGAACATAGGCCTCCCCCTTAGACCGCCGCGCAGAACAAGAACTCGCCACTTGCATCCATCGGTTGCCCGCGACCCTCACGATGTCGTCGGTCCACCTAGTGGGAGGCCTGCCTACGCTGCGTCTTCCGGTCCGTGGTCACTACTCGAGAACTTTTCTTCCCCATCGGTTGTCAGTTCTACGAGCGACGTGGCCTGCCAATTTCCACTTCAACTTGCAAATTTTATGAGCTATGTCGGTGACTCTGGTTCTTAGCCGAATATCCATGTTCCGGATTTTATCCCGCAAAGAAACTCCGAGCTTATCTCTTTCCATTACTCGTTGAGTGACTCTTAGTCTCTCTAAAAGGCCAGCAGTCAAAGACCAGGTTTCAGAGCCATATGTCATCACTGGCAACACATACGTATGTTTCTCTAGAGACACTGTGGGATTCTCGATGAGAAGATAATTATCTCGTAGCTTGAGTTGCAATGGGGCCCCCATATAGCATCTCTAGCAGGGCGACTAAGCTCAGCCGCTTATGCTGTTAGAAAAATAAGGCAGTTAACCGATGTCGAAACTGCGCGTTTGGTTTACTTCAGCTACTTTCACAGTATTATGTCATATGGCATCCTATTGTGGGGCCGGGCAGCTGACATTGAATCTATTTTTATTTTGCAAAAAAGAGAAAAAAGAGCTGTCAGAGCAATTTACAATGTACGTCGTCGCGAATCTTTTAGAGAATTATTCAAAAAAATTAATGTAATGAGAGTGCCTTGTCAGTTGATATATGAAAATATAATAATATAATAAACATAAATATAATAAACATAATTTTAATACGAGAAATAAAGATAAAATTGATCAACCATATTTTAGATTGTCTAAAGTACAAAAATCTTTTATAGGGTTCTGTGTATCTTCCGGATTGAGCCGCGCTTGCCGAGGTTGGTCTGTGGATGGGTGACCATCTATCATAGCGAGTTTCCTCCGTGCCTCGGAAATCACGTAAAGCCGTTGGTCCCGGCTGTGATTTATAGATCTTTGACAGTCGTTACTGTTAGTCAGAAGCTCTAAAGTCTGACAACCAGTCTTACCAAGGGGTATCGTATTACCCAGTTACTGGGTTGTGGAAGTCCGACAGGCAGTCGCTCCATGTAAAATACTGATATCCAGCTGAATCTGGTTTGACTGGAAGCCGATCCTAATATAGTTGGGAAAAGGCTAGGCAGATGATGATTATTTTTTCGTATCCCATTCAGCAAACCCTTTCATTTAATACCCATATCATGGGGGTGCATTTCAAATAGTCAATCCGCCATCTTGGATGTCCGCCATGTTGGATTTAAGAAACGTCACTATTTTTTTCATATTCCTGACAGCAAAACCTTTCATTTAATACCCATATCATGGGGGTGGATTTCAAACAGTCCGTCCGCCATCTTGTGTAGGCCGCCATATTGGATTTGTTATAACGTTTCTTAGCTAATCATGTATTGTCATCAGAACTTAGAGCGTGTGCAAAATTTCAGCCTGCTAGCTTATCGGGAAGTGCCTTAAAATTGAGTTGCAAAAGTCCAACTGGAACGATAATCAAACAAATAAACAAACAAGAAAAGTGAGTTTATAAAAAACGTGGGAAAAATGGTTTTGGCCTACTTTTATGGGACTTATGGATATTACAATATCATTTTCCAAAATCAGTAGAAAAGTAACGAAAATGTGTTGGTACTGACGGTAAAACTATTAGAAGAGTTATATGTTCAAATGTGACTGTTTAGGTATTAAATGTTTTGAAAATGATAATTCTAAGTAATTACCTGTGTATTTTCATGAATAAATTATTATACTAAATAAATAAAACAAACATTCAAAAGCTTATTTTTTTGAAACGGCAAAATATTGAACCTCTTTTGACCTAGCGTTGCCTTAAGGCAACAGTCTAAAAATCTATTTTGAGAGATTAGTTTTTGTTTTAGTTTTAACATTATTATCTGGTCAACATTTAACTAAAATCAGTAGAAAAGTAAAATATAACGTTAAAAAAAAAATGAGTTTTAAACTATTTCGCGTATCGCGTTGTGTCGCAGCACAAGCGTGACACAGGCGCGTGCGACTGTTGCAACTTGCAAACGACGACTGAAGAGGTAGGGGTTGTGTTCCCCGCCCCCCGCTGTGCGTCCCGCTTCCTGTGCGCCGCCGCCGCGAGCGACTTCAGCTGATCGCTATGACCTGCCGTAACCTCTGTTATGCTCGCGTATAATTGCGGACATGATTGTGTCCAACTCGCAACCTTTTTTAGATAATATTGGGACAAAATATAACATGGTGTAAGGTATTATGTGATCACGTAATACGGGTATTGAAACACAATACTTCGCTTACAAGTTCTTTAATTATAACTCTTCTGACACTATACATGCTTATTTGGTGTTTCAAATAAAATGACTTTTTCAATGGCCACTTTGAATAAAATTCAGATGTATTAAAAAAAAATATTTTAACCAGTGTGTTCACAAACATGATTATTAAAATTTCCCCTTCAATTAAAACTCTTTTGACATGTCACATTTATAAGGTTTTTCATCAGTGACTTTTGAAATAACCATTTTCACTAAAACTCTTTTGACATATGTCACATTTATAAGGTTTCTCCCCTGTGTGCATCAGAATATGATCTTTAAATAACATCTTTGACTAAAACTCTTCTGACATATGTCACATTAATAAGGTTAATCCCCTGTGTGCATAAGAACATGACGTTTCAAATGACCATTTTGTTTAAAACTCTTCTGACATATGTTACATTTATAAGGTTTTTCACCAGTGTGATTAAGAACATGTGTTTTTAATTGACTACTTTGACTAAAACTCTTCTGACATATGTCACATTTGTGAGGTTTGTACCCTGTATGTATAAGAACATGTGTTTTTAAATAACATCTTCGACTAAAACTCTTCTGACATATGTCACATTTGTAAGGTCTATCATCAGTGTGTACAAATGCGTGAGTTTTTAAAGTACTACTTCGACTAAAACTCTTCTGACATATGTCACATTTATAAGGTTTCTCCCCTGTGTGCATAAAAACATGACTTTTTAAAGTACCATTTCCACTAAAACTCTTCTGACATATGTCACATTTGTAAGGTCTATCACCAGTGTGTACAATAGCGTGAGTTTTTAAAGTACTACTTCGACTAAAACTCTTCTGACATATGTCACATTTGTGAGGTTTGTAATCTGTATGTATAAGAACATGTGTTTTTAAATGACTTTTTCGACTGAAACTCTTTTGACATATGTCACATTTGTAAGGTTTTTCACCTGTGTGAATACGAACATGTTTTATTAAAACACTTTTTTTACTACAACTACGGTGACACACATCGCATTCATATGTTTTTATTCGATCATTCGCAGCTGTATCAGTATTATTCACAATATTATTGATAGATTGAGAATTTGTGACAAGCTTTTTGAATTTAGAAGGAGCTGCAGACTTGTATTTCTCGGTGTTCCGGATAATTAGTAAGTCTGTCTGTTCAGTTTTCTTTTGCTGGAATGTCATTGTATCTTCTAGTCTTGTTAGTCGTACGTATAGTTCTGGTTTCTTCGCGTCAGACACACCTGTGAATATGAAACTGGTAAGTAAGGATTGTTTTCCATGATGATGATGATGATGATGATGTGATCCGACCGATATCAGTCAGGGCGATTGCTTCAGCTCCGCTGTAGTTGTCGTAATACTATAGGGAATATAAATTGTTTGTAAGATCATAAAAAGCTGTTTATAAATTTTGGTGTACAAAAAGAGTTCTATTTATTCTGTCAGCTAAATGATAATATTCCACAACTATCACACAACGCCATCTTGGGACTAGGCTAAGCAGAGCTTGTGTTATGGGTGCTAGAAAAATAATAGTTATTTATGCAACTGTTGTATAATCAGGAATATTAAAACACAAATGTGGGTTTATCACACGAGGCGTAGCCGAATGTGATAATGAGTCATTTAATACCACATGAGTGATTTAATACCTAATTATAATAGTTGCATACAAGACTTTATCTACAATCATGATGAGAATCCTCTATAACAGATTCTCATACCGTTTGATTCCGTCCGTAGCTGCGCTCTGAGGCGGACGTTGCAACACGGTACATATTAATAATATGCACCAGCTTTAATATCGTACAACGCGGCGCAAGCCGACGCTCGAAATTGTTTTATCATGAGTGATAAACTTGTGCTAAATGAACTGCTGCGATCCTGCAGCAGAAGCTGGACGTGATGGACGAGGTGTCCACCGTCCAGATCTGTGTCACGAACTTCAGCGAGGACGACATTGCTGCTGCGAAGCTGCTGCTGTTCCGGTCGCTTAATAAAGTAGACCGGATGGTGTCTCGTCGACGCTACACTACGAAGAAAAGTGTGCAAGACATCATCTCCGTCATCAAAGACCTATTTGATGATACCCCACATCAAGGGGTACGCGAGAAAAAAAAATCCCACTTTCCGTGTAAGTATAGGAGGTACCCTAAAAAAAATATTTTACGAGATTTTATTTTACCACTTTTTCGGCCCTACAAATCAGTATATTTACACCAAATTACAGCTTTCTAGTACTGGGCGTCTCTGAGCTAAGCTGCGGACAGACGGACGGACGGACGGACATGGCGAAACTCCTTGTTGACTACGGAACCCTAAAAAAACTATCAACCCCAAAAACTCCAGGAGTCGAATTTCACAAAATCCCGTCTGAGGTAGAACCTACGTCCTAAAAAAACCCATATGCAAAGGAGGTGTTAATTTTTCGGCCCAACCATGTACCGAGGTACAAATTATTATTAAAATCCCTTCCAATAATTAGTATTTTTAGCAGTATTTAAAATCCTTCAATACTAGATAGAAAAGGAAATAAAAGTATATGAAAAAACACTACTTCGCAACGGAACTGCGTTCAAAGAAACGTTTATGACAGCTTCAATCTGTTTCATCTGTCAAAATCACGTCAAAATATGACATCGATGTTTCATTATTTGACAGCTTTTTGACAGTAATGAATATCAACAACAATAGAAAAAAACTATCGAACTAGGTCGGGAACCCTGGCTTTTGGCCGGCAGATAACCAAACGCAAAAAATAATACGAAATGTGAAATAAATGCATTTTTTAAAGTTCTTATTCCCATGATTATTCACAAAATATGTGTACTAGTAATTATAACTTAATTGAAATACATAAATAAATTCTGTAAAGTACATTTTTGGGTTTTCACACGTTTATAAATGAAGTAACGAAACGCATCATGTCGGAGACGTATGACATTGCTAGATTGAAAATCAATTCTTGGGTTGCAAGTTTTAACATTTTGGATCGACAATTTCTTATGGTACAAATGCCCAAATAAATACAACATATTTTTTTTCAAAATCTACGATTTTTTTCCTATAATTTCGTATTTTTGTCCTTGAGGTACACGGCTTGGCCTTAAATGTAGGGAACAAATTAACACCTCCTTTGAAACTTCTTACTATAAAGAATTAAGTCCCGTATTTAGTGAGCATCTACGTCCTAAAAACCTCAATGCATATTTTGTCACTCCCAACACTAAACTTGTAATAACGAAGTGTCATGCAAAGTAACAACCCCAAAAAATCCCCTTAGGGATAGAATTTCAGAAAATCCTGTCATACGCAGTGCCTACGTCTTAAAAAAAAATTCGTGTATGTAAAACTAATGTAAAATTTGAGACTCCCAACTCCAAAAGCAACCCTTTAGAGGTGAAATTCCACAAAATCCCGTCTTAGTGAGTACCTACGTCCTTAAAAAAATCCACATGAAAAATTATAAACCTTTATCTATCAACATCAAAAACAACCCTTTAGGGGTCGAACTTCGGAAAACACCGTCTTAAGTAGCGCAGACGTCCTAAAAAGAACCCGCACGCAAAATTTGAAACTTCTACTACTAGTAACAAAGTTTCATACAACCTAATAACCTATCAACCCCTTAGGGGTGGAATAGGCTAGTTGCCTAAAAAAATGTAATTAGTCCGTCTTTTAGATTATTCAAAAATAAGGGACACGTATTTTTTTATTTGTAAATTAGACCAAAAATGACAAAGATATAGCCTATTAAAGTTACGTGTGACGTCACGATGCGTGGCATTTTTCGCGCAGAGTGACGTCACAGGTAACTTAAATAGGCTAATCTAATTTTAAGGTAAAATAGGTTAATCTTTGTTCTTTTTTGTTTAATCAAAAAAAGAAAAAATACGTGTCCAATATTTTTTTATAATCTAAAATACGGACTAAATAGAATGTAATTATTTTGACCCTGGAAACTACCCTATTTTCCAAGCTAACTCCTTAGCGAGCACCTACCTACATCCTAAAAAGAACCCTTGTTCAAAAATTTAAACCACTAGCACTGGTAGTTTCCGAGATTTCGTGTCCTATGAGTGAGTGACATCAATGTTTGTTCTAAGACTTTAGGAAATTCAAATTTCCTAAGGTCTTGGAACGTTATTCAGCAACATGCGCTGAGTTACCCCACGAGAGGTTTTGCGCTATTAACGTTACACGTTGTATAGATACCATTGTATAATCTATGATACATACCACTTTGAAGTTCCTGCTCTGGTTCAATACTCTCATTGTCTTGTTCACAAACATCTCGTAATGCTTCTTTGATATCATGATGTTCCTCCTCGAATTCAAAACTTTCATTTGTTTCCTCAAAGTCATCTTGTAATTCTTCTTTAATATCACGATATTCCTCCTCAGATTCAATACTCTCATTTTCTTCTTCACAATGATGTTGTAATTCTTCTCTGACATCAAGATTTTCTTCCACGGATTCAATACTATCATGTTCTTCCTTACGATCATCTTGTAATTCTTCTTTGATATCAAAGCATTCTGATTGACATTTATCAAGTAGATAGTTAACATGCATTGTTGGAGTTATAATAAACCCATTGAAAAATTCTCTCTCATTTCGGTTTATTCTTAGTGTTACCTGTAACAAGCAGTTAAAATGTTGATCAGTCACTACAAGCTATCCAAATGCTTACTTTACTTTTGACAGCTACATCAGATGTCTTTTTTTAAGAATGTTGCCCCACACTAGGAGTTTCTTTCTGAATCGCGGGTCCATTTACAAACATAGAAAGATGTGACTTTCTATGTTTGCAACATAAAGACGCAGATCCGTAACAACTACTAGCATATCATATTAATTCTGTAATGTTTGGTCCCTACTGCATGTCTACGACTGATGGACACATTGATTCTTGTTAGATTAAAATATTTGTGTTTAATAAAAATCATGGTATTTAATAAAAATAATAGTACCTACACTATAATACCTGTAATAATACGAGTATAATTATTACCTACTTGAGAATTGTTAATTGTTCCTTGCATTGTCAATGTAATTGATATTATATTATGTTGCCGGGCCCTAACCGGGTTTCATGTTGATACTTATACATTACTGTAAGACCTATGTACTACACATGAATGCAATAAAGAATTTGAGTTTGAGTTGGTATAGGCACTGCCTCATCGCAAGCGAGCTCACCTGTAATGTAACGTTACAGATTCAAAGACAATAGAGCATCAAATTGCACACTTTTATGTTACATTACCGGTGAATCGGTGACTGCTCACGATGAGCGCCTTAAAGATTCGCAGCGTGCATTATTTTACTGAACTTTTCTCATTTTAAAATTTTTTTGTTATAATTTTAAGCCCTTTCATAACAACGGAGGTGGATCAAATGCTTTTCAAAATACATGGAGAGAATAGAACATACGTTATTGTTCACCAAAATTTTACAATATTGCTGAAACTATGGTTACAATGGTGGTCTTATCATTAATAGCATGGAGATAAGAGAGGATTGTGGATACCAGCCTGCCATACACAATACTGAAGAGAGCCACACATAGTACTGTTATAACAATTCAAACCTCACCTCATCATCCTCATTCAACATCTGAGTGAACAGCTTCTCTGCTTCCAGACATTTCCTCTGCAATTGACAGCATTGCTTTAGTCTAGTGTAGCAGAAGACACAAGCGAGCATCGGTCTACTGTCTTCAGTTACAAACTGCAACAAAAGTATGAAAAATGAAGAACTTTACTATGAGTGTGATTAAAGAATGGTTTTTGATAAAGATTGCTTAAAAGATGCGTTTCTTCAAAAAGTTCATTCTTCTCGTTTGCTTCACAGTAACAAAGTACTCGTGCTTGAATAATATTATCTTTAAAGATCATTTACTTACTGGAATCTCAGTCAGTTTCTCGAAAAGTTGTTGCAGTTCCAAACTGGTAACCTTATACATACGAACATCTTCCACTAAACATATTCTACACATTTGCAGCTTTTCTATTTTCATATTGTGAACTAATTTATTGAATTTGTTGCAAAAATCACAGGTGTTAACAACAAATATTATTTTAATTTTATCTAAAATAAATAAAACCATTAGGATTTGGCCATAGATAAAGACTGGTAGTGACAATGACAGCAGCGTTGCCACTTGCCAGTATGATTTCCCAAAAAGGTACGGTTGGCTTTCTGAAAAGGTACGGTTTATAACTTCAAGGTACGGTTGGGCCAGGATACTTCTGCAAGAACTAGATCAGTTTTTTTTCTTCTTCAAATTGGCTGTCTGTGATCATAGCTTCGAAAAAAAGCGATATAAAATCGAATATTCAAAGGGACATGGTGAAGTAGAACATTATTACCGATTGCCATGCCAATGCAATAGTCTACTCATATTCTACAGAAAAAACAAGGTGTTTGTCAAAAAAAATGAAATATAATGTTTTAGGAACTAAGACACAAATTAAATAAATGGAATTTCCATTTATGTAATTTATGCATATTTTTAGTATAAAATGTGCCAGAAAGTTGAAAAAAGTACGAGTCTCATTATTTTGTATTAATTAACCGTCTTTTTTAGTTTTATTAGTTGTTTTTTACCTTTGTAGTGAAAAATAAATCACAAGTATAGAAAAGGTTCGATAAAGGTACGTTCTAGCCAAAGTACGCGGGTTGTGGTACGATTGAATAGTACGGAAAACCGTACTTTTTGGTACGGTCTGGCAACGCTGCTGGTAATGACAGCAGCGTTGCCAGTATGATTTCCCAAAAAGGTACGGTTGGCTTTCTGAAAAGGTACGGTTGGGTCCAGTTGGGTCAGGATACTTCTGCAAGAACTAGATCAGGTTTTTTTCTTCTTCAAATTGGCTGTCTGTGATCATAGCTTCGAAAAAAAGCGATATAGAATCGAATATTCAAAGGGACATGGTGAAGTAGAACATTATTATCGATTGCCAATATTGAACAAATTCATTTGTAAATCAATTATAGAATGAACTCGAAGAAATAAAAACTGATCTTGTTCTTGCAGAAGAATTCCGACCCGTACGGTTTCGCTAGAATTTTAAAAATGCTATAGTCTACTCATATTCTACAGAAAAAACAAGGTGTTTGTCAAAAAAAAATGAAATATAATGTTTTAGGAACTAAGAAAATTCCATTTATTTAATTTGTGCCCATATTTTAGTATCAAATGTGTCAGAAAGTGGAAAAAAGTATGAGTCTCATTATGTTCTATTAGTTTTATTAGTTGCTTTTTACGTTTGTAGTAAAAAATAAATCACAAGTAGGTATAGAAAAGGTATGAAAAAGGTACGGTCGAGCCAAGGTACGGTTGTGGTCACAGACTAGTAGAGAGTATACACTGTTGTGGTACGATAGTATGACGAATAGTACGGAAAACCGTACTTTTTGGTACGGTCTGGCAACGCTGAATGACAGTTCTAAGCAGTGTTGCCAGTGGCAGCAGGGTTGCCAACTCAATGCCACGGTTAGGTGGTTAGGTGCTACCTTGCTAAGTGATATCTCAAATACCTAGTGCTAAATTGCAAGAAAGCTTCAAAAATAGTGCCAAATATATGAATTTAATAAAAAAGAACATATTTAACAGAATATGTTATAATTTTCGAATGGGGCCGGCAAGTCAAAGCTAATTGTAGATGGCGCCACCACTGCTTAGACCTAATCCGACCAATGACGTAGTACTATTTTGAAGTACCTTTAAGATTTGAACTGATTTGAACCAATAACGATGCTTGGTGCAAGCAGTACTAGCGCCATTAGTTCCCCAGGTGCCAGCCCCATTGTTGTTACATTAAATATCTAAAAGTTATATTTGTCGGAGAATGAACACAGAAGCACAATATTTTAGAATAACGCCATCTATTATCATGCTGCGGAATCAACAGAAAATAACGCCATCTATTATCGTTGGCGTGGAATCAAAACAGATACGCAATTTAGAATCTCTATTGATTATTGTTAATTTAGAATAACGCTATCTATCTCTCATTGGAGTAACTATTAAGTTAGAATGGGGATGGCAACTCAAAGCTTATCGTAGATGGCGCTGCGATAGTTGGTCCCCACGTCTACCTTGTACAAAAAAACAAACAAGATTATTTGTTATAAAAATTGAGTATAAATACAAAACAAATATGGAAAATTATTCGTCCATGCAAGTACTATATACTAAAAGAAGAATTAAGACGCCGCGGCGCATCTACAAGAGGAAAAAAGTGATTTAATTGAGTGGTTATACATTTGATTTTACCGTAATAAATCCACAATTACTTGTAGTTGAGGTTTCAATTTTTGAGTTTAGGTATGTTTTACCTGTCCTCTCCTTTATCAAGAATATAATGCTGGTTTTGACTTTCTATTTTGATAAAATATCATAATTTTTTAATTCAGTAATTTTAACCTTTTTTTCTATTTAGATTCGAGAAATATCACAATATATTTAATTTCTTAACACCACAACTATTACAAAACTCGTTCCAGGTGATAATTCTTCAATTTTCGAGCGATGCAATACTGGTACTTAACCTCCAAAAGAAAAGTAGATATTATTTTGAAAAGTGTATTCCATCATTTTTACAGCTTATTACACAACATCTAGTCATTTTACATCAATAAATGGTTTTTTTTCTGAAAATTCCTTTGATTTTACAGATCTTTGGGGACCAAACTGTCATTTTCACTTTGACACTTGCCTTCCCCATTGACAGATTGTTTAGGAGCGTCAAATTAGTCGTAATTTGGAGATGGTTAGCATGGGGAGCAACGGAAAGGGTTGACAATCTTAGTACTTGGAAACGGGTAATCGTTCTCGTATAAGTATGCAAAATAAGATTGAACACCAGAAGTACTGCCGGCTTGCACATGAAACTGACATTTTAATTTGGTTACATTATATTGTGCTACTTTTACAAAACCCGCTTATAGATGGCAGTATTACAAGATTTGTGACTACGTAGTTCTATTATATACGCAAGATGGCGTGCAAACAGTCATTCATTTGACTCTTTGGTATGACCAGCCTTTGCTCAATTTATATGAGTAGTATAATCTCGATAAACTTATTTATTATAAACAATACAACGAGAAAACAATAAAATATTATTTGGAAGCTCATTAAAATATAAAGTAATAAAAAAAACAAGATTTAGTAACTGAATTTATTTATATTTTAAGCAACAGCAACACTACAACAAATGACAAACAAACTTGGCCGCCGGTTTGCGTTAACGTATTTTCCGCGTCTTGTTTGTTTTTCCAGATTTTAACCGTCCTAAAGTGCTTTTTCCACCTAAGTCCGTTGTCGTCGAGTCTCGGCTCCTCCGGCCGTGTTGATTTTGTGCTTGTGTTGTTGTTAAAATCAAGTTTTGAGACAGGACTCTGACGAACCGTTTGGTGCCGCAAATTTTGTGTTTATGACGTTAAATCTTCCTACTATTATCATGTCTAACAGACAGTGTTGCGTCCCCGGATGATGATGATACGGATTTGTATAAAGTTAAAGCAAGAAAACTAAGTAAGAAGTGTTTTAAAAGAAAGAAATAAAAAATAAGTCTAAGATCGTTGTTTTTTTTTTAATAGTTGTGAATTACTTTTTCGCTTTTCACATAACTGCAAGCGATTAAGTAATTCACATAAGTACCCTAAACCGCCTAAACCAATATTCAAGCAGTGGAGTAGGTACGAATGTAAGTATGTATGTGTGTATGTACGTATGTAGTATGCTTGTGTGTTGGCATTAGTTCCAAAACCTGCGTCCAGAGGGCGACATTTGACGTTTCTCAGTTTCGACGCAGAGTTGTACCTCTATCCCATATTATAATAAAAGTACTCTGTGCACCGAACGAATAGTCGAGTCAAATGTCGGTGCGGAAGTTAAATCAGCTATTCGACGTTGACAGGTAGTGACGTTGACAGATGTTGGCTAACCTGTGTGGGGTAGGCCACATGGGCGGTCAGTTTTGGTGAAGTGAACACTTTGAATCGGTCCGGCAAGCTGGGTAGACATCTTGGTTGCTCGTCCATGTTAAACTTCTCGTGTTCCTAAGTTTTTAATCGAGCGATATCTCGGACATCCTTGACTATTTTGTATTCAGTGTGTATTAGCAAGTAATTAAAAGTGTTAACGAAGATTTTCTGAATGTTATTTCCGATATCCCAACCCCTCTGATAACGAACTCTCCGTTATATTAATAAACAAAAACAAACAAAGATATAGTTAAATTGGACAATGTGTTCATTAAATACAAATAAAAAAACAAAAGAGAGGTGTGAGGTGAGAACAGCACCACCTCGCCTCTACTCCACGCTTCAGGCGTTTTGCCCTCGAAGAGGACGGAATTAAAGAGTTTTTGGAGGACTTTAAGTACCGGTGTTCCACCCGCTCTCAAAAGCTCTGAAGTGATTAGGTCCTCGCCCGGCGCCTTGTTGTTCTTAAGCTGCTTCAGGGCCATCCTAATCTCGTACAGACTGATGTCCGGGATATCTTCGGTATAATGTCGGGACAGCTTTTTTTTTCGTGGTAAAATCATCAAATGAGTCCTCCAACCCCGGGCAGGGCGGGAGGGACTGTCAGACTTGTACTGAACAAAATCCACGGTGTCCTTCGGTAGCCCTTTGTGTGCCGGAGTCGCGGTATACGTATGTCCCGCAACCCCGGCAGGTGTCGGGACAGCTTGGCTCTTGGATCTCCTACCAAGCTGTCAACGGGCTTTGCGACCGAAGTGTATAACTGTCCATAGAACCTCTCGATTTTGCCTAAAACCTCTGCTTTAGTCGACGCTATGCTGCCATCCTCCCGTTTCAGCTTTGTCATCTGGCTTTGCCCAATAGACTTGTCGATTGCGAACACTTTAGAGCCTTGGTTTCGCTGTATGGTCTCTTTAACACGATTCGTATTAAAGAGACGCAGATCGTGTCGCAAGGACTTAGATATACGTCTATTGAGCTGCCTGTATGACTTCGCGTCATCGGAAGACTGCAACTGTAGCAAACGTCGTTCAGCCATGAGGTTTAAGGTTTGCTCGGTCAATTTCTGAGGTCTATCTTTACGGTAGGGTCTAAAAAACTTAGACCCTACCGTGCGGACAGTTTCCACTAGCCCGTCGTTAATCTCGTCCACTGACTCTAAGTTCTCAAGGCGAGCAAAGCGATTAGAGAATTGAATATGGGGCCGAGTAGGTCAGAGCGTATAGACTTCATCAGGTTGGACCTTTCAAGTTTAACATTGATATTCAGCGAGGCTCTTACGATTCGGTGATCGCTACCGGTTTTTACCCTGTTGATCACAGAGACATCACTGAATATCCGTTTCTTGTCGGTCATGAAGAAGTCTATCTCGTTTCTCGTGAAACTATCGGGACTCAGCCAGATCCATTTCCTGTGAGGCGGCTTCTGGAAGAAAGAGTTCATCATGAAGAGTTCCACTTTCTCCAGAAATCGTCGATCGAGTCGGCCAGCCTCTGTCCCCTAGGGTTCCGTTACCCATACCCAAATTGCCCCACTCTCAACTCATCACCGCTTTTCTTGCCCAACTTTGCGTTAAAGTCCCCCATAACAACAGTGAAGTGGGTTTTTCACCAGTGTGAATAAGAACAGGAGTTTTTAAATTACAACTTAAGGACTTTACTCATGGCACGATGCGACGCGATTTTAAAGAATTCCAACAAAAACGCAATTCGATTGACTTCACGTTGTCATGGCCATCGTGTTTTGTTTTCTTCTATCCATAGATAACAACGTGTTCTATGTCTTATGTCATAGTGGTAAGGTTGATATTCACTTGTAGTTGGAATTCGTTCAAATCGCGTCGCATCGCGCCATGAGTAAAGTCCCTTTTATTTTTTTTTATCATGATAGAATCATCAAATGAGTCCTCCCACCCCGGGCAGGGCGGGAGGGACTGTCAGACTTCTACTGACTAAAATCCACGTTGTCCTTCAATAGCCCTTTATGTTCTGGGGTCACGGTAAGGAAATAATCCCCATGCCCGCGCCTACGGTGGCCGGAGATCGTCTAGCGACGTCCGTCGCCGTGGGCGTCCACCAGCGCGGGTGCGGCGGAGGGAGGACACTGTCCTCTCTCGCACGCGGCCCGCCTCCTCCTCCGCGAGCATTACTGCTTCGCAGAAGGAGGCGACCGCTTCCCACTCCGTCTCGCACGACAGTCGTTCCTTCCACACTGCCCTGAGATCGCGCCGGAGCTCTTCCCACCACGCCTCGAATTCTCGAGGCAGCGGGGTCACGCCCCGGCGCTGCGCCTCCACGCGCCACTCATAGACGCGCTGGAGGGCAGTCGCCTCCAGATCCCAGGGCAGCAATTCGGCAAGGAGGTTGACTGATTCGCCGGCAATTGTGCGGTATCCCCGGATCATCCGGGTAGCCATGACCCTCTGGCATGCAACCAACTTCAGTGGTCGCGTCCGGATGCTCAGGGCACACACAGAGGCCCCGTAGAGGGCCATGGAGCGCACGACGCCAGCGTACAGCCGACGGCAGGAAGCGTTTGACCCGCTGAGATTGAGCAGGAGTCGCCTGAGGGCGGCTGCTACCCGGTTCAGCTTTGGGGCCAAACTCAGGAAATGATCCCTGAAGTTCCACCGGCTGTCGAGGACGAGTCTCAGGTACTTTATCGTCCCCCTGACGCCGATGCGAACCCCTCCCACCATTATGTGGGACTCCGATCGTGGCGCGTTCAGAGGGCCGTGAAAACACATGGCCTCTGTTTTGTGAAGCGCCACGTCGAGTCCCAACTGCCGGATCCTCGGACTTTCCTTCCGCCCCAAGACAAGCGTGTCGTTGGCTTACGCCGATGCCGTCAGGGAGGTCGCCATGCACAACAAAGCAATTTGGATTTTTTTACTGTCTGTGAGTTGCTGATTTCAAATTAATATATTTGTCATTTAGTAAGGGATTATTTAAGTAAAAAAATAAATAATACAAGTTAATATAATTTAATAAAAGTGTCCAATACAAAAAAAAGTTAGATTAATTTCAATACAATTAAAAAATTCAGACATTCACCCTCACTCTTATAGTGTCAATAATGGGGGCTTTTACCTTAAAATGCGCAAGAAAAAGTTTCACTTTTACCGTGGTTTCATAAAACCACACAATACCCTTTTTTATATTTTTTTCATTTTTTCATCTGGAGTGCTGGGCCCCTGGTCATAGTGGGCCCTAGGCACTGGGCTAAAGTGCCTTATGGATAATACGGCACTGCCTATATGTATAGTGTATCTATCTTGTATTATATAGCGACATAGCCAGGATTGTGTGAGTTCCATGTACTTCAGAGCCATCTTTGACTAGAAACCTAAGTCTTTTATTGACTTGAATGACTCTGGCGGTTGAGAGTATGTCATGCTCACTCAAAAGTCTTGCTGATGGTGGCGTGTGTGTCGGATCATTTAGTTCCCTTCAAAATGGTTGAGGTGAATTGAATGGTACTGATATATGTATATGTCATGTTGGCGAACGGGCGCGGTCAGTTGGGACTGGTCATCTCTTAGAAACTATATTTTTGAATTGTCTTTTTTGTATTTACTATGGACACTAATAACTTGCCACATCGTTCTCACGTAATGTACCATCTGATGATGAATGATGTAACACGTTCAGTTAACATTTTGGCGATTGAAAAAGAGTGTCCATGGAGTTTTCTGCTTTTTCTTCTCCATAGAGATCTACGCTTTGGAATGAGCACCTACGGTACTTTCACAGTTTTTTATGTCCTGTGACTGGGATTGTAGCACCATAACTATTTTTGTACTACATAGTTTTATTATGAATGGCCTGTTGGTCTAGTGGTTAGTGACCCTGACTGCTACACCGGAGGTCGTGGGGTCGATTCCCACCCAGGACAAATGTTTGTAATAATAATAATAATAATCTTTATTGCATAAACTGGTATTTGTAATTAACATTGTTGATATGATGTTGAAAAGATTCATAGAATTACAGATTTATTGGGTGAGGTGCTGTTCTCCTTGCTAGATTGCTGAGCAACCATCGTACTCATTACACAACAAATGTTTGTGTAATGAGTACGATCATTTGTTCTGTGTCTGGGTGTAATTTATCTATAATATTTATGTATTCAGAAATATATAAGTATGTTTATCAGTTGTCTAGTACCCATAACACAAGCTCTGCTTAGCTTGGGACTAGATGGCGTTGTGTGATAGTTGTGGAATATTATTATTATTATATGATATTTGACAATTCAAAAGTGCCTGTCCAGCTTGGTAAATAAGATTAGAAAACCGGAAGTTGCCACTGTGATCTCGCTACCAGCACTTTGAACGATTTTTTTTTTCACTTATTACATTAGTTTTATAACACAATAATAAATCTAACAAACCTGCGTTCTTTGTTTACATCAAATATTTTAAAACGTTGTCAGCAAACAAAAAGATAAGTTCCGTTTCAAGACAATCTGGCCATGTTGAAATGGCCTAGTTGAATTGAATATAAGATTCGATTTAAGGTTTTTTACCAGTGTGTATAAACAAATGAGTTTTTAAATGAATACTTTGATTAAAACTCTTCTGACATATCTCACATTTGTAAGGTTTTTCACTAGTGTGTTCAAGAACATGGGTTTTTAAAGTCCTACTTAAACTAAAACCCTTCTGACATATGTCACATTTGTAAGGTCTATCACCAGTGTGTATAAGACCATGACGTTTTAAATTACTACTTTTACTGAAACTCTTCTGACATATCTCACATTTGTAAGGTTTTTCACTAGTGTGTTCAAGAACATGGGTTTTTAAAGTACTACTTCGACTAAAACCCTTCTGACATATGTCACATTTGTAAGGTCTATCACCAGTGTGTACAAGAACATGAGTTTTTAAAGTACTTCTTTGACTAAAACTCTTCTGACATATGTGACATTTGTAAGGTTTTTCACCAGTGTGTACAAGAACATGAGTTTTTAAAGTTTTACTAAGACTAAAACTCTTCTGACATATGTCACATTTGTAAGGTCTATCACCAGTATGTATCATTGCATGTCTTTTTAAATCATTTCTCGTTCTGTAATTCTTCTGACACATTTCACATTTATATGGTTTTTCACCAGTGTGTACACGAACATGATTTTTTAATTTACTACTTTCACTGAAACTCTTCTGACATAAGTCACATTTATAAGGCTTTTTGTCAGTGTGTGTACGAATATGTTTCATTAAGTTACTTTTTGTACTATAAGTACGGTAACATATATCGCAATCATGTGTGTTTATTCGGCCATTCGCAGCTGTATCAGTATTATTTACAATTTTACTGATAGACTGCGAATTTGTGACAAGCTTTGTGGATTTAGGAGCTGCAGACTTGTGTTTCTCGGTGTTCCGGATAATTAGTAAGTCTGGCTGTTCAGTTTTCTTTTGCTGGAATGTCATTGTATCTTCTTGTCTTGTTAGTCGTACGTATAGCTCTGGTTTCTTCGCTTCAGACACACCTGTGAAAATAAAACTAGTAAGAAAGGAATACCACATTATTCGTTAATTATGCAAACAAAACCCGTTACGCCTATCAATAATTTTCATGTAAAAATCTATGTACAAAGAATGTTAGGCTAGTCCCGACCCCGGCAGGCGTTGTCCCTCTAGAGGGAGGCCCCCATCATTATACTGTCACTCATTGAGGCGCGCGTGGAACACAACGCGCCGTCGACCCGGGCATGGTCCATGGTCGGACAGCCAGTGGCTAATTACTAACCACGCGCATACCCGCGCCTACGGTGGCCGGAAACCGTCTGCCGACGTCCGTCGCCGTGGGCGTCTACCACTGCGGCTGGGGTGGAGGGAGGACGCTGTATTCTACCTCACGCGGCCCACCTCCTCCTTCGCGAGCAAGACTGCTTCGCAGTTGGAGGCGACCGCTTCCCACTCCACCTCGCCCCGCAGCATGGCCTCGACCAATGCCGGGCGAGAAAGGTCGGCTTCGGTAAGCTAACAAAACTTTTCTATTATGCTATGGGGTTGTGGTGAATGACAAAAGGATTAGACAGATAAGTGTGACAGTTCCTTCGCCGCTACATTCAGAGAAGTTCACCCCAAAAAAGTTACCCAAATTGCTTCAGTTGATTCGTAATTATGTCAACTATCGGCTTGTTAGGCACACAGTGATGATGTATCCGTGACTCACACTACGGTTTTTCTTTTTACAACTTCGTTTTCTATATTTTCGTAGAGAAACACAAAAATCTATTTAAGTAAGATTATTTGAATTTTTCGAACAGAGTGTAAGATGTACAGTCGCCCAAGAAAGTGGTGTACCACCCTAAGGTTGAATATCGCTTGCAGATTCATAGGTGATAAAGATTAGTTTCGCTTGCAGATCGATCTGACAACTTCTATTGCTGTCTTTATCTGATTATTGATAACGACTATTACTGTTTGTAACGTGACAGCTGTTCTTAGTTTGAACTTGATGGAACCAATGACGTCGTCGGCGGGGGGCTGTAGATTTTGATGAAAAAATTGTATCTAAAAATTCAGAATTGTTATCAACAAGTTACATAAAATTGTAAAGGCACAAGGCGAATCCACAAACCTACAATTTCTGTAAACTTGTAATTACAATATCAATAAAAAACAAGCTAAAAATAGATTTATCCTTTTATTAAATTTCTACAATCAATTATTTTAAAATACTTATAACAAACAAAAACATAGCATATATAGTAATATTTAGAAGATATCGAAAATTTTTAAATTAGAAACGGGTGTAACCGCCGTTGGCCTCTATAACCTCTAAAAGACGAGACCTCATTGAACCAACAAGCCGTGAGCAAATATCGGTTCCCCGCATTTCCTCCCAAATATAATTACAGTGACTAATAAGAGCTTGTTTGGTTCTTTCATTTTGATGCGACCATCGTTGGACCATAAGGCCCCAAAGATTTTCTATCGGGTTGAGGTCCGGCGATCTTGAGGGCCACTGAATTACCCTTACGTCAGTGTGTGAACGAAACCAGGCTCTTACGATCCTCGCATTATGAATTGAACAATTATCTTGAACAAAATCAAATTGTGGCACTTCGTTCTCCGGGTTAACATTACGGACTGTCGGTAGCATTGCATTCTGAAGCACGTCGATATAATTTACAGCCGTCGCTCGAGGAGGTAGAGAACACAATTCTCCTACACCATCCGCACTCATCCAGCCCCAAATATTTACGGAAATTCGACCAGATTCTCTATTTGGAATTACATGATCATCTTTATACCGTGTTGAATTATATCGCCAAAGGTGAAGACGTCCTTGCTGACTGGATTTAAACGTTTTTTCATCACAAAACACTGTATTAGACCAATCAAACTTTAACTGCTCTCTGGCGAAGTTCAGACGAGCAAGTCTGTGAGCATCCGTCAAATATATTTTCTTGGCGTAATGCCTGTGGTGCAACCCCATGTAATGTAGATGATTCCTTATTGTTTGGGCACTCACATCGAACATCTCCGCAAAATGTTTTGTGGGCTTAAAACCATTAATTTCATATTTCCGTCTCATGAATTGTCTATCGTTATTGGAGAGTGCAGGCCGGCGACCACTTCTTCTGTGATCCAACAAACTTCCCTCCTCTCCTTCACGACGAATCCAAAAGCGGACAGAACGCCTCGATATATTCAAATTCCGGGATATCGCACTGATACTGCTTCCCTCATTAAATTGGGCAATTATTTGTGTTCTTTCGGCAATGGTCAAGTTGGCAGGCATTGAGATGATTTTATATGCAGTTGATTGAAAAATAACACGGAAAATATATCGATTTTTTGCATATATTTGACAAAATGTCAATTGTCAGTTTTCTTTTTCAAATGGAATTCGGTTGTCTATTTAAATAGTTTTTATTACTTTTGTTTGGAAACATTTCAATTGCTTTGTAGAAACTAATGTCCTTTTCATTTATACTAAAGGTTAAAATGTCATGTACTTATATGTGACATAATGACGTATGAATACTAAATACATAGGTTTACGTCATGATATTGTTGTCTCTTTCAGTAATATCTTTTTATAACGAACCTTGTTGTAATTTTCGATGACCGGGAAACTAAATCAAAACTGGTACACCACTTTCTTGGCTGACCGTACACTCAAGTCGAAAACCCGGTTACTTGGATTTTTTAAAATATTTTTTTTTATTTACATTATGAGCTATAAAGTATCATTAAAATATATATTTCATGTGTATTGGTTACAAGTAAGACAAATGTATTATAAAATCGCAAAATTTTAGCTTGTTACGTTCTCTGAAAACATGTTCATTTCGCGACGGTCTGCGGTACTCCCGCAACACGCGCCTCATCATCATCATCAGCCGGAAGACGTTCACTGCTGTACATAGGCCTCCCCCTTAGACCGCCACGCAGAACAAGAACTCGCCACTTGCTTCCATCGGTTGCCCGCGACCCTCACGATGTCGTCGGTCCACCTAGTGTTAGGCCTGCCTACGCAGCGTCTTCCGGTCCGTGATCACCACTCGAGAACTTTTCTTCCCCATCTGTTGTCAGTTCTGCGAGCGACGTGGCCTGCCCATTGCCACTTCAACTTGCAAATTTTATGAGCTATGTCGGTGACTGGTTCTCAGCCGAATATCCATGTTCCGGATTTTATCCCGCAATGAAATTCCGAGCATAGCTCTTTCCATTACTCGTTGAGTGACTCTTTAGTCTCTCTAAAAGGCCAACAGTCAAAGACCACGTTTCAGAGCCATATGTCATCACTGGCAACACATACGTACGTTTCTCTTGAGACACTGTGGGATTCTCGATGAGAAGATATCTCGTAGCTTGAAGCTTCCCAAACGCTGCCCATCCTAGTTGATTCTTCGGGCGACCTCTTTCTCGAAGTTGGACCTACCTAACTGAACAATCTGCCCAAGGTAAGTATAATGGTCCACAACTTCGAGAGTATCATTCCCAACAACAACCGGTAAGAGTGCCATGTGTCGTACACTCATTGATCATAGTTTGGCGAGAGGTACCTAACTATACGGTGATAATTATTTATTGTAATTATGTGGTGTTATAGGTAATTAAAAAAAAACTTTTGGTACAAAATACAAACTGGTGTAAAAATTTTTGGAATCGATTCAGTTATTGATTCTGGACAAACTATATATTCAAGCTTCGCATTAATTCGCATATACTGAAAATGTTTTATTTATTCTTGTTTTAATCTTTGTTTTTAAACGTGTGATAAAAACACTGTTTAAATTCAAACTATTTTAAACATTTGTTTCAGTCATGCAAACCCTGTTGAAAGATTTTAACATTTGATTTGGAACAATCTTTCCAAAATGTCAGAGGTTATCAAATCAAAGCGTTCATTTCAATGAGGTCATTACAGGCACTTTTCAATTGTCAAAAGACATAAAATAAAACTAGTACACAAATAGTTATGGTGCTACAGTCCCAGTCACAAGACATAAAAACTGTGAAAGTACCATAAGGGTGCTCCCACATCTAACGACGCGGATTCGGATTTTTCCGTCGCCCTTTCTCTTTCTGTCGCTTAGAACTGCCATAGTAGACCGAGACAGAAAGCATAATGCGATCGCATGCGACGGAATCTTCAAGGCGGCCGCGTGCTATCGCATTTTCTCGGTCTAGCAAATGGCATTTCTAAGCGACAGAAAGAGAAAGGGCGACGAAAAATTCCGAATCCGCGTCGTTAGATGTGGGAACACCCTAAGTGCCCATTCCAAAGGGTAAATCTCTATGGAGAAGAATGAGCAAGAAGAAACTCCATGGACACTCTTTAGCAATCGCTAAAATAATTACAGAACTTTTTTACATCATTCATCATCAGATGGTACATTACAAGTTATTAGTGTCCATTAGTAAATAATATAAAAAGACAATTCAAAAATAAAATATAATCATTTAAATAGACGTGGCAGCTATGAGATGACCAGTCTAAACTGACAGCGCCCGTTCACGAACATGCCACATAAAAGAACATTCACGCTCCATACATTTTTGGGCCTTTTCTGAAAGTCGGCCAACGAAAAAAATTGGCACCTATGGGTAGTACACTAGTCATTTGGAGCAATAGTTACTATGGCACAAAGTTTTTAGTAAAATTAGCGACAGACATAATTTTAATACGAGGAATAAAGATAAAATTGATCAACCATATTTTAGATTGTCTAAAGTACAAAAATCTTTTATGAGGTTCTGTGTATCTTCCGGATTGAGCCGCGCTTGCCGAGGTTGGTCTGTGGATGGGTGACCATCTATCATAGCGAGTTTCCTCCGTGCCTCGGAAAGCACGTAAAGCCGTTGGTCCCGGCTGTCATTTGTAGATCTTTGACAGTCGTTACTGTTAGTCGGAAGCTCTTAAGTCTGACAACCAGTCTTACCAAGGGGTATCGTATTACCCAGTTACTGGATTGTGGAAGTCCGACAGGCAGTCGCTCCATGTAAAATACTGATATCCAGCTGAATCTGGTTTGATTGGAAGCCGATCCTAATATAGTTGGGAAAAGGCTAGGCAGATGATGATTATTTTTTCGTATCCCATTCATCAAACCCTTTCATTTAATACCCATATCATGGGGGTGCATTTCAAATAGTCAATCCGCCATCTTGGATGTCCGCCATGTTGGATTTAAGAAACGTAACTATTTTTTTCATATTCCTGACAGCAAAACCTTTCATTTGATACCCATATCATGGGAGGGGATTTCAAACAGTCCGTCCGCCATCTTGTGTAGGCCGCCATATTGGATTTGTTATAAGGTTTCTTAGCTAATCATGTATTGTCATCAGAACTTAGAGCGTGTGCAAAATTTCTAGCTTATCGGGAAGTGCCTTAAAATTGAGTTGCAAAAGTCCAACTGGAACGATAATCAAACAAATAAACAAACAAGAAAAGTGAGCTAATAAAAAACGTGGGAAAAATGGTTTTGGCCTATTTTTATGTGGCTTATAGGTATTACAATATCATTTTCCAAAATCAGTAGAAAAGTAACGAAAATGTGTTGGTACTGACGGTAAAACTATTAGAAGAGTTATAATTATGTTCAAATGTGACTGTTTAGGTATTAAATGTTTTGAAAATGATAATTCTAAGTAATTACCTGTGTATTTTCATGAATAAATTATTATACTAAATAAATAAAACAAACATTCAAAAGCTTATTTTTTTGAAACGGCAAAATATTGAACCTCTTTTGACCTAGCGTTGCCTTAAGGCAACAGTCTAAAAATCTATATTGAGAGATTAGTTTTTGTTTTAGCTATAATAAATAGTATTATCTGGTCAACTTTTAACTAAAATCAGTCGAAAAGTAAAATATAACGTTAATACAAAAAAATGAGTTTCTAAAACTCAGTCCCTAATGGGCAGATACACACTAAACTATATCGCGTATCGTGTTGTGTCGCAGCACAAGCGTGACACAGGGCCAGGTCAGGTGACGACTGAAGAGGTAGGGGTAGTGTTCCCCGGCCCCCGCTGTGCGTCCCGCTGCCTGTGCGCCGCCGCCGCGAGCGACTTCAGCTGATCGCTATGACCTGCCGTAACCTCTGTTATGCTCGCGTATAATTGCGGACATGATTGTGTCCAACTCGCAACCTTTTTTAAATAATATTGGGACAAAATATAACATGGTGTAAGGTACTATGTGATCACGTAACACGGGTATTGAAACACAATACTTCGCTTACAAGTTCTTTAATTATAACTCTTCTGACACTATACATGCTTATTTGGTGTTTCAAATAAAATGACTTTTTCAATGGCCACTTTGAATAAAATTCAGATGTATTAAAAAAAAATATTTTAACCAGTGTGTTCACAAACATGATTATTAAAATTTCCCCTTCAATTAAAACTCTTTTGACATGTCACATTTATAAGGATTTTCATCAGTGACTTTTGAAATAACCATTTTCACTAAAACTCTTTTGACATATGTCACATTTATAAGGTTTCTCCCCTGTGTGCATCAGAATATGATCTTTAAATAACATCTTTGACTAAAACTCTTCTGACATATGTCACATTAATAAGGTTAATCCCCTGTGTGCATAAGAACATGACGTTTCAAATGACCATTTTGTTTAAAACTCTTCTGACATATGTTACATTTATAAGGTTTTTCACCAGTGTGATTAAGAACATGTGTTTTTAATTGACTACTTTGACTAAAACTCTTCTGACATATGTCACATTTGTGAGGTTTGTACCCTGTATGTATAAGAACATGTGTTTTTAAATAACATCTTCGACTAAAACTCTTCTGACATATGTCACATTTGTAAGGTCTATCATCAGTGTGTACAAATGCGTGAGTTTTTTAAAGTACTACTTCGACTAAAACTCTTCTGACATATGTCACATTTATAAGGTTTCTCCCCTGTGTGCATAAAAACATGACTTTTTAAAGTACCATTTCCACTAAAACTCTTCTGACATATGTCACATTTGTAAGGTCTATCACCAGTGTGTACAAAAGCGTGAGTTTTTAAAGTACTACTTCGACTAAAACTCTTCTGACATATGTCACATTTGTGAGGTTTGTAATCTGTATGTATAAGAACATGTGTTTTTAAATGACTTTTTCGACTGAAACTCTTTTGACATATGTCACATTTGTAAGGTTTTTCACCTGTGTGAATACGAACATGTTTTATTAAAACACTTTTTTTAGTACAACTACGGTGACACACATCGCATTCATATGTTTTTATTCGATCATTCGCAGCTGTATCAGTATTATTCACAATATTACTGATAGATCGAGAATTTGTGACAAGCTTTGTGAATTTAGAAGGAGCTGCAGACTTGTGTTTCTCGGTGTTCCGGATAATTAGTAAGTCTGTCTGTTCAGTTTTCTTTTGCGGGAATGTCATTGTATCTTCTAGTCTTGTTAGTCGTACGTATAGTTCTGGTTTCTTCGCGTCAGACGCACCTGTGAATATGAAACTGGTAAGTAAGGAATGTTTTCCATGATGATGATTATGATGATGTGATCCGACCGATATCAGTCAGGGCGATTGCTTCAGCTCCGCTGTAGTTGTCGTAATACTATAAGGAATATAAATTGTTTGTAAGATCATAAAAAGCTGTTTATAAATTTTGGTGTACAAAAAGAGTTCTATTTATTCTGTCAGCTAAATGATAATATTCCACAACTATCACACAGCGCCATCTAGTCCCAAGCTAAGCAGAGCTTGTGTTATGGGTACTAGACAAATAATAGTTATTTATGCAACTGTTGTATAATCAGGAATATTAAAACACGAATGTGGGTTTATCACACGAGGCGTAGCCGAATGTGATAATAGTATCACATGAGTGATTTAATACCTAATTATAATAGTTGCATACAAGACTTTATCTACAATCATGATGAGAATCCTCTATAACAGATTCTCATACCGTTTGATTCCGTCCGTAGCTGCGCTCTGAGGCGGACGTTGCAACACGGAACATATTAATAATATGCACCAGCTTTAATATCGTACAGCGGGGCGCAAGCCGACGCTCGAAATTGTTTTATCATGAGTGATAAACTTGTGCTAAATGAACTGCTGCGTTCCTGCAGCAGAAGCTGGGCGTGATGGACGAGGTGTCCGCCGTCCAGATCTGTGTCACGAACTTCAGCGAGGACGACATTGCTGCTGCGAAGCTGCTGCTGTTCCGGTCGCTTAATAAAGTAGACCGGATGGTGTCTCGTCGACGCGACGCGACGAAGAAAATTGTGCAAGACATCATCTCCGTCATCAAACACCGATTTGATTATACCCCACATCAAGGGGTACGCGAGAAAAAAAAATCCCACTTTCCGTGTAAGTACAGGAGGTACCCTAAAAAAATATTTTACGAGATTTTATTTTACCACTTTTTCGGCCCTACAAATCGGTGTATTTACACCAAATTACAGCTTTCTAGTACTGGGCGTCTCTGAGCTAAGCTGCGGACAGACGGACGGACGGAGGGACATGGCGAAACTATAAGGGTTCCTTCTTGACTACGGAACCCTAAAAAAAACGATCAACCCCAAAAACTCCAGGAGTCGAATTTCGCAAAATCCCGCCTGAGGTAGAACCTACGTCCTAAAAAAACCCATAAGCAAAATTTGAAACTTCTTACTATAAAGAATTAAGTCCCGTATATAGTGAGCATCTACGTCCTAAAAACCTCAATGCATATTTTGTCACTCCCAACACTAAACTTGTAATAACGAAGTGTCATGCAAAGTAACAACCCCAAAAAATCCCGTTAGGGACAGAATTTCAGAAAATCCTGTCATACGCAGTACCTAGGTCTTAAAAAAAAATGCGTGTATGTAAAACTAATGTAAAATTTGAGACTCCCAACTCCAAAAGCAACCCTTTAGAGGTGAAATTCCACAAAATCCCGTCTTAGTGAGCACCTACGTCCTTAAAAGAATCAACATGAAAAATTATAAACCTTTATCTATCAACATCAAAAACAACCCCTGAAGGGTCGAACTTCGCAAAACACAGTCTTAAGTAGCGCGGACGTCCTAAAAAGAACCCGCAACGCAAAATTTGAAACTTCTACTACTAGTAACAAAGTTTTATACAACCTAATAACCTTTCAACCCCTTAGGGGTGGAATAGGCTAGTTGCCTAATAAAATGTAATTAGTCCGTCTTTTAGATTATTCAAAAATAAGGGACACGTATTTTTTTATTTGTAAATTAGACCAAAAATGACAAAGATGTAGCCTATTAAAGTTAGGTGTGACGTCAAGATGCGTGGCATTTATCGCGCAGAGTGACGTCACAGGTAACTTAAATAGGCTATTATCTTTGTTCTTTTTTGTTTAATCAAAAAAAGAAAAAATACGTGTCCAATATTTTTTTATAATCTAAAATACGGACTAAATAGAATGTAATTATTTTGACCCTGGAAACTACCCTATTTTCCAAACTAACTCCTTAGCGAGCACCTACCTACGTCCTAAAAAGAACCCTTGTTCAAAAATTTAAACCACTAGCACTGGTAGTTTCCGAGATTTCGTGTCCTATGAGTGAGTGACATCAATGTTTGTTCTAAGACTTTAGGAAATTTAATTTTCCTGAAGTCTTGGAACATTGTTCAGCAACATGCGCTGAGTTACCCCAGGAGAGGTTTTGCGTTATTAACGTTACACGTTGTATAGATACAATTGTACAATCTATGATACATACCACTTTGAAGTTCCTGCTCTGGTTCAATACTCTCATTCTCTTCCTCAATTACATCTCGTAATGCTTCTTTGATATCATGATGTTCCTCCTCGAATTCAAAACTTTCATTTGTTTCCTCAAAGTCATCTTGTAATTCTTCTTTAATATCACGATATTCCTCCTCAGATTCAATACACTCATTTTCTTCTTCACAATGATGTTGTAATTCTTCTCTGACATCAAGTTGTTCTTCCTCGTGTTCAACACTATCATGTTCTTCCTTTTGATCATCTTGTAATTCTTCTTTGACATCAAAGCTTTCTGATTGACATTTATCAAGTAGATAGTTAACATGCATTGTTGGAGTTATAATAAACCCGTTGAAAAATTCTCTCTCATTTCGGTTTATTCTTAGTGTTACCTGTAACAAGTAGTAAAAATGTTGATCAGTCACTACAAGCTATTTGGATACTTACTTTACTTTTGACAGCTACATCAGATGTCATTAATCCAGAATTGCCTCTTTACAATCCTCAGCCACGGACCTAACCCCCAAAATCATATTCTGGATTTACACAGCGGCAGTAATCAAAGCAGTCATTACCTTAGATTGCTTAGTCACCACTTTGAACAAGTTATGACATCTATAAACACTGGCCTGCATGGCCACCATGGGAATTTTGTAAACCATTGTTTCAAAGATTGAAACTCCTTACTTTGCCCAGTATGTATATCTTAGAATGTGCTAAGTTTGTCTGACAGCACTTCAACCTGTTTAAGAAGGCACAAGACCGATGCCCTAGAATAGTAAGAGATCCAGATAGAATAGTTCTGCCTAGGGCACCAAAGACCCCGGGTCGACGGCGCGTTGTGTCCCACGCGCGCCTCAAAGAGCGTCAGCATAATGACGGGGCCCCCCTCTCAGAGGGCCAAAGCCTGCCGGGGTCGCGGGATTATTCCCTAACCGTAACCCCGGAACGTAACAGGCTATGAAGGACACCGTGGATTTTAGTCAGTAGAAGTCTGACAGTCCCTCCCGCCCTGCCCGGGGTTGGAGGACTCATTTGATGATTTTACCACGCTAAAAAAAAAAAAAAAAAAAAAAAAAGGGCACCAAAGACCTCTCTGTATAAAAAGAACTGTTATTATATGTGTGGATTTATATATAACAAAATTCCAAAGAAGTTTAAAGATTTACCTTCCAATTTATTTTTTACAAAATTAAAATCATGGCTGTTAGAAAAACAATTTTATTCCGTAAATGAATCTTTTCTTTACATATAATAAAATCGTAGAGCTGTCATTCCTGTACATTGAATATTTTTTTCTTTTTGTATTTTTTTCGAGATAAGGGATCGATTCTGATGCCAAATCAACTTTTTTTTTCTTTCGAAATTTTTTATGTTTTTTTGATTTGATCTATCTCTTAAACCACTGTAAAGTTGTCGATCAAATTTTCCTCAAATATTCCTAATAATATGCTTCTGTTGATATGCTATGTATCATTACGCTATTTTTCCTGGGAGATAAGCAATTTTAAATTTTGTTGTTTTTATCTGTTTGTTTTTAGTTGGAAGCTAAACCACTGGATATTATTTAGTCAATTTTTCCCCAAATATTCCTAAAACTGCTCTTCTATTAATAGGATATGTATAATTACGCTATTCCCTTTGGGGGATTAGCAATTTTATAATATGTTGATTTTCAGTCATTGTTGACATTTGTATAAGAACCGCTATTTGAAAATACAGCGTACTAGCCAGTCTGGTTGGTATCCTGCTTGACTTTCGTGCAAGGGGTCTCTGGATCAAATCTCGCTGTTTCTTTTTTTCACTTTTTGAGTTTTCTTATATTTGTCCTGAGAGTTTCAAATAATTAAAAAAAATGTGTATACTTTTATTTCAATATTATTCGCGATTTTAAATTATTACTATTTTTTTTTCAATAGTTTTCTAGGATATAAATATACACTGATTTAAATTGTAGGTAGTAAGTTGGATATTTTTTTTAAATTGTAATTGTTTCGAGGTGTGGAATTTTAAAGATTAGAAAAAATTGTGTTTATTTATGTTTTGAATTGGTATTCAAACCAGTGCATAGATTCTGTTTTAAACGACGACAAGTTGTACTCATCGAGTCAGATAATTAGTTATTTTTTAGGTATCACGCGGAATGCAAGAGAGAAGAGCAATGCTATCGTACGTTAATTTGCAGCGATACTGTAAATCAACCCAAAAATGATAGTCTAATGTTTAAAATAAACACGGTTCTTTGCAATTAATGTCGCTCAAATAAGGACGTTTCCTATGCAAACTATGTACCTAGATATAACATTATTGATCTAAACTAATAATAAAAATGCAAGTATGTTTGTTTTTTACCTTTTCACGTATTACTACCTACTGAATCGATCGTCCCAAAATTTAGCATATACGTTGTCAGGAGTATAGACACGGATATAAGGTATCTTACATCCCGAATAACAGAAGAGAGCTGTTGCCGAGAAAACAATTACGTTCATATTCCAGATGGCGCCACACGATCCGTATTGTTTCTAGAATTCTAAAATAACGCAAGCGAAGCCGCGGGCAAACACTAGTTTATAAATAAATAATGTTAATTTGTTTAATGTGATGACAATTACCTAATAAATAAACATATAATTGTAAAATAATAATCTTGCATGCCATTGAACGTAAACACTAGCCTAGCATTAAAGATGTTATTGTAATGATTTGCATGTCAAATGTTTGACTTTGTATTAGGAAACTATTTATACCTAATTTACTTAAACACCTACACTGTACCAATACATAATGGCGACCACAGGCTGCATACGTCTACAGCAGCTCTGGAAGCCACGCTGGGCCTCCCTCCGCTTCACCTGTTCATACAGCGAGAAACGACACTGACAGCGGTCCATCTCGAAACTCTCAGGTAAGAGAGAGTCACAACACACCTCAGATCTAGAGAGACTTTATGAAGAATTTCCCATGGTAAAAGTTGTTACAGACTGGGTATGTAAACAATTTATTTTAGTAGTGTTTTTTTTTTTTTTTTTATACGTGGCAAAATCATCAAATGAGTCCTCCCACCCCGGGCAGGGCGGGAGGGACTGTCAGACTCGTACTGACTAAAATCAACGGTATCCCTCGGCAGCCCCTCATGTGCCGGAGTCGCGGTATACGTATGTCCCGCAACCCCGGCAGGACTGTGGCCCTCTATAGGGGGCCCCGTCATTATGCTGACGCTCCTCTTGCCTGCCCGGCGGCAGGGTTAGTGCACGCCGGGCCCGCTCTTACTCCAACCACTGTGGCCTCTGCTAAACAGAGGGACACGCGGTGGAGCGGTGTGACGGGACATTGGCATACGGGCAAGGAAACCCCTTACGGAGAGTTCTTGCCCGTACCCCGGGGAGCAACGTCCCGAGAAACTGGGCTTCCCCCCGGATGTATCCGGAAAGGAACTTCCAGTCCTTGGGCACTCGTGGAGGTTTCCCGTCCTTAGCACCCCGTAGTGAGGGGCCGAATCCTCACGGATGGATTTAAAACGAGTTGGAGATTTCTCAGAATACCTGAACATCCATAGCACCGGGGCTCCATAAGGCAGTTGTCCAGCTAAGATGCTCTGGCAGCGAAAGCCTTTTTTTTTTTAAGAATGTTGCCCCACACTAGGAGTTTCTTTCTGAATCGCGGGTCCGTTTACAAAGATGGATAGATGTGACTTTCTATGTTTGCAAAATAAAGACACAGACCCGGAACAACTACTAGCATATCATACAAATTCTGTAATGTTTGGTCCCTACTGCATGTCTATGACTGATGGACACATTGATTCTTGTTATCCTACTACTATTATAAAGGCGAAAGTTTGTAAGTATGGATGTATGGATGTTTGTTACTCTTTCACGTAAAAACCACTGAACGGATTTGGCTAAAATTTGGTACACAGATAGTTTATAACCTGGATTAACACATAGGATAGTTTTTATCCCGATTTTATGTTCCCGTGGGATAATTCTCGAGTTGTAGCGGGTGAAGCCGCTGGCAACAGCTAGTATTAAAATATATTCGTTTAATAAAATTAATAGATTTAAAAAAATCTAAAAACTCACGTTTTTAAATATCCTAAAAATAAGAAAATAACCCTACGGGGTTGAAAGAGGAGCCACTCAAAACGTGGGGGCGTATATCATTTAAGGGATTATTTATGGGATATTTTTACATGAAGTGAATAGATCGTGGGTGTAACTTGCAAAGATACGCCCCCACGTTTTGAGTGGCCGCTCTCTCCCCGTAGGTTTATTTTCTTATTTTTAGGACATTCAAAAACGTGAGATTTTAGATTTTTTTAAATCTATTAATTATTTTATTAATTATATCTTTGTTCATCGGGATTGAAGCTACCCTGAAAATTTCAGCCTGCTAGCTTATCGGGAAGTGCCTCAAAGCCTGTCCGCCGTCTTGGACGTCCGCCATATTGGATTTAAGTCTCATGACTATTTTTTTCGTATTCCTGACAGCAGACCCTTTCATTTGATACCCATATCATGGGGGTGGGTTTCAAACAGTCAGTCCGCCATCTTGGGGAGGCCGCCATATTGGATTTGTTATGACGTTTGTTTGCTAGTCATGTATTGTCATCAGAATTCAGAGCGTGTGCAAAATTTCAGCCTTCTAGCTTATCGGGAAGTGCCTCAAAATTGAGTTGCAAAAGTCCAACCAGAACGAAAAACAAACAAGAAAAGTGAGTTTATAAAAACGTGGGAAAAATCATGGTAAAGGCGCTACCGTCATCCCGAGCTCACCTGTAATGTAATGTTACAGATTCGAACATTCAAAGACAATAGAGCATCAAATTGCGCACTTTTATGTTACATTACAGGTGAATCGGTGACTGCTCATGGTGAGCGCCTTAAAGATTCGCAGCGTGCATTCATCATCAGCCTATTAATGTTCCCATTGCTGGGACACAGGCCTCCTCTCTGTGAGAGGGGGTGGGCCAAAATCCACCACGCGGGCCCAGTGCGGATTGGTGAATGTCACATGTCTTCAAATTTTTGGTTCTAGGACATGCCGGTTTCCTCACGATGTTTTCCTTCACCGTTTTGAGAGCAGTGGTGATGAAATAAATTACACAAAGTAATGCGCCTGCCGGGATTCGAGCCCACGACCTACAACTCGTAAGTCGGGGCCGATACCACTGGGCCACCACTGTTCTCAGTGCAGCATGCATTATTTCACTGAAAATTTCTCATTTTAAAATTTTTCATGGATTTTGTTTTATAATAAAATTTATGCCCTTTCATAACAACTGAGGTGGATCAAATGATTTTCCAACCCGCACGCAAAATACCTACATGGAGAGAATAGAACATACATTATTGTTCACCAAAATTTTACAATATTGCTGAAACTATGGTTACAATGGTGGTCTTATCATTAATGGCATGGAGATAAGAGAGGATTGTGGATACCAGCCTGCCATACACAATACTGAAGAGAGCCACACATAATACTGTTATAGCAATTCAAACCTCACCTCATCATCCTCATTCAACATCTGAGTGAACAGCTTCTCTGCTTCCAGACATTTCCTCTGCAATTGACAGCATTGCTTTAGTCTAGTGTAGCAGAAGACACAAGCGAGCATCGGTCTACTGTCTTCAGTTACAAACTGCAACAAAAGTATGTAAAATGAAGAACTATGAGTGTGATTATAGAATGGTTTTTGATAAATCTTGCTTTAAAAATACGTTTCTTCAAAAAGTTAATTCTCCTCGTTTTCTTCACAATAACCAAGTACTCGTGCTTGAATTGTTTACATAAATCATTTACTTACTGGAATCTCAGTCAGTTTCTCGAAAAGTTGTTGCAGTTCCAAACTGGTAACCTTATACATACGAACATCTTCCACTAAACATATTCTACACATTTGCAGCTTTTCTATTTTCATATTGTGAACTAATTTATTGAATTTGTTGCAAAAATCACAGGTGTTAACAACAAATATTATTTTAATTTTATCTAATATCTAAAATAAATAAAACCATTGGGATTTGGCCATTTAAGAAGATTGAATGTTGAAGAAATGAAGACTGGTAATGACATTATGACATTGACAGTTCTAAGCAGTGTTGCCAGTGGCAGCAGGGTTGCCAAGCCAACTCAATGCCACGGTTAGGTGGGTCATTTTCACAAAAACTGTACAATCGTGTTTTGGGGGTGTCCCACAACTTTACTTAACTGTTTATCAAATAATTTCCACATTTAAGTAAAACAATACTGAAAATAGGGATCTATGGTTAGTTGTTAACAATATTATATAGTGTTTCTAAATAAAAACACAGTCATATTACCAAAATTTTCAAAAATACTAGTAGAAGGTACCTATTTTAGCGCTGTCCCACTACAAATCACAGTAAAATAACATAAAGGAGGTGTTAATTTGTTCCCTACATTTAAGGCCAAGCCGTGTACCTCAAGGACAAAAATACGAAATTATAGGAAAAAAATCGTAGATTTTGAAAAAAAATATGTTGTATTTATTTGGGCATTTGTACCATATGAAATTGTCGATCCAAAATGTTAAAACTTGCAACCCAAGAATTGATTTTCAATCTAGCAATGTCATACGTCTCCGACATGATGCGTTTCGTTACTTCATTTATAAACGTGTGAAAACCCAAAAATGTACTTTACAGAATTTATTTATGTATTTCAAATAAGTTATAATTACTAGTACACATATTTTGTGAATAATCATGGGAATAAGAACTTTAAAAAATGCATTTATTTCACATTTCGTATTATTTTTTGCGTTTGGTTATCTGCCGGCCAAAAGCCAGGGTTCCCGACCTAGTTCGATAGTTTTTTTCTATTGTTGTTGATATTCATTACTGTCAAAAAGCTGTCAAATAATGAAACATCGATGTCATATTTTGACGTGATTTTGACAGATGAAACAGATTGAAGCTATCATAAACGTTTCTTTGAACGCAGTTCCGTTGCGAAGTAGTGTTTTTTCATATACTTTTATTTCTTTTTCTATCTAGTATTGAAGGATTTTAAATACTGCTAAAAATACTAATTATTGGAAGGGATTTTAATAATAATTTGTACCTCGGTACATGGTTGGGCCGAAAAATTAACACCTCCTTTTACATATTTTGTAGCCTTATCTATACTGATTTGATTGATTTTTCTCAAAGAATAGTTGTTTAAGATTTTTTTTATAATTGCACAAACAGTGTAATATTACACAAAATATTTTAAATAATTATATTATGTGAGGACATAAATTAGCTAAAGTGGAAAATTCCTTTCCGAAACCCCATTTTTTAAGAAAGTTTGCAATGTAAACTACCACTTATGCATATTTTTTGTCAATTGGCAACATTTGTAAAGCTGTCATTGGCTGTTTCTACCAAAATTCGACCATTTTGACGGCAAAGGGCTCTCTACTTAGTCTACTTAGTCTCTACTTAGTCTGTGGGGCAAACGATGAAACACGTGCTTTACAACGGTCCGTTTTTGATATTCCACAACCGCAACCAATTTCGAAGAAAGTACTGAATTCTATATCTTGCAAATTATTTGATATCTTTATGAGCTTTTAATGAACCCAATTTGAAACCAAGTTTCTTGGTCTGATGTGTTAGTTAAATTTAAATAAAATAATAGTGTTCAAGGGTAGAATTCCGATACTTCCGTTCCGTTACCAAAACGCAGGTAACGTAGAATGGGGAAGGCAAGTGTCAAAGTGAAAATGACAGTTTGGTCCCCAAAGAACTGTAAAATCAAAGGAATTTTCAGAAAAAAAAAACATTTATTGATGTAAAATGACTAGATGTTGTGTAATAAGCTGTAAAAATGATGGAATACACTTTTCAAAATAATATCTACTTTTCTTTTGGAGGTTATGTACCAGTATTGCATCGCTCGAAAATCGAAGAATTATCACCTGGAACGAGTTTTGTAATAGTTGTGGTGTTAAGAAATTAAATATATTGTGATATTTCTCGAATCTAAATAGAAAAAAAGGTTAAAATTACTGACTTAAAACATTATGATATTGTATCAAAATAGAAAGTCAAAACCAGCATTATATTCTTGATAAAGGAGAGGACAGGTAAAACATACCTAAACTCAAAAATTGAAACCTCAACTACAAGTAATTGTGGATTTATTACGGTAAAATCAAATGTATGACCACTCAATTAAATCACTTTTTTTCTCTTGTAGATGCGCCGCGGCGTCTTAATTCTTCTTTTAGTATATAGTACTTGCATGGACGAATAATTTTCCATATTTGTTTTGTATTTATACTCAATTTTTATAACAAATAATCTTGTTTGTTTTTTTGTACAAGGTAGACGTGGGGACCACCTATCGCAGCGCCATCTACGATTAGCTTTGAGTTGCCATCCCCATTGGAAGTAAAAAGTTTCGGAATGTAATTCTTAGGAAGATGGTACATTATATTATTCATGTCACTTTGTATCTCTGAATAAGAATTAACAAATATATTTATAATGTTGTTTTTATTCAAATATATATGTTGATTCAAACATAGGTGTATTTATAATAACTGAAAACTTCGTAAGAGACTTTACGAATTACGGCATTTCAAACAAAACAAGGCATTGTATAAGTTCATAATTATTCTTATTGATAATGTACACTAGTCTTAAGAATTCTATTCCGTTACTAGTACAGTCAATTCCGTGACTGTCCTATTTTATATTTTGATTTAAA
The DNA here is from genome assembly GCA_036375495.1 of Agrotis segetum. NCBI lineage: Eukaryota > Metazoa > Arthropoda > Insecta > Lepidoptera > Noctuidae > Agrotis > Agrotis segetum. The sequence goes on from JAQSVV010000142.1 coordinate 4,183,077, forward strand.
TATTATTTTTAGAGCGAAATTCCATCTGATCGTCATCAAATTTTAACAATTTAAAGGGTAATTTTGATGTATATAAACTTAAAAAAGTTCCTATATTGTTTCATAATTGAGTAAATACCAAAAGTATTTGACTGATTTCGTCCAAAGAGTAACGTAATGGAAAATAAATTGATAAAAATGTATGTTTTTTGTAAGTGATTTTAATTGTTCCTAATTTTATATTGAAGTACAAAACATTACTAACAAATAATGCCAGTTAAATAAATCCAAGAGTATTTTATTTTATTTTTATAACCGAAACCTTATAGTTGCGGAATGGAAGAAATTTTGTTTCCAAAGGGCATTAAATTACTTATATTTCATAAAATAAAACAGAATAAGAGGTTCTTTTATTATTTTCATATACAGAAAAGAATACCACTTGTGAATTTTATGAAAAAAAAACGATTTAAAACAAAAAAATAAATTTCGATACATTTTTATCAATGTACAGTTTTTGTGAAAATGACCGAGGTGCTACCTTGCTAAAAATAAAAAAGAACACATTTACCAGAATACAGGGTGTTTGGTCCATCGTGTGCCAAATTGAAATGGTCGTTAGAAGGGGTCATTTGCTATCCTATCAGACCCCTTAACACCCCTCATGCCCTGTGGATTTTTTTTAAATCGACTTTTTATTGTTTTACTAAAAAAGACCCAAATTTTACATTCAAATGCAATTTTCTTTTTAAACATCGGTCGTAGACTCTGAACTTTAATTTTATTTAGATGTGTATTGTTTAAAGAGTACTTTTAATAGTTGGGGAGCCCAGGAAGGGATTTTTGCTGTTACTCCAGCGCGTCAGATTATTATAAGGGAGAATCCTTGCACCCTTTAATGTACCTGTACCAAATATCAACCCTTTATCTGGTGGGGTTTGTCTGGGAGAACCCGTCAGATTAGTAAAAAAAAATCGATCCGCAGAAATACTCGAGCGCGTCAGATTAAGAAAAGGTAGATTAATTACGTTCAGGAGAGTGTATATTTCAATAATCTGACAATTTGAGCGTGGCATTAGGAAATGAGCGAGTACTGAAGTTGTAAAAAAAAAACGTCATTTTGAAATACTCAAGCGCGTTTCATTTTTTTTTTATTGAAGGTTACACTGTAAAAATCATACTCACTAATAATCTGACGTTTTCCATGGGGCGAAGTCGGTAGAATCGTGAAGAAAAGGTGAAGTACCAGTTAGTTCGCTACTATCGGTCGTGATTTAATGTATGTGGCGTTCCGAGCAATAATATGGCATGCCAGGCATGGAAAGAGGCCATTGTTATTGGTCATCAGTCAGGCAAGCCCAAGTCCGAGTCCATGAGTAACCGTCCTATCAGTTTCCTGAATGTTCGCGGAAAAATCTAAGAGAGACTTATTTATAAGCGACTCAAAGATTACGCTGTTGTAAAGAGCCTCATTCCTGACGAGCAATATGGCTTCAGGTTTCGGTTCCAACAGATCCAGCGTATAGTCGAGCATTATCAGTGCTGGGTTCCAGCGCGGCGCAATGGCTGGTGCAGTTTTTAACCGACTTTCAAAATGTCTCATGGTAAGGAAATCAAGGTCTGATGATGGAAGACCAGAAAAATCGAGGGAAACTTTCAAAAATCGTAGGGGTGACTAGTGCGTTTATAAGTTTTTTCATAAAGAATTTTTAAGCATTTCAATTTGATAAAGGTCTGGAGTTGATCTGATGGAGCCGAGAGACAGTCGGGGGAACTCCTCAACGATTCACAGCAGCTATTTTGTGTTTGAGCTTGATTAATTTGAATTGATAAGTACACCTAGATGGGTTGTAACTGTCATTAAGGGTCTGATGATGAAGACGAAGGGCAGTTCAGGGAACTCCTCAACCGTTTACAAAAGCTACCTTGATTTGGACTTATTTCATTTATATTGATGAGCACTTTACACCAAGATGGGTTGTAACTGTCATTAGGGGTCTGATGATGAAGACAAAGTACTGTTCAGAGAACTCCTCAACGGTTTACAGCAGCTACCATGTATTTGGAATTCATTTATTTAAATTGATAAGAACTTTGCACCCATATGGGTTATTTTTCGATTTGGTTTGAATATTTAAACTTTTTAGTTTGCCCTTTTTAGGGCAAAATAAAAAACTTGTAAAAATGTACGCCCTAATATAAGGGTGTAGATCGTCTTTGATCACCATAATATATTAGTTCCTCTTTTCTCCATAACGCATGTGTGTCGCTTCAGTATTTAGTTTGGTTCTTTATCAGAAAAAATCGCCCCCTGGCTGGAGGCCTTAGAATCATCTTTGGCAGCCACAGGAAAGTCCGGTTGAGCAGCACACAACCAAGTAGTGGTTGACCTGCGAGATGCCAGTATCAAAAAAAAAAGAAAAAATCGCTAATGACCAATTTTATTTTTATGATAGATCTTGCGTTCCCTGGTTCGTCTTCCTTTTAAAGAGTTGCTTTTAATAAAAGCATGTACTTAACAAAAACATTTAAATATCCCGGGTAAAATGTAATGAGTATTTTAATCTGTGGAACTCTTATGTCAAAATGAATGTCATGTAGTCTATGATGTAAGTCTATGGTAACTGAACTGTCAACAATAAAAAAGTCACACCACGTTTTACAAGAAGTCTGTTATTTATTCTAAAATATCACGAAAATCCAGCACGATATTTAAGAGGTTATGGGCCCAGCATAGCCCTCGGCCTAATAATCGTGCTGGATTAGTTTTTTATCAAGAAAGCTGCGGTCAAGCGGCAATAAATACGTCGGCCAGGGCGGTCGGCGGTTTGGTCGGTGAAGGCCAATATATCAATAACGCACGTGAGACGTGTGATTGCGGTAAAGCAACAATAATACGGCGATGGATTCCGTCGGAAATATGGCTACTGGACAAAGCTATCAGCAGCTTCAAGGTGTTGAAAACTGGACAGCGTGGTGTTTCAAAATACGAGTCCTCCTAAGAGCTATGGACCTCTTAGACGTCGTTGAAGGCACATTCCAGGCCAACGAAGATCAGACCAAATGGATGCAGAAAGATGCGAAAGCTCAAGGTATGTTGGTAACAAGCATATCTGAAAAGGTTATACCACAAATAGTAAGCTGCAAAACGTCAAAACAAATTTGGGATAAGCTACATACAATATTTGAACAGCGCGGCGAGCTGTCTGTGCATATACTTCAGCAGAAGTTCTTTTCAATGAAATTTGAAGAAAGGGAAACCGTATCAGAGTTTCTAGGAAGGTTCGAGTCTCTCCTGAGTAAATTGAAGAATCTGAACGCTGAAGTGAGTCAAACCATGGCCATCACAAAGATAACTTCATCTCTCCCATCACAATTCCAGCACTTTGTGTCAGCGTGGGAATCGGTGCCAGCAGAAAAAAGGACCATGGACGAGCTAGCGTCGAGATTACTGATAGAAGAGCAACGTGCATCAACCAAAAACAAAGAAGATGAGTCGTCTGCGTTCATTCACAAGTCTACAAGAAAATGCTATCGGTGTGGCAAAGTAGGACATCTGAAAAAGGACTGCAAATCAAAAAGTAAAGGTACAATAATTAATGATACTAAGTGTAATATTTGTAAGAAAAATAATCATAAAAGTTCAGATTGTTGGTTTAAAAATAAAAATGAGAAAAGTCAAAATGTAAACAAAGGAAATCAAAGCAATGCATTCTCTGTGTTCGAGCTATCATCATTGTTTTACAGTCAATTAGAAAGGGATAATTGTTGGGTAATGGATAGTGGAGCTTCAGAGCACATGTGTCATGATTTTAATATGTTTTTAGACTACAAAAAACTAGAATGTCCTAGGTCCATAGTAATTGGAGACGGCAAAATCATACAAGCCATTGGTATTGGAGTTATTTCTTTAGAAGCATTTACAGGTAAACAATGGATAAATACAACATTAAATAACGTTCTACATGTTCCTAGCATCAAGATGAATCTATTTTCAGCAAGTTCAACTACAGATAGAGGTTATGTTTTGACAATTACTAGTAAAATGTGTTATTTCAGGAAAATTAACAATAACAGTGTTTGTGCACTAGCATATAGGAAAAATAACTTATTTATAATGAAGTTTAGGTCTCATAAAGTTCAAAATGCTTGTGTTGGTAAATCAAGTGACAGCTTATCTGAATGGCATGCTAGAATGTGCCACCAGGATATTGAACAGGTAAAAAACATGTTAAATAAATGTGATATAGATTTCAGTGCTGGTAAACAAGAGGAAATAACATGTGAGGCATGTGTTTTGGGTAAGTTACATAAGAAACCGTTTCCTATAAGTTTAAATAGGGCATATAAGCCCGGTCAATGTTTACATATGGACTTATGTGGACCTATGGATACTGTCTCATTAGGTGGATCCAGGTATTATCTACTCGTAAAGGATGACTTTTCAAAGTATAGAACGGTTTATTTTCTGAAAAATAAGTCTGAAACAGTTGATAAAATTAAAACTTTTTTAAATTTTGTTACTAAAAACTTAGAATATAAAATTGAAGTAATAAGATCAGATTGTGGTTCTGAATTTATGAACAAAGAGGTGAAGTCTCTCCTAGATAATTTAGGTATTGTACATCAAAATAGTGCTCCGTACACACCCCAGCAAAATGGTTGCATAGAACGTGAAATGCGTACAATAACTGAAGCAGCCAGAACAATATTATTATCAAGTAATTTAGATAAGTCTCTTTGGGCTGAAGCTGTCAATACAGCTGTATACGTTATAAACAGAACTGGTAAAAGTAGGATTAAAAATGTAACTCCATATGAGCTCTGGTATAATAAAAAGGGACTATATGATATAAATAATTTAAATGTGTTTGGTTCAAAAGTAGGTGTACACATTTCAGATCATTATCGCAAGAAATGGGATAGCAAAGCTGAAATAGGATACTTTGTAGGTTATAGTGAAACAACAAAAGGTTTTAGAATTTATTTTCCCCATAAAAATGATGTTTTGATTAAAAGAGAGGTAACATTTCTGAAAGGCAATTCTAGTAGTCAAAAGTTAGTCAATACTTTTCAAGATCATAATATTATAACCCCACTATTATTAAAAGAAGAAATAAATAATAAAGAGGATGAGATAAGAGAAGAATATCACAGTTTTAATGAGGAAGGTGAAGAAGATTTAACACAGTTATCAGATCTTGATGAAAATACAGAAGTACAAGCAGAGGAAATTCTAAATTCAGAAGAAACATCCCAGTCAGAAGAAGAAGAGGCAGAAGAAACACCTCAAGTACTAACACATTCACGGAGAGGCAGAGCAATAAAGAAACCATCAAGGCTAGATGACTATGATACAAACCTTCTGTCCATCGGTACAGAGCCAGCTACTCTAGAGGAAGCGCTTGACTCTGAAGAAAAAGAAGAGTGGAAGATTGCTATGAAGACTGAGCTAGATACTCTGATAGAAAATAACACATGGACAGAAGTAAATAGCGTACCAGAGGGGAATAAAGTAATTTCTAGTAAATGGGTTTTTAAAGTTAAACAAGTAGGTACTAATAAAGTATATAAAGCTAGGTTGGTAGCAAGAGGCTTTGAACAGTCTGATTGTGATTTAGAAGTATATTCTCCTGTAGCTAAATTGCCTACTTTTAGAGTTTTTATAGCAGTTGCAAATAAACTTCAACTTCCAGTTCATCAGATGGATGTTGTAGGCGCCTTTCTACATGGTGACATTGATGAGACTGTATACATCAAGTTACCAAGCGGTGAAACATGCAAGTTAAATAAATCATTGTATGGTTTGAAAAAGTCTCCTAAATATTGGAATAATAAGTTTGATGACTTCATGAGTAAAGAAAATTTCAATAAATCTAAAAATGATCATTGCTTATATTTCAGAAAGGTAAATGAATGTATGCTATACGTTTTATTATTTGTTGATGATATTCTTATGTTTTGCACTGAAAACAAGGTTTTGGAAGATTTTAAAAGCAAGCTAAGCAGTAACTTTAATATGAAGGACTTAGGTTTAGCTAAATGTTATTTGGGTATCGATATTGATCAAAAGAAAGGTACAACGGTAATTAGTCAGAAAACATATCTTACTAAATTTTAGAGCATTATAATATGTCAGATTGCAAACCAGTTTCTACTCCAATAGACCAAAACTTTAAGTTTGAAATACTAAAAAGGGAAAAATCTGAAAGTCCAGAAATAGAGAAAAAGTGTAGACAACTCGTAGGCAGTTTAATGTATGCAGTTTGTGGTACAAGACCAGATCTATGTGTATCAGTTTGTTTCCTCAGTAGGTACCAACACTGTGCTAGTATTATGTTGTACAAGGCATTGAAACGTATTCTAAGATATATAAAAGGTACATTAAATTACTCTTTGGTATATAATAGCACATCCACAGAATTGCAAGGCTTTGTTGATGCAGATTGGGCCGGTGACACACAAGATAGAAAATCTACCACTGGTTATTTGTTTAAATTATTTGATTGTACTGTAGTATGGTGTTGTAAAAAACAACTTAGTGTGTCATTATCCTCCACTGAGTCCGAATATATTGCATTAAGTATGGCTATTTCAGAAGCATGTTGGCTGAAAAACTTGTTATGTGATTTTGATATTGTCTGTAATGAAGTGATCTTGTATGAAGACAATCAGTCAGCAATAAAACTTGTTTATAAAAATGAAAATAATAAAAGATTAAAGCACTTGGATATAAGGTATCACTTCATTATGGACAAAATAAAGGATAAGTGTATTTCAGTAAAGTATATTAAAACACAAGATAATTTAGCTGATTTATTAACTAAGCCATTGGGAAAAACTGTTTTTGAGAAGTTTGTTAAGTTAATTTTTTAAGAATATAGGCTATGTACATAATCTATGTAATGTTGGTGATGCATTTTTATAGTTTCATTCCGTTAAAAATGAGGGAACAAGTTAAGTATTTGAATGTGCCAATATAAAATGCATTACTAACAATTTAGTTAGGATTAAATAGCTTAATATTTATGTTTTAAACAGGGAAAACAGGAAAATATTATGTTGAGGGGTGGTGTAAAAATGTACGCCCTAATATAAGGGTGTAGATCGTCTTTGATCACCATAATATATTAGTTCCTCTTTTCTCCATAACGCATGTGTGTCGCTTCAGTATTTAGTTTGGTTCTTTATCAGAAAAAATCGCCCCCTGGCTGGAGGCCTTAGAATCATCTTTGGCAGCCACAGGAAAGTCCGGTTGAGCAGCACACAACCAAGTAGTGGTTGACCTGCGAGATGCCAGTATCAAAAAAAAAAAAAAAAAAAAAAAAAAAAAAAAAAAGAAAAAATCGCTAATGACCAATTTTATTTTTATGATAGATCTTGCGTTCCCTGGTTCGTCTTCCTTTTAAAGAGTTGCTTTTAATAAAAGCATGTACTTAACAAAAACATTTAAATATCCCGGGTAAAATGTAATGAGTATTTTAATCTGTGGAACTCTTATGTCAAAATGAATGTCATGTAGTCTATGATGTAAGTCTATGGTAACTGAACTGTCAACAATAAAAAAGTCACACCACGTTTTACAAGAAGTCTGTTATTTATTCTAAAATATCACGAAAATCCAGCACGATATTTAAGAAAACTTTTTCAAAAAAATGTAACCGGCTTCAAAAACGACCACGAAAGAGGGTAAAATAACCTACCAAACAACTTTTCTTTCGGAATTCGCCGGCAAAAAACTTAATGAAATAAAAAAGCAAAGCCACCGACTGGAAAACACTTCCTCCTCCCCCTAGTCCGATGGCTACTTGCAAACTATCACTCAAGTGCAAATTGCGTATTCTATACCGCTGTACCTAATCCTTCACATTATGACATACGCTTGTGTCATCTTCTCCCACTTCCACCCGCGCTGTCCCTATAAGATGCAGGTCAGCACTGTATCATGCTCGTAACGGTAGCTTCCACTTAGACCTTAAAATCCCTACATTCATCAAAGCGTTTCTTTGACTCTGCTGTAAGGCCCCCCAACCCCTAATCGCCATCCCATCACGTATTAGCATAATTCACCGCCCAAGGCATACCCTCATCACTCCCGATGACCCCATTACCCTCCTCCAGAAGAGCAGTAGGGAAACCTACAGTTAAGAAACACAGACACAAACCGATTCCGTCATTCCGTCCTTGCCGCCGAGGACATCCGCCGCGACGTCTAAGTCAATGCTCTCCCCGACCCTTGCAAGAGAAATAATTAATGATATCATTCAGATCCAACCTGTCCCTTGCTGTTCTCCCTCAGTGACGACCTTTTTTTTTTTGGCTGCTAAAATCATCAAATGAGTCCTCCCGCCCAGGGTGGGCCGGAAGGGACTGTCAGACTCTTAAATCCACCCGTGTTCGTTCCTATGCCCTTTACGTTCCGGGGCCACGGTATCCTGGGTTAAGAAAAAAGCCGCGACCCCAGCAGGCATTTGGCGCGAAACACGACGCGCCACCGACCCGGTCTTGGTCCTTGGTCGGACGGCGAGCTACCCATCACTCACCGTCCGCAAGCCCGCTCCGCCGCTGTGCCCTTGGCTTATCAGAAGGACACGCGTTGGAGCGTCCACACGACAGGCTATTCGCATACGGGCAAAGAGACCCCTTAGCACACAGTGCAGTGAAGAGTGCACAAACAAGCGATATATTTTGTACGCAATTAATGTTTTTGTAGCTACGATTGACATGGTGGCAAATTACATGCATCGTAATTACGCACATTTAGTGAAAAGGAATAATATATTTTCCACACTTCAACAGGTATTCCATCCGGTTCTAATGCCTTACCATTCTTCATTCCACTTACTGCATTTTTCTTACTAATCCCTTATTTACTAGTTTATTTTCAAGCACACTACTTCTCAAAACATTCTGTACCTCTGTCGACCAACACCATGCATTCCTATCTATCGATACCCTTCCTTTCGTCTCTTCGAAATTAACAAAAGTTAACATGAATATGTATTTTAAATCAAGACACGCGATACAAGTCAAGCCAAGTTCTGGTCGTGTGTAATATTACACGAACTCACTTTTACCTCTCATTTCTCAAAAACTATCTTCTATCTATTCTTCTATTATCTATTACATATAATAAAACTGTAGAAAAGTAATTTTTGTACATTCAAAAAAAACTCAAAAAATATAGCCAGGGTTATAAAGGACAACCAATAGAACCCATTTCTAGCATTTTTAGAATTTTTGTCTGTTTGTCTGTTTGTCTGTTTGTATGTTTATTTGTTCGGGCATCACGTAAAATGTACGAAAGTTATGTAGATAACTTTAATACACAACGACTGACCGTAACTTGAAGTAACATTTAGTTTTTGTTTCATTGAAATCGGATCAGTCTATCAAAAGATATTTGAATTCAAAGTGTACCAGAAGTAAAATTACGGTCAGTGTACACCGAACGCGCAGTTCAGTAGCGCGATCTAGCTTGGAATAGAAAAACTACATATTCAAATATGGTGTGGACTGGAGTGGAGTGGGATGTTGTGGGAGGGAGCGGGATGGAGTGGGACTGAGCGGGATGGAGTGGTATGAAGTGGGATGTAGTGGGATGGAGTGGGATGAAGTGGGATGGAGTGGGATGTAGTGGGATGGAGCGGGATGGAGTGGGATGAATTGGGATGGAGTGGGATGTAGTGGGATGAAGCAGGATGGAGCGGGATAGAGCGAGATGGAGCGGGATGGAGTAGGATGGAGTGGGATCGAGTGGAATGGAGTGGTATGGAGAGGTATGGAGTAGGATGTAGTGGGATAAAGTGGGATGGAGTGGGATGGAGTGGGATGGAGTGGTATGGAGAGGTATGGAGTAGGATGTAGTGGGATAAAGTGGGATGGAGTGGTATAGAGTGGGATGCGTGGGATAATGTGGGATGGAGTGGGATGAAGTGGGATGGAGTGGGATGGAGTGGGATGGAGTGGGATGGAGTGGGATGGAGTGGGATGGAGTGGGATGGAGTGGGATGGAGTGGGATGGAGTGGTATGATGTGGGGTGTAGTGGGATAAAGTGGGATGGAGTGGGATGAAGTGGGATGTAGTGGGATGGAGCGGGATGGAGCGGGATGGAGTGGGATGAATTGGTATGGAGTGGGATGTAGTGGGATGGAGCGGGATGGAGCGGGATGGAGCGGGATAGAGCGGGATAGAGCGGGATGGAGCGGGATGGAGCGGGATGCAGTAGGATAGAGTGGGATCGAGTGGGATGGAGTGGGATGGAGTAGGATGTAGTGGGATAAAGTGGGATGGACTGGTATAGAGTGGGATGTAGTGGGATAATATGGGATGGAGTGGGATGGAGTGGGATGGAGAGCGATGGAGGGGGATGGAGTGGGATGGAGTGGTATGGATTGGGATGTAGTGGGATAAAGTGGGATGGAGTGGGATTGAGTGGGATGTAGTGGAATGGAGCGGGATGGAGCGGGATAGAGCGGGATGCAATGGGTGCTTTGAACGCTGCTAGGTGGGCTTTGAACGACAGAGGGCGTATATCACAAACAGGTCAAATATTCTTGAAAAATCTAAATAAATTCTAATAATAATAGGGTCCTATATGAAAACGATTATGATTTATAAAAAACAAGGCGAAAATTAAGCGCTTCGCACTAAGAAAACATTATTAAATTCCGACATCCACGCGAACGAAGTCGCGGGCACAGCTAGTTTCACATAAACTTGTCAAAGGGTTTTGTGCGTTTTGTACCAACGTTTCCATCCGCTATTTTGATTTTTATTTCAAATATCGGCCACGTTTGAAACATTCGTAAATCGGTAGATCACATTGCCAAAACATAAAATGTAGAGAGGCAAAACCTCGTGAAACGTCACGTTTCCAAGTCATGAGCTGTCAAACATGTACAAGTAGCAATACATTTTTGCTTTCTTTTTTAATATTTTGATGTTTATTGATTAAAAAGGATACTTCCGCAATAATACTAACTGAATGCTAGTTTTTCCACGCTTCTTAAACCAATAAAATTATATTTCAACAGGAATAATCATTATCAGAACGCAGACACTTTGTCAGTACTATAGCGTTCAGTCCTGCGTCTGTATGTTTTGAGTTGACTCCTAAGCTATTGAGAAATTGTAGATCAATTTTCTCTTCAAATGTTGCTAAAAATATGCTTATGTTAATATGTTATGTATTATTACGCTATTTCTTCTTTTTTTTGGGAGCTAAGCAATTTTGAATTACGTTGCTTTTTTATGTATGTATTGAGTTGGCTCCTAAACCTAAAAATAATTTATAGTTATTCAATTTTTCCTCAAATATTCCTAAAACTGCTCTTCAATTAATAGGGTATGTATTATTACGCTATTTCCCTTGGGGGATTAGCAATGTTATATTATGTTGGTTTTTAGTCATTGTTGACATTTCTAAATTTGTTTTTAAAACTCACTGTCAGCGAACCAGCTGGTCGTACTAGTAATATAGCTGCCTAACGAGAGCCGGGTCCCAGGATCAAATCTTGTATTTTTGTTTTTCACTATTTGTGTTTCTTTTTTTGTTTTTATTTATCATGTGTGAGTTTTATTAATTAAAAATAATTTTGTGCATATTTTATTTAATTTTTTTTACATCTTCATTTCAGCCCGTTAGGTGCTTCGGTACTTTGACAGCAAAAATCCCATTAACAAAATGATCCGCCTTTTATTGAATTAATTTGTTACAAAAAAATGTGATAAATGAAGAACCGCTCTACTGATTTTGTGCAATCTTCACATAAACCAACTACTAAATAGTCTGAACAAAGTTAAATATTTGGTTTGGATAGGTGAGCCCTTTCTTGAGTTATAAAATTACAACGAAAAGTGCCATTGATTTTTATATGATATGTATAAATAAACTTCAGGACTGACCACTTAACTTTCTTGTTTTTTTTTTTTAACGTGGTAAAATCATCAAATGAGTCCTCCCACCCCGGGCAGGGCGGGAGGGACTGTCAGACTCGTACTGACTAAAATCAACGGTGTCCTTCAATAGCCCTTTATGTTCCGGGGTCACGGTGATGGAATAAGTCCCGTGACCCTGGCAGGCTTTAGCCCTCTGACCACTGAACTTGGCACCTATTTAGACTTCACTTATTTTGTCCGTGAAGTCGTAAACCAAGGCATATATCATAATTGAACTTGGCTCTCATTTGACATTTATGTTTTTGATAGGATTTTAATGATGTAGACGAGTTTCTATTTGTAATAACTACATTTAATTTAATTTTATACTTTTTTTATGCGTGAATGCAGTTATCTTCTTTATAAATTTATTTTAAGATGCTCAGAATAGCGATATCCCTCCGTATAATTGTCAGATTATTATTCAGGAGGACTATGATATCAATTTGAACCTCCTGCATAAAAATCTGACGCGCTCGAGTATCTCGAGATTACGTTTTTTTTTACAGATAGAAATATGAATTATTACTTTGCGCCACATCCAAATCGTCAGACATTTTAATACGACACTTTTTAGGGTTTACTTTACATACACTTTGAATATCTGACGCGCTCGAGTAACTTATTTTTTTTTGGATTTTCAACCGCTTGCCACGGACAGCCCCCTCGAGTTAATCGTCAGATTAATATGTATTGGTTATCAGAAATGTAAAGCGCGTTTACACTATAAATATCTGACGCGCTCGAGTACTTCTGTACAACTGTTTTTTTTTACAGTTTCAAAGCTCTTTACAAGCTCTCCCCCTCACTAAAATAGAAAACTTGTCAGAAACTTTTTTTCTTTTTAGAACATAATCTTTCAAATCCAATAGGTCTCCATGACGCTCGAGTAACTGCAAATTTAGCATCCTCGGCTCCCCTACTATAAATACAATATTCGTGACATTAGCCACCTAGTTTTCTTTTAATTCACTCGCAAAGTTAAAACATAAATTAAAGCTGTACATGTTACAGCTGTTTATATGGCTACAGAAAAAAAACTAAAAGCGACTGCGATCTTCCAACTCCCTAATTAATTCTCCAGTCTATCCCCTTGCTTAAAATCAAAATTATAATACTTAAATTTGACATGTCAATAAAATTAAAAAATCAGATTAAATAAATATAAAGGTATATTATTATGTTTTGTATAATTGTTGCATGTTATGAAATTTTATTGTAATTTTGTAAGTTGGCTGTAGAATAAAGGCTATTTTATTTATTTATTTATCCCCTTGCTCATGGACCTAAAAAAAAAGGCGGACGGAACTTCACTAAGAAACGATTGAAGCACCACAATGGCGACGGCCTTTATATGTGTGAGTTTGTATAGGGATGCCAGATGAAGGAAAAAATTACCCATTTTTAAACAATATTTTAATTAAGATCTCCATTGAACTTAAGTTTTTTTTTTTTTTTGTGACGGATACCTGTTTTTAAAATAAAGGTAAAATAATTTAAGCATATTGGTTATTAAAATATTTACAACTCGTTTAATGTTAATAAAGTATTGCAATCCCTTTTGGTGATTCAAATTTTGTAGACTTGTCTTTTACTATCGACACATCTAGAAATCCCTTCTAATTTACTTAAGTGGTTAAAACGAATATTTAAGTATTTTTCGGCTATAAATATTTAATTAAAGCTATTTTATATTTAATTCAACTTAAAATATACCTTAATTAAACTATATAAATATAATATTACTAGCTGACCCGTGCCCACTTCGTTGGGCATTAATATTTTAACTTGTGATGAAATTATGAGTGTGGTTTGGTTAATACTTAGTGCTTTTTTATTATGTGGTAAGGTCATCAAATGAGTCCTCCCGCCCTGAGTGGGGCGGAAGGGACTGTCAGACTCTTACTAACTAAAATCCACCCGTGTTTCTTCCTATGCCCTTTACGTTCCGGGGCCACGGTGTCCTGGGTTAAGAAAAAACCCGCGACCCCAGCAGGCATTTGGCGCGAAACACGACGCGCCACCGGCCCGGGCTTGGTCCTTAGTCGGACGGCGAGCTACCCATTACTCACCGTCCGCAAGCCCGCTCCGCCGCTGTGCCCTCTGCTAATCAAAGGGACACGCGTTGGAGCTTCCACACGACAGGCTATTTGCATACGGGCAAAGAGACCCCTTAAGCACACAGTGCCTAAGGAAGAGTTTTTGCCCGCATCCCAGGGTGCACCGGCCCGAAAAACTGGTCTTCTCCCCGGACGGAACTCCAGCCCACGGGCACACGTGGAGGTTTCCTGACATAGCACCCCAGTACTTAGTGCTATGATTTTTTTTCCTGTCTGCCAACAGGAGGGTTTTGTTCATACGTAATTGCACAACGCCATCTGTAGGTAAATAGATAAAACGTGCGTACAAAGCGTGTTCTAACGCGGTTCGTGAATGGACGGCGGCATTTTGCGATTTAGTAATTTTATGTTATCTTCGAAACTATTTAACCAATTGACATACTTTTTTGTGAAAATCATATCTCTATGATGTTATTGTGATCATAATAATATATAATATTTTTTTCGATAAGGTTTAGTGTTTTTGTTGTGTAAAAAATCGTCCAAAGGCAAGTACATCGAAAAAAACTTTTTTTAACTCATAAAAGCTGCTATATCTGCTAAAATATAAAAGATAAAAATATGGCTTCGCGGACTTTATTGTAGAACTATTCAAAGCGGACATTTTTGCCATACATTGTTTTCAATTATAATTATACAACTGTTAAGGCAGCGCATGCTAATAACTGTGTTGGAAGAGCCATTTTTTTCCGCCCGGCTTGATAAAAATTGAGATATTTCGGCTAATATGCATGATATCTTTATAATTTATAGCCTATAGCACTCACGGATAATGTAGCTTTCTACCAATGAAACAATTTTTAAAATCGGTTCATTACTTCCGGAGATTACCCCCTACATACAAACTTACAAACAAATGTTACCTCTTTATAATATTAGTATAGACTAAATTAAAATAAAACTAAACTATTAAAGAGCATCGAAAAATTCATCCTCAACGCTGTCAGCTGGTAAAGCTATTTTATGTTCCATTCCTACGCGTCTACATTCCTATTCCATGCCTACACTCCCTTATTATTTTTATACAATCATTTTTCCATGCATAATTTGCCGTGGGGAAATCTGTAAAAATAAAGAAGAATACAATAACGATAAATAGTAACATAAAATATAAATCTCCCAATTTTAAAATAATTTGAACCATGAAATAGTTGCAACACTGATGGATTTCAAGATGTTTATTAAATTTATTGACGTAAAATCGAGAAATAAGCTTCAAATTGACATGCTTAACTATGAAAAGTGATCCCCTGGCTTTTTTAATTGAACTACTATGGTTTAGACAACTTTTTGCAACACATGACCGCATACTTTGATTTTTATTAGACAAAATAACGCCGAATAATACGCGAGCGTCGTTCGAAGCGTAATGGCCGACGGCTGACTTACTATGGTGTGAATGTGTGTGTGCTGGCGTGTGTGGACAAGCGCACTGACTTACTATGGGTGCTTCACTTGTTTCTTAGTGAAGTTCCGTCCGCCTTTTTTTTTAGGTCCATGCCCTTGCTAATGATGTGCCACTTGCCATAAAAATCTTTTAACAACTTTGTGAATTCACTAGAATTGTGAATTGAGTGCCCTAAACCTGACATACAAAATTATGATTTTAAACATTTTTTTTGCTTGAAATGATACGTCTGACAAACCTATAAATAATCTGTCTCGTATCTCTATGTTTTAGTGGGATTTATGTGTAAAAAAAAATTGCATTTTTAACATTTATTTCATAATTTTTACAAATCCTGCTAAAATTAGTGACCGATGATGTGCCCGTGTTTAATGAACGTTTGCCCATGGTATTTCAAAATGCTGTCCTGCGCAATGGCGTTTGACTGTGAGGAAATATCTTATACACCCGGATGGAACGAAGTTACTGTATACACTCAACAAAAATAATCGTCGCGACTCCACTCCACTCCAATCCGCTCCGCTCCACTCCACTCCGCTCCGCTCAGCTCAAGCAAAATTAGTGCTAGATTTAGTGCTGGGTGTTGTTTCTTAAACAGTGAGACAGACTAGACAAATGAAAATAGTCGAATATAACATGAGACAGCTCAAAAAGCATAGATGAATTATCCTCTAGAATCGACGCCATCGTACAGCCGACGGCAGGAAGCGTTTGACCCGCTGAGATTGAGCAGGAGTCGCCTGAGGGCGGCTGCTGCCCGGTTCAGCTTTGGGGCCAAACTCAGGAAATGCTCCCTGAAGTTCCACCGGCTGTCGAGGACGAGTCTCAGGTACTTTATCGTCCCCCTGACGCCGATGCGAACCCCTCCCACCGTTATGTGGGACTCCGATCGTGGCGCGTTCAGAGGGACGTGAAAACACATGGCCTCTGTTTTGTGAAGCGCCACGTCGAGTCACAACTGCCGGTCCTCGGACTTTCCTTCTGCCCCAAGACGAGCGTGTCGTTGGCTTAACATATTACGCCGATGCCGTCAGGGAGGTCGCCATGCACAACAAAGCAATTTGGAATTTTTTACTGTCTGTGAGTTGCTGATATCAAATTAATATATTTGTCATTTAATAAGCGATTATTTAAGTAAAAAATTAAATAATACAAGTTAATATAATTTAATAAAAGTCTCCAATACAAAAAAAAAAAGTTAGATTAATTTCAATACAATTAAAAAATTCAGACATTCACCCTCACTCTTATAGTGTCAATAATGGGGGCTTTTACCTTATAATGCGCAAGAAAAAGTTTCACTTTTACCGTGGTTTCATAAAACCACACAATACCCTTTTTTATATTTTTTTCATTTTTTCATCTGGAGTGCTGGGCCCCTGGTCATAGTGGGCCCTAGGCACTGGCCTAAAGTGCCATAAGGATAATACGGCACTGCCTATAATTATGTATAGTGTATCTATCTTGTATTATATA